>OZ010792.1:91817564-92461314 GCA_963932465.1 Maratus speciosus
ACAATGGTACATTTGATAATAATGCCTCAGTTTTTTGAAACGGTTTAACAATTACCTACAGAATACAATCAATTCCTCTGAACAGAGAGCAATAAACTTATTCAATTTTGTGTCATTTTTCGTAGTCATCAGATACTTATTAAAGCTCTGTCTCAGATGAAAATTCTTGATGTATTTTTGTTCAGACATATCAGATAAAGGGTTTCCGAAACTCATTTACCATGAAAACGTTACGTACTACTCGATGAAGGAATTTGCAACAAAATGCAGAATTCAGAACAACAGCTTAAGTGCAACTTTATGGCCGAAATGAAATATCAATGAAATAATCTTTCTTCACGAGAAAAAAATTACATACACATTTGTATTACAATGAATTTTTCATGCAGTTAATATAATTGTATAATAATTGTTACTGTGTCAACATATAAAACGACAGAAAATATTTTAAATCATTCTAATATGATTTGATTTGTGAAATAAAAGTAATGTAATTTAATGCTATCATTCTTTAAAAAAATAAAAAAATAAATAGATATTTAAAAATAATAGACCATCTATACTGAACCTAAACTTAATGTGTTAGATTATTTTAAAAAATTGGCGTTCTTCTTTTAAAATAATATAGGCTGCGTTTATATTTTCTAAAAAGGACTTTTTACGCTGCCTCAAGAAGTAGACATCAAGTAAAACAGACATTCTGTTAAGTGGAATAGATGAATCAGATAAAAATGACATTCTTTTTCGTTTACAAGTAAATTAACATATTATCAGAAAATATTACTTAAAGAAAAAAAAAAGGCAAAATTTGAAGTTAAGAGCACATAATTCACAACAGTTAATCATGCTCATAAATATTTTTAGGTTTATTGGAAAATCGAGGAACAGCAAGCTAAGCACCCTTAACATCACCATGGTTACAGCACAAACGGTATTTAGATATTCCTTCACTGACTCATGTGAAACACGTGTCACAATTTCCTAAAAACTATATTCGTAACTGAAATTTTCCAAAATCATAACTTTTGACTGTGCAAGTCAATGTACGCAAAGTGCAATCATTTCTCTTAAAACAATATATATATATTTTTAATATAATATTTACTGACAATCGTACAAAGAACGTTATTTTTATATAGCAAGTTGTCTAAAATTATTGCTGTTCTATACTGTCATGTATGTATATATCAATGCAAAAACCCTTGACGGGTTAAAAGTTTCTGACGCAGCACTTTATCTTATGCTCTAAGAATTTTAAATATGGAACTTAAAAATACTGATATCAAATTTTGAGTGACGTTATGCTATTTCTTAAAAAATATATTTGTATTTATTTCACCATTTTATTTTTGTTTTATTTATAATCGCATGTGCAAAAGTTATGTTCAACATGAAAAGCTGCATAAAATTTTATTCGCTGTTGCTTTATCATTTACATCTCTCATAAATTCAAAATATGTGTTTTAAAAGATATGATATAAAATTTAAGTGACGCCTTGATGTGACTTTAAAAGGTTTGTTTTTTAAAATTCAATTTAAATTATTTTTGACTTGGTTAAAATATTTTTTTTACATCTACACAATACTTTTAATTTTCCAATTCACTGTTAAATATATCACTTTCATTGAATCTATACTATGCATTGAAATGTATTTATTTCAATAAATTGATTTATCTTTTGTGTCACGCTATTCAAAATTGTGAGTAAGATTTATGTAAATGGTTTATTTGCGTCAAACTATCCTTTTTCATACATTTCATGTAGTTTGGACACAATGACGCAAAGAAACCATTTACATAAATCTTACTCACAATTTTGAATAGCGTGACACAAAAGATAAATCAATTTATTGAAATAAATACATTTCAATGCATAGTATAGATTCAATGAAAGTGATATATTTAACAGTGAATTGGAAAATTAAAAGTATTGTGTAGATGTAAAAAAAATATTTTAACCAAGTCAAAAATAATTTAAATTGAATTTTAAAAAACAAACCTTTTAAAGTCACATCAAGGCGTCACTTAAATTTTATATCATATCTTTTAAAACACATATTTTGAATTTATGAGAGATGTAAATGATAAAGCAACAGCGAATAAAATTTTATGCAGCTTTTCATGTTGAACATAACTTTTGCACATGCGATTATAAATAAAACAAAAATAAAATGGTGAAATAAATACAAATATATTTTTTAAGAAATAGCATAACGTCACTCAAAATTTGATATCAGTATTTTTAAGTTCCATATTTAAAATTCTTAGAGCATAAGATAAAGTGCTGCGTCAGAAACTTTTAGCCCGTCAAGGGTTTTTGCATTGATATCATTACTTTTTTGAGGTTAGTGATAAAATTATTAAAAAAAAGATACTTATGGAATTTAATGCAGATTTAATTTTTACTATTTTATTACAATTTTCCTTATAGCAGTTTGTATATAAAAACAACTGGGTAAGTATAATCGCAGATCGCACAGAGGGTTTCATTTGATATTCCTTTAAAAACACTTTATCCTTAAATTAATAAATCCAAAATGTTAATTTATAATTATTAAATCCTTACATAGATGTAGCACCAATAGTTCCAATTTTCATGGGGCAGGGAACGCACTCTTTTAAACAAACCACCTTCCAATTGAAGTCATCAAAAGCCAAGTTGAATAAGCCAGATCCCGTTGTGTTGTTTGACAAACAGCAGCCTCATGTCCCCTCCTTCCCCCCTTTTTCAAAATTTTTCAGACCAGTACCTAAGAATGGAACCGAAATAATTTTTTCTCTTCAGAAATTACGATAAAAAAATAGTATGCAGTACTCATAAATTTACTTTAATGCTATATAGGGTGATTATTAAGTTAATTATAACGTTTGGAATCTGTTGCATTGATGTCCGAAAGGTAGTTTCTGAGTTATGGAAGCTGGACCCATAAGGCGCCATAGAGGGGCGAAGCCCGCTAGTGTCTATCATAATTATATCTGCCATGTAGACTAATTGCGATATTTAATCAAAATAGCCCCCCCTCTCCCTCCTCATCCCCGGAAATATAACAAATACAAAATGCGTCTTTATAAACCTATCGTCAAATAGGTTTTTATTTCTTTTTCCCTTAAAAAAAAAAAACATGATTTTTATATCCGTAACGTAAATAGCGGACGAAGCCCGCTAGTTCCTATCATAATATATATTTTTAATAATTTTATATAGTCTATAATAAAAATCAGACTTAAAATAGTCTAGTTCCATGAGTACTTGTAGTGTCAGTTACATGCTACGATTTTTGGATACCAGTATTTTAGAACGGGAAAATGTGACTTATTTTATCGGAGATATCTCATTAATTGAATAAGGTGAAGCAAACTTTTTGAAAAAAAGGTGGCCAACAAGCATGGCAGTTATCAGCTATGTGACTTTGTGCTAAAGTCCATTAATTTGATCTGCTTTAAAAAGATTACGGAAGATTGAATTATAGTAGAACCTGGATTAACCGAGCTTCGATTAATCGAGGTTTCTGTTAACCGAGCCGATAACAAAGTCTGATTTTTTTTTTCTTTTGAATGAGCCTTAAAAATAACCACACTCTTTAGCTCACTGTCCGTGCTATACAGGCCCTTCTGCCCCCAAAAGCCCTCAACTCCAAAGAAACATTGGACCCTGAGAAGTCAATAGCGAACAATGCTTTGTTTCCAGTGGCTGTGGGAACTTTCGTAAATTTTTCAATTTGCATTTTAAAATTTACTACTGGTAGTTGATTTTCTTTTTAAATTTGTTAAGCTGTGAAACAGAACTTTACATATATTTACTTTTATTATTTAAAAAACGTTCTATATATTTTTTTAAAAGAGATGTTAAATTCGCAAGCACGGCGAGTTTTTATACACAGTTTCTATTAACCGAGATTTCCGATTCCGATTTACTAACAGTCCCAATTAGCTCGGATAATCGAGGCTGCTCTGTATAATTAAAAAATCAATGGCGATCTTACTGTAAACGGGTTTCCCTTTTACTGAGGGATTTCAAAACCGAATCAGCTGATGTTAGTTGCTGTTTCCCTGCTTGATTAAATAAGATTAGTTAAACATTTGAAAATTACCAAATATAAAAGGAACTAAGTCAACAGAGTCTTTGCTTTATGGTATTTTTTAACAACGCTATAAGAAAATGATTTTAAATAAGAGATTTTAAATGTAACGTTTTAAATCTGACATAATTTTCACCAAACTTTCCTTTCTCTTTGTAACATTCAACTGAAAATATTTTTATTATTAGAAAGATAATATTATTATTTGCGCTACCTTAAAATTAGCAACTATAGTTAAAAATATCATCTCGAAATTTGAAATAAATCTCTCATATAAATATATTTTTTAATTTACACTGTTTTGCAATATGTTTTGCAATGTGTTTTGTAAACTGTTTTGGCTACTTTGGCCAATATGACGTAATTTCCTCCATTTACGACTTTTAACACATATCAATGAATTTATTATTTAAAAATTTTCTTTTTCTTTTAATATTCACATGTAAATATAATTTTTATGACGTAATTTTCAATGTTTTCCTTCTTTTAATGCGTAATCATTTAATTCTAATTTGAAAATAATTGATTATTTTATAATTTTCTTTCATTTTAAGTAAGCATGTGTAAAAACAATTTTTATGACGTAATGTTTAATATTTTCCTGCTTTTAACACGTTATCATTTAATTCTAATTTAAAAGGATTTTTTCTGTTTATAATAGTCACGTGTGAATAAATTTTTAATTTAAAGGATATATTATTCTTTGCGCTGTTTTAACATTTGGCAACAATTTAAAAGAACCTTTTCTAAAATATGTAAAAAATATCTCTGGAAATTCTGAAAATTTTAATTTAAAATTGAAATAAACCGTCAAAAAATTAGGCAAGTTAAGAATAATAATTGCACTCTGCAAACTTCGAGTTTCTATTGAATGAAAATGATTAAATTCCCATGTATATTTTTTTTTCCTATGAGACTTTTTTAATGAGACAATTTTATCCAGATTTAACATTAAATATCTCTTAAAATAATTCTTCGATTTAAAAACTGTCTACTTCAACATTTTTATCAAACATTTCTCTATAATACTACGCAATTGCGTCAAAAGATGGCGACACCAGAATTCTGATATGCTTATTATGTAAACTGTAAATATTGCAAAGAATTGTCTCGGGGTTATCAAACTTCATTGATATTTATAAATAAAACATTTCAACTAAATTATTTATTATAAAAGAATTATTACATCACAATAGCTTTTATGCAAGGAAAATAATAATTATAATAATAATAATATTATGGATGTCAGTGATTATATATTGATTGACCGTCATAATAATAAACAATGATATTATAAAAAGAAGAGCTGAAATGAATTATTTTTTTACGTTTCTGATCGTGTGATTTATATTCAAATAATAATTATTAATGTAATTATTTTTGTAAAGTGATTGAAATTAAATATATTTATAAAATTTATGGTAATATTTTTATTGTTGAAAAATTGCCAAGAAATAATCATCATCAAATTGGCGTCATTATAATTGTAATTTTATTTAACTTAATAGCAATTTAAAAAAATTACAAAGGAACTGAGAATAATGGTCAACTAGCACACTTAAAAAAAAAAAAAAAAAAACATTCACATGTGAAAACACGTATCAGGGAGTATCGAACTGCCTATCTTAAGGTCAGTAAACGATGGCCCTTAGCCACTCAGCCAGTGGGAAGACAAAATTTTTCTCCCCAAAAGTGGTTAAAAAGAAAGCATGTGTATGAATACAGTGTCATGCATTTTCGGTGAAATTTCCATAGAATGGCGAAGAAATATAGTCCGATTTTTCATGCGCATTATAAAACGAACAAGAGTCTTGCTGGCAACAAGTAAATTGTTATTTGGTTCATCTGAAACATATTTATTTGATTTTTAAAAAATCGCCCGTGTCATTTTCGAGAGAAAAAAAAATCGAATTATTTAACGAACGAGAGTTTTCCCAGAAAAAAGAAAAGTGTTATTCACCTCGCCTTAATCACATTTATATTATGTATCAATTTAAAAATAATCGTTAGAACCGTTTTCGAGATTTTCAAATTAGGAACTTCCTCGATATTATACCAACGTTTTCACTTTAAAAATGGCTATTTAGATCTCAAAATATACTGCACGTAGAAATGCAAAAATTTCAGTATACGATTAGACTGCAGATATAAGACTGTTCTAGAAAATTCAGAACAATAAGACATATATCTGCTGAGTTATTAAAAGGCGGCTTTTCGCGTTTTCTTTGATGTCGAGTTAGCTGTATATATGAGTTCCGCCATCTACGAATTCTATGATACGATACGATACGATTTTAACGATACGATACGATTTTAGGCTTAAGGCTGCGTCACTCGAAATACTACCGTCTTCCATGATAACAGTCTCGTAAACATTTCAAACTCAATAGACGATTTCCAAAATCATAATTTTTATAGTGTACATCAGTGTACAGAATGTACCGTTAATTATCTTAAAATATTAATTTTTAAAACATAATGGGCTAACAAAAAGAACCTTATTTTAAAATATCAATTTTCTTACAATGTTGTTCATATGAGCAATAAACTTAATAGGGGATTTACTTTTTTTTTTCAGTTGAAAAAAATCGATTTATTATTATTATTATTTTTTATTTTTTTATTTATTTATTTATTTTTTTTTACATTTTCTATTTCCTGTAATCTGTAGATTGTCCTTGTAAAACGATTTGGCTGAATTCGAAGTCCTTTCGTAGTTATTTAGTGTTTTAGCGCAACGCGTCCGTAAGGCTTACACTGTGTTGGAGCACTTATAAACGCATTTTACGCAAAATGACTTTTTTCAAACTGAGCGGGATAAGAGCGCAAAAACTATTAAACCGATCTTGATATATATATATGTACATATATATATATATTAAAGGCAATATAATTTACTGGAGCTTGGACCACTTTGAACCATTTTTATAAAAAATAAATATTTTTAGAAGCACGCCAAAGTGCGAAAAAAAGAGTCAGAAATAGATTTATTTATTTATTTTTATTTTAATGTTTTTTGTCGATTATCAACTTTTTGACTTCAAAGTGCTTGAAGTTCCAGACAAGGAAAATTGATTGCAAACGACTCTCCCGCCCGATTGGAAGTTCACGGCTCGTACGCTAGATCATCTACCCCCGCAAATCGAGCCAAATCATCAATTTTTAATTAAAAAAATAATAATTTTCTTCAAATACTAATAAATAACATAAAAAACGGATTTAACCATTCCCATTCCGGAAAAAAAAAAAAATTCGGCCTTCTAGAGGCAAAACTCCCTTAAATCCCCTTCAAAAACAAGGGAGATTGAAAAATTTATCAAAGAAAAATATTTCCTCTAAACACTGGGGACTTTTTTTTTTTATTAACTTGTTCATCACTATTTTAAAATACCGTATATACTCGTATACAAGTCGACCCCCCCAATCCCCCAATTCTTAAGTGAAATTTTGAAAAATCTAATGAATGATTGATCGAATGAATGATTTTGAATTTTCGTGTATAAGTCGAACCACATTTCTGGTAATGTAAGTATGTTAAAAAATGATTTGTAATTGTGGATAAAAAAAAAAAATTAAATTTTCATTAAATTAGTAAAACAAATTCTTTACGTTTCTAATCAGACTTTTATTATTATTATTCATCGTTTTAACGCCTTGAGGGGCGGTGGGATAAAATATATCCCACCTAATTTAAACAAGATTCTCATCAGAAAATTTTAACTAAATTTTATATTTTTAACTTTGGAGGAAAATCGTTGAAAAATTGCTTTACCTTATTTAAAAATTAAATTTTTCTATTATTCCGGTGAGAATTCAATATTTAGAGACATTTTTGCTTGCCCCTCAAGGGGTTAAAACTGTATAATTATGTAAACCCCAAGAAGTTTAAACTATTTTGAAACCTAATCACATCCATTTAATGATACTTAAAAAGAAAATATTCTTTCAAAAATCTATTCAACCCTTATTTACAAGGGTAAAAAACTTCTTAGACTGCTAAAATATAGTACTTCTTGGTATTGTAGGACTTTTGGGAGAGATATCTAGAAACTTTCTCAAGTTGAACTTTTTTTAAAAAAAGGGATTAAAATGTTGAAAGGAATACCCCTGCATTGAAAGCAATTCTATCCCAGAGAAAATGGGTGCAGAACAATTAACAAGGACATTAATGTTAAGCTTCTTTTGTCAATCACAGGGAAATGACCATTGTCCACTTTTATCTCTCTCTCCAACGTAGACATACTTACCTACCTAGATTGGTACTTAAAAGACTTACCCATTCGTCGATTATCTTTTTTTTTTTTTTTTTTTTTTTTACGAACTCGTGTATAAGACGACCTCTCACTTTCAACTCCCAAATTTTGTCTAAAATTCTTATACACGAGTATATACGGCAATAACTATGGTATATTCGAAGTAGATTTGTGAATTGGTGTAGAATTGTGGTAGATTCCTGGTAATCTTCAAAACCGGTAATTTTTGTTTCGAAGTAGTGCTAGAGAAAATAATATTAAAATAGCCACAGATAACTGTTATATTGCTAATTGCGCCAATTAATACGAATGGTAATTATTTTATACAACACTGAAACATCATGAAAAAGAATATTAAAGTGATAAAATACTCACATGCTATTAAAATTCTCCATTTCCATAAAGAAACATTGTTCTTTCACAAAATCCACATATCCTGAAAAAAGAAAATCTGCATGTAACAGACGAATGAAAGATTTAAATAAATAAATAAATAAATGAAGGTTACAAAAATTTCTTTTTTTTTTTTTTGCTAATGTGCGGTTAAAAATTATATTTTGGAACAATTTACAGTTTTATTGGAACAATTTAATGTTTAGTATATATTTTAATTTTAGTTTTTTGCTTTTTAGGGGAAGGTGCTTTCTATATTTTCATCTAAGGCTGTTATGAGGCATTAAAAGTTACTATGATATCACTAGAAAATTATAATTTATTTCAAAAATTGAAAAAGCTCAAATTAGACTCATCATTGTTCTGAAAACATTAATTCATAAAACAAAGTCTACAAATGCTTCTAAACTTTAAGTATATGCTCGTATATACTCGTGCATAAGTCGACCCCCCCCCCCTCCCCATTCTTAAGCAAAATTAAAAAAAAAAAAAATTGAATTTTCGTGTATAAGTCGAACCACATTTCTGGTAGTATGTTAAAAAATGATTTGTAATCGAGGGAAAAAAAAAAAAGAATAAATTTTTATTAAATTAGTAAACATTTTGCGTTTCTAATCAGACTTTTTTTAAAAATTCAACATTTTAAAACTGTATAATTATGCAAAACTTAATAAACTTAAACTGGGTCAATCCATTCCAAGTGGTCCAGCCCTGGTTGCGCGACCATTTTTAAAAAATCTGAAATTTTTTGTACATCAACCCTAACATGATGGAAGTTCAAAATGACTATTATTTTAATTTTATTAATTTTTGTTTATCCAAGGCGGCCATCTTTGTTTCATCGTCTGCAGCAATTTTCTCACATGAAGGGTTTACGGAATTGTAAATAATTCATCGGTTATTTCTCTAATTTAAGTGCGGATTAAAGCAATTTGTACAGAATACATTGGGATAAAAATTTGGTAATGGAGTAGTTTCCGAAACTAACTACTTATTGGTGAAATTTAAGCATAAAGTTTCAGTTTTTTCCCAAAATTTGTCCGTTTACAAGAGGAAATTTTTCTAGCAAGGAAAACTGTCAACATGACATAATTTTTTTTACTAATAGGCCGAAAGTACTTGTACTCACACGCCAAGTTCCAGATCTGGGACTTGCTTTCTCTTCGCTAAAAAAAAAATCCCAAATTTTTCAAAAATGTCAAAAATCGCACTTTTGAAGCTTTAATATCTCTGGTGGGGCACGAGATAAAATTCTGAATGTCTGGTTTCTGAGAGTATTGTATGGTAGTGTTATGCACAAGAAATTTCAGGATGGAGATTTGACTACAAGCTGAGATATGGCAAGGGCAACATGTCAAAACAATACTGCCAAACTATTGTTTTGTTGTAGTCACACAGGTAAGTATTTATCTCAGAGTGTCATTTAAATTTATTTTTTTGATTATCTTTAAATAATAGTAACAGAAAATAAAGCCTTTTGCAAAGCTTAGCAATTAATTTAAAAAATAATTATGCCTAAGGCCTACATTTTGTCTGGTTTCAGTAATTTTTGTTGTAATTTTAGTAACTAAAAGAAACTTCAGTACTTTTACATAAAGAAAAAAAATATTTTTATACAAGACCTGAGACAAAAACAGAATAGGGAAAGAAAAAAGCTCTTAATGTTGGTATACTTGTTGAGACATGATCAAACGTGTCAAAACACATTCTTGCTTGTTGGTTTAAAAACCACAATTTTAATGCTACTTGCCAGTCCCTGAAACTTGTTCCTACCATAAGTATGTTCTTGTACATGAAACATTATACGATGTTACCCTGCATCAGCCTCAAGCAATTTTCAGAAAGTAAAGATATCCAAAGCCCTTTCAAAATTTATACTGCAAAAAAAATGACATTTTTGCATAAGAAGTAATTTAGGAATTATTAATGAAGTGAGACTTGCACATAGTGATTTCAAAGTTTGTTTCTATGAGCCAGCAGGGCCAAGATCTTCAATCAAGTTATCAAGAGATGACAAGACTTGGTTCTTACAAATAAAATTTTGAGAACGATCAAAAGTGTGGTTTTTAAACCAACAAGCAAGAATGTGTTTTGACACGTTTGATCATGTCTCAACAAGTATGACAACATTCTCTTTCCATATTCTGTTTTTGTCTCGGGTCTTGTGTAAAAATATTTTTTTTATATATAAAAGTGCTCAGGTTTCTTTTAGTTACTAAAATTACTTACAACAAAAATTACTGAAACTATACAAAATGTATGGCCTTAGGCAGAATTATTTTTTTAATTAATTGCTAAGCTTTGCAAAAGGCTTTATTTTCTGTTACTATTATTTAAAGATAATCAAAAAAATTAATTTAAATGACACTCTGAGATAAATACTTACCTGTGTGACTACAACAAAACAATAGTTTGGCAGTATTGTTTTGACATGTTGCCCTTGCCATATCTCAGCTTGTAGTCAAATCTCCATCCTGAAATTTCTTGTGCATAACACTACCATACAATCCTGTCAGAAACCTGAACTTCAAATTTTCATCTCGTGCCCCACCAGAGATATCAAAGCCTCAAAAGTGCGATTTTTGACATTTTTGAAAAATTTGGGATTTTTTTTTAGCGAAGAGAAAGCAAGTCCCAGATCTGGAACTTGGCTTGTGAGTACAAGTACTTTCGGCCTATAAGTAAAAAAAAAAAAAAAAAAAAAAAATATGTCATGTTCACAGTTTTCCTTGATAGAAAAATTTCCTTTTGTAAACGGATTAATTTTGGAATAAAAACTGAAATTTTATGTTTAAATTTCACCCATAAGGATTTATTTTCGGAAACTACTCTATTACCAAATTTTTAGCCCAATGTATTCTGTACAAATTGCCTTAATCGGCATTTGAATTGGAGAAATAAACGATGAATTATTTACAATTCCGTAAACCCTTCTTGTGAGAAAATTGCTGCAGACGATGAAACAAAGATGGCCGCCATGCACAAACAAAAATTAATAAAATTAAAATAATAGTCATTTTGAACTTCCACCATGTTAGGGTTGTTGTACAAAAAATTTCAGATTTTTTAAAAATGGTCAAGCACCGAATAAATGATTTTCTGGACCACTTGAAATGGAATGACCCAACTATTTTGAAACCTATTCACATCAATTCAATGACACTTAAAAAGAAAAAATAATTCTTTAAAAAAAAATGTTCAAGCCTTATTTACCAGCTTAAACAACTTCTTAAACTGCTAAAATATCTTCTTTGTATTGTAGGACTTTTAAGAGAGATATCTAGAAGCATTCTGACGTTAAACTTTTTTTAAAAAGGGGATTAAAATGTTAAAAGGAATGCCCCTCACTGTAAAAAAAAAAAAAAAAAACGCAAATACTACTGGCAATCTAGACGCCAGTACTATTTCCATTTTTTTACGGAAATTTTTACCCATAAATTACAGAAAATTTTCCGTTTTTAATCAGAAAAACGGAAAATTTTCTGTAATTTATGGGTAAAAGTTCCCGTAAGAAAACGGAAATAGTACTGGCGTCTAGATTGCCAGTAGTATTTCCGTTTTTAGTCAGCTTTTTTTTTTTTTTTTTTTTTTTTTTTTTTTTTTACAGTGCTAAATTGAAGGGAATTTTGTCCCAACAGAAAATGGGTACAGAACAATTACATGGACATTATTTCTGGCAGTCACAGGAAAATAACAATTGTGTGCCTCTATCGTGATTACTTAAAAAGACTTGCCCATTCGCCATCATCTTTTTTTTTTTTTTTTTCCTCTCTACCTCCTGTATAAGTCGACTCCTCATTTTCAACTACCAAATTGTGTCTAAAATTCTTCGACTTATACACGAGTATACACTATGACGCAAAAGTTTAGACAATGAAGAAATTCTTACATACTTTGAAAAATATTTATTCAATTTTCAAATCACTGCTTGAAATTAATGTGCTGTACATATAAACAATATTTATAACAAAGAAAAGTGGAATTGTGCATATTGCAATAAATTAAATGGTAACAAAAATAAACTGCTGTCTCAAAAGTTTAGACACAAATTAAATAAAATCGAAATAAACAATTTTTAAAACCTGGTTGCGCATCCATGCTTACGTATTACGTCATATACACGAGATTGCATGGAAGAAACTAAATCTTGCATAGTTTGTGGATCGATATCGTACCATGCATTCTCAATAGATGTCTTAAGTTCCTTTTCAGAAGAGTATTGTCTAGCGTTGCTATAAACTTTGCGACACATGGTGCTCCAAAGGTTTTCTATAGGGTTAAGATCTGGGCTACATGCTGGCCAGTCGAGAACTCTTATATTATGGGAATTAAACCAAGATTTTGAATGTTTTGCAGTGTGAATTGAAGCATTGTCTTGCTGAAATTCCCACTGAGGACCCCCTAGAAGCTCAGCAAATGGCAGTAGGTTTTCTTCTAATGTCTGTGTATAATGCTGTGAAGTTTGACGACCACTGGTGAAGGTCAGAGATACTTGTCCATTATAGCAAAAGGCTGCCCAAACCATCACCGAGCCCCCTCCTTGTCTGCGACTAAAAAAACGTCGAGGTTCCTTCCGCAAGTCATGCCAATACGATAAACAACCATCTGGACCATCCAGATTCCACTTTTTTTCATCGCTAAATATGACTGACTGCCATTTCTCTCCATATGACATATGCTTTCGAGCCCACATAAGTCTTTGTAACTTATGATGTGGTTTCAGAGCTGGTTTCTTCTGCATTTTGCTATAAACGATTGTTCCTTTTTCCAAAATTCGTCTACGAATCGTATCCTTTGATACAGAGAGTCCCGATGAGCTTTGAACTCCACGTACGCTCATTTGTTGAGTACTCGCTAGTCTTTGTATCAGGCGATCCTCTCGTACATTTGTCACACGTGGCCTCCCAGACCGACATTTTGCTTTATATTCGGAACCACTCGATAAAACTCGATAAATAGATTTTTTTGACCTATTAATAATAGCAGAAATTTCAGAAACGCTCTTCCCTTCACCTTTCAACTGCCAAATCCTTGAAACCTCATTCACTTGAATTTCTTTAGCTCTCGGCATGTCGACTATGAAGCGCAATCGTTTGCAGAACTTAAGTACTCCAAATTTGTGACATCATCGATTCTAAATTTGCATATGCCAGCGAATATTCAAAGAAATTTAGAATAGTGTCTAAACTTTTGCGACAAGCACATTTGAATTTTTATGAAAAAAATTAGTATTATAGCAAATAAAACGACTGTCTTTTGTACATAGCATTTTAAATCAGTTTTTGAATATATTTACAGGTTTTTGTAGTTCTGACGTCATAATTCTACATTTTAAAGCTGAATGACGTCATTGTCTAAACTTTTGCGTCATAGTGTATACGGTATAGTTTTCTTTTTGCAAAGGTTTGGTTGATGCTTCTAACTTAAAAAAAAGGGAAAAAAAATTAAACTGTGCTAAGGGAGCCGTTATTCATGTATACAAAGGGTGTATTTTATGATTAGCATGGTGCGCATGGCGAATGAAATAACTGCTAAGTGATTGCCGATAAAAATCCCCGCTAACTCCGCAGAGACGAATTTTCCCGTAATAAAATATTCTAATTTTTAATAAAAAAAAATTTAAACCAAATTTCCGTCTTTAAAATTTCTAATAAAATTGTGAAAGAATTTTAAACGTGTGTGTTTGAATTAAAGGTTATAACAATGTTAAAAATATTGTTAAATGAAGACATGGAAATCTTTACAGGGAATTTGATATAAGAAAAGGGAAATATCTGTAAAATATTGACCGAGAAACTCAATCGAATGCATTTAACCGAGAAATAGTGTAAATTTAGCGAGTCTCGATTTTCTTCTGCATTTTTACAGAAATTTTTAACAGTGTACACAAAGGTTTAAATATTAACACATTGTATGCGGCCCATTTTTTCGAAAATGAGTGCGAAATTTACGTTTACAAATGTCTTTGTAAATTACAATCTTCACACAACCAATCAAGTTTGGATTACACTTTCTTTTTTCTTCCTTACAAAATTTCCGGCAGCAGTAATTATTTCTACCCCCAACCCACAAAAACGTATTGTTACGTGTCCCGCATACAATGTGTTAAGCAATGTTAAAAAATATATATCCATTTTTTTTTTTTTTTTTTTTTTTTTAAATAACTAAATATCATTATCATTCAAAATTTCAGCAAATAATATATGGGGAAATAATATTTATGGTGTGTGAAAATAAAAAGAAAATCGTAAAATCAATTGATAACTTGATTAAATAAAAATCTAGGCATATTAAATAGTTGGATTAAATACATCTATTTCTGACAATTTCCCCTCTCTTTCTCAAAGACTTTCAAATGAGATATAAAAAAAAAAAAAAAAAAAAAATGGAAAAATAAATCTTCCTAGTTTCTTCTAGTGGACAGATCTTAAGCTGCATATATCATTACAAAGGTTAATACAAAGGTTCCTTGCTCTTATAAATAATGATTGCAGTTTTAAAAGTCCAAGATAAACTGTCTGGAAAAGTGCATATTAAACTGTTGCTGGCAACAGCTTAGAGAGTTTTCTACGGCTGGCGGCACTCGAAGAAGTCTGCGACTGCGACTCCGTTAATCCCCGATTCGGATGGAACATCACGTCTTGGAAATCCAGGTGAAAAATCGACGCCTTTAATAGCTACCAGAAAAGCCAACAGCCCAATAAACCCTTATTTTGGCGGAATAAATAATACGTATAAGAACCTTTAGCAAGTCTTTCTTTTATCTGCCTCTCCAGCCGAGTGGGTTTTGATAGGCAAAGAAGATAGAAACACAAGTTGACCGATTATTTTATCAATGATAAAATGATTCAAGAACTGCCAATTTCACCACTATTGCGGTTCTCAAAAAATATTTTACCCTGCTCAACAACAATAAACCTTCTGATACATTTAAAGGGGCAGTTTACTTTTTCAACGTTTTTTTTTTTTTTTTTTTTTTTTTTTTTGAATAAAAATTATGGTTAAAATGGTGAACTCACCGCATTTCAATGTTCACCTAAAAGTACATTTTGAATAAATAAATAAATAAATAAATAAATAAATAAATTAACTGCAATTATTTAATTAAAAATTTACTTTTTTTTAATGAATTTTTAAAAATCTTTACTATTTTTTTTTAAAATATTCTTATTTTTACCTTTTTTTTTTTTTTTTTTTTTTTTTTTTTTTTTTTTTTTTAAATTTTCAAATGTGTATTATACAAGACTGCGCATGGATTTTTAGATACATCTAATATTACATTTAATATAGTTTTCTGACTGATATGCATAGCGTAAAACGATTAAATCTAACACATCTCCATATTCTTTTATTAGAAAAAAAAAAAAAAAACCTGAAGTTTAATCCATGCGCAGATTTATCGCATATATAATAAAGAGCATGTTAAAAAAGTTTAAAACTCCATCTCAAATATAAAAAAGCCTTAGCATTTTTAAAACATGAAAGTGTAGAAAATATGAACATGGAGAAAAAGCCATTTAAAATTTTAATTTGTGTGGGTAATTGCCCTAGGTGTATTAACAAAATTTACAATATCTCGCGATATAATTGGCGTATGGGTAAAAATGAGGTGTCAAAATATTGACAATTAATCAGGCTTTCATTAAATATTACAAAATAAAAAATAATAATTTTTTGATCAGTTTTGAGGTAAACTGCCTCCTTAACAATAGAAGCGTCGGAAATGTCAATCAAGCTTTTTTAAAAAAAATTACACCAGAATTTTCATTTAAAGCTTTTTCACTTACATATTTACCATACTTTTGTGTGATATATCTATTTAAGTCTTTTCTAAAGAAATTTCTTGCTCAAATCGAATTATACATATTTGGTAGCAATCAAATTGAGTGCTAATTGAGTGCTTCTAGTGTTGAGACTCGCATTTTTAAGCATAAAAGCATGATACATGCAGGCATGATTGTTTAAGTCATTTGTAATCGAACATTTATTTTTATTTTTTCATTTTCCGATAATTGAATTACATCTTGAGTGATAAGCGATCATTGTCTCAGGCAGTCCTCCCCCCCCCCCCCCCGCCACACACAGAGCAACGCTTTCCTCTGTCACGTCCAGAAATTCAGTTCAAAATGCCATCACCTTATGAAAAATATTTGCCAAAAAAGGAAGGGGAAAAAAACATTTCGATTATGTAGTTTCTGAATTAGAGTGCCCTGAAATTTGATATATTTGCGAAGAAAATGAATTAAAAAATGTATAAGAAACTAGCCAGTTTCAATTTCAGATCAGCCTGACTAGTAAAACTAAACTCTTATACACCAGAAAATTTTAAGAAAAAATTACTAAATAAAATTTTAATAAAATCTTCACATAGAACAAAAGTTTGATTTCACCAGTTGTAAGACACGCTTTTAGTTGTATTTTTATTTCAAGAAATTTAAACTCTTAATTTTGACAGATGACTAACAATCCATCCTAGGCATCCCCCCTTCTCCATAAATCCTAAATTTTGACTTTTATCTGCCCATCCAATTGTGTGAGCTCGGACTTGGTTAAAATACGCAAGAAGAATTGGTGGATAATTTTGTCATAAATCTTTGACAGATTCAAGAATAATTATCGATATTCCCCCATCTAGAATAGTTTTTCTTTATACTGAAAACGTACAAATCAGCACCAAAGATTAAAATGTGCACTACTTGTATTATATGCATAAATACTATAAAGAAGCTTGCTATAAAGTGGAACTGTAAAGCATTAAAATCTTATATTGAAAACTTCTAAAGGGAAAAAATTGAATATAATGAATAGCTTTTTAGTTAAAATTAGGCAAGATGGCCGAAGCTTAATGGTTACGTTATAAATAATGAAGCGATTCCACAAATATCAATTTCTTACTGCAAATGGGCTTTTTTTTTTTTTCTTTTTTTAACGTAACATTCAGCAAAATGTGAACTATATATTATACTACAAATGTATGCAGTATTTTTGAAGTATTTTTAGGTGAGTTGGTAAACTATTAAAATCCAATATTGAATAACTATGCATAACTACGAATATGAAAGAAAAATGAATAACTATGATGAATAACTAATGAATAATTTTTTAGATAAAATCAGGCAAGGCGACTGAAGCTGAATGGTTATGTTACAGATGATTGAGCGATTCAAGAGATGTTGACATCATTTCCATTTAAAATCTTTTTATTTTTTTCCTTGCGTATAATTTGGCACCAACCAAACATGAAAATGTGTACTATATATACTACAATTACTTGTACCATTTCTGTAAAGAAGCTTGCCATAAAGTGAGTTGGTAAAGTTAATGGAATCTTCCATTGAACTTTTTTTAAGGGGAAAAAAATGAATAATTATGATGAATATAACTAATGAATAAGTTTTTAGTTAACCTTTAACTGATGTTACCGGTCTCTCAGACCGCGGCTTTTTTCAATTTTTATAGTTTAACTTATAGTTTAACTAATAGTATAACTTGCATTTTTCAGTTTAACTACAAACACTACCGAAATTTTGTTCCGTACGGAACTTTAGTACTACCATTAGAAACTTTTGAATAGGTGAATTTTAATTATAACAGTCCTGTGCAAAACGTTTAGTACAAAAACACCATCCTATGAATTAAACGTGCCTTTTATTCCTCTTTCGTTACAGCGGTCTCACAGACCGCTTCACACTTAGTTAGGTGACAATTTCTGTGACATCAGTTAAAGGTTAAAATTAAACAAGATAACTAAAACTGAATGACTGAGTTATAAGTGATTCAGCTAATTGTCCAATACATAAAAATATTTCTACTTAGATAGGCTATTTTTTGTGCTACAACATATTATTACAACATATTGTTATGTTGAACATTAAAATGTGTACTTACTATATACTACAACTCATGCACCATTTCTGTAAAGAAAGCTTGCCTAAAGTGAGTTGGTAAATTTTTAAAATCCTTGTATCGTAAATTTTTGGGGAAAAAATGCTTCTTATAGAAATTTTCAATTAAAATAGGACAGGATACTGAAACTAAACTAAACCAGTAAGGTTATAAACGATTGGTGTGATTCAAGAGCTAGAATGGGTTTGCTTTATTTCTGAAAACATATAATTTAGCATCCAAAATTAAAATACGCGCGCTGTTCATTACACGTGCCAAATAAAGCTTGTTATAAGGTGAGTTAGTTGATAAAACTAATTAAATCCTACATCAAAAAACTTGAAAAGAAAATTAATCATTAAAGATTTATTCCTGTGATTCAATGAAGCACCAACTATTATTAAATCAATACGCAAAACACGAAGTCAACTTCACTGATACCTATAATAATACCTATTTTTTTTAATTCCGAGAAACTTACTTTTTTTCTGTAAATAAGCTTGCATATTTTATCAGCTTGAAATTTTTCAAGGAAAACATCGAATAATCGTTAAAATATTAATTGCTCAATGAATTTTGTAACACGATCATTATAATTAAATCTTTACTTGATACATAACGTCGATTGTAACGTAAATGGCATAACGATTATTTTAATCCACAAAATTGCAACAGAAAAATGTATATACATACTACATTTGTAAGTTCATCACCAGGGGTCAATGCAGGATTTTTTTCTTGGGGCCAAATTTATGGAAAGCAAAAATTATTTTTGTGAAATTTATTACATTTTTGTGAAAAATACATTTTTGTGAAAAATACATTTTTGTGAAAAATAACATTTTGTAATGAAAGATGCATCAAGTTACTCATATTCGAATAAAGCATTTATTAATAATAACTTCTTTAAGTCCTTCTGCTACTAATATTCCTTTCTGGTGAACTTGTTTTGTTTGCAAATTAGACATTTTAAAATCTAACAAAATAAAAATAATTGAAAAGTAATTGACAAAATAAAAATTATGTTTTCAAGAAATGGAATTTTGTGAAGGGGCCTATTTTATTAAGAGGAACTTTGTGAAGGGGCCTGTATTATTAACAGTAATTTTGAACAAGGGCCTGTTTTAGTAAATGGGTTTTTGAAAAGGATCCCTAAATGGACCCCAAATTTTGCCTGGATCGACCTCTGATCACTAGAATTATTGGAATGATAACAACAATATTAATAATAGCGAATTATATTTATTGTTATTCCATGTTAATATACTGAGAAATGAATTCTCTAATAATACGAATTTCTTCTTTATTAAATTCTGTTTGTGAACCTATGCCTATTTAGTATAAGCGAAACATTTTCAAGGGAAAAAAACACAGTTACACAATAAAGTTTGTCAACTTTAAATATTGTGCCAGTACGTTACACAGCATACTGTAAGTTATGATTATTCTTCATTTTTTAAAGCGATATTTAGAATCGAGGAAAGAGATTATGCAATACAAATTGAATCAGTTCAATTAATTTCTGCATTTTATTATTACCTTTTCTTTTTGATAGAAACGAAAACGTTTTTGATTATTGGATACAAATACGGTTACAATTAAAATTTACTGTTATATTATTAATTAAAAAATTAGCTAAGGGTAAGGAGGGGGAAAGGGGTTGCTGGACAGGCAATGATAACAAATGAAATTTTATTTACACTCAAACTCATTCAATTTAATTAACCACGCTCCTACTTAGAAGCACATTACATAAACTATATACTTAATAATTTATATTAATTTTATTCCTCAAATAAAAAAAAAAAAATGTTTAAAAACAAATTACAAGAACATTTTTTTTTTTTTTTTACTTTTCATTATCCTTTTTTATGTTTGGGTGTTTATTTGTTTTCTTTACACACATACATTTTTACTAATGTTTGTTTTCCTGTTGCCTCCCAATTACAACGACTTCCCTACAAATTTAGTTTTCATAATTAATAATATAGTATATATAGTAAACATATTAAAATATTATTTTAATGTTTTACTGTAGGTAAATGTGGTGAGGAAAGGTTATAATTGCACCTAAATTTAAAAAGAAATATATATGTCGTAGGCTAATTGAGAAATCCGGCTCTTTGCAAACAGCCTAGGCTCTTTGCAAAGAGCCGGGCTAATTGGAGAATCCATATCCCTTTTTCCAATTAGTCTGATATTTTTCAGGCTTATTGCAAAGAGCCTAGGGAGCGTTAGGCTAATTGAAAAATGACCACATATTATCCGATCAGGGTGATATTTTTAGCTCACAGGCTGTATATATATTTTTTTTCAAGGCCTTTTCTGAAATCGAAGCATGCCATTTTTATTCTTGAATGCCCGAAACTGGCAGGCGATCTCATTCAGTAACTATGAAATCGAAACCGAATAGCATTTTCCATTTTTCGATAAATGCCTATCTTCGGGACGCGAGAACTCTGAAAAGTTTGCCATGAGACATCAATCGATTAAAACTCAAGATGCGATTATATTTATCGAAAAATGAAAAACGCAATACCATTCCACATCATTCTTTAGTCATGCCCAGGTAATTTCACTCTATAAAAATGAACTTGTGAATGCATCAGGAAGTTTCACGTTGTTGTGAGAACTTTTGAGTTTGAGAACAGCCTAAGTTGGCTGTAAGATACGTTTCATCAGAAGGTGCTCGGTATCGTGTTTTACGTTTTTACTTTTTTTATGTAAAATGTTTCGTAAAACTAAATACCGTTGGATAAAACCTCAGATTTTTTATTTCTCATTTGTTATGATGTTACCTTACACAAACGCAAACTAAAGGACATCAAAACTCGTTCGGCCCTTACCTTATGGACAAGTAAAAAAAGAACGCGCGAATTTTGAATTTTGACAAAGTTATGTAACGAAAGCGTTAATTTTGAAACCCCGCGTTGACATCAAAATAAAGGCAGAAAAGTAAGTTTTCCTTAACTCGTACAATAAAAACAAACCGCGTTGATAAACCGCTGCGCCAAAAAACACAAAATCGCTTAAAAACGGAAAACAAATGAACAAAATCCACTCAAAACAAACTGAACAAAGAAAAGAAAAGAATTCCATACTGTTTATAAAATGAAAATGGTGAAACAAATGTCATTTCATTTTCCCCTATACTCCACACTGGAAATGCCCTGGACTAATTTATCGATGTATTTACTACTGCTACGAAGCGAGAAATGGTGTAGAGAATGGTTACAAGAATGGATAATTTTAAAAGGACATGAACGACAAGTTTTAAAATTTTCCAAAATTTTACTTCCATATTTTCAATAAAAAAAGTGGTGATAAAAAATTAATTTTAATATACAGTTTAATATTTCACTTCATATATCCTGCTCTCTCACCTAGTGTGGCGCTCCGTGAATTAACTCGTGAGAACACACACACACATACACACACACACACAAAAAAAATAATAATAAATAAATAAATAATAATAAAAAAAATGAATAATGCGTAAAAAAAAATAATAAAATAATAATAAAAAAAATGTACGTCACTACATGTGATTAATTGTCATAGAAGTTTCAAATATGTGAATCTAAAATTGCAGCTGATTCCATCAAGTAGTTTTCAAGTTATATTTAAAAAATTAAGACCGTAGTGCACGTATAAGGTGACAAGATAAATTCGTTCGGAAACAGCATCTTTGACACGAATTTTATTCGGTTTGCATCACTTTTACTTGTACTTTGACAATATTTGCAAGAGAAATATACATAAAAATTTATTTTAAAAATATAGTGGTATTAATTGAATATAAAAATAGTCGTTTGTCGCAGCCCTTTGAATAGTCACTGAATACAAACAACCTAGTAGCGAATCATGTATAAAAAGCTAAGCGTCCGATAAAGGTTAAGACCTAAATTTGACATCATCTTTGGATCCTTCAATAAATGATATTTTTAGATATCAAACAGGAAATCATTTGGTGAAGTAATTTCGATTACAGATGTAACATTTGGAACTCCTAATATTAAATGCCTTTTTAATACTGTTTCAAAACAAATTGCAATGGGGTAATTTTTTAAACATACATTTAAAAACTACTTGATGGAATAAGCTATAATTTTAGATTCACATATTTGAAGCTTCTAAGAAATCGATTTCTATAAAAAAAATTATAGGTTACGTTTCATATAATTTTAGCTCACAGGCTATCAAAGCCTGAGAGCTAATGTGTCCACAGGTTCTGTATGTATGTATGTACGTATGTACATACACAACGCAATAACTCTTGATAGAAATATCCGATTTGCTTCAAATTTTTTTTCTAGGTTCATTCTCATAAGACGCTTCTCTGATTACTTTTCGGGGTTCATTGGATAAGTAGGTAGGAACGGGGGCTAATCCCCTCCCCCCCCCGTTAACTTTGTTAAATGGGTTTTTCATGCAGAATTATCAGACTTGCTTCTATTTGGTATACCGGTTAATTCTGATAAGGCGCTTCCCTTATTAGATATGGAAGTTCATTGTTTAAGTATAAAGGGGGATCGGGGTCTAATATCCTCTTAATTTAGATAAATGGGTTTTTCTATCCGATTTGCTTCAAATTTGGTATAACGGTTTATTATGGTAAAGGGCTTCCCTGATTATATTTGGAGGTTCATTGGTTAAGTATAAAGGACGTAACGGGGGGCTAATATTCCCTTAATTTAGATAAATGGGTTTTTCTATCCGATTTGCTTCAAATTTGGTATACCGGTTTATTCTGATAAGGCGCTTCCCTGTTGAGATTTGGAGGCGCATTTGTTAAGTATAAAGATATGAAACAAGGGGGGGGGGTACTAATCCCCCCTTAATTTATTTTTCGAAAAGCATTATTCTTTGAAGTAAGAGTATAATATACAATTAGTCTGAATAGACTGCGAGCTCAATGCCATCAGCTTAACTGGACACTTTTCTTTCTTATTTAAATATTAATTTGAAAATAGGTAATACAATATTTTTGGAAAAAAAAATCTTAACTTTGCGCATCTGTATTTCCAAAGAAAGAGCCAATGAAGGTTTTTCATAGTGATATTCATGTTCAGTGGGTTAATTTTATACAGAATTGCACACTTTCACTTCAAAGGCAATTTCATTGTTGTACAGTGTTATTAAAAAAATATACAAAAATTTTTATATTTTCTGATTGAAATTTTAATAAATTGAACTGTTTATTACTATTATTTATTATTGTTGTTGTTTTTAATGTTGTACTTATGATTACTGTAATTTAATATTGTAAACATTATATTTTCCAAGAAAACAATAAATAATGATAATAGAGGAAAAGGTCCAAATACCGGCTACTAGGTGTTCTGAGAACTGAGCGCACCGCAGCCTAGCGGTGATAGGCAGAGTTTGTAGCTTTAATTGAGAGAAGAAAGTTAAGATAAATATGTCTCATTTACAAATACTAAATACAAAAGTGTCTAATCGACGTAATCTGGTGCATCAAAAGTTTTCCACATGTGTGTTTCTCATTTTTAGGGTTTCGTTCATCTGACGAAACCCTATTCGTCTCGCTCCTCTGTCTGTCTGTCCGTCACAGAGCCCGTTCTCAGAAACTATACATGTTGGAGACTTGAAATTTTGCATACTTATAGCTGAACACCACACATCATACGACAAATCATAAAATTTTGAAAAAGTCTTACATTTAACCCTTTGGGCTCCCAAATGTGTATTTCAAACAATTCTTTCTAAGTGAGCCCCTAATTAAATTGAAGGCGTGAAATTTTGCGTACTTATAGCTGGACACCTCAGACCAAACGACAAATCATAAAATTTTGAAAAAGTTGTAAATTTAATCCTTTGGTGTCTCACATGTGTATTTTAAACAATCCTTTCTAAGTGAGCCCTTAATTAGGTTGGAGACATGAATTTTTGCATACGACCTCAGACCTCTCGACTGAATACCTCAGACTACACAACAAATCATAAAATTTTCAAAAAGTCTTATATTATTTACTCCTCCGGGCTCTAACTTGTGTATTTTAAGCAATTTTTCTAACCTCCGCCCTTTTCAACCGGGGAGCACTGTTCCAACTTTTGCCGACACCCCTTTGACCATTCTTTCATATTATGCAACATAGCCTTACATATTTTAGTTCCACTTTTTACCACCAGGGGCGCTTACTTATCTCGGTTGCTATGGGCCCAATCCCCTCGACTAATATATCTACGGATAGTATGTAAAACGGAGTTTCGTTCGGATAGACGTTTGTTTAGAATAGAGTGCGCCCCTGGTTGCGAAATGTGGAACTAACAGATTTTTCAAAAAGATAAAGTGTTTTGAAAGGAATATTAAACGAAACCCTCTGTGCGATCTGTGATCACACTTACCCACTTGTTTAAAAATATACTGATCGTATGTTGGCTTGAATTGTTGATGAAGTTGTTTTCTGGACATATTTAGCTCTCAATTGCCACGCGCACATTATTGGTATTTTATTATATGAATGAGTAATACCGGTTTTAACTTAAACATAGCAGTGGTCCGAATACCGGCTACCTAGAGTGGTCTCAATACCGGCTAGCCGGCATTTGGACCTCTCTCGGTTGCTCTGCTTGAAGGGGAGGAAAACAAATTAATTTAAATAGTTAATAAATTTATTTAAATAATAATTAATAAATTTATTTAAATGGTTCAAAAATAGTTCCAGTCCCATTTCGCAATATGAAAAATGCAACCGTGCCATAATTCTTCAAGACCGACACTGGTTACCGGATCAATTCCCAAAAAACGCTGTTGGATACTCCAAAATTGCCTGTAATAAATGTGAAGAGATAGAAAAGAAAATAACGGGATTAAACCAGGCGAAAGAGGCACAAATTGGATTTTAACCCTCTTGCTACACAATTCGAGATTTCCTTGGGCAACGTAAAAGAAGAAAATTTTGCGCAACACGAGATGTCCTCGGGGATACAATTTTTCCATCCTATTAACCCTCCTTGATTATTTCCACCAGTTATTTTTTTATTCTAAATTTTGCCTTATTTAATCGGAGCATTTTTCCGATTAAATTAGGCAAAAATTTTAGTTTTGAAAAACAGGTGACAAAAGAATAAAAATTATTAAAAGACGCTCGTCGCGAAGGGGTTAAATACGCAATTTTTGAAGCTATTTTGATAAAACAATTACGCAGCGAGAGGGTTATAAAAGTGAAAAAGGAAAATAGCCAACAGAGGAAGATGATGCAATTTGTGTCTTCTGCATGGGTGCTCTCTCTGTGGACAAGAATGGGGGAGGGGATTCTGGGTTCAGTGTTAAGAATGCGGTATGTGGGCTGATAGGGACTGCACCGACGCAGAGAGCGATATTATGTTTGTGATTTTTTCGGATAAAATAATTCTCATTTCAATCAGCAGGCTTTTTATTTTGTTTTAAACGTTAAAAAACAAAACTAGGAACATAATGGGAAGAAGACTGTGAGAGATAGTTGTAAAGAATTTTATAAATTTGACAAAAATACTTATTTATTAAAAATTGCGTATTTTGTCTGTGCATAAGAAATGTTATTAATGAATAAAATTTATTAAAATAATATTCTTATTGCTTAATAATTGTCATTAGCTCTATTTGTGTGATCTTTTGGAAAAAAACTTAGGTAGCCGGTATTTAGACCCCATTTTAAAAACTCAAAATTTGAAGACTTTCGGAATTTTGCTTTTTATAAATAGAAAACGCCTTTTAAACTGATTTTTTTTCCTCTAAACATGTGTAAAACATGTCAAGGTACCCTGTTGTCAATTTTTATTTTATTAATTTTGAAAATTGTATGATTTAGATTGAAAACAAAAGTGGTAGCCGGTATTTGGACCTTTTCCTCTAAATGTTTCACTATTATAGGAGAGAAAAAAATAAACGAGTAAATAAACAAACAAATTGTTCAGTAAATTGGTAAAATGAACCTAATTAAAAAGCATACTAAAAGATTTTGAAAAGATTTAAATAAAATAATTTATGGTTAAGGCATTCTCAGTAGCAGAAATAGTGCAGCATGACAGCGGGCGCTGTAGATTATTTAAAACCTTGCAGATTAATCTAAGAGCTTAAAAATAAATGTTGATTTAAAACATTTGCTAAAATATACTTCAAATCAGTAGATTTATTGTATATTTTCATTATATTCATTTTATAAATGCAAATTTTGCTTATTTTATGAATGACTATTTATTTCTTATATAATAGTTAGGCTTGTTACAGCATTGTTGGATTGCAGATAAACTTTGGCTTACTGCACATTGACACAAAAAAGTTCTGTTATTTGAGGCACGATTCAAATACTAATTAGTGAAATACATTTTCCAAAAGATTCATCTTTAAACTCGTCAGGGACAATTTGTTTGTGGTGAGGGAAAAAAAAAAATTTTTTTTAATGATTTGTTCATTTTATAATAATAGGCAGGGCCCAACTAGCAAATTTCTGTGCCCAGGGCACTTTCAATTTTTCGTGCCCCCTTAGAATGGTTGATTTACTGATACTAGTTTTTTTTTCTTTACATATTACATACTTATTAGAAAAGTGCCAACTCAAAAAATTAAGTTTTTCGAAAAATTGAAAAACGGTTCCATAGGAATAAAAATAAAATATTTTTTCTATTATTTATTGAAATGTGCTTTTAACCATATATCGAGATATATTTTTGTCATTTCATCGTATTAATATCTCAAATATCACATTTTTTCACAATTATGATTTTTTTAAATGGATATTTAGGTGAAATTATGCAAAATTTTATGCCCCTCAGGCCCGTGCGATAGTCAGGTCCTGTTAATAGGGATTCAAAAAGAAAAAAAATAAGGGGGGTGGAGGACAATAAAGATTCACAAGAAAAAAACAAGAAAAAAAAAACGGCCACATTTGTGGCGGCTGAGCGTTAATGGTAATTTATGAGTCAAATGATCTCTTACAAAATAAAAAACAAACAGTAAATTTCTTTCTTACATTTCTAGAAATTATTAAAACTTAATATATCTGATATTGTTTTTATCAAATACAGTCGAACCTCGTTAAAGCGAACACGCTTAACGTGAATTACTTTTAACATGAACAGTAGTTCGCACTCTCCCCGTCAAAATGAATACGGATTCTAGTGTTTTTTCTCCTTTTTAAGATGAACACGTTTAATGTGAAATTTCGCTTAATATGAACAATTCTCGAAGTCCCCATGAGAGATTTTGACGCTTAACGTGAACAAAAATTCCTAAAAAAGTATGAAAGCTTCCTTTTTCCTAGAGAATAGGACTTTTATTTACATAATTACTTCTAACAGTTTTGTATTAATGGATAAAAAAAATATATAACTAATAGTTTAATTATTAAAATAGAAATATGTCTAAAACAAAGGTTTCTCCCATTAGACCCTATGTGACATGCACATTTGTCCCTGAATCCATTACCACTGCATTCAAGCTTATTGTAAATTAACTGGTTATCTCTGGTACGAAATAATAATTAAAAATAAATGATTAAAATTAAAACATTGTATAAAAGCTTCATAATAAAAGGTATTATTATTAAAAACTCATTTAATAGTTGACCAAATCAAATATTTATTAAATATATGAAAAAAAAAAAACAACTCATCATGATATGCTTAAATATATCTCGTTTCTTGCTTTGTAAATAGCTAATGAAAAAAAGTGGTTCGATGCATGTTCTTGTGTAACACTGAAAATGACATTTACTGATACATTTTGACTGTCATACACTGGTTATCAAAAATTAAGGAAAAGTCACAAAATGCTAATTTTCAAATACGCGAACACTCAAAGGGAAACGATATAATTCGAATAATTACTATCTCTACAACACAGTTAGCCCATATAACATCCCATTCATGTCACACATGGTCACAAATGTCACGGTTACTACGGTGAAGCAAAAAAAAAAAAAGGAAATTTCATACATCTCATTATGAGTCTCAAATGATCACTATATGTGACTCCACTGAGAAGTCAATGTGACTGCTGCTTTGTGACGAGTCACCAGGTGACTTTACAATGTAGTTAAATTGTGACTCTCATGTGACTGTCATTTTGAGACTCAATTTCATAGTTATCATGAACGTTGCATTATGATAAGTCACCAAATAATATCATATTATGGTCACATGGAGACTTTTCCCAAAAGAGCACAATGGTGACTTCACAGTAGTCTCTCTGTCACCTGAAAGTCATCATGTGACTTTAATGTGACATTATTTGGTAACTTATCACAATGCAGCGTTCACGATGACTTTGAAATTGAGTCTACAAATGGCAGTCACATGAGAGTCACCATGTAACTACATTGTAAAGTCACATGGTGACTCGTCCCAAAGCAGCAGTCACAATGACTTCTCAGTGGAGCCACATATAGTGATCATTTGAGACTCATAATGAGATGTATGGAATTTCCTAATTTTTTGCTTCACCGTAGTGACCGTGATATTTGTGACCATGTGTGACATGAATGAGATGTTATATGGACTAGCTGTGTTGTAGAGATAATAACTACTTGAATTATATTATTTGCTTTTGAGTGTTCGCGTATTTGAAAATTAGCATTTCGTGACTTTTCCTTAAGGGTGTTCTCAAATCCAAAAGGGCAACTTTCTGACATAAGTTTTAATTTATTTTGGTTCGAAAATGAATGAAACTAACTGGTGTTGTTGTTCAGAAACTATGTCATCGAGGTGTTTTTTCCATTTTTTTGCAAACGCAATAGATTTTTCAGAAAAGAGTGTCAAAGTAGGCGTTCTGAACTGAATTTCCGCACGAAGGAAGAAAAAGCACTCAAGAGCGGACAAAAAACGGGTTTGTCACGTGATCCAAAACGCTTCTAACTCAATAGGTAATGGATTGATCAAAAAATGGAAAAAACAGTTCAATTCCAAATCGCTTCCGTGGCCAGGCTTTCCAATTTTATACCTTTCCGTTAAAAAATGAATTTTTAAATGTGTAAAAACGTTTTGCGCTTGTTGAGCAGGGCAGTTAAGAACAGCCTTAATTTTTGATAACCAGTGTAGTTTACGAGAAAATCCTGTTGTTCCGTTAGCTCCCATGTCCCATCAGTCCCCAGTCTCCCCTATATGTATTTTTCTCAATATTTGTTATCTGGATTTTTTGTTATACTGATAGCATGAACTGCGGATAACATGAACAAACATTTAATTCTCCTTGATGTTCATGTCAACGAGGTTTGACTGTATTAGCGATTTGTTCAAATAATCCAACAAAACTGATTGCCGAAACTTCACGCTTTTTTTATATCCCAAACTCTGTAGTACATCGGAAATATAACATATTAGTGCAGCAAAACCATAAAACTTTTACTTCTCTTGATGAGGGATTCTGTACTGAATAAGTTATTATCTAATTTTTGATCTTTTTATTATTCACAGTAATTATAATTATAAAAAAAAAAAAACTAAACGTCCACATGTGTGGCCAAGGGCGTGAAGAAGTTAAAGTAACTACAATAAATTTTCACTTACTGCACAGATGATTTCTTTTAAGTCTCCTGTGCTAAAAAAAAAGCTATCTTCACAGTAAAAAAAAAATTAGTAGGCGCGTTTTAAAGCTTTAATTTCTACGCTACCGAATATGTCTAAGATCTAAACATCAAATTGCCCGTGAAATATAAAGCTATTTTGCCACACTTAACCGAACATCTTCCCATCCATGTCTGTTTATGGTTAAAAAATAAAATAAATCCACGCTTTACAAAAGCTTTAGTTTTGTAACCTTAACTTGTACACGCGCTTGTAAGGAAAATGAATGAATTTAAGAAGTAAGAGAACCAGAGATAATAGCTCTATGTCTCATCGTAGACAAAATAAAATGTACTTCGTGTCCTTAAAATAATAATTTATGTATTCATTTGAATTACCGTATATACTCGTCTATAAGTCGAAGAATTTTAAAATTGGGGAGTTGAAAATGGGGGATCGACTTATATACGAGTTAGTAAAAAAAAAAATAATAATAATCGATGAATGGGCAAGTCTTATAAGTAATCACATATGGGTTTAGGTTGGAGAGACAGATAAAAGCGAATAATCATCATTTCCCTGTGATTAACAAAAGAAAAAAAAAAAAACCCTCTTGGGACAGAATCCTCTTCAATACAGGGGTATTCCTCTTTCGACATTTTAATCCACTTTTTAAAAAGAGTTCAACTTGTGAATACTTCTAGATTTCTCTCCTAGAAGCCCTAGAATACAAAGAAGTACTATATATTTCAGTTGTCTAAGAAGTTGTTTACCCTTGTAAATAAAGTTAGAATAGATTTTCCAAAGATTTTTTTTTTTTAAAGTATTATTAAATTGGTGTGAATAGGTTTCAAAATAGTTTAAGGTTCTTCGGTTTTACATAATTATACAGTTTTAAAACGCTGAATTTCTTCAAAGAAAGTCTGATTAGACGTAAAAAAAATAATTTACTAATTGAATGATTTTTTTTTTTTTTTTTTTTTTTTTTTTTTTTAAATCCTCGATTACAAATCATTTTTCAACATACTACCAGAAATGTGGTTCGACTTATACACAAAAATTCAATTTTTTTTTTCAAAATTTTACGTAAGAATTGGTTGTTTGACATATACACGAGTATATACGGTATTTATTTTATAGTATAATTAAAATTGTGAAAGATATATATAAAAAAAAAAGAGCTTGAAGCCTAATTTATTACAGTTTGAAATTGACTAAGCTTTTAGGATTAGGCTAGTTATTTTTTAACCCTTTAAGACCTGACCTACACAATTAAGTAGGTGATTCTAAAGAAAAAGAAAATAACATTTTCCTCTTTCTGTACGATTTAAAGTCGCGCCTGCACCCACAGAACTACGTGGATCCTCCGTTGGCATAACCTGACATCAGATCACTGTAAAAAAAAAAAAAAAAAAGGACTAAAAAACGGAAATACTACTGGCAATCTAGACGCCAGTACTATTTCCGTTTTTTTACGGGAATTTTTAGCCATAAATTACAGAAAATTTTCCGTTTTTCTGATTAAAAACGGAAATTTTTCTGTAATTTATGGGTAAAAATTCCCGTAAAAAAAACGGAAAAGTACTGTCGTCTAGATTGCCAGTAGTATTTCCGTTTTTTATTCCCTTTTTTTACAGAGTATATTTTTTTTTAATATATTTTTCAATCAAATATGATACTATTAATTAAAGAACACCACCACACTGTAAAAAAAAGACTAAAATACGGAAATACTACTGGCAATCTAGACGCCAGTACTATTTCCGCATTTTAACGGAACTTTTTCCGGGTAAATTACAGAAAATTTTCCGTTAAATTCCAAAAAAACGGAAAATTTTATGTAATTTACCGGGAAAAAGTTCCGTTAAAATACTGATATGCTACTGGCGTCTAGATTGCCAGTAGTATTTCCTTATTTTAGTCCTTTTTTTTTTTTTTACAGTGCAGAACTTTTCGTTTCTACCAAAAATCTCCCAATCTTAAAGGGATACTAGTCTCTAGCACATATCTATAATTTCTTTCTTTCTAAAAACAAAAAGAAAGAAAGAAAGAAAACCAAAAAGAGAAAGAAAGAAAAACCACATTATAAACCTTTTAACATATTTTTTTAGTAGTTTCGTAATCTTTAAAAAATGCAATAACTGAAATTTATAAATACCTTATTATTATTATTTAATAAAATAGCACTTAATATATATTTGTAATTTATGCTAACTAAGATAATTAATATAATGGTTACTATGAAAAATCTACAAGGATAAATTGTCTCAATAATATAAATTGTCGGGAATCTTAATTCAAAGTATAATCTTCAAGATTAAAAAAAAAATGTGCCCGTTTGGTTAACACAAATTGAGATTAAAAGAAAAACCGCCTTCTCTTAAGAAAAGAGAGGGAGAGAAAGAGAAGAAATGCCAGCTTTATAAAGGTCGCTATGCAAAACGACTATATTAATCACAAAATTTTTTAATGAAGTAATAGAAATAATATATTGTATCTAAACATCACAAGAAAAATAATTATGCTGAAATAATTTTCTCTTAAATACCATTTAGAGTAACACTGTATGAATAATTATTTTCAAAGTCTGACAATGTCACAAAATGCAAAGGGTAATAAAGAAAAAAGTCGATGTAACAATTATACGTAAAATAACATTCTAATAATAAATTAGGAACTAAAGTCATGCATTTTTAAAACTATTTTCTCAGCCAATTAATTTTGTTATTTGATCATATCAAAAATTCAATGATTTTTCATATACCTATTAAAATATAATACATTCCATAAAAATTATAGCAAGAGAAAAGTAGTGTAAATACCTATGCTTTCAATTTTAACAATTATCTAATATATAAAAATGAAAATTTGTCTGTCTGTCTGTAATGTTATACAAATCCACAGTTTGGAAGCGAGAATTGTGAAATGTTACGTACATGTGTATTAAAACACGGTCGAGGCAACTAAAGTAATCCGGAATCGGAATAACTTATAGTTAATTTATAATTATTAAAAAGCCACAAATTTAACAGCAATTTCCAGTCAAATTTAAACATTTTTCGTTTTAGCTGTTGCCACCAATTAAAAATCCACAATAAAATTCTTACCAGAACAATTACTTTTCTATAGCAAGATTTCCACGTGAAAAAATGAAATTAATGGTTTGACGAATTTAAAAAACGGGAATATTAAATCATAACTTTTCTACTGCAAGATTTCAACGTGGAAAATGAAAATAAAATCATTAGTTTGAAGAAATTAAAAACAAAAGTGAACGTTACGTCATAATTTTTCTGTTTTATGATTTCCATGTGAAAAATTATAATTATTTAATTAATTTAACGAGTTAAAAAATAGAATATCACGTCATATTGGAAATATAAAGGACGTGGTGAATATATAACGTCATATAAGTGTGAAAAATGTATTGGAGCATGATAAAAACCCGATTATTGAAATATTGGCATATTTTAACATTATTGCTCCAATGATGAATCGAAATAAGTTCATTTATAGCTGTATTATTTTGCGTCTTTTATATAAATTTATACAATTTTATATTGGGTTTTCATTTGATTCATGTGTACAACAACTCGACTGTTTTTTTGTTTGTTTTTTTTTGTCTTTTTTTATGTTGTATGTTAAATTTTGAAATTGTTTTTCAAAACAAACATCCTTAAAATTCCGGGCAAAGCCGGGTTACTTTAGCTAGTTTATTATAAATTCAAACTTTGTTACACTATAAATTTTGAATATCGCTTACATTAGCATGAGTTCATTATATCCAAATTTAAAAAATGTTCTGGGCAATGTTATTTTTAATTACTTAAATTTTTCAATTCAATTTTTTGAAATATGCAGTTTTAATGTGATTTTATCACGAAAAGGGTACTCACGAGAATTCCAAAAAACACAACTTACTCTAATAGCGATACGTTGGAAGATTAGGGACTGTGCATATATAACGTTATCATTTTAGGGGGGAGGGGGGGTCCGGCAAATGATATCGTAAGATATCTCTAGGGAGAGGTGGGGGGTTGTCATTTGATATCGTTATCATTTTTGATCCAACCAAAATTTTCTCTGTTTATTTGTAACTTATTCTATATATCAAAATAGTCTGTTATCTATTTTTATGGAAATACAGAGTTATTATTAAAATCATTAAATGATTGTAAAATTATTTAATTCCAAAATATGGAATATCACAACGTTTGGCATTCCTATTCTTCTGTCATATGTGTGTGAATATATATATTTTGCTGTTCGTGAAACCAACTGCGAAGTATGCTTGAAATGATACTTGTTGTATTTACCAACTAATAAATATATGTGGAAGAATGTTACTCTCCTGTTCAGGGGCAAGTGCAAACTGCAAAGACATTATTATTGTTGAATGCTTTACGTAAAAAAGCTATTATTAAATATTTTTAAATAACCATTTCTTTTAAGTGTTATTTGATATAAAGTTATTTCATATCAAAGGGATATTTTATTGAATTGTATATCACTCCAAATAAAAGAAGAAAAAAAATCAAAAAATGAAAATTTGATTTTCAGAAATTGATAACGATATCATTACCGGGGGAGGGGGGGATTCGAGGAATGATAACGTATGATATCGTAAGGGGGGAGGGGTCCAAAAATACCAAAAGGCTGATAACGTTATATATGTAGCCCCATATCTAATTTAATAGAATGGGGCAAGTAGTATAACTTTTCAATTTTTAATAGGATAGTATATATAAGATGTGAAGATCTATTCCGGTTTTAATAACTTGATTTTAGATTTTAAAAAGTTTTTCTAATAATAATATGTATTACTCGAAATGTTAGTTTTGATTGTCTTTACCCGATGATCGTTCCGGGGTTTTGAATTGCACCAAAATGCCGCAAAATCTAGAATTTTCATAAAAACTGTATAAAGATCTTTTTTTTATTTTTTTATTTCTATGTAGGTATAAATTAAATATTAATTTCCATTTTTTTTGGGGTGGGGGGCTATGTGTGTATGTGTATACATATTTTTTTTTCTATTGCACGAATTTGGATTAGATTTGCACCATTCAAAAAAAAGTGATAAAAGTATAAAAGTCTAAAAGTATTCTAAAAATATTCTAAAAGTATAAAAGAAAATGTTGTTATATTTTTCATTATAAAGCACAGAAACACATCAGATTCTATAGTAACTGTATTTTTCTTCGAATTTAATTTCAAGAAGTTATTTATTATTTATTGATAAGAGAAAAGAAATATAGACAATAGCGAAAGATAATTCAACAAAAGAACTTTTCTGGAAATAACCACGAGGGCAAATCTTAAAGTATCCCAAATTATAGCAAAAGATGATTCAGCAATATAAGATTGTAACAGTCAAATGCGAAATATTTCACTTTGATCCAAAATAGTGTATAACACATTTATTTTTTTGTTATCTAGAATAAATAATAATTTTAATTAAAGACAATAATAATGCAAGTGATTTTCGGACCTTTTTCAAATAAAGTTTTATTTTTAAGGATCAAATTTGATATCATTCTAGTGATTAAATAATTAAGGGGAGACAGTTTACCTTTTCAACAATTTTGTTTATTTTAAGAGATATTGTTCAAATGGTGAACTCACTGCATTTCAATTTTCAATTAAAAGTTCATTTTGCAAAGAAAAAAAAATGCATATTTAATTAAAATTTTAAAAAAGTAAAAACATTGAATATTTTAAAATCCCTACTACTTTCTTAAATAAATATATATATATTTAACCATTTGGAAAAATGGTTATTGTCCTCGGTCAGGGTAGGAAATCAAAAACATATCTGAAGCGTGTTATTAGTTGAATCCCGCATTTTATTCGTTTTCGGATTGGTCTATACACAGTAATCTGTATTTTCCCTTTACTTTCAGGCCCCACCAGTGGCTGAGAGGTTCTGCTCTCGAAGCTGGTAGACGGGAGGTGCTGGGTTCGAACCCAATCGCGCCCGTCGGCCTAACCGTGTCGGAGTTTTCGTGGTTTTCTTCGAAACCTTGGTTTTCCAAGCGTAAATACGGGTTAGGTTCCCTTAGAAAGACCCCCACGAAGGGCACTTCCCCCTTGGGCCTATATCCCACGTGTTGATAATTGGCAGTCATAAACACAAACCAAACCCTTTACTTTCAACAAAGATGGATACTTCTGTTGCCACTATGACAAAAAAGTAATAAAAACTACAAAAATATTTAATAACTCAGAAACAAATTGAGATACAGCTTTCAAACAAATTGCATTTAAAAGTACATCTTTTTCTCTAATACGACGGTGTAAAAAGTAATACTGTGGGATGTTTAGAAGTTTAAGAATGAAATTTCATTTAAAATTGGTCCAGGAATATTAATGTTTAATCCGTGGCGTACGTAATGTATGACCAGCTCCGTAGAAGTTCAAAAATTTACAGTACCGAAAAATGTAATCCATTGCGTACGTAATGTATGATCAACTCCGTGCGATTTCTTATGTCTTAAATTTTAGTCTTTGAAAAAATCATTTTGCAAATGGTCGTTGTAATTTTAACACATCTTCTTATACTTTTTTTTTTTTTTTTTTTTTTTTTTAAATAACAAAAAACCTGAAGGATAATTCCATGCGCGGATTTATCGCATATATAATAAAGAACATGCACGAAAAAGTTTAAATCTCTATCTCAAATACAAAAAAAGCCTGAGCATTTTTAAAACACGAAAGTGAAAGAAATATGAAAATGGAGAAAAAAACATTTAAAGTTTCCATTTGTGTGTGGGTAATTGCGCTGGGTGTATTAACAACATTTACAATATCTCGAGATATAATAGCCGTAAAAGAAAAACAAATCAATTTTTTGACCAATTTTGAGGTAAACTGTCCCCTTAAATGATTTTGGGACATGATTCTGTACCTTTTTCAAATAAACTTTTATTTTTAATCATCAAATTTTACATCATTCTTGAAGAAATGCTTATATTTATAAATGATATCGATCACTTCTTTCATCAAAAAAAGTGATCGACATTTTGCATCAGCAGAAATCATAAAATATTTTAATGCTTTTTAATAGTTCAATAAATCTGAATGGCCTAATTGTTCAAACGCATTTTTAAGCTTTTGGCTTGTCTGATAATGGAACGGTTTATTTTCCATATTTTTTCTTATTAATTAATAAAAATGTTTCATGAAAAATGTGGTTTATAGCCTTCATGGTATTCCAGTCTTTTATAATAAAAACGTATAAACACATTTTTCATTAACTCTTTTAATTTAATTATAAATTTCTTGAATGGAGCAAATTTTTGGAAATTAATTTTAAAATATTTTTCAAATGGCTTTAACAGGGTAATTTGAAGGTAGGGAAAAAAAAAAATAATAATAACAAGAATAAAAAAGCAAAATTCTCAGAAAATTCTCAGAAAAGTGATAGTAGTTTTTGACAATTGTGTCTGGATTTAGTTTCCCGAAACGACTTTCATCATAATAATATGCATTTCACCTTTCTCATAAATATAAATTTGATCTAAAAGTGTAAATTATTTTATTACAAAAATATTAAAAAGGAAGTAAATGTGTCAAAGAAATCTTTTTTTTTTTTTTTTTTTTTTTTTTTTTTTTTGGGGGGGGGGGGGTAATATTACCATTAATTCTTTTAAAAAAGCTAAAAATTTACTTCATGATGATTATTCATTGAAAAAAAAATCTAAATAAAATTAATGTTTAAAGAATTTTCTCTATATTAAATTATTTATAAGTAGAAAGAAATAAAATTTACTTTAAGCTTTTATTACTGTATTAGACTTCAGATTTTGATTTTGTGCTACCATATACTACAAGTACAATTAACATAATAGAACACTTTTATAATCCGATTTTTAGATAAAATATTGCTTAAAATTATGATAATTCCTGCATAATACAGTATTTCAAGAATACTTGGTTTTTGTACTGATCATTTATCTCATTTGCCATTCATTATTTTTAAACAGGATTAGTTATAAGTTTTTCTTTTACCAAAATTTTATTACAGCCTTTAGTGAACAAGGAGAAATAAAAAGCTCAATGAATTTATTTTTTTTTTTCTTTAGACCAAGTAAAAATTTCAATAGAGTAAAAAATAAATAAATAAAAAATCTTTACCTGTGTCAACGAAATGTTTGGTGAAAAACCTTTACATACTACATGAATATTTAAAGATATATCTAAAAACTTATTTCATAATGAATATTGATTGAAAAAAAGTAGTACTAATTTTAAAAACACATAAAAGTTGTTTAGTTTTATACGCTAATTATATATATATAATAAAAAATCAATGAATATTGTATAGTTTTATATATAATTTTTTGGCTGCAACTTTTCTGGTTATACTTTTCTGTTATAATTTTAATTTACATGTTTAGCATTTTAAGACGATTACAATTAGAGAAGACTTTTATAATAAAAGATTCTGAGTAGCACGAAATGCAGTAATTTAATTTTCATCGAACCGTATTTGTTTCGCATATATAAAATATTTAATTCTGAGTTAGCCTGTGATTTTTCTCTTCTTTTTCTAAATACCGACGTCACTTTTTACTTTTCATTACCGTAGAACTGCTTAGTTAGGTACTGTCAAAATTTTAATCTACTGGTAGCTGAAAATTTAATACATATATTAAAATGATGTAACAACAACTTTTTTTCCTTTAGAAAATTTTCTTTAAGGAATGCAAAAATTGGTAATCAAAGGTCGATGCAGTTTTTTTATTTTTTCTCAATCTTGTATCCCCATTTTATAAAGAAAAAAAACCCATGAAAAAAAATAAATTTTTATAAAGAAAGCTCAAATCCAATTACTCAAATTCAACCAAACGTTTATTAATAATAACTTTTTAAGTTCTTTGAAGTAAAATTTCACTTTCTGGTGAACTTGTTTTCTTTGCAAATTACACCATTTTCAACCCTAACAAAATAAAAATACGTATATAATAATTTTAAACGATGATTTACGCCCGAAAAATCTAAATTTAATTACGCGAATTTTTATTCACATTGCTAAGAAGGCGTAAAACCAACAGAGCGAAAAAGTATACAGGCCAGGGTTCCAAAGACCCTGGTTCGAAGCCTGCCCTGGATACTTTTTTGCTCTGTTGTTTTTACGCCTTGTTTGTAATGTGAATAAAAATTCAGGCAATTAAATTTAAAATAAAAATAATTGATGAAAAGACGTTGCTTCTATGGAATGGAATTTTGTAAAGGAATCTGTTTTATTAAAAGGAATTTTGTGAAGGGGCCTATTTTATCAAAGGAAATTTTGTGAAGGTGTCCTGAATGGTCCCCAAGTCAATTTCTGCCCATTTCGTTTCTCCCTGTTGATGGATATTGACATACTTCTCAAGTTGCTTTTATTCATTTTTTATTTAACTATTCGTCTAGCTACCCATAAAATTTAAATCTATCAGTGGCTAATTATTTTTAGAAATGATATAGTGACGCGATAAAACCCTATAAGAAAAAATTCCTTTGCGAAAATAAAATATATATTGTCTAATATTAACAAGTTTCTCATTTAATAGGAAATAAACAATTCATTTTATTGGAGATAAACAATTCATTTTATAGAATATTCATTTTCTAAAAAATTTTGCATATATGAATAGATTTTTTTCAGATTTCGTTACCGGTTCAAAACTTTGAAATTATAAATATTTTTTTAAAGTACATCTAACTGGAAGTTATAAACTTCACTAATCAATTCATTACATTATGATTACTTTGAAAATAATACTACTAATAATAAAAGATAATGTATTTACTTGCTTTTTCAGAAAATAAAAAACTACTTTAAGCGTATTATAACTTCATAATTAAATAATTTAAATACTTTTTAATTCAACTGTTTTTCGAATTACATGTGATATTAAAAATACAGACACGAAACAAATAAATGAAACTTACCTTCGCATTTCAGAAGTGGAAATTAAAGCCTCATATTTTTCGGTAAATAAAAGCCAATTCAGAAGCTAATCCTTTTTGACAATTCACAAACAAACGAAATGCAGGAAGCCACAGCGGAAACAGCAAAATTTCCTCAACAATAAAATTAACCAGGTCTGTTAATGAAGTTGAAATATTCATAATATGACTTTGCCGGAAATTTCGTCTTGTTTTGACATTTTACCAGACTATTAAAATTGCAAAACAACTTCTTCAGAAAATGTACCATGATTTCGAGGTGCTAATCTAAATTTTGAAGCTAAGGAAATTTCGTCTACAAAAATAAATAAATAAATAAATGCTAAAATCACTCATTTTTCAAATTCAACATATAAAACGACTCTACTTTTTATTCTTTTTCCTTTTTGGCTACTACGAAAATTATTTATTATTTTCAGCATTATTATATCACTTTTTTTGTGAATTTCGTCTTGTTTTGATATTTTACCAGTCTTATTAAAATGGTAAAACGACTTCTTCAGAAAATATACCATGATTTTGAGTGGTAATCTAAATTTTGAAGCTAAGGAGATTTAGCCCACAAAAATAAATAAATAAATATTAAAATCACTCGGTTTTCAAATTCAACATCTAAAACGATTCTTCTTTTCATCATTTTCCCTATTTGGCTGCTATGAAAATTATCTATATTTCAATATTATTATCACTTTCTTGTAAATTTCATCTTATTTTGACATTTTACGAGACTTATTAAAATTGCAAAACAACTTCTTCAAAAAATGTACCATGATTTCGAATTGAAAATTAAAATTTTGTAGCTAAGGAAATTTCGTCAACAAAAATAAATAAATAAATACTAAAATCACTCAGTTTTCAAATTTAACATCTAAAACGATTCTTCTTTTCATCATTTTTCCTATTTGGCTGCTATGAAAGTTATCTATTATTTCAATATTAGTATATCACTTTCTTGTAAATTTCGTCTTATTTTGACATTTTACCAGACTTATTAAAATTGCAAAACAACTTCTTCAGAAAATGTACCATGATTTCGAATTGAAAATTAAAATTTTGTAGCTAAGAAAATTTCGTCTACAAGAATAAATAAATAAATACTAAAATCACCCAGTTTTCAAATTTAACATCTAAAACGATTCTTCTTTTCATCATTTTTCCTATTTGGCTGCTATGAAAATTATTTATTATTTCAATATTATTATATCACTTTCTTGTAAATTTCGTCTTATTTTGACATTTTACCAGACTTATTAAAATTGCAAAGCAACTTCTTCAGAAAATATACCATGATTTCGAATTGGAAATTAAAATTTTGTAGCTAAGGAAATATCGTCCACAAAAACAAATAAGTAAATAAAATGTAAAATCATCCAGCTTTCACATTCAACATCTAAAACTCTTTTCCTTTTTATCCTTTTTCCTATTTGGTTGCTACGAAATTGATATATTATTTTCCAGTATTATTATATGAAATAATATCTTGGAAATGTCGTCTTATTTTGACATTTTATCAAACTATTAAAATTACAAAAACTTCTTCAGAAAGTGTACACACGATTTCCAGGTAATAATCTTGGAAATTAAGGTCTTAATCTTGGCTAATCAAGGAAATTTTGTTCACCACTAAAGTAAATAATAAAATTACCCAGTTTTCAAACTCATCGGTTAAAACAGTTGTTTCTCTTTATTTGGATACAACAAAATTTATATATATTTTTTTCACTATTTTTAAATGGAAAAAATTATTCTGATCGCATAGCCTTATTTGCAATCAACCAGTCAATGTTTACAAAATGTCTTGCTATTTAAAATAATATTTATCTTTTCAATAAATGGATTTTTCTCTTCTGAATTTAAAGCCAGACTACCATATTAACCAGACGTAAAAGCACAAACATTTTTTTTAATTCCATAAAAGGAAAAAAGTTTTTTAAAGATGAAATTTCAAACTTCTTAGTGACTGTAAATATTAATTTTCAAGAAGTGCCACACAATAACTCCCATATTTTATAAAATTACTTGTTGTTCAAATTAATAATTATCTTTTGAATAAATCAAATTTTCTGTTGCTGAATTTTAAACCAGGCTAACATATTAGCCAGATAGAAAAGCACAAGCCATTTTTTTTTTTAATTCCATAAAAAAAGGTTTCTAAAGATAAAATTTCAAACTTCTTATTGACTGCGAAGCTAAATTTCAAGAAATGCCAGACAATAACACTGAGTTTTTTCAAAATGACTTGTTGTTTAAAAAATTAATTATCTTTTCAATAAATGAATTTTTCTTTTTTTTATTTCAAACCAGACTAGCAATGTTAGCCAGATAAAAAAAAGCACAAAATTTTTTTTAATTATTCCATTATAAAAAGGATTTTAAAGATAACATTGCAAACCTCTTACTGGCTGTGAAGCTAAATTTCAAGAAATGCCACACAATAACACTGAGTTTTTACAAAATGATTTGTTGTTCAAAGTAATAATTATATTTTCAATAAATGCATATTTAAAGCTAGACTAGCACACTAGACGGATAAAAAAGTACAAAGTAATTATTTTTATTTCTAAATATATATATAAAAAAGACTTTTAAAGATAGAATTTCAAAACTGTGATGATAACTTTTTAAAATGCACAATAACATTCAGTTTTTAGAAAAGCTGTTGTTATTATAAGAACATATATTATGCTTTCAATAAATTATATTTTTCTCTTTTGAATATAAAATCAGACTTCCACATATATAGACAGATAGAAAAGTATAAATTGTTGATTAATCCGATAAATGGAAAAAACAGGGGGAGAGGGCTTCTAAAAATAAAATTTTATATTTCTTACTATGATTGTAAAACGAAATAATAAGAAATGCGCTATGACACCCTGCTATTAGAAATTGAGTTGTTAGTAAAAATATAATTACCTTTTCAATAAGCGTGTTTTATCTTATGAATTTAAAACCCGGCTAGCACATTAATCATATAGGAAAGTATAAATTAGTTATTTTTTAATAGCATAAAACAGAAGAAGGCTTCTTAAGATACAATTTCATAATGAATGTGATCAATAAATGTACACAATCATTTTTATAAAATGTTATTAAAAATTAATTATATTTTCAATAAATGCACCGTCCCTTTTGAATGTAAAACCAAACTAGAATATTAGTCAGCTACAATTATAGTAACTAATTGTTTTGAACTCGTTTAAAAAAGAATACAAAAATAAAATTTTGAGTTTATTATTCACTGCGAAGTTGAATTAAAAAAAATTACACAATAGCAGTCATCAATTACAAAACAAGTCGTTATTCAAAAACTTTTTAAGCTTTCAATAAACTCCTTTATTTTTGTATGAAGTTAAAGTCAAGTTAACTTATGAGGGGCTAACAACTATAGTAGACTTGGTCCCTTTTGAAAAGAAAAAAATATATATAGTCTTCTAAATGATATATGTATATCTATATTTTTTTTTCAAAATGGACTTGGTTTACTATATGGTTGTGAGCTCCTCATATTAAAGAGTCCTGTAGAACCCAATAATTTGTTAATTTTTCAAAAAATACCATTACTTCGTTATTTAAAACAACTGTAAAAAAATTAAAAAAATCTATGCTTATTAATATTGTTTATATTAAATACCACTGAGTCTTACTGTTTAAAAAAGGTATGAATCTAAATATTTATGAAACTCTTGATGTTGTGCAAGTTAGACAATCTCAGTAAATAAAAAATAAATCTCATTATTAACCCTTTCTAGCGCAGAATAATTCTGTTTGTAAAATAATTAAATGATAGACTGACACTAGAATTTACAAACGAATTTATTAGAAAATAAAAACTCGCTTATTTTCACGTACGTTATAAAAGAAAAATTTTATTTCAATTTTCTGGGTGCTAGTAAACTTAAAATTAGGTGTCGTATTTTAAGGACACCGCCCGCGAAAGGGTTAATTCGTAAAGAATGTTGGAAAGTAAAATAATTTAATGACCAAATGAAATATTAAATTATTGGAATGTTTTCTTCTCACAAATAACCTTTTTAAATAAGAAATATTTTTCTATGGCTATTAAGCTACAATACATTTTGGCACAATTGTGCCATTTTAGCAAAGGATCATTATTAATTCTATAGAAAAACTTAATCTAATAGGAGATTTTTCCTTGTAGAAGAAATATTGCTTGTATGAAATTTTCATAATATACAAATTTTGCGTTCTAAAACTATTTTTCAAAGTGTATGATTAATAGAGTGTTGTATAAAGTGAAAAACTACCTTTTAAATAGCGTTTGAATCAGTAATTGACACATTTTTAGGATTTTCATCCGAAATCAACAAAGTTGACAACTTTTTAACTTAATTGCAATAAAATTCAATGCAAGATACTAGAACTTTCTGAAGAAATGGGAAAATATTTCCAAAAGTTTGCAGGGTATAATTATTAACATACTGATATCTAAAAGTTTATAAGTTTTATAGTAAACAGATGCTTACAGATGCTGTTGAATAAAGTTTTCACTATTTCTCCCCCTCTCTCTCTTAATGCTCTTGCATCACAATTGCTTTTTTCTTTTTTTTTTTTTTTTAATCTGGTATAAAGCATGATTTATTAATACCAATTAATGCTACAAAAATACCTTTACTGGAATTTTGCAGTAGTTGAACACCCAAATATTAAATAACACTAAAAAACATCCTGCGATTAATTCAATATTTAGATGATGGCTCATTCGGCATATTTTTTTCACGAGCAAGCTTACTGATTACTCGTTTGATTTAAACAAAAATTTTGTTATTATATCTTTATCTGAAGAAATACTTTTCTAAATATTGCATTTAATGCAAACCACGAATTAAAGGACATTTTTCAAGCAGATTTGCATAGTTGTCAGCTCTTATCTATTCCAATATAGTATATATATATATACATATATATTTACCTGGCATCATCATTATATAGTTTGAAACTGACGGAATTCTGTAAGTGATATTTAGAAATTAGTTTAGAGAACATGAAGTGGTCCGATGGTGCGAAATTTGCAATTGGGCGAGGAAAGGGAACAAATAAATATCTTTAACTTCACAAATCCTTTTGCATAATTTTCTTTTATATTATGTATTTTGAAAGGATACATCTTAGACTTTTCTAATATTTTAAATCCCACGCACAACACAGAATAAATGTGGTATTTTCCTAGCAGATTTGTGTAATTGTCAGCACTGATGCTTTCGAATATTTTTTACCTGGGGCCACCATATAGTTTGAAACTGGTAGAATTTTGCAAATGAACATTTTCATGAGTTCAAAATTTAAACAATGCTCCACTCTGCGAATTTTTTTTTTAGCTTATAATGCAAACAGCAAATTAGCAAGATTCGTCGAATAAAATGATATCATTATCTACACAAATCCTTTTCTATAAATTCCATTTAGATTAAGGATTTTGGAAGAAAACTTCTTTGATGATTTAAATCCCATGCACAATACATTGAGAAGATGGAGGATGAAATTTTCCAAGATTTACATAGTTTGCAGCGCTGATATATTGGATTTTTTTCTTTACAAGTATTCACCATATAGTTTGAAACTGGTGGAATTTTAGAAGTGAACATTTTCATGAGTTCAAAATATAGACAATGCTCCATTCTGCAAATTGTTTTTGCTTATAACAGTAATAATATAAACAACAAATTAGCGAAATTCGTCGAAATTATTTAAAATTATATCTTTACATACACAACACCTTTTCAATATGAATTTCATTTAGATTAGGGATTTTGGGAGAAAACATATCTGGCGATTTTAATCTCATGCACAACACATAAAGAAGATGGAAGATGAAATTTTCCAAGAACATTTACATAGTTGGCAGCGCTGATTTAGTGAAAAGTTTGAAACTGGTGGAATTCTGGAAAGGAACATATAAATTCATGGTGTTTGAAACTTAGTCCAGAGAACATGAAGTGGCGTGATGGTGCAGCATTTGCAATCGGGCGGGAAAAAAGGGGGTAGCGCCGGCTGAGTGCTCCGACGCAAACTGTTGGGATAGGCAATGCGCAAGCTCAGAAACGACGGCGGCCACTAGGGGATTTCAAGAGAGCAAAGCAAGGAAAGTAGATGAGTGCAATCAAAAGAGTAGAGCGGATAGATGGAAGCTAGCACGCAGTCATTGTATCTGACACTAGGCAGAATCGTGTGCTGCAAGTTTGCATGCACTTATTAGAGGATAAGCATCGTTTGAGAGTCACTGCTCTTAGAAATAGCGATACAGTGGAGCGCCGTTTACACGCTTCTCATTTACGTGTTTGCTTTTTCATTTCTACGTTTTCGAGTTTATGTCACATTTCTTCTTTATGCTTACTAATGATAAGTTTACATACACTGTAAAGTAAACTGTAAGTTTACAAGCACTTATTAAAGGATAAGCATCATGTGACAATCACTGGTCTTAGAGAGAGCAATATAGTGCAGCATTGTGTTTCGTGTTTCCTCAGCTATATGTTTTTGCTGTTATATCAACTATATTATCTACGTAACCATCGTTTATATGGTGTTCCTTTACCTGCGGTTTATTCTGTCGAGCTGTCTACATGACAGACCAGATGTTATTTACCAATAAGGTTATCTGAGCGAAATATGCTCGTGGCAATGTAAGCCAATGATCTGGGTTCGAGTTCCAGCTTGGGCCTTTTCTCGCTCAGTTAGAAAAATTCAATCCGTAAATGTTTTTGATTTTATGTCACAGTTCCTTTACTCCCTAAAATGTTTTGTTTATAGGACGCAAATGGATTATTGATTTCATATGTATTCCCACTAATGTCAAAGAATAGCTTCCCTTTTCATAAAAAAGTCTTTGGGATAATTATAAACCTCTTTATTATAACGCGTGTACTCAGGGCCCGATTAACCTCTGAAGATATGGGAAGCACAGTGTGATTTCGGGGGGTGGGGGGGGGGGGGGGGGGCTTTTATTCGAGAAGAGTTTTCTAAATTCGACATTATCTGGAAACTCACCAATACTACAAATACAGTAGAACCTCGATTGTCCGAAGTAATTGGGGCCGACCCTCTTTCGGAAAATCGAAATTTTCGTATAATCGAGGATGCTTCAATTTTAAGATTAAGGAGAAATATATGCGCTAGTTCTTATTATGGCAACAAGTGCTTAATAAAAATAAAACAACACCAAAATAGAAAGAAGAATAAATTAGCTGAGTTTTAATTTTGAAATTAAGTACTTTTTACATATTTCACAAGGGTTTGAAACAACGTTTTGTTTGTCGCCGTTTCGATTGCCTTTGCTTTTTGAAGCTCTATCCGAAAATTTTAAATATTATTTATTAATTAACCAGTATCACAGTGTTTCTGCTGCTCCAGCCGAGCTAAACCTTTTGCAAAACATTCAAATCCTTCAGAATAGCTAATTTGTTCGTTTTCTTCGTTCGTTTTGTTCGTTCCACTCCTCAGCTTACAGGAGCTCAAGTTAAATTCAAAGGAATTCCAAGAAAGGGGATCGAAAATTTTTATGTACTCGTGGTTCAGAAAGTACCGCTTGCAGACAAGGAATATGATCGTTTAAATTCAAAATGGATTTTGCACACAAGGAATGTGATACAGTCAAACCTCGTTAACATGAACCTCAAAGGGAATTAAATTTTTGTTCATGTTATCCGTAGTTCATGATATCAGTATAACAAAAAATACAGATAACAAATATTGAGAAAAATACATATAGGGGAGACTGGGGCTAATGGGACATGGGAGCTAACGGAACAACAGGGTTTTCTCGTAAACTATAACAGTCAAAATGTATCAGTAAATGTTATTTTCAGTGTTACACAAGAACATGCATCGAATCACTTTTTTTCATTAGCTATTTTACAAAGCAAGAAGCGAGATATATTTAAGCATCATGATGACTTATATATATATATATATATATATTTAATAAATATTTGATTTGGTCAACTATTAAATGAGTTTTTAATAATAATACCTTTTATTATGAAGCTTTTGTACAATGTTTTAATTTTAATCATTTATTTTTAATTATTATTTCGTGCCAGAGATAAACAGTTAATTTACAATAAGCTTAAATGCAGTGGTAATGGGTTCAGGGACAAATGTGCATGTCCCATAGGGTCTAATGGGAGAAACCTTTGTTTCAGACATATTTCTATTTTAATAATTAAACTATTAATTATATATTTATCTATTAATCGAAAACTGTTAAAGTAATTATGTAAATAAAAGTCCTATTCTCTAGGAAAATGGAAGCTTTCATACTTTTCTAGTAATTTTTGTTCACGTTAAGCGTCAAAATCTCTCATGGGGACTTCGAGAATTTTTCATATTAAGCGAAATTTCACATTAAACGTGTTCATCTTAAGGGTGTATTCGAAAAAATATTTTTCCACCCTCAACAGCTCGAAATTTTCAGAGACATTTTCAGACTCATTTTTTAAAGTAAAAACATGAAACTTGCTGGGGTGATTTTTGAAGAGTTGTATAAGGTGCCGTGTGATTTCATTTTTCGCTCAGTTAATTAGAATTTGATTTTTAAGCAATTATTTTCTCAGTATGACCATCTTTTTCATCCCCAGATCACCCGCTTCCGGAAATTTCGGTTCAAAACGCCGATTTTGACAGCATTTTTTACAATATTTTCTGCATTTATCAAAAAATCGAGAAGCACGGCACATTATGTAGTTTCTAAATAAGAGAATTTCCCAGTTTGATGCGTTTGAGAGCAAAAATGAATTTAAAAATGAATCGGAAAATAAGCAGTTTTGATCGGAATACACCCTTAAAAGGAGAAAAAATACTAGAATCCGTATTCATTTTGACGGTGAGAGTGGGAACTGTTCATGTTAAAAGTAATTGACGTTGTAGTTAAAAAAAAAAAAAAAAAAAGGGCTTTAAAAATGGATTTCGATTAACCGAGAGTTTCGGATAAAAGAGGTTCTGCTTTATTATTCCAAACAGTGGCTCAGTTCAGTTCAGATATATTTCATTAAACAACTTTTATTTTATGTTCTCCTTACACAAAAATTGGTATACAACGAAGAAAAATATGCAAAAATGACTTCACATGGTATTAGCATAAAAATGTAATTTGTATTTAAAAAGATCTAATTCAGACTGTGTGCACAACAAAAAATATCAATATTTTGAATGTACTTGTTTCAATTGTGGCAATAGTTTAGATTATTAATATTTTATGTTGTGCAAACAAACTCAATTTAATACTATTCAAATTCAATATGTAAAATAAACATGCATCTACAATAATGGGCAAACTGAAGAATTGTGCTCATGTGATCGAAGCTGATCTAATTACATGAAATATTAATTTGTTATGAAAGGTATTTTTCTGAAACACTTTTTAACATATATATAAATACTGTCGAGCCCCGATTTAATGAATTTCTCTATTTAGCGAATATTTTTATGGTCCCGACAAAAATGGAATAGAAATACTTCGATTTAACGAATTTATAATCGCTATTTAACGAATAATTTTCTATGTAAAAATAAAAATAAAATTTGAAGAATTTTTCTAATATTTATAAAAGATTTTCAATCTCCCTGATTGTAATTTTTTCTGAATATGTATCTTGTGATTCAGAAACATTTACATGCGAAAATGTACATTACAGCGAGGTTATTAATAGCAGTAGTAGTGGATCGGCTGAAAACGATGAAACAGAGATGAAGAGCATACATCATTCAAAGAAGCAGTCTGCAGTTTTGATACTTTGAAACGGTATTTAATGGCTCATAAAGTTGAGGACACTGTTTTCACAGCTTCAGGAAAAAATTGACAATGAAGTTTGGAATACAAAATCGAAAGAAAGCAAACAAACATCTACAAAATATATCTCATAATTTAGCTATAATATTTGAATAAATGAATATCTTTCTTAATTACAATGCTTGTGATTTATAGTAATATAAAAAAAAATCAATTTTTATAGTGTATTTTCTTAAAGTAACAAATGTTTAAAATCATTATTATGGCAAGTGAGCGTTGCTTTTTTATTTATAGCCATTTTTTAACATGCTCTGTTGTATAATAAAAAAATTTTTGATTATCGCGATTTAACGAATAATCTCGATTTAACGAACAAAGTTGGTAGTCCCGAACGATTCGTTAAATCGGGTTCGAATGTATATAATATAAATTAGTTAATAATTTGAAAAGAAATTAGAATTTTGAAATGATTTAATTAATTCAATATAAAATTTGGGGCCCCCTTTTTGATTAATTTCGGGCCCCTTCAAAATTTTCTAAGGGAAGAATGTGCTGCTCGCGTCTATTCGGTAATCAGGGCCTGCGTGTACTCTAAATTGGCATACTCTCAATAAAGGATAAGCATCATTTGAAAGTCACTGTTCTTAGAAATAGGGATACAGTGGGGCATCGTTTTAACATTTTTCATTTATATATTTTTGAATTTATGTCTCAGTTCTCGTCTTCAATTACTAATGATAAATGTTTATAAATGTGGCAGAAATACAAAGCATAAAAGAAATTTTATAAAAAACTTAAAAAAAAATTCTTTGAACAGAGTAAAAATTTGCATCACTAATTACATGCACGTTTATTTTGTATTATTTTTAATTATTATGACCCCCCCCCCCCCCCCTTCTCCTTCCCATCATCAAAAAGCAAACTTTTTTGGACAGTGTTTTGTATGTCGAAATAAATTTGGAATTTACATTAGGGATTCCTAAAACATTTTCTTTAAATTTGCTGCTTATTAATTTTTAAGTATTAAGCAGCAAATTACTTTTTAACCCTTTGAGCACATTTGACGTATCAGAACGGATTGCATTTATTTGAATTTATTTGTTTTAATTAATTTGCAATACTATTTGCCTAAAGTTATTTCAATATTATGTAAGAGTACATATAATGAACAATATGAAGTAAATGAATTATTGCATAAAGTCTACTGCTGTTATATGCCCAAAAAATTAAATATGCTCCAAACGAAAAAAAAAAAAAAAAAAAAAAAAAACTATACTACTACTATTAATAATAATTTTTGAAACAAGTGCACCTAAAGTGTTCATTAAAAATATAAATAATTATTATTAATAACAATGAATAATATAATTAATAATAAATTTCTTATTAATTAATAATGAATTAATAATAAATAATAACAACATTTTAAAAATTTTGTTAAAAACCGATACGTTTAAGAAAGTGTCGCGGGACGACGGGGCGTTGGGACTGTCTTGGGAAAACCGGGACGTCTGGTCCTTTATATAATAACAAGTCATTGGCTTAGCAATTTCAACTGTCTCTGGTGATAATAGGAAAATATTTTCAAAAATTTGCACGTAAAGAGTAAGTATCATTTTAGAGGCACAACTCTTATGAAGAGCAATGCAGTAAAGAACATCATTTAATGCGTTACTAATTTATTGTGTTTTTCATTCATTACGCTATGCTCCATTTCTTTTGTATACGTTTGCAAAATGTTTTATTTACAGAACAGATATATTCTTTTCATCCATACAATTTTCCCAGGAGAATCTCGACTTAGAAATCGGATATATATATATATATATATATCATCTATACGATTTTCCGAGGAGAATCTCTAGTTGGATATTAGATGCTTTTTTAATTTCATTTATACAGTTTTCTCCGGAGAATCTTGAACTAGAAATTATATATTTTTTAATTTTTTTTTATACGATTTTCCCAGGAAGTTCCCAGGATTTCCCCCTCGAATTAGAAATTAAATATATTTTTTAAATTTCATTTAGACAATTTTCCATGGAGAATGAGTTAGAAATTAGATAGTTTTTTAATTTCATTTAGACAATTTTCCACGGAGAATGAGTTAGAAATTAGATAGTTTTTTAATTTCATTTAGACAATTTTCCGCGGAGAATGAGTTAGAAATTAGATAGTTTTTTAATTAAATTAATTAAAAATTAATTTTAAAATAAATTAGTTTTTTTATTTATTTTTTTTTTTCCATTTAGACAATTTTTCATGGAGAATGAGTTAGAAATGCGATATTTTTTTATTTTAATTTATACGATTTTCTCAAGAGAAACTCGAGTTATAAATGAAATATTTTCATTTATTATATATATTTTTTTCTTTTTTTGTTGTTTATGCGATTTCTCTCCAAGAATCTCCAGTTAGAAATTTATTTTGCAACAGGTAATGTTATTGCTAGTTCAAATTATTTATGTCCTTTTCAGATTTGCTTTTCAGGTTATTACCTCGTTATTGCTTCTCGGGTATTGCAATTTGCATGTTTTATTAAGAGCTATGCATAATTTGAGAATCACTACTCTCAGAAATAATATGGTGGGGCATCCTTTATACATTTCTCACTTGTGTGATTTTTCGTTTATGCGTTTTTAAATCTATGTCATAATGCTTTTCCATGATTACAAATGAGGAAAGGATTTCTTTATAGAAAAGAAGTAATTTTTTATCTGATTTTGAAATATTTCGCAGAAAACCTCTTTTGTTATATGCAAGACATAAAATTAACCTCAAATTAAAATATATCAGGATTAGTATTGTAAAGCTAGATAGATCACTTTTGCTGTTAATTCAATAATAATAATTATTATTATTGAATTAACAGCAAAAGTGATCTATCTAGCTTTTTTTGTAATGTTGTTAAGTATCTTTTAATCCGTGCAACTTCATTCATTCTAAAATAAATTTGGATAAATAGCATGAGTAAATTGCTTTGTTTGTTCAAATTATTTTAAAAAGATTTTAATTGCATAGATGAAAGGATACTTAAATATGATAAACTATATTATTAAAAAAAATATTATTATATTTCGTCTTATATTATGCATTAATGTGATTTTAATTATGCACTTTTGGGTGGTGTTGCATGTTCTTTACAGTAGCACAAAGAAGGGGGAGGGGGAGCTGGTGGAGAAATCAATCTGGGGCTCCTGATAAAAAAAAGGGGCTCCTTTTACTATAAGTTTTAAACAACCATCATGGAAAAATTTGCTTTTAAAAGTTTCAAAGTTTAGAATTTATTTTTATACAAAACAGAAATAATAAAAAAAAAAATACACTGCATAAAACAATTTATAAGTTAAGGGTCAGTTTTGGAGATTCATTTCTTTTTCAAGATTCGTGATTGATATATTACTCCCAAGTAAACCTTCTGCATGTAAAAATAACAACACCACGCTATATTAGCAACACTTCTGACTGCATAGGTGTCCAAAATTACTCCCAATTCCGCTTTCTATCAAGCGCATCAAATCAAAGTGGAAAATGTTGAATAATCAAGGACCGCAACAAATTAACGTATTGTAACAGTCAGTTTTTGAAAGTACACGAATTTCAGTCGTGAAATTAGACGTGATTTTTAATGCAAACAAAACCTATAAATGCAAAAACTTATAAAAGAGTGGGTTTTTTTTTTTTTTTTCTAATTATTTTTACTTTCATACTTATCCTAGATTGGCAATGAGTTGTAATAACGGCCCGGCGAAGTAGCTTTTTTCACAAATAAGGAAATTCTTTTCTTTTGAAACAGAACAAAGGTGTACTTCCACCCTGTGATAAATTTATGCGGAGGGGGGGGGGGGGGTATCGTGATGGTTTGCTTAGTTTCAAACAGTCTGGTATAATTCGTTTCCTGTAAAGTTTCAGCAGGCAATAATTTAGTAAACTTTTCCATTAAAAAACTGTTTTATTGTTCAAAGAAGAGGACAATAGGTGGAAATATTAGTGGTGGTCCCCATATTCAGCAAATTTCTTTAGCTGTTACTAGTACCAAGATCAGAGGCGAAGTGTCATTTAATCTGCGTACGTTAATACGCCAAGAATACACATGTGTTAAGACAATACGCCAATCACAAAATATCCGTTAGACTGGGAGAGATATTAAAATTTGAACGAGATAAACGCCAAGTAACAGAAGCCACATTTGGCTATCATGACATAAAGAGAAATCATTTTGAATGATAGCTTTTAACAGAAGAAAAGAACATAAATATAGAAAAAGGATTAATTTTTAATGAAAATATAAAACAAATATATGGCTTCGCCATACACATAGATCTAAGCCATGGAATGTCGAGGGAATACGAGTTTGGTCAAGACCCCGCTGGAGTGAAATGTGCAGGTCAGTCAGTGCTTGGGGCAGAGAAGGAGAAGGTCGTGCTCTAAAGAGCTCCGGACTAGACCAAGTTAGTTTTTTTGCTGTAAGCACGTGGCAAACACTATAATTGGCTTGGGGTGCAGAGAACTAATGCGATCATTTTCTTTGTACATAATCTGCTTTTTGTTTTTGTTTTCCATTAAATTTGTTATGTTTTTATATTGAATTGCATGTTAATTCAAGTGTTTACTAGCTGTAGGGAATTTTTTTTAGAATGGCGATATGGCTGAGAGGAAAATAGAAGATACATGAAGACATCTAATAAGTACATTTTAAATGGAGAGAAAATAAATAACAAAATGGTCAAAAGAGGAATTTTCCCTCCAATAAACTGAAGTAAACAGCAAGCTCGATTTTTCAATAAAACACCCGAAACTAAAGCATTGTTTCACTCAATTACTTATACTGTAACAGCATCGACAAAGACAGGAAAGGAAAAGACAAATAAAACATTAGAATGAAGAATCCTATTTTTCAGTTTATCGCCTCAAACCAGACGTCTATTGTTCTCTGCTACGAGACTTCGAAAAGTTGTGAATAAACTGCAGATAAACTTGCACGATTTGCATTATACGATTTCGTGCTTTGCAAAGACTCGCAATACAAACAAAATAAAGCAAACCACCTTCGACGGTGCAAATAACCTCTGATAATTTATCTTACTCGAATGAAATCACTGTATATGGTCTGCAAATAACAAAGCAGGCGATTTTAAGGCTGTTCTTAACTGCTCTGCTCAACAAGCGCAAAATTTTTGACACATTTATAAATTAATTTTTTAAGGATGTTCTCAAATCCAAAAGGGCAACTTTCTGACATAAGTTTGAATTTATTTTTATTCGAAAATGCACGAAACTAGCTGGTGTTGTTGTTCAGAAACTATGTAATTGAGCTGTTTATTCCATTTTTTTGCAAACTCAATAGATCTTTCGGAAAATAGTGTCAAAGTGAGCGTTTTAAACCGAATTTCCGCTCGAAGGAAGAAAAAACACTCAAGAGAGGGCGAAAAACGTGTTTGTCACGTGATCAAAATCGCTTATAACTCAATAGGTAATTGATTGATCAAAAAATGGAAAAAACAGTTCAATTCCAAATCGATTCCATGGCCATACTATCCAATTTTATACCTTTCCGTTAAAAAATGAATTTGTAAATGTGTCAAAACGTTTTGCACTTGTTGAGCAGAGCAGTTAAGAACAGTCTTAACGGAAAGATATAAAATTGGAAAGCCTGGCCATGGAAGCGATTTGGAATTGAACTGTTTTTCCATTGTTTGGTCAATTAATTACCTATTGAGTTATAAGCGATTTCGATCACGTGACAAACACGTTTTTCGTTTGTGATTAAAGTGAATTAAAGTTCGTTTGTGATTACTATTAAGTGATTTTTCTATTTTCCCGCCGAAATTCGCTTCATAACGTCTACTGTGACACTATTTTCTGAAAGATCTATTGCTTTTGCCAAAAAAAAAAAAAAAAAAAAAAAAAAAAAATGGAAAAAACAGCTCGATGACATAGTTACTGAACAACAACACCAGCTAGTTTCATGCATTTTCGAACAAAAATAAATTAAAACTTATATCAGAAAGTTGCCCTTTTGGATTTGAGAACATCCTTAATAAAATCTTGGGCAAGCATATATATAGCTTTCGAAGAGAAAAAGAATATATTGAGAACTTCTCAAGATATATTGATTTTTATACATTTAAATAGAAATCAAGCTGAACTAAGAATAACGACCAAAAGCAAAGGTTTCCAAAATAATGGATCGAATGAAATTAATATTCGAAAAAATATGAATTATTTCCTATAAATATTTTTGATATATTTATATTTATTATATCCTACTTGATGCGAATTCTCAATTTCAAATTTTTCTTCGAAGTAGTTTTTTAATTATGTGTAAAAAACGCCAAAATGATGGTAGAGGCCGTCTATGATGTCCAGAAAAGCACAATTTTTAAAAATACATATTTTAACCATTTTATTGAAACCTTTGTGCTGGCAATAGTCGAAACATATTAAGCGAGTGAAATGTTCATATTGGCAAGAAATAATACATTTAAAGAAGTGACAGAGTCATTCTGTGGAATTTCAACAATCGGGTACCGGACTTCAATTTGGATACAGCTTCTAAAATAGGCTCATTTTAAAATAATTAATTTCTCGGAAACTAATTATACGAATTTCATGAAAATTTGGATTTAGGCTAATTGAAGGATTTAGAATTTATTTATTGTGTCAAACTTGGGTATTGCAATTGAAAAAAAAAACAAAGTTTGAGTTCGTTTAATGGTGCCTAAGCAAATTTTATATTCATCATTTAAAAGTAGACTTTATTTCCAACGTTTGATACCAGTAACTTTCTTCAACAATAATTCGTTGCAGAGTTAGCAGGGGTGTTTACCTTTTTTTCCCCGACTGTACATTGTAATGTATTTTCTTTGCTTATATTATTCTTCGCAAATTAATTTACCAAATCCATTTATGCCTAGCGTCCCATTTTTGGCACGTTTCGAATTTTAATACATTTTTATGATTTTCTTCTTCTTTACAATACATGGATATTGTATGAGTTAACTGTCTATTTATCTTACCAAGAGATGACAGCATAAAATTGATATTTGTTTGCTTAAATAAAGGCCTTTTTTCGGTATTTATAGATTTTCATTTTCAACATAGCGAAATGTAAAAATTAAATTGATTTCTATTTTTTGTATCAAGGATCCAAATAAATAAGTCATAATCTTAGCTTGTAGACTTCTTTGAAATACGTATTTTTTCAAATTGCGAAATTATATGTTCAAGCCATTTTTTATGCATATGTGTAACGTACAAAATATAGGGCGCTGGGCGCAAATAAGTGCATATTTCTATTAGCCGATTAGGAAACAGTTATTTATGTTTCAAGATGATTTTGAAATAAATTGTTTATTAGCCTCAAATACGATTATTCTTAATTTATTATTGATAATACTTATAATGTTATTAGTCTCTGTAAAGAAATATAATTCTTTAATAGTTCCTAAAAATACTAATTATAGTATATAATATACAATTTAAAAGCTTAATTTATATAAATTTAGACAAAACATACAATTATGCATTTTTCCACACATGGATATTCCATATTTAATACGTTTACATTTTATCAAATAAATACAAAAATATTTTAGCTTAATTTTTTTTAGTATTTTTCCAGTTCATTTTGCAACATTTTAAAGTGATTTTAGCAAAAAATTTGCGATAACAAAAATTCAGGCATAAATAAGTGAAAATTTGAATTTTGAATGAATTGTAGGGAAAAACTCTCGACACTTTTAATTTTTCAATTACATGTAAACAAATTACACTTACCTTGATTCAGAAAAGAAGCTTAAAGGAAGTATATAACTTACCTAAAAAGAAGAAAAGAACACTATTAAAATTTTACAAAAGGATGCAAGTAAACTTGAAAAAGAAAGATTGTTTGGAATCCTAAAGATATCTAATTTAATAAAATATACCTAAAAATTACCAGTTCAGTTTTACTAGCTGAATGTATAGAGTTGTGTGTTTTTAACTCTTCCAAGGTGGAAGAGAAAATATTGATTTAAAATTATTTCACTACTTAAAAAAATTACTACTTAAATATACTACTTAATATTCACTACTTAAAAAAGAAAAAATAATAATTAGTAGTGATTTTTAATTATTATTTTGTTTTAGTTTCCTTTAAAGCGGTTCTCAAATCAATTGCTCAACAAGCGAGACACTTTCTGACACATTTACTTACTCATTTTTAAACGTAAAGGCACAAAATTGGCAAGGCTGACTATGGAAGAGATTTGGAATCGAAGTGAGTTTTCCATTTTTTGATAAATAAATTATTTATCGGGTTATAAGCGCTTTTGGGTCACGTGACAACCTGTTTTCTCCTCTCTCTGTTGTTTTTCGCCTTCCGTGCAGAAATTCGGTTCAAAACGCCCACTTTGACAGTGTTTTCTAAAAGATCTCTTGCGTTAAAAAAAAAAAAAAATGGAAAACGTCTATCGATCCCATAATTTTTGGATAACAACACCTGCCAATTTCCTGCATTTCCGAACAAAAATGAATTAAAACTTGTGTCATAAAGTAGCACCTTTGAATTTGAGAACAGCTTTAATAAGACTAACACAAAGCCCCTAAGATGATCGCGGCAGTTCTCAAAAATATATTTTCCCCCGCTCATCAACGCGAAACTTTCTACTAATTTTCTGACTCAATTTTGAACGTGAAATCATGACACTTGTAGACATTATTATTGAAGTGATTTATAATCGAACAGTTTTTCATTTTCTGATAAATGAATTACACATTGAGTTTTAAGCGATTATTGTCTCAGGACGGCAGTTTTTTCCCTTTCTTGCGCTGCCGCGTTAGGAAATTAGATTCAAAATATAAACCATGGCAGCAAAAGAAAAAAAAATATATTTTAGACCCTTTAGCGAAATCGGATAAACCTTTCGACTACATATATATTTTTTTAATTTGAACACCTGCCAATATTATCTATTTGCAAACCAAATTAGTCCATTAAAAATTGATGTTGCGTTTTCGCAATATTATATTTGTGATTTTTGCACTTTTTTGATACCAGTAAAAGAGAAAAGTAAAATTTGCTTTATTTAATTAACACATTTCAGTGGTTCATAAAGTAAAAGTAAGTGTTTAACAAAAAGTGATGTAAACTGAATAAAATTCTTGTAAAATATGCTGATTTTTTAATGGGTTAAATTACCAAATGTGTCAGAAAGTAGCCAGTTTGGATTTCAGAGCCACCTTACGCTGTAAAAAAAAAAAAAAAAAAAAAAAAAAAAAAAAAAAAAAAAACGTTAAAATACGGAAATTGTACTGGCAACCGAAAACACCAGTACTATCAGTACTATATCCGTATTTTAACGGAATTTTTTTTTTCTTAAATTTCAGAAAAAAATTCTTTTTTTTTTTTTTTTTTTTTTCCCCTCCCACAAAATTTACGGGGGAAAATTCCGTTACAATACGAAAATACTACTGGCGTCTTGATTCCAGTACAATTTCCGCATTTTGGCGGATTTTCTTTTACAGTGAGGGCTTACATATATAATGTTATGAACTTTTAAGCAATTCTGAACCCCCTTACGATATCATACGTTGTCATTCCTCGAATCCCCATTGCTCCAAATGATATCGTTATCAGTGTATTTTTTCCCCTTTTATTTTATTTTCATACGATTGCAATGATATACAGATATGGTTATACATTTATTATTCGCTTATGCTTCACTGATTTAAATGAAGAGAAATTAATAAAGTATCAGTATTATATATGCAATAGTATTATACCAAATAACACATTAAAGAAATACTTACTATATTTAAAAGTATTTTATAATAACTTTTTGTTACATAATGCATTCAACAGTAATGTTGTCTTCTTGCATTTGTTCCCTACACGAGATAAGCAGAACTTTTTTATAAACAAAACAGGTGAACAACATCCATCCCCATTTTTGACTAAGTAAATATAAAAAATATCATTTCGAACCTGGTTTCTCTCACTCACAACGAATTATATGCACATATGTCAGAATAATAGAAATGATGAACGTTGGGTTATTCCATATTTTGGAATGACTGTATGATTATTTAATGTTTTTAATGATAACTTTGTATTTTCCTGAAAATAAATAACATATTAAAAAAATAATAATAATAATAAAAAGATAACACAGACCAAAAAAGGAAAATTTTGGTTGGATAAAAAATTATAGCTATATTAAAAGGACCCCCCCCCCCCACAAATACACAGACACCTTCCCCTAGAGATACCTTACGATATCAAGCACCAGACACCTTCTCCCCTCTAAAGTGATAACGTTACATATGTGCAACCCCTTAACAATATTCTCAAAATATAACACTTTCCTCCATAAACTAATTAAAAAAAAAAAAAAAAAAAAACCCGCAAAATGTCGTCATATAAAAGAAATTTTTTATCTTCACAATTAATATGAGTAAATCAAAACCTAAGCTCAAACACGAATGGATGAGAAACAAAAAACGGTGATTCACTGTATTAAACTTTCTTTGTCATTTTTTTCTGGTTTTGATTTTACGAAATTTTATAGTTTTTATACAATTAATTTAATTATTTATACGTTGCTCATTTACTCGTTTTACCGACAAATTATCACCAAAAATTTCGAATCCAAAATGAATAAAAAAGACAGAAAGAGAGAGAAAGTTCAGTTGCTCTATATACATAATATAAAAAAGAAAAGAAATTCCTCGAATACCAAAAGAAGCAACTCAAAGAATCTTATTTATGTTTATGGTTTGGTGTATGCATTAATTCCCAACTATACAGATTATTCAACCACGCAAAGTTAAAACATGAAATGAGAATCTGAAATAAAAAGCAATTCTTTGAACCACTGAATTCACCTGCAACAAAAACTAGTAAAAAAAAAAAAAAAAGCTCTCTTCCTTCTATTAGCATCAGAAACGATCAAATGAATCCATTCCAAGAAATTTAGCCCAGACATATTCCCACAGAGATATGATATCGTTTAATCAAAAAATATCCTCAGATAGGATTGTATATGCAATCGCCTTTTGATGCAAGATAAAACATAAAGAAGGAAATCAGAATCACAGAATTTAATAACAATAAAAATGAAATATACTTTGAAGAAACGAAAACAAACAATTTCTTTTAGAAGTCAGGGATATCTCTAAGGAATTACAAATACTTTTTGTAGGATGACTTTATTTATTTTCTGTCTAAGAAAGCAGTAACTGTGTAATAAAATCAACGCAAATGTGTTTAAAAATGAAAAAACAGCACTAAAAATAATACTGTTTACCTGAAACAAATATTTTTACAATTTTTTTAATGGGGGGGGGGGGATTTTTTTTTATTATTATTACCTATTTACTTTAAATTTATTTGTTTTACCTATTTAATCTATATTTTTAAAGATTGATCTAAATTTTTTATTACTCTAAATTTATCTATTTTACCTATTTAATCTATATTTTTAAAGATTAATCAAAAAATTTTAATTACTCTAAATTTATCTATTTTACCTATTCAACATTAAATTTTAAAGAAAAACAAATAATTTCACAAAATGATGCCAGTAATGAAACTTAAAAAAGATTATATGGAGTTCTAATCTTTATATTAATGATATACGCATTGAAATGATTAATTTAACGCTACTGATTGATTTGAGCGATTTGAAAAAAAGATAAAAAAATAAATAAATAAATAAATGAGAGATGGTGAGGGGTATATATATATTAAAAAATAAAAATTAAATTTATAAGTGGACGGGTTGTGTAGTATTTCTATATTTTTTATTTACTTTTCTGATATTATTGTTTATTTATTAATTTCTTCTGAATTATAATTTAAAAACAGTTATGAAAACATTACATTATAGATGCTAATTATCTGTTATCGATATTCTAATTAGCTGATTTGGAATTACACATGTTGGGGTGTTTGGTTCTTTTTAAAAATTAAAAATAAATCTGAATTTATGATATGCAAACTTGCATAAAAATGATCCCTACTTAATTTCAATAATCTCAGACAGATGGTAGAACCAATTATATTTATGCTTAAATATTATTTTAAACTAGTTTATAACTTGACGAATCGTCAGTAGGGGGCAGAATTATACAATTATTCACATTTTTTTTGTGTTGCCTGCTTCTATAATTATAGTCATTCCTACCACCCAAATTAATAACTGTATTTCTTCAGTCCTATTTTGTAATGGATTTACTCTGGTATTCTTTAATTAGCATTTAAAATAATTTATAATGTTTAGATTAATTACGATAATAATTTATAATTATTATATTTATATTATTATTAATATTATTTACTTGGTGTGATGATTTCGAATTGTCAGAATTCGCTTTTAACTGTAACCCATTAATATGGCGGGTTTTTTGCTGTGATTGTGGGTAATCATGATTACGATTCAATATGGTATTTTAAAATATTGTATGATTCTATTGCTGAGTAAGTTTTTAACTCACATGTTTCATTTTTATTTCTATTGTGCATGACATTGTTCTGTCCGGGTCTTACATATTAATTAATTATATATTTTTTTCATTTTTTCATAGTGCGGTTAATCGGGCAGTTGAACATTTAAGCTGTAGCTTATTATTTCTTCCTCAGAAATTAACCGCTTATTACTAATGATTTCGTAATATTGCCCTTGAAAGCGAGTTACGAATCATTAGTTCCAATTTTATTCATAATTGCTCTCTCATTTTAAGTACATTTTGTAGTTTTTCTTTTTGAATTACTGAATTTTAAATTTTGAGGTCATACATTTCGAGCAAAGGCTTTATTGATGCCGACAATGATTCATTATTTCAGGTCTTTTTTCATTGGTTAAATTGATTTAGTTACAAATAGTTTTAGAAAATATTTCAAATAATTTATGATTTCCTTCATATATTTCATTATTTACGTGTTCTTTTTATGAATTCGACATCCTGTTGTTTTTTTCTTTCACCAATTTTGAATGTTTTAATTTTTAATACTTCATATATTGGTGATTAGGATATAAATTTATTAAAAAAAATTCAGTAATGATTAGTTAAATTAATAACAGTTGATCCAGCTTTATTATGTATAATGTCAGAGTAATGTATTGATACTCACTTTCTTAATTTTTATTTTTAAAAAAAAGATGAATTGTAATATTATATAATAGTTATATATGCATGTTAAACTTTCTGTACACATATAAATATACTCAATTTATAAATTTTATTTGAAATTGATGATGAATTGTAATATTCTATAATAGTTATATATATATTTTGCTGTGATTGTGGGTAAGCATGATTACGATTCAATATATTTTAAAATATTGTATGATTCTATTGCTAAGTAAGTTTTAAACTCACATATTTCATTTTTATTTCTATTGTGCATGACATTGTTCTGTCCAGGTCTTACATATTGATTAATTTATATATTTCGTATGCAGAGAGAGAGAGATAGACAGAACTCATTTGTTCGTACGTAACAGCAAAATAAAAGATTCAGAATGCACTATTTATCTTAATGGTGTGGTGCATACATAAATTCCCAAACATGCAGGTTCTTCAACCACATAAAGTTGAGAATATGAAGTTAAAAGGCCATTCTTTGAATCCCTGAATGCACCTGCAATAAAAATATTCGTAAAAGCTCTGTTTCTTTCATAACAGAAAACGATCACACTCAAAAAAATTTAGCCCAGACATATTCCCACAGAGATATGATATCGTTTAATCAAAAGATATCCTTAGATAGGTTAGTGTGCAATCGCCTCTTGATGCAAGATAAAACAAAGAAGGAAATAAGAAATACAGAATTTAATAACAATAAAAATGAAATATATTTTGAAGAAACGAAAAGAAACAATTTCTTTAGAATTCAGGGATATCTCTAAGGAAAACAAATACTTTTTGTAGAATGACTTTATTAGTTTTTTGTCTAAGAAAGCAGTAACTGCGAAATAAAATTAAGGCGAATGCGTTCAAAATGTAAAAAACTAAAATTAACATTGTTTAATTGAAACAAATATCTTTTAAAAAATTTTAAAGGGAGAAAATCTAATTTTCTTTAATTGCCTATTTACTTTAAATTTATCTATTTTACCTATTTAATCTAAATCTTTAAAGCTTAATCTGAATTTTTTTTTATTAATCTAAATTTATCTATTTTGCCTAATTAATCTAAATTTTAAAGAAAAAAAGATAATTTTACAAAATGACGTCAGTAGTGAAACTTAAAAAAGATCATATGAAATTTTAATGTATTTAATAATAAATGTTAATAAAATTAATTTATATATGCATTGAAGTGATCTATTTAAGATTACTGATTGACTTGAGGGATTTGAGAAAAAAGAAATAAATCAAAGATGAGATAGACATAGAGAGTGACGTAGAGAGAGATACAGGTAGAGGTACAGGGGAGGAGGGGGCAGAGATTTATCCATGAAAATCCATGAAATTTAGCCAATACACATTCCCACAAAGATATAATATCGTTTAATCAAAAAATATCCTCAGATAGGATTGTATGCAATCGCCTTTTGATGCAAGATAAAACACAAAGAAGGAAATCAGAATCACAGAATTTAAAAATAATAAAAATGAAATATATTTTGAAGAAACGAAAACAAACAATTTCTTTAGAAGTCAGGGATACCTCCACGGAATTGCAAATACTTTTTGTAGAATGACTTTATTTATTTTCTGTTTAAGAAAGCAGTAACTGTGTAATAAAATTAAGGCGAATGCGTTCAAAATGTAAAAACAATATTAAAATTAATATTGCTTAACTGGAACAAATATCTTTACAAGTTTATAAGGGGGGGGGGGGGGGAGGGCTATTGTTGTATTACATATTTACTCTAAATTTATCTATTTTACCTATTTAATCTATATTTTTAAAGATTAATCTAAATTTTTATTATTACTCTGAATTTATCTATTTTACCTATTTAACCTACAATTTTAAAGAAAACAGATAATTTCGCACACTGATGCCAGTAGTGAAACTTAATAAAGATGATATAGATTTCTTATATATATATATATATATATACACAGAGAGAGAGAGTACTCATTTGTTCTAACATAAATAACAAAATAAAAGATTCAGAAAGCACTATTTATCTTTATGATGTGGTGGATACATAAATTCCCGAGGTTATTCAACTACATAAAGTTGAGAATATGAAATTAAAAGGCCATTCTTTGAATCACTGAATGCACCTGCAATGAAAATACTCGTAAAAGCTCTGTACCTTTCGTAACAGAAAACGACCAAATGAATCCATTGTAAGAAATTTAGCCTATAGATATATTCCCACACAGATATGATATCGTTTAATCAAAACATATCCTTAGATATAGGATTATATGCAACCGCCTCTTAATGCAAGATAAAACATAAAAAAGGAAATCCGAAACACGGAATTTAATAACAGTAAAAATGAAATATACTTTGAAGAAATGAAAACAAACAATTTCTTTAGAAGTCAGAGATATCGTTAAGGAATACAAATACCTTTCATGGAATGACTTTATTTATTTTACTGTCTAAGAAAGCAATAAATATGTAATAAAATTAGAAAATGCGTTCTAAATGTAAAAATTTACTACAATTAGTATTGCCTAAGGCTGTTCGCAAATTCAAACTAGCTAATTTCTGAGACATTTTTAATCCATTTTTGTCTGCAACCGTAAAAAAAAAAATAAAATAAAAAAATAAAAAATAAATGATGACATGTGCTTTTATTCAAGAACTTTGTAATGGAACATTTTTGCCCATTTTTCAATAACGACAGAAGATCTATCAGAAAATGCTGTCAAAGTTGATATTTTGAATCGAGTTCAAGACGCGGAAAAGGCGTACAAGGACTGAGGCCATGCGTGGCAATAATCGCTTATTATTCAAGTTGTAAGTGATATATCGTGAAATGAAAAAAAAAAAAAAAAACTGTCCTACTATAAATCGCTTTTAAAATCATGGGTGCGCAAGTGTCATGTTATTGCGCTTAAAAATGAATAAGAAGGTGTATAAAAAAATTTTACGTTTTTGAGCGGGGCTCGTTGAAACTGAAAATACGTTTTTGAGAATCGCCTTTATTGAAACAAATATTTTTTCACGTTTTAAGGAAAGGGGAATAGTTTTTTTTTTTTTTTTTTTTTTTTTTTTTTTTACTGCCTATTTACTCTAAATTTTGGGATTTATTTATTTTTTTTTTTTAAATCCCAAAATGGGTATTTAAGGCTGTTATCAACTGCTCTGCTCAACAAGCGCAAAACGTTTTGACACATTTACAAATTCATTTTTTAACGGAAAGATATAAAATTGGAAAGCCTGACCATCGAAGTGATTTGAAATCGAACTGTGTTTTCCATTTTTTGATCAATCAATTACTTATTGAGTTATAAGCGATTTTGATCACGTGACATGGCATTTTTCTCCCCTTACTGACTGGATTTTCTTCATTCGTTCGGAAGTTCGTTTCAAAATGCCAACTTTGACAGTATTTTCTGAAAGATCTATTGCGTTTACAAGAAAACGGAAAAAACAGTTTGATGACATAGTTTCTGAATAATAACACCTTCTAGTTTCATGCGTTTCCGAACAAAAATGAATTAAAACTTATGTCAGAAAGTTAACCCTTTGGATTTGAGAACGGCCTCAACAGTGCCCAAAATGGATACACAGTGATAACCAAAACAAGCATATGGACCCAAATAGGCTAACCTCATAAGAATCTTTCTACCAAATTCGGGTATTTTCTACCCATTTTAGGTCTTTTTTTGTGTGTGTGTGTGAAGGGGGTGCAAAAGGAAAAAGAAGAATATAAGTTCAAGCGGAGTAATCCAAACTCCATGCATCCCATTAGCAAAATTGTAATTAGATGAGCATGAAAGCTCTTTAAAACTTTCTATCTATAATTCTCTCTGGACATTAAAAAGACAAGACCTCGCCAAAATATGCTTAGCTCTCTGCAGAGAAAACGGCTTGCACAGCACATATCTCTCGTTCTATTTTAATTTTCTGAGCTAGACGAAACCACTTGATAGATGGCCGAATCTCTACGATTTATAAGGAAGGGTCTGAGTGCAGCCCAGAGCCATCGCCATAATGAGACAGTTTAATTCGGAAGCATGGTCCGGCAGAGAGACAAGCAATTAGCTAAATAACGTACGATGTGAATAAAAGGTTTCGAAGATTGAAACGTTTTTCATTAGGAGCATTATATGTGGTGGGCATTTTCTCAATAAATTATACATATAAGCTATTTTTGGTGTCATGTTTTCCAGTTAAATGCAAAGATGAAATGAAATTAGGAAGTAAAGGAATTTCGAAAGCAGTAAAGCAGCATATCCATTTCCTATCGTAAGATTTTGAAAAAAAAAAGAAAAAAAAAAAAAACTATCTGTCTCTCTCTCTCTCTTTCTCTCTCTCTCTATATATATATATAATAAATTTGAAATCACAAATATATGAAAAAATTGATAAAGTTCTAAAGATGATTTAGAAATGAACATATGGAACCAGTATGTAATATAAGAAACTATGAATGACTCACAGAATCATCAGAGGAGCTTGTGAGTTCATTCATACACTGTAAAAAAAAACGGGAAAAATCACAGCCAATTTCGCTGTGAATCACTTCACTAGCATGAGAATACAGCGCTTTTGTAATTTCAGTATTGATTTACAGTAAACTGCTGTTATTTTAACGCCGCCAAAACCGCCCAAACAACATTCCAAACTAGATATTCACAGGCAGCGTAAACCAAAGCAGATTATTACTAGCGTTAGTCTCGTTCGATTGTTAGCGTCTTTCTGAATCTGAATAAGTGCTTATTACTGCAATTCAAAGTGGCGCTTTTGGATACACAAACATGAAACTGGATACTATATATTTTAAAAATTCATAGTAAGTTTTATTTTTATGTTTATTTGTGTCATTGATTAAGTAACTATTAGATAGCCAGTTCTATTATATAATGTAAGATACAAAATTCGTATTTGACCACATGTATATAAACGCTGAGTAACAACAATAGCTTTTGAATCATTTGTATAAATATTAAATATTTTCTCTTAAATTATAACAAAAGAGAATTGTTCAAATTCCGATTTTTTTTTTTTTATTATTTTTTTCTTAAAGGACTTTGTTATTATTTATACTTTTGTGTCTGAGTCCCAGATAACAAAAAATCCCCATTATATTATTAAATATGTTTTGTTTTGCTTATTATATATTTTCCAAAATTCCAGTTTATCCGATTGTAAATATAATTACTAATAATATAAATCATATAATTTTCATTATTCTCCAAAAGCTTTAAGTTCACTTTCTGTAATTTAAATATTTAAATTATTTGATGTATTATTAATGTAATGTTTTTCAAATTATCAAAGACAACTTTACTAACAATGATCTTATTTTCCGTGAGAGATATTCAGATTTTATAGATGCTAGATTTTTACGCGCATTTACTTTCATTTTTTTATATGTAATGTTCAAACCATTTATGTGTAATATGTAACACTATTTTATTAATCCATAAAAAATTCCAAGAGTTTGCTTACTATTATCGCAGCAGATCGCATTTTGTTTTTGTCCATTATCTAACAATAATAAGTAATAATCCGCAACTAGATGCTGAAATTAGATATTTTGAATGTCCTCAATGTATGTTATAATACACAGTATACTTTAAATTGACATATGGAATATTCTATACAATGAGTTACAATAGTTTAAAATTTTCTATTTATATCTTTTTCGGTGTCTTTTCTTATTTTATTTCTTCTTTTACTTTATGGTGCGAAGTTTGTATCTTACATATGTATAACAAAATTTATTATATAAGAATGCTATTAAAACAATGATATAAGTAGACATAGAGATAATACTTAGTGCCATTTGTCTTTAAAAGATGGTCATAATATAAAAAAAGAGAAAATCAATGTAAATAAACATTACGGGGGGGGGGGGGCGTAAAAATACAAATACATATCTACAAAAAGAAAAAAAAAGGCTAAACATTTACAGTTATTTTGTTAAGAGTGCTGTAGAATTAACAGCAAAAACTGCTGATATAATACAGACTTGTTGTAAAATCTGAAAAACAAAATTACTGTAAAATTAAATGAAAAAATGCTGTAAATTTACACATTTGCTGTTTATCCGTGATAAACAAAATTGCTGTAAATTTACCGCAAAATTTGCTGGCACCCATATTGCCAGCATTTTTTGCTGTAAAGTTACAGTGATTTTTTTTACAGTGTAGAAGATGCGTTATTTCATCCAATTTTGTCGGCATTAAGCCTAAAATGGCAAAATTTAGCTCCTTATAACGCAAACAGTACAGAAAATAGATAATAAAAAGCTAAGAGATCCAAAGAAAGATACACCTCATACAGGATATTAAAAATTATTAGAGCACAATACCTGAATGACATACTAAGAGTCAAAACTACTGCATATCAGCATGGAAAACAAAGTTAAAACTATTTTAACATGTGATCTACAGTTGAGCATCTGAGTGAAACCCATAACAGTGCTGCCATCTGGTGTGAGAAAGGAAAAATGTAAATTGGAACTGGATTAATAACAATAATATTTAGAGTTGTCATCTTAAACCCAAAAAATAAATAAATAAATAAAATGAATGAAAATGATTGAAGAAATCAAGAAAAGACTTAGATTAACTTTTACTTAAACTAGAATGAAAAAATAGGAATAAACTTAATAAGCACTGAGTGAATACAAAATAAAACAAAGGAAAGGAATAACTTAATACAAATAAAGAAATAAAGAAATAAAGAATTATATAAAAATAAATAAAAGCGCAATTGATTAAATTAACGTTTTAAAGACAAAAAATTGTAATAAAAAAATGAGAATATAAATAACATTTAAAAAGATGAGGAATATTTGAGATAGTAAAATTTAGCCTTCTATTATGTAAATAAATTTGAAATTTTAAAAAGCAATGAGGAATATTGAGATAGAAAAATATATCCTTAAATTATTATGCAATATGTGAAACTATATTATGTTAAATGCATGATACCCCATATGTTTTTTTTTTAATTATATGTTCATACAATATATAAGCATATATACATACACTTATACACGCTCACACACATAAAAACATACAAAGTTTTAAACTTTTTTTAGCATTCCCGACCTCAACCCTCCATAATGGTATTTTTATTTTTTATGTTTTTAGTGTATAATGTATGGAAAAACATACACATACACCAAACTTTTTTTTTTTTTTTTTTTTTAATGAATATATATATATATATATATATATATATATATATATATATATATATATATATATATTATATATACATACATATAATTTTTTTTTCAGCAATTCACATCCCACCCTCCATAATAGTGTTTTCGATTTTTTAGTTTTTTTAAACATATTAAATGCCTATACTGGTAAGAAGTAGAAAAAAATGAATATTAAGATTTGAGCCATGCAGATATAAACAGATGGGATAATTATAAGACAATGCTAATTGCTTTAATTTAAAAATGTTAGGCTGTAAGAATTGGGAGGAACATAAACGTTTGATACGAAGACAATGATTGAGCAGAATATTTCTATATACTGAAATATGCAAGCAGGAATGAAAGTTCGTAAAATTAATTACATTAAATGAAAATTCATTGCGTTTATCATAAATGTTGAATGTTGGGTGTTATTAGGGAGAATATTAATTTTAACATCCATAAAATTGATACTAGAATTATTTGAAAAGGTAGTACTAAGTTCTAGATTAGAAGGGTACTTTACAGGAAGAGATATAGAATTATTATCTGTAACAAAAGAATAATTATATCATCTATGTATCTGTAGAGCAATAAATTATTATTAATAAATTCACGTTCATAAAAGTAAAGATATAAATCAGATAACATGCTTGATGAAGCAGCTCCTTGAGGTATGCCCTGTATTTGAATAAAAAAAAAAGCATTGTCTTGGAAAATAATATATATATATATATAATTACAAATCATCATCTATTCCAATTACAATAATTAATTCAATAATTTAATAAATTTAGCAGCAAATTATAACTGTAACATTATACAAAATGCAGATGGAACCCTATACATGTAATACTTATTAAGAAAAATGCACCAATTGGCTAACACATTGCATACGATTAATCCATATTAACATATGAAAAACCACCAAATTTTTTGAAAAAAAATATATTATTAAAGACTTATGAAACAAGAAACAAGCCAATATATATATATATATATATATAACCATTATATAATTACAAATCATCATCTATTTCCAGTTACTAAAATTAAATTAATAAATTTAGCTACAATTTATAACACTGACATTATACAATATATATATATTGTATAATGTCAGTGTTATAAATTGTAGCTAAATTTATTAATTTAATTTTAGTAACTGGAGATAGATGATGATTTGTAATTATATAATGGTTATATATATATACTAGGGGGCTCTGCCCCCTACAAGCTACGCTCGCCAACCCCCGTTCAGACACTGCAGAATCTAAAAGCACGCTAATCTGATCGCTTTTAAAAAGATTAGAGGAGATTGAATTATACTGAAAAAACCTGTAGCGATCTCCCTGTAAATACGCTTCCATTCAATTCCCTTTGATTGCAAAAATTTACGTCAGAATCAGTTGCTGTTAAGACATCCAATGGTTGTTTTCAAGTTTGATTCACAATCTTTTGCCGGTTATATCTAAAATCTGTCGCCAAACTATAACATTAAATGCCAATAATGGTTGGTCGTAAATGTCATAGTCACTTCAGTTTAAGGAAGTTACACGTGTTTACGCCATCAAGTGATTTTTATTTCGACGTTTCATTTGTATTTGTATTAATGTTATACAAATTTATTAGTACTTTTTAGTTATTCCGTCGACCAATTTCGCTAAATTATATAAATCGCCAAACAACTCGCCAAATTATACACATTGACTAATTTTTATTTTAAAAAACGAAAAAACAAATAAATTAATAAAGTACAGAATTGCTAATATTAATGTTTTACTAAGGCACAGATGTCATATACGCCGCCCATATTGGCCCGATTTTTTTTCGACGCCAATTTGGCGAAAACATCAACAGCATAAATAATAACACCCGGGTTACCATATCAAGCAAAATACGACACTTTGGCACCAGTTAATTACCCATTGCGTATATTACATTGGCGTCAGAAAAAAATCGCGCCAATATGGGCGTATATGACATCTGTGCCTTAGTAAAACATTAATAAAAATACAAATAAAACGTCAAATTAATGGTTTTATTGGCCATTATTGGCATTTAATCTTAAAATTAATTAATGGCAACCATTATTGACATTTAATCTTACAATTCGGCGACAGTAATTTGGTCGACGGGATAACTAAGAAGTACCAAATTTATTTGTTCTTTCGTTATTTAAAATAAAAAATTATGTCAATTTGTATAATTTGGCGAGTGATTTGGCTATTTATATAATTCGGCGAAATTGGTCGACGGGAGAAGTTGTACCATTAAAACATTGCTTTGAAGTTGAAATTAAATGTCATGATTTGTTGTATTGTCATATACGCACCGGGTTTGGCGCGCATTTTTTTACGACAATTTGGCGAAAGCCTCGTTTTCGAATACCAGTTACATATATATTTTTAAATTATTTTCTGTTATTTTTTTTAAATGAAATAAAAATAAACAAATAAAAGTTTAATTAATAACCGTAGAACAAAACAATTTACAGCATTTTTTATTTATAAATAAAAAGAAAATAAATTCAAATAAACATTTATTAATAAATAAGCAACAATAGCCGGGTTACCATGTCAGGCAAAATAACGCCGTTTTGGCGTCAATTAGGTTCAGCGTTGCGTATGTAACATCTGTGCCTTGTTCTTTTCGTCTCGTTTAAAAAAAAAGAAAGAGGTGAAAGCCATTTATTTCAAATGTTTTAGTTATTTCAAAAGTTTTGTATTAAATAAAATTATAATGAAATACAAATTTAATTCATGAATAAAAGTAACATGATACATTTCTTAGCATATATTTAAGGGATGCCAAGCTGGTCGCCAGATTAGTTTAAAATAATACAACCTTTTCTAAAATATGAAAAAAAAATATGTGTTATGATTTAAATTTGAGTTGCCATCATTACAGAAAAGTATATAAAATTAGAAAAAAATTAACATTTCGAAAACTAATTCGAATTTAAAAATTCTAATACCAGTTTTGAGATCGGTGAATCAATACGGATTTTTGGTGTTAATTTCATCGCAAAGTATTCCGTATTTTAGGAGAAATCGCCGTGAAACATAATCAGTTGTTTAATCAGTCGTTTCATATATTCATTTCATAAGTTCGTTTCATTAGGATTTTATATATATAGGGTATATATATATATATATATATATACTATATATAAGGATATGTTTGGTTTTGCTGTTTAAAAAATTATTTACATTCAAATGCTTACAAATATTTATCTTGCGACAGTTAATAAAAGTAATACTAGATGGCAGCACCAAATTTTGTCTCTTTAAGATAGCTCTAACTTTTAATTTTTCTATCTCCATTTCAGTTATTATTTAATACACCAGGGGGTATTTTTAGCTAAATTTTGACGATATTGTTAAACAGTTATTAATTAATTTAATAGTGCATTTTAAATAATGTAATTACTATCTATTTATTTTATATTATATTAAATGTGTTTAAAAAGGTATTTCAAATTTTATTTCAAAATGTATTAACTGCATCCTTTGGTATCATTTACTGTGATTTCTTAACTGTTTTATTCACCTTAATCTTTATGATATTCTGGTAGACATGTGCGCGTGGATATTTGTAAAATACTGAAATATTAATCGGTATGGTGTTTATTATTTATATTTTATATCCTATAATTATTTAAATACGTTTTATTGATTCTTCCATTTCATATTATTTGTTTCTATTCTGCTTTCATTTTTAATCATTTCACTTGATTTTAATGGTTGTTTGGGCACAGGGGAAAATAATTTTTAGCTTTAGCTTATTTTTCCCACAGAAAACAACCATTTTGCTTATATCATTGAATTCTGTGCCCTTGATAACGTAATTCAATATATAAGCTTTTCAATTTTTGTCGGTGTCCACTTTTTTCTTTTTCTTCCATAATAATTCTTATAATTTTTTTTTTTATACTTACAGCTTTAATTCATAATAATTGACGGTGGTAGGTTATGTTTAATTAATGGTTATATATATATATATATATATATGTGTGTGTGTGTGTGTGTGTGTGTGTGTGTGTGTGTGTGTGTGTGTGTGTGTGTGTGTGTGTGTGTATAGCCATAATATAATTTCAAATCATCATCTATATCCAATTACAATAATTAATTCCATAAATTAATAAATTTAGCAGCAAATTATAATTGTAACATTATACAAAATACAGATGGAACCCTATACAAGTAATACTAATTAAGCAAAATCCACCAATTGACTAGCACATTGCATACGATTAATCCATATTAACATATGAAAAACCACCAAATTTTGAAAAAAAAAATCTATTAAAGACATATGAAACAAAAAACCAGCTAAATAATGTTGAACACTTTAAAGACATATTGTAAACAAATAATAGATCAAATGAAAGGATGGAGCCGGAAGCTTATATAGCATTTCACTTCATCAAGGGTACATGAAACACCAATAGAAGCAAAAGCATAGTCGATTTCTGTAAAAGAATCCAGCATAAGCTAAAAATTAGATTCTTTATGTACCCGATCGACCACACACACAAAAAAAAAGGTATAAATTTACCATGACGGGTAAATTGAATTAAATAAAAATATTAATAAATACAAGATCAGTAATAATGAACAAAATTAATTTAAAGAAACAATTAAATTTGAAGACAAACCAAGCAAAAGAATTGCAATGGCCCTTTTACATCTTAAAATGTAGCAATATTATCACAGCAAAAAAACCCGTCGATTTATTGGTACAGTTAGAAATCGAATTCTTAGGGTTGCAAAACAACACAGTGTGCAGAAAAAAAACACAACTACTAATAAAAATAATTAACATAAATCGTCTTTATTATAAATATTATTATATGCATTAAAAAGATCCTGTAATATATATAATAAATTTGAAATCACACATATATGAACAAATTGGTAAAGTTCTAAAGACGAATTAGAAATGAATATAGGAAACCAGTATGTAAAATAAGAAACTATGAGTAACCAACAGAATCTTCAGAGGAGCTTGTGGGCTCATTCATAGAAGATGCGTTATTTCATCCAATTTTGTCGGCATTAAGCCTAAAATGACAAAATTTAGCTCCTTAAAACGCAAACATAACAGAAAATAGATAATAAAAATCCAAGAGATCCAATGAAAGATACACCTCACACAGGATATTAAAAATTATTAGAGCACATTACCTAAATTACATACTAGGAATCAAAACTTCAGCATGTCAGGATGGAAAAACAGAGTTAGGACTATTGTAACATGTGGGCTACAGTTGAGTCTCTGACTGAAACCCATAACTTTGCTGCCATCTGGTGTGAGAAAGGAAAAAATGTAAATTGGAACTGGATTATTAACAATCATGTTTAGTGCTGCCATGTTTAACCCCCCCCCCCAAAAAAAAAAAGGGAATGAAATTGATTGAAGAAATCAAGAAATGATTTAGATTAACATTTAGTTAAAGTAGAATGAAAAAATAGGAATAAACTTAATAAGTATTGAGTAAATACAAAATAAAATAAAGAATAGGAATAAATTAATACAAAATAAAATAAAATAAAGAATTACATAAAAATAAATAAATAAAAGGGTATTGATTAAATTAACTATTTTAAAGACAAATATTATAATATAAAAAATGAGAATATAAATAACACTTAAAAACAATGAGGAATATTTTGAGATAATAAAATATAGCCTTGTATTATGTAACTAAATGGGAAAATTAAAAAAACAATGAGGAATATTGAGATAGTAAAATATATCCTTGTATTATGAAGCAATATGCGAAAATTTATGAGAAATTTATGATGTTAAATGCATGATACCCGTATTTCTTTTTTAAATATATCCATACAATATATAAGCATATATACATACACATATACATGCTCACACACATATAAACATATAAGGTTTTAAACTTTTTTTAGCATTCCCGACCTCAACCCTCCGTAATGGTATTTTTATTTTTTATGCGTTTTTTAAAAATAGTGTATAATGTATAGAAAAACATACACACACATACTTTTTTTTAATATATATATATATATATATATATCAGATATATATAACCATTAAATAAACATTACCGACCACCAACAAAATGTGTGATATTATGAATGAAATGACATTAATACAGTGTCCCCCAACATGGATACCAAAATCATAGTATATACCAGCTGTTATGTATAAAATATAGTCCTTGTACTATATTACAAGTATTAATATGGAAGAAAAAAAAAGAAAAATATGGATACCGATAAAAATAATTGAAAAGCTTATATATTGAATTACGTTATCAAGAGTACAGAATTCAATTATATAAGCAGAATAGTCATTTTCTGTGAGAAAAAAAGCTAAAAGCTGAATTTTTTTCCCCCTGTACTCAAACGACTACATGACCAAAAGAAATAGATTCAAGATGAAAACAGAATAATATTAATCTGCCATGAAATGGAAAAATCAATACAAGCTTTTAAATATTTAATTTATAACGATGAAATATAGTAATATTACACAGCATACCTAATATAATCCCATTTTTATTTAATCCAAATACACTCCTGCACATGGTATCTATTACCGCTATAATTTTAAGGTTATTTATGCAGTTAAGTTAACACAGATATTAATACCAAATGGTTGCAGTTAATTCACTTTGAAATACCGTGATAAATGCAAATAATTAATATAAATAGAAAATAATTACAATATTAGTATTTAAAATACCCATTAACACTTTTACAATTTCTTAACTAAAGAGAAAATCTCAAAACTATTAATTTACGATATCGCGAATAACCAGCATTAGTGCCACCTAGTGTTGAATATTGAAATATTACACTAATAGAAGCCACAGACAAAATGCAAATTAGATTTTGGTGCTGCCATCTATTACGATAAAATAAAATTATTATGATCTAATTACATAAGAGTAACCGTATTGAAGCATATGCTTTCAAATATTACCATATGCTTTACCCAACATATAATAAATAAATAATACCATATTATATATCATTATTCACAAAAATATTAAATAAATATACAGTCGAGCCCTGATTTAACGAATCGCGATTTAACGAATTTCTCGATTTAGCGAATTTTTTTATGGTCCCAGCGAAAATGGAACAAAAATACTTCGATTTAACGAATTTATAATCCCGATTTAACAAATAATTTTCGATGTCAAAAAAATGAAAAATTGAAGAAATTTTCTAATATTTATTATAAATTTTCAATGTCCCTGATTATTAATTTTCTAAATATGTATCTTATGATGCAGAAATATATCTACATGTGAAAATGCACGTTACACCGAGGTTATTAATAGAAGTAGTAGTTGATCGGATGAAGAAGATGAAATAGGAATGAAGTATGTAATGTTAAAAAAAAGCAGTTAGCAGTTTGAATACTTTGAAACGGTAGTTGATGGCTCATGATGTTGGTGACATTGTTTTTACAGCTTCAGAAAAAAATCGATAAAGAAGTTTGGAATACAAAATCGAAACAAAGCAAAGAAACATTTATAAAAGATGTTTCAAATTTATCGATAAAATTTGAATAAATGAGATTATTTCTGAAATAAAATTCTTTTAATTAAAAAATACATTACATTAGATTAGTTACATTAATACATTAGTAGTACATTAAAAAAAAGAATCAATTTTTATGCAGAGTACTTTCTTAAAGCAACAAATGTTTAACATCATTATTAAGGTAAGTGAGCATTGTTCTTCTTATTTATTACCATTTTTTAACTTTTTCTGTTGTATAAAAATATTCCTTTGATTTTTCCGATTTAACGAATAATCTCGATTAAACGAACAAAGTTGCTAGTCCCGAACGATTCGTTAAATGGAGGTTCGACTGTATATATATATATATATATATATATATATATATATAACTTTTTGTACAAATAAACTTTTTTAACAATTGAAATTTTACCAAATTTGATGCAATAACCAGTTATTAGACAAAAGATACAAAAATCCAGCTAAATAAAGTTGAACGTATGAAAAAACAAATGAAAGATTAATTGAATGGATGTAGAAGGAAGCTTATAGTGTATTTCACTTCATCAGTGGTACATAAGCAATACACAGTCGATTTCTGTAAAAGAATCGAGCTATAAGCTGAAAAATAAATTGTTTTATGCACCCAATCGACTGAAAACCAAGAAGTATAAAAACAATATAAAATAAGAACCACATAGATTGAAAGAACTAAGAAAATTATTTTAAAATACTTGTAAAAATAAATTAAACTTACCGCCTAGACAATCATTGAAAGAGCCTAAAAAAAAAATTACACATGCAGCAAAGATATATATACGGTTTAAGGTGATCAACAACGTTAGAATATGGAAAATGTGTAATAGTTAATATATATATATTTGTATATATCAAAATTATTATAAGCTATTTTTGGTACCATTAAGTGCCATGTATTCCAATTAAATGCAAAGATGAAATAAAATTCGGAAGTAAAGGGATTTCGAAAGCAGTAAAGCAGCATATCTATTTATATTTAGTTAATTAAATTTCAAAACCCAAAGAGGAGCAATTGTCCTTCACTTGCTAACGGCCCTCACTCACTCTCTCTCTCTCTCTCACACGCACACACACATCACCACCACCACCACCACCATCACCATCACTACCACCACCTGCCATCAGCTATGAGTATAACACCTAATAGATCACATATTTTGATTCGTTATGGTTTTTGAAAAACAAAATCATCACAGTAATTTTAGAGAACACGATGTAATAGAAAAAGTATGTTGCTAAAATTGTACCTTCTGATCTGACAAATTTCAAATTTTATTCTTGAAAACTTCCTAAAGTAATTGTGCTTGTAAATGTCGTCCAAATATTGTAAGGAGAATCATAGAAGAATAAAGCCTTTTTATCCCTGCATGAGAATATTTATTATTATAGCAATTGAGGCAATGTGGCAAATTTTCAACAAGTTGTAGGATAAATCTGATATATGTAATAGAATTATTTTTAATTTACAATTTTTTTTTATTAAGAGGATGAAGAAACATGTATTAAAAATATAATGTAAATCACAATTAATGAAATCGTAGTTATAATGTCAGAACAAATCAAGCAATGAAGAAAGTATAATAATCTTTATTGAGCAAGCAACAATCGACGCAAAATTTTAAGTTCATAGCGATCTCACAAAAGGATAAATGCTATACATTGTGTACGTGTGTGTGTAATATTTCTAAAGAGAAGGACTGAGGCAAAATTTCACACAATAGATATCTATATATGTTCTGAAGAATAGTAATCAGATACTGTATCTCACTGCGTTAAAAACGCAGTCTTTTTCTCTCTTTCTGTCCTCTTTTTCTGTTAAAAAAAGTGTAAGGCTGTTCTTAACTACTCTGCTCAACAAGTGCAAAACGTTCTGACACATTTACAAATTCATTTTTTAACGGAAAGATGTAAAATTGGAAAGGCTGGCCATGGAAGCGATTTGGAATTGAACTTTTTTTTCCTTTTTTTGATCAATCAATTACCCATTGAGTTATAAGCGATATCGATCACGTGACAAACCCTTTTTCGCCCGCTCTTGAATGATTTTTCTACTTTCGCGCGGCAATTCGGTTCAAAACCTCCACTTTGACATTATTTTCTGAAAGATTTTTAGAGTTTGCAAAAAAATGGAAAAAACAGCTCGATGACATAGTTTCTGAACAACAACACCAGCCAGTTTCATGCATTTTCGAACAAAAATAAATTAAAACTTATGTCAGGAAATTGCCCTTTTTGATTTGAGAACAGCCTTAAGGGGGTCCGGGACACATTTTAAAATAACTTTTATTTATTGACTTAAAATTTTCATTTTTTTTTATGATGGTTAACCATATATTTTGTAAAAGTGATATGAAATATAAAACATGATAAAACTTCTCATAATTTTTTAATAAAAATTTAAAATTAAAAATTTATTAAAAGTGGGGTAATTTAAAATCGTTATAACTCGAAATATTATTTGTAAAATTTCAATTTTGTTTCTCTTTTTGGCATTTAAATAAACAGAAATATAAAAGTTTTAATTTTGATTCAGCATTTGAAAAAATATTAATTAAAATAAAAATTAAAAATATTTAAAGTAAAATTTTTTTTTTTAATATAACTTTTTTTTATAAAATCATATTTTTAAAAGTAAATATTTTTTTTTTTCAAATTTGCTGAATCAAAATTAAAGTCAAACAATTGAAAAAAAAATGTTCCAAGTTTGAACCATTTATCTTTACGAGAAATGGGGAAAAAACCCACGATGAAGACTGACGCATTTTCACAAGAATTCGTTCCATTGCTTGAAAGCTAGATTTTGAAAACAAACCGAAACGAAAAAAAATAATATTTTCTATTCCAATTAAAATAGAAACATGATTTAAATGTCATTTTAAGCAGAAAAAAAACCAGAGAAAATTTTAATGCAATATTTTTTTTTCTTATTTTAGAAAATTTGAAGATTTTTGTGTCCCGGACCCCCTTATTTTTTTTTTTCTTTTTCCTTTGTAAAATCAACTACCCTCTCCTCCCCTGTTCCTCCTAATGTATTGTTGTGAAGTTGATCGATTCACCTTCCTCAGCTCGTTAAAATATACGCAAGTTAGTTTACGCAGTTATACGCAAGTTAGCAATAAAGTTAAAATATACGCATGGTATCTTTCTAACTTCTTTATTGGAACAGTTAAGTTCAGGTAAAATATAAATAAAAATTACAATGAAGAGTGAAACTCTCTTGTTTAACAAGTTCTGCTGTAACAAAAAACACTTCACACGCGTGTATACTATCTTACTCCATATACCACCAGTAAAGTGATACAACACCAATCTCCAAAATCCCAGTTTCCCTGTCAGCCTCCCTGACCCCAATCTCTTTTTTCTTTTTTTTTCTCTTGCGCCAACTAGGGGCCTGGCGATATCTTCTCCAATTGGTCAGTCAGTCAGTCAATTTCGCCAAGATGTAGAAATTTACACTTTCTCACACCTTTAGACATTTCTCAAGCAGATAGATAAACTTCGTTATCCTCTCACTGAATTCTTTTCAACAAAAGGCTATTGTACTGCCCGGAGATATTTGTTAATTGCCTGGAGTAATCTGCACTTTATTTATGTAAACAAAGAAGTTTCTATTCTTTAAAAAAATTCTCATTGGCAACAATTTTTTTCCTTTTCCCAGCTTTTACCTGATTACTGCTATATATTGCTCTATATCATTTGTCTATTTTAAACTGAAAGTATCTATAAAAATAATTAATTATTTACGGTAAATTAAAAAAATTCTTTCTATTTAAAAATATAGGTAGTCCTATAAAAAATATTTGCATTAATTAAAGATGCCTATTTAGACAATATATTTAATAGTATCTTAGCCCGAAATGTTTACAATTTATGTAAATATGAAACAAAATCATTTATTTAGAAACCAAGGAATTCCACCCTTAAAACAATTTTAATAAATATTAAAATCAATAAATTTTCCTTTAATCTTATATATATATTTACAATATTAGGCTAAAGTTGTTTAAATTTCTCTAAAACAATATTTTGTGGTTCAGAAGATAATTATGACTACTTGTAGATGCGAAATGGGATACAAAAAAATAAAACTAATACCATAACAAAACAACTATGGATGGAGTATTTTAAATATATAAAAATCAGTACATTATTTTTTAAGTAATTCTTCACATTATTTATATATATCAGTGTACAATTTATCTTTAAGAACTAACAGTTTATATTTGTCCAATATACGGATGTAAGGAAAAATTAAATAGACATGACATGCAATCCGCAAAAAATCTAAAATTCTCAAAATGCCTGGAACCAAACTACGCCAACTAGCGGTCTTTCACTTAAAAAAAAAATCATGCCTGATCCTATAATTGTAAAAACATGCTTTTCAGTATCTGCAAAAATTGCACAATATACTGTAAGACTGTTTAATGTTACCAGCGTTGATTTTTTCATGGTGGTTTTGGATTAATTAAAAAATGGCTGTGGAAAATTTCTCAATATACAGAGTGGTCCAAAAGTTTCTGACACATTTTAAAATTTGATATAAAAGCACATAACTGTCTTTCGGGAGTGAGGTTTGGGCTAAATGTTTCTCACTATGAAAAGTTTCTGCAAATAAAAGTGAAGCAAATAAAAAAATAATTACAAACTTTGTCCATAGACGGCGCTGTACCTTAAATTATCAGAAAGAAGCATCAAAAACTCGAGACAATCAGTCACAGATACTTTATTTTGTCATAAGCAGTTACAGAGCGTTTATTTTGCTCGGATGGAAAGCGCGCACACATTGAAATACAGTCACACAATTGAAATATGAATTGCACAAAATAAACGCTCTGTAACTGCTTGTGACAAACCAAATGATCTGTAAATAATTTTCTTGAGTTTTTTGGACCATCTTATTTATGGCTTAACTGCTTTTGCATCACCAGTGAAGACAGAAAAAAAGCAAATTCCTTTTTGTTGGAGAGATAACTTTAAATGGAATAAAATTTTTATTTTTTCTTACTTCATAAAAGGTGTAATATGTTCTTATGGAGAAAAAAAAAACTATTTCAACAGTAAACTTTATTCTCAAATGCTATTTGAAGGATTCAGATGCTTTTATTCTGATTGCTTCCAATGGAAATTTTTCCCAGAATGTCAGTCACTTGTGATTTGGAATATCGAGCATCAGTTTCCAACAAGCGCTGAAACCAGCGGAGCCCAATCAAGCCAGAAAAATGGCCCAGGCCCTGGTATTCATTTGAGACCTTACTTCCTATATTATCACAGAAAATTATAGATTTTCGATGACTTAGAATATGTATGTAAATATATATATACATACACACACACACACACACACACACACATATATATATATGTATATAATACATATTTAGATAAATATATTTTTGGTTTTTAACTTTATCTTACTTTGAAGACAAGCTATATTCATTATAAACAGTATAAGATCAAAACAGATTTAAAATATCAGTTTTACGCAAATTGCATACCAAATATGAGGTCCCCAAATACTAAAAAATGTATATTTAAAAATGTAGTCAGGATCTGACAACCAAGAAGACATAGGGAGACATTTCCACTATGTGAGTGCCCCCATTCACACATGTAGAAAAGAAAAAGCTTTCTCTGTCATTGCAGCGTGTATGTTTATAATATTTTTTTTTTATATTCATTAAATATACTTAAATGAATATTTAACCATTTAATTAAATTTATATTTTATGTAATGAAAGAATTAGGGCACATTTTAATAATGTCCCTATAGTATTTGTCATCATTCCTTCACATAACTATAAATTTGCCCCTATTTACTTAGTAGAAAGCAGCACATGCATTATATAGGTCTATGGCAGTTTGTACATGATTAAAGTGAAGCAGCCATCTTGCTGTTTGCTCAAAAACATTCCTGAATAGTCACGCACTTTGAACACTCAAAGAATGAAACACGCACTTTGTTTTCAAATACTAGATCAAAGTAACTATTTTTATTATCTATCATCCCCTCATCTATTATAAATTTATTAAAAACTAATGAAATGTCTTTTTATGTTGTTATATTATTAGAAATGTGTTTCAAAAGATATTTAGTAACTGAAAATATATATGCCCCCATTCACACATGTAGAAAAGAAAAAGCTTTCTCTGTCATTGCAGCATGTATGTTTATAATATTTTTTTATCCATTAAATATACTTAAATGAATATTTAACCATTTAATTATATTTATATTTTATGTAATGAAAGAATTAGGGCACATTTTAATAATGTCCCTATAGTATTTGTCATCATTCCTTCACATAACTATAAATTTGCCCCTATTTACTTAGTAGAAAGCAGCACATGCATTATATAGGTCTATGGCAGTTTGTACATGAGTAAAGTGAAGCAGCCATCTTGCTGTTTGCTCAAAAACATTCCTGAATAGTCACGCACTTTGAACACTCAAAGAATGAAACACGCACTTTACTTTGTTTTTAAATACTAGATCAAAGTAACTATTTTTATTACCTATCCTCTCCTCATCTGTTATAAATTTAATAAAAACTAATGAAATGTCTTTTTATGTTGTTATATTATTAGAAATGTGTTTCAAAAGATATTTAGTAACTGAAAATATACCTTAGACTAATCATTTTTGTGTAACATATGGTTTTCAGAAGTATTTCATCATTTTCTCATAATTTTAATATATGAGGGAATGATCTGAATCCATTTATATATGTACTAAACAGTTAAATAAGAAAATCTAATGCAATAAAATACACATTAAAAAACTCGTAAGATTTTTAATTAGAGTAAGTAAAGATATTAGATTTTTAATTTTTATTATTTTACTGGGAGAAGTTTAAAATAAATTTAAAAAAAATATTGTACTAATTCAAATAAACATTAACTCTGCTAAATGTTAATGCTTTATTTTTATTTTTTTCAATTGAAATAGAGTAAAAGAAAAAAAAGGATTACTTATTGACAGTATGACTTCTAATTATTATTATTTTTCTTTTTTAAAGAATAAAACTACGGTGGAGAAATTAATCTACGGAAGAATTAAGGCTGAATAAAGAAAGAGTATGATAGGAGAGAAAACAATAAATCAGATTCAGTGATGCTTGCAAAATTAAGCGAAAAGAGAAAGACTAAGATATTTTTAAAAATTTGCGAAATGGCAAGTAAAACCAGTAAATAAAATGACTCCACATGAATTACGTCCAAAACGAAAACATTGGAAAAAAAATTCAAAAAATACTCGACAGTAGAAATGTGGTGAACAGGCTATAGATACAGATGATGTGCAACAGTTAACATGTAGCAAGAATTTAAATTGTATTCCAGTCGCATGAAAAATAAATAAATAAATAAAAATAAAATAAAAAAAAAGTTTCATTTATTAAGGTATCACGCACAAGAATTATTTCTAGGCATCAAAACTGCTTCGGCCTACTCCTTGCAATAGTAGAGCAAGTCAGTATAAATTTGATAAATAATTTTTCATGGATAAAAATGCCACTATAATCAAATAAACCATTTTGAAAATAACGTGTTTTATTCTTGTCTACTAATAATTTCATCAAAATTAGTGTGTTATATGATATGAGTCAATTTTAATGGTGATCTGTCATTCCCTCAGACACAGCATCATTCCCTCATTTTTTTTCAATTATTAAAATAATTAAAATCCCAGAAGATCTATCAGGTACATTTTTGTTCATATTATTTTTTGATAAATAAAGCAATAAGGTACTTGCAGGCTTTGAGATTTTTGAGGCAAATTTGTTGGGACTCAATTATTAAAAAAACAGCCACCTTTTCAGAGAATGACCCATATACAGCCACCGTACATACTTACAAACAGGGATGTAGTAGAGGGTATACGGGGGTATACGCCGTATACCCTCTGGATTTTTTTAAGAAACACCGTATACCCTCTGTTTCTCAAGAAAGCTATATTATATACACTTTAGGGTATACGCCCTGCCTTGAGCGTATACCCTCTGCTTAGTGCGTATACCCTCTGTTTTTTGTACGACTACACCACTGCTTACAAATATATTTCATTTTTTAAAAAATCTTGAAAAAGCCTTAAATTTCATGGCGTCAAAGTGGTATTACCACTTGATCTAGAAGGTGTCATTTAGTGTAAAAGGAATTAAAAGCAACTAAAAGACAATTAATATGCAATATATTTTCTCCAATTTCATGAAAGGGTAATATACTCAGAAGAAAATAAGACCCAAAACGGATAGAAAAATAACCGAATTGGGTAGAAAGATCCTTAGGTATGAGGTTACCCAATTTGGATCCATATGCATTTTTGGTTACCACTGTGTATCCATTTTGGGCTCTGTTAAATACCCATTTTGGATTTTTTTTTCCAAAATGGGTATTTTACAGTGCCCAAAATGCATACACACCGGTAATCAAAACAGGCATACGACCCTAAATTGGGTAACTTCATACCTAAGAATCTTTCTACCCAATTCGAGTATTTTTCTACCCATTTTAGGTCTTATTTTTTTCTGTGAAGGGGTTAAAAACATCGCAAAAGGGAAGTGCACTTCTCGGAAGACATTTTATTAGTACTGAAATGCATAGGTAATGCTTCAGTGACTTCAATGAATTGGGAAGTATCTTTACAGTTTCTTTGTTTTTCTCTCTTTACCGTCATTGTTTTGCGTAAACCCTTGACCATTTGAAAATCGTTTCGAAAGGAAACGGGATCCGTTTTCGGGTATTTTCCTTAAAGGATTTTTTTTTTTTTTTTTTTTTTTTTTTTTTTTTTTTTAGCTTTCTGAGTCATTGTCTGGGAGTGCCGACTGACTGGAATTAAATATATATATTCACTATTCTAGATGATCATTTGTACTGGTTTATAATGGTTATATATATGATATATGAAAGTAAAATGAAAAAAATAATAATAATAATAAAGAAAGATAAGAACAGCTAAATCTTCAATTTGTACTCATCTTTTTGATTTAGTGCCATTATTGCTATTACCGTATTTTATGGAAGAAACACCGCACCCGTCGTAAACGCAGCACTTCTCAAATTGGCCTGAATAAACTTAAAAATATCGTAATCGCCGCACCCTTCGGAACGCTACTTTTGTCGACAGCCTCACATTGGCCAAACTTTAATCAAAGTTTTCTGAGCAGTGTAGGATGCCTCGTTTTTAATATCTTAAGATGTCTGAAGTTTTATTTAAAATATTTAAATCCGACTTTAAATATTTTTATGAATTTTTAAATTAAGAAAACTCAGTTGGTATTTAAAAAAAATCGTAAACGCCGCACTTGGAAAAAAATTAACTTTTAAACTCGTAAACGGCGCGGCGTTTCTTCCATAAAATACGGTACATTCACTCGAAATTGGCATGTGTTTTATTTTCTAATATTGTACATAATTTTCTTTATTGTATGTTTTTCTATGTGTATATATTTTTTCTATATTATTTATTCATATTGACTTCATCTTATTTTAGTCTGATGAGTTTACACCCATTATAAATAGATTTTTTTTTCACTCCTTTGCGGTTTTTTTTTTTAGCATTTATTTTCTTACGTGTGATTTCCTTTTAATTTTTTCAACATTCTAAAAACATTGCTGCATATGTGCATGATATTATGAACATTATTTTAGTTTAGATAGCTTATTCACATTCCATAGCATTTAAACGGTTCTCTTTGTAATTAAGTACAAGGTAAATTTTCCTCAGTTTATTTTTAGCTTTTCTTCTTATTATTATTAATTTCTCTCATCTCTCATTTTTTCGATATTTATTTATATTTACATCATGATATTCCAATGTAGTCTTTTGAATTTACACTTATTATTAGCACACATATTTTTGTATTTTTCACTCCCCATATTCAATTTTTTACATTTTCTTTTCCATTTATTTTCGTTCTGTGTTGACTTTCTTCGTTATTCTGTTTCCAACTTAATTTTTGGCCATTAGTACACTTTTTTAAAAAACAATTATTTAAAAACAATTTTCATCTACATGGCTTTTACGCGAAAGATCTGCACCATAGAAGCGAATATCACACCATAGGAGTAATATTTGGGTAGTAGTAATTATTAATTTAGAGATATCTGCGTCAGCCTTTTAAAATTTTAAAGGTCAACATACACAGAAAATTCTGAGTCTTGGCCTTCCAAATATTCCAAATAACAATAAAAAGCATTATGTAATATCTATATATATGTTATAACAATTTCAAATTCAACAACATGTTGAAGTTTTAATAATGAAATTAATATAATATTTATTTTTTGTTGTTGTTTTAAGATCTGTTTGATTTTTTAAAGCATTTAAATTAAATTATGCAGATGTGCAATACAAAACCTGGTCCAGACTATCTCGGCTCCTTAGACAGATTCTTTTGAGGCCCACCTCACTACTAAATTTGATAGAATTACCAAAAAGTACTATAGATTCAGCACTCATTGAGCGCTCATGGAAACTAAAAACACTGGATTCCTTATAACATTAATACTTATAAAAGCATTATTTAAAAATGACATCTTGGATTGATATGAACAATAGATAAACATCTTTTTAAATCAAATGCTTCTGATACATAGATTTTAACAAAATCATTTGTTATGACAGACTAAAATGTCATAAATTAAAAACAAATAATAAAAATAAAAAATAAAATTTTTCTTTAATATATTTTACGTACCACATTCGAAAGCAATAGCATGGCTGCCTTTTATAACCCACTTATTTAAAAAACCATTTACAGAAATAGATTACAAAACAGGTTATCATCAAATATAGTTAGCTATCAGCAGCGGAAGCAAAAAATCTAATACTTTTTCGGTAGGACCTACCATGAACAATACATATTTATGAGCAGTTTTCAGCTTATTGAAACATTTTTTCCCTCTCAGTGGAGATTTTTCATCATATGGGGAACCAATGACGTTTAAGTTATAGTTTGAGACTACTGCCCAATGAACGTTTAAGAACAGTCCCTTTTCCCCCCTAAGTTGATTGAGGGAATGGGCAGGGCAACGACCTCTCACATGCACCAGTGGTCCCAAGTCTAGGGGGTGTGCCGACTTTTGAAGAAAAAACGGCCTATCCTATGCCTGAAAGAGAAAGAAGCGATGGCTCGGTATCATTGGATAACTATTTTTTACAGCAGCTGTTACCACTGATTATTCTTGATAAAAAAAAAAAAAAAAGAAAAGAAAACAATAAATTTAGAACTAATACATATTCACAACAAGCAGGCTTTAAAAACTAAAATTAATTTCATAGGCGGCAATTTGTGTTTTTTAAAAGAGTTTCTCAGAAGAAACTGATTATTATTACTTTCCGAACAAAAAGTGTAAGGAAAAGTATTGTAACCATAATTCGTTTGTTTGCTTGTATGTATGTGTGTGCTATGTAATCGAACATTATTTCTTCAAACGTAATGTCAACAGGAGGTCCAGCGTTCAAGTACAGCTCATTTCATTGTGTGAGAAATTTTTACAAATCCACCACCTCCTTTTATTTTTGTATCTTTTATGTTTTTCAAATTTTAATTACATAGTTAAATGAATTCTCTCAAGCACAAAACTGTATAACTTATTTTATTATCAACTATTTAAGCTTTTAAAAAATGACCAATTTTATAAGTTCAAGAAGTCCTTCAACACGCAATATGAAGAATCTTTCTGCGTGGAAGTTCCAGTGGAGGCTATTCCTGCGTGGAAGTTCAGATGTTGCTAATGAATAACGTAATGCCGTGTGTATTCGTATGCAAACAAGTTCTTTTTATTGTTGTCAGTCAGTGTTTATTTACAGTATTTTTAACAAAAACAATGCTTGTAACTCCATGTGATTGCTGCGTATTCTGGCTGAAACGTGTACTAAATATTTATTGTGTTTGTAAAACTATAAAAAATAATAATATAGATTTTTAAAAAAATTCTAAGCTCTCTCGGCTGTTAAAGTATATACTTTGCCTGCAGATATTATGGCTGAGATTTCCACATCTTCTTTAGAAGTTAATGAAAAATGAAACTTTCCACATCTTCTTTAGAAGTTAACGAAAACATGAAACTTTAAACAGCCAGTTCCATCCCGATAGTAAACCTGTTAATCCTTAACTGCTGTTAGCGGTCTCACAGAACGCTGCTTTTTTTCCTTTTTCACAGTTAGACTTTTACTTTTATGTTTAACTACAGATACTAGTGGAATTTTGGTTCATTTGGAGACCTGGTACTGTCGCTTAGAGACTTCTGAATAAGTTAATTTTAATTATAAGAGTCCTGTAAATAAAATTTAGGACAGAAACAGTATCCTATGAGTTAATGAAGCCTTTTATTCATCAAGTGATCTCGGAGACCGCTTACAGTATCTATGTGACAATTTTTCTCACAGCAGTTAATGGTTAAATTTAACTAGATTTTGAGAAAAATAATTAACAGATTCTTGTGCATTATAGAATAAAATTTCACAATGGAGTGATAGCACACGCTTATGCATGCAGTTTTTAAAGTTATGGTAACACATGTACACATACATATTGGGGGAAAAAATCTACACGAAATGAAGGAAAAAAAAAAAAAAAAACTCCAAAACGCCCTCTTCTTATCAGAGCTCTATCTTCTCCACGTGTAAAGAGAGACTAGAAGGTAGGAAAAAAAGAGGCAACAGCAGTAGAGAAGCAATTCAACCCAGAGGGGGGACACTCCACGTGATCGGTGGGAGTCGAGGTAAGTGACCGTACGGCAGACGAGATAAAAGTGAACAACCCTTTTTCTTACCTCTACCTGACACACAAGAGTAGCCATTAGCAGCGCAATGGTCCCGTGTGAGAATTTTCGACAGCAAAAACTTCGTTTCGACTGGATTTTTTTTTTTTTGCTGTTTAAAAAACGTTTTCTTTCTTTTCGTTATACTAAATTCATTATTTTAATAATGACTTTGATTGCACTGATGCATAATTGAAGGGCTGGGGTGTAAACTAAACTAGGTTTTGAGATCAATATTAACGGCTGTTCTCAAAAGATCTGCTCATCACGCGCACAAGGTTTTGATACATTTACAAATTCATTTTTTAACGGAAAGATATGAAATTGGGAGGACTGACTATGGAAGCTATTTGGAATCGAACTGTGTTTCCCATTTTTTGATAAATAAATTTTCTATTGAGTTATAAACGATTTTGATCACGTGACTTAGACGTTTTTCAACCTTCCTTGAATGGTTATTCTTCTTTCGCGCAGAAATTCGGTTCAAAACGCCCACTTTGACACTATTTTCTGAAAGATCTATTGCGTTCGCAAAAATGAAAACAGTTCGATTACATAGTTTCTGAACAACAACACCTGCTAGTTTCCGAACAAAAATAAATTAACACTTATGTCATAAAATTGCGCTTCTGGATTTGAGACAACCTTAAAGGTATAAAAAACACATTTCCAATGTGAAACCCACGGAATTATTCAAAATATACAAATTACTTAAAATAACAAAGATTAAGTTTTCAATTTAAGGTGGTTCTTAAATCCAAACTGACTACTTTCTGACAATTTTTTTTTAATTCAACTTTGTTCGCAAACACGTGAAATTGACAAGTGCTCTTATTCAGAAACTATATAGTTTTCCCATTTTTCGATAAAGGCAGAAGATTTTTCAGAAAATGGTGTCAAAGTTGACATTTTGAACCAAATTCCAGAATTGACAGCACGGCAGAAGAAAAAACTGCTTTCACGAGACAACAATCTCTTAAAACTCAAGGTGTAATTAATTTAATGCAAAAAAAAAAAAAAAAAAAAAAAAAAAAAACTGTTTGATTACAAATAAATAAAAATGACTCCAAATGTCATGTTTTTGCATTTAAAAATTAATCACAAAATGTGTCAGAAAGTTTAGTTAGAAAGTTTAGCGGGGAAAATATTTTTTGGAGAACCGCATTAAGTTCAAACAACTTTCGTTAGAAGAAAAACGTTGTAGAAAAATTCAGCGCGTATCCATACCGATACCGTCAACCGCTACTTTGGTCCTTGCGTACTTTGGTCCATCCCATAAAAAAAAGTTTTATTCTTTGTATTGAACAAACAATACAAGACAATTTAAAGTTTTTGCCCTTGAAAAGTAATTTATACCCTACTATACACTGTTAAAAATTTTGCAGCATTCTGGCAGGTCATTCAACCGTTTTTTGAAAAAACGTTTTCATAACTATTATTTAACTATATTCTGACCATAAAATGGCCAATAATATGGTCAGAATAGTGTTAAATTACGGTTGTTTTAACCGTTTTCGGAAAAAACGGTCAAATGACCTGCCAGAATGCTGCAAATTTTTAACAGTGTATGGTATTTCAATAGTTTGCGGGTAATTTAATTTTTTTAGTGGCAACACTGAATGTGTTTGTAAACAATTCTTTTCGTGTGTAGATTTTAACTCTCCAAACTTTCTATTGTGAAACAATCTTGATAAGAGCTACAAATAAAGTAAATGTCAGAATTTTACCTTTAGTAATCTGTAACACATGTGTGATCATAATTTTTCCTTTAACTTTTTATTTTGGCAGAAAATGTTTAAGTTTTCATAAAACTAGTATGAAAACTAGTATTTCGGGACTACTTTATGCCAGGCCTGTTTTGGTCCGAAAACAGCCCCAGTTACTTAGAAATGCCTTTTATACAAGCAAATCTCTTAAAACATGTTTTAAGTAACTTTTTATTTCAAATGTTACGGTTGCAAAATGTTACATTAATTATTTTTGTTCTAGTTGCTGAGGGTAACATGACGAAAACTCTTTCTCTTTTCTTTAATACAGTCGAATCTCGTTAACACGAACACTCAAGGGGAAACTTTTTTTGTTCTGTTATCCGAGCTTCTATACATTACACACAACTGGACGGAGCAATCGGAAATTTTTCGTGCTAAAAGTAATTCGCTTTAAGCGTGTTCATGTTAACGGGGTTTGACTGTATTAACAATTGGTTTATTGTGTTTAAATGTTAAAGAGAAAAAAAAAAAACATTTGTTTATCGGGTTAGCCGTGTTAATTTATTAGCAAATGCTATTGCAAGGGGTTTTCCACAAAAATGTATTCATTTATAGATAAGAAATGTATTCATTTTATATGAAACTAAGTGAATGGACCAAAGAAGCCCCTAGCAGGGGCTACTTTGTACCAAAACTTTAAAAATAGTTAAAAAATAAAAAAAATTCCTCTTTAAAACCATACAGTTTGCTTCATTGTTTCATGTTAATTTTTTACAACTCCATTTCGACGTTGAAAAAAACCCATACAATATTTTTTAATAATGGAAATGTGAGTGAAACCAGGAAAAAGTGGCTCAAATTAGGTTGACGGCACGTGTACTATTGCGTAGAAAAATGAACCAAAAAATAAATTTTTTCCTAAAATGTTTCCGGCATTCAAGCGCAGACAGCGAAAATCTCAAAATTTACTGTATTGTTGTTTTCCAGGCAACTGTTTATATTTTATCCGTGAAAGAACTGGCTTATACTACTAATTATAGAATTATGGCTGGAACTACATAATTAAGGCAAGTAATTAAGTAAAATTTTAATAGATACGTATCAAATTAAAAAATATATAAATATATTTATGATAATATCATAGATATACGATTATAAATAAATTATATATGATTATAAATAAATATAAGGAATTTAGCATATGATAAAAAATATAAGAATTAAAAATAATTTAAGAAATTATGAATAATTTAAGAATTAATAATAATTATTTAATAATAGAAAATTCTTTCATAACTATTTCGCATAACAAGTCAGATATGGATGATTTATTAAAAAAGGTAAACCACCTCGTATATTCTGATTATGGAAAGTCTGGTGATATTTAAAGAAAGAAAAAAATGTTTAAGACATATCGATAGGTAGACTTATCGATACTGTCTAAAAAAATGAGCTAGCAAATAAATTATATCGTATAATGTTTCCGGCATCTACGAAGAGATAGCGAAAATCACAAAATTTACTAAATTGTTGCTTTCTAGGCAACACTTTATTTTTTAATTTTAAAATTATTTTTTTTTTAATTAAAATTCTCAAGTTTTAACAACAAAATTACTTTTTTTTCTTGTCAAAATCAGTTTTTTTACTGTAAAAAAATTATTTCCATTACTATACGGAAATTGTACTGGCAATATTTTAACGGTATTTTTTTCCATAAATTTGTGAAAAAAATGGAATTTTTTCTGGAATTTACGAAAAAATTCCGTTAAAATACGGAAATAGTACTGGATTCTCGATTGCCAGTAAAATTTCCGTATTTTAACGGAATTTTTTTTATTACTTATAATAATATGGTATATAATAAGTAAATGTACATCAGTAAAAAAATCCCTTCAAAGTTCTTCAAGGGGTACAGAGTCTCCCCCCGTTCTGGACCAGCATTTTTTACATGAATTTTATTCGGTTGACACCACTTTTTGTCAAATAATTAAATTTAGTTTATCAATCAAGAAAATGTCCTTAATTAAATAAGGAAAATTTTATGTTTCTTTTTAGTAGTGTAAAAACAAATGCTGTAAGCATCTTTTGAAGATGCATATATGCCCCATGTTCCCGATGAAGTTAAGAATTTCGGGACATAAAAATTTTAAAATTTTCTAAAAAAACTTTTATTGCATTAACATTTTTTCTGTTTTTTTTCTGAGGGTTTTTTTTTCTGCTTAAAATTACGTTTAAATCGTGTTTCTATCTTAATTGGAATAGAAAATATTAGTTTTTCGTTTTGGTTTGTTTTCAAAATCTAGCTTTCAAGCAATGGTTGTCGTGGAAACGACTTCTTGTGAAAATGCGTTTTTCTTCATGAAGGGTTTTTTTTCACCATTTCTCGTATTTAAATTGTTATAAGTCGAGAACAGTTAAAGATAAACGGTTGAAACTTGGAACATGTCTTTTTCAATTGTTTTACTTTAATTTGGATTCAACAAATTTGAAAATATATATATATATATATATTTACTTTTGAAAATGTAATTTTTTTTAGTTACATCTTTTTTTTCTCTTTTTACTTTAAATATTTTTAATTTTTATTTAAATTAATATTTTTAAAAATCCTGAATCGAAATTAAAACTCATGTATTTCTGCTTATTTAAATGAAAAAAAAAATTGAAGTTCTACAAATAATATTTCGAATTATAACGATTTTAAACTACCCCACTTCTTAAATAAATTTTTATTAAAAAAAAAAAGGTTAACCATCACAAAAAAATTCAAAATTTTAACTCAATAAATAAATTTTAAAATGCGTTTCGGACGCCCTTAAGGAAAATAATTATTGAGATGGAGTAATCTCTAGATTCGGGGCATAAAATTGTTAAGGAAATTAACATAATCTTCATCTGCGGGACAACCAAAGAAATGAAATATGAGAAACCTATTTCATCCTTCCCAGTTAACACAAGCAAAAAAAAAAAAAAAAATTATCAAATGCTTCGGTCGAGACTTCCTCCTTCAATTAACCCTTAGGACAGCGTGCCGCAGATAAGCGTGCTACATTACTGACACAGTGAGCTAAGCAAGACCTTGAGCATGACATATAAGATCAGTTTGAATTATGCAACTGCATCACTGAAGAATTCAACGGCTTTTTCCGTCGCGACGAAATGTCTTCCTCTTTCAGGGTAAATGCCATCCATCTGAAGGAAATTTTAGAATCTGTGTGGCAATTAACTCGAAGAATGTCTGGAAACCTTGTAACTATCTAGAATAGCCATTGAAAAACGCGAAACTCAGAACGAGCTCAGAGTGGAACGATACATTCACCTTGCGTTAAAATAACTAAAATTAAAAATCTGTTTATTAAAAAGGTGCATAAAAATTTATAAAAATATTTAATAAAATATATAATAAATTTATTAAAATGAACTGGTCTTTAAAAACTTAAAAATCATTGATGTTAAAATGATATGAAACAGAAAAGATAATTCCCGAGATCTTTCGATTGCAAACGCGATCCTTTTCAAGGGACAGTTTCACTGAAATGTCGCATTCACTGTGCTATTTATATACCAGTCTGTGAAAACGGATCAGTCCATTATTTGTTGGGGGGTGTCTATGGGAATCATTGGAGATTTTAAGTAAAAGAAATAATGTATGTAATGTTGTCTTAATGTTGTAAAGGAAATAATGTAATGTTTTATCTTATGACATACCTCATATTTGGTTTAATATTTTAAAAATAGCTAACACTTCAGAATCGGAACGAAACAACTTCACAGACACCTAGTAATAGACTGATCCTTTTTCAGAGACTGGTATATAAATAGCACAGTGAATGCGACATTTCAGTGAAACTATCCCTTGAAAATGATCGCGTTTGCGATCGAAAGATCTCGGGAATTATTTTTTCTCTTTCACATGATTTTAACATCAATGGTTTTTAAGTTTTTAAAGACCAGTTCATTTTGTAACGGAATATTTTAATAATTTTTATGCACCTCTTTAGTAAACAGACTTTTAATTTTAATTAGAATAGCCATACTCAACCGCATATGGCCCGACGATCTTCTATGTGCGGCCCGAGATAAATAATCCTTAATCCATAATCATAAAATTGAGATGCGCATATAAAAAGTATTTAAGACCTCCACTGTTTTATATATTTTCGTGGGAAGACAAAATCTGTCCTGTTAATTACAATTAACTTAACTCATTTATGCCTAGCTTCCCATTTTTGGGACGTTTTGAATTTTAATAAATTTTTACAATTTTCTTTGTAAATTACTTCTGAAGTTATAATCAATTTCTGCCACGTGATAACCTGTCCCCCCCCCCCCTCCTTCTTGCGTTGTGACGTCCGGAAATTCGGTTTAAAATGCCAACTTTGACGGTATTTTCTGAAAGATCTTTTACATTTATCCAAAAATGGAAAACATCTTTCGATTAAATATAGTAGTTTCTAAAACAGAACCCCTGCCAGTTTTTTGCGTTTCCGTGCAAAAATGAATTTAAAAATATGTCAGAAAGAGGAGGGTATTGTCCCCCCCCCCCTCCCCTCTAAATCTAAAATGGTAACAAATTTGGCCAATTTTCAACATACCCTCTTTCCCTCTAACGAAAACCCTACTTACGGCCATGCTGGAAGATCTATATGTAGGTATATCAAAAGAAAAACTGAAACAAGTGCATAGCACCTGTTAGCATCATATAGCCATTTGTGGTTTGTATGTGACGTTCAGTAAAGTACAAAGAACTACAAACACTTACTTTGTAGTACCAATGAGTAAAATTATGAGGCAAGACTGACAGCAACGAGGGGTTACATCTGTCACATACACAATAAGCTAAGCTGAAAATCAGTTACGGTTACGGTTATTCCTAAAAGAGAAGCATAGACAAAGGTAGCATTTACCATTGCAGTCAAAACAATGCAAGTGCAGAGAGATAGGTAGTACTTTTAAAAGAAAAACCGTAATTTTATTGGTAATAGGTCTAGATCTTTATTTTTATATTTTTCTCCGCTTAACAACACGAAACTTTCTGATACATTTAATGATTCATTTTTGAACATAAAAGCATGATATTTGTAGGCATGATTATTGAACTGATTTGTAATCGAACAGATTTTTCTGACAGTCATTTTCCAGTAAATAAATTATATCTTGGTTATAAGCGACTGTTCTTTCAGGACGTCAGTTTTTCTTCTGCCTGCTCTGTAACCACCAGAAATTCGATTCAAAACGTTCTCTTTAATAGCCTTTTCTGAAAAATCTTCTACCTTTACCGAAAAACGGAAAAAAAACATTTCGATTTCAAAATTTCTTCTTAATAACAGCACTTGCTACTGTGATACGTTTGCGAATAAAGATTAACTAAAAAATGTGTCAGAAAGTAGGCAGTATGGATTCAAAGAAAGTAATAGTTGGAAACTGAAAAAAAAAAAAAAAAAAAAAAAAAAAAAAAATCAGATTTTAAAAAAAATTGCTTTTTCTGTAAGACAATGCTCTTTTTCTTTTAATTTTTGTGCATTTAAAGATGTTGCTAAGTACAGCCTCATCTTCCTATCGGGTAAAAAAATAAAAATAAAAATTGCTTCTTGCTAGGACAATGCTGTTTTCCTTTATTCCCCACCCGCATTTAAAAGCTTTGTTTAGTTGCCTCATCTTCATATAGATATACTGTAAAGTCCCGATTATCCGAGTCCCGCTTAACCGAGTTTCCGCTTTAACCGAGTTATTTTCAATTTTCTTTTTGAAAAAAAAAATGGCCATTTTTCCCCCCCTATTCTGACCAGAAAATCAGAGTTCAAACTTTTTGAGGCTGCTATTCATCTACAACTTACACTTCATTTATAATGGCTGTTTCATAATAATGGAAGCCATCAGTTCATCAGAAGAAAATGATCCATTACAAACAGTCCAGATGCTCTGAATACCACTTATCTTGTAAAGTTTTCTTCGCCTTATCTGATCGGAGATTTTTCTGCTTCCATGAAGACGAAGAAAACTTTAGAATATTAGTGGTATCCAGAGCATTTGGACCCCCCCCCCCCCACACACACACACACACATCCTGGCTACGCCACTGATTGCAAAGGTATAAGTTCGATTGAAAAAACTGTTTATACTTTGAGCAGAAAGAAGAGGCTTTACCTGCAATTTTCATGACACTAATATAATCACATAGCAGCCAATTTGTACGGTTTTCTTACTTCTAAAATTTAATACAAATTTTTGCCATATTTAATCGTTGATGATTGTTAGATTTCAGCGACTGAATTAAGCAAAATTTACTGGTAAGTATTAGTGGTAAGAAAAAAACCTTAGAAATTGGCAGCTATGCGGTAGCGTAATACTGCAGCAAAATCGACATTCAACAAACAAAAAACTATCAAGTGCTTTTTCAAATAAACAATTTAATTCCCCGTTTTTCTTAAAAGTAACGGAATGTTACATGAAGGAAATGTTACTAGCACCATAAAAAGTAATGAATTAAGTGAAAATTTATATTTAATCTCCTTAGTTGGTGACGATTTGTGTAAATCCTGGTTTATCCGAGTTTTTTGCTTATCCGAGGTGAGCTTGGTCCATATTAATTCGGATAATCAGGACTCTACTGTAATTTTGAAAACAACCTTAGGTCTAACGACCTGTGTCTCCAAAAGAGATCTACTTTGCTCATGTTCCTTTTCAACCTGTTATAAGCGTTCAGAAAGGGTTATGCAAGTACCGACCTTGAATTCTAAGTCGACTATCAAGACTACGTATCTGGTCCAGTCTGGTTGAACCACCGCGTACTTCTTTCCCCCTGACAGACGATATCTATCTCAGCCACCTCCATGAGATCGCCCCCCCCCCCCTCTCCACCTTTCAACTCGAAAGAAGAGTCAAAGTCACTGGAAAAGCAGGTAATGGTGGATAGCGTCGTATATTCGGAACAAGCAATTTCTTATTTGTTTGTGTAACTTTTTATTGCAATTGGTGTAGTGGCTCCAAGCTCTAGCACACTAAATAGAAGCGAACAACTAAAATGACCGTTTTTAAAAATAAAAAAATTTCCTTGGTCAACAACGCGAACTTTCTGACACATTTCCCGACCCAATATGTAAACAGAAAAGCTTGATACTAGCTGGCATGATTATTAAACCGATTTGTAATACAAAAGTTTTTTTTTTTTTTTTTTTTTTAAATAAACGAATTACCTCTTGAATTCTAAGTGATTATTGTCTCTGGACGTTAGGTTTTTCCCCGTATCTGCACTATTGCGCCCGCAAATTCGGTTCAAAACGCCAACCTTTGACGGTATTTTCTGTATAATCTTCTGCCTTTACAGAAAAACGGAAAAAGAAATCAGTTCGATTACATAAGTTTCAATAACCGCACCTGCTAATTTGATACGTTAGCGAAGAGAAGAAAAAAAAAAGAGAAGCGTCAGAAAGTAGCCAGTTTTGGATTTGAGATTAGACTTAAGGGTGTTCTCAAATCCAAAAGGGTAACTTTCTGACATAAGTTTTAATTTATTTTTGTTCGAAAATGCTATGGTGTTGTTGTTCAGAAACTATGTCATCGAGCTGTTTTTTCCTTTTTTTTTTTTTTTTTTTTTGCAAACGCGCAGTAGATCTTTCAGAAAAGAGTGTCAAAGTGGACGTTTTGAACCGAGTTTCCGCGTGAACGGAGAATAAGCACTCGAGAGCCGGCGAAAAACGTGTTTGTCACATGATCAAAAACGCTTATAACTCAATAGGTAATTGATTGATCAAAAAATAGAAAAAACAGTTCAGTTCCAAATCGCGCCCATGGCCAGGCTTTCCAATTGTATATCTTTCCGTTAAAAAATGAATTTGTAAATGTGTCAAAACGTTTTGCGCTTGTTGAGCAGAGCAGTTAAGAACAGTCTTAAGATATTCAATAGTTTCGTTGTCTCTTTCCTCTTATAGCCTCTTATAGTATTTCTAACCGGTATTATTTATAGTATATATAAATTATATATAAGAACTGCCTTATATTGTGAATTAACTGTCCTATAGGAATTAGCAGCTCTAGATATTTTCTCACTTTCACTTTCCTTTTATAAAATTCGAGTATACTAATTATAATATAATTATTATTATAATATAATTATTATTATAATATAATTATTATAATATACTATAAATATAATTATAATTAGCGATTTTATCCCCCTCCCACCCCCAACCCCCAATTTTTTTTATTTTTTATTTTAATTAAAAATATAATAAGACATGATCTGTATAAGAGATACTTTTTAGATAATGCTCCCGATAATAAAATAATAATCTCTGGAAATTTGTTATCTTTCATCCTCCTATCATAAAATTCGAGTCGTAGCTGGTAATATATCTAGATACCTTATTTGTCTAAAATATTGTATTATCTTAAAATTTAATTAGAAATATTCTAATACATGATCAATGCAACGAATAATTACTAGATGGTGTCGCCGTAAATAAATGAGCAACTTTATCCTTTACAGTTAGCTTATTTATTTCAGAAAATTGCAATGTTTTGAAGTTAAGACGCTGATAATTAAAATTAAAAACACAACTACAGATTGTTGGCGTTTGTAGAAAAGGAAAAAAAACCTCACATTCTTTTGAAATTTAATTAAAAGTGTACTGAGACATGATCAATGTAATAAATAATTACTAGACAGCACCGAAATAATGAAGGAGCAGCTTTAGAAATTACTTCTTTTTCACCCTCCTTTCGTAAAATTTCAATGAGTATTCCTAGTTAGTTTATTTATCCCAAAAAATTGCATTATTTTGAAGTTCATGTAGTGATAATTAAATTAAGAAGTTAACAACTGTTAGACTATTGTAGCATTTGTATAGAAAAAAACCTTACAGCTTCCTGAAATTTAATTAAAAATGTATTTACCCTTGATCAATGTAACCAATAAATTACTAGACAGTTTCGAAATAATAAATGAGCAGCTTTAGAAATTACTTCTCTTTCCTCCTCCTTTCCTAAAATTTCAATTATATTTATTTAGTCATATCCCTGTTAGCTTAGTTATTTTTAAAACTTGCATTATTTTGAAGTTAAGATGCTGATAATTAAAATTAAGAAACTGAATTGTGAACTATTGGCATTTGTACATACGAAAAAAGTAAACATATTGCATTAATTTGAAATTTAATTAAAAGTGCAATTGGCTATGATAAATGTAACAAATAATTTTTAGACACTGGCGAAATAATAAAGGAGCTTTAGAAATTACTTCTCTTTCACCCTCCTTTTGTAGAATTTCAATCATATCTAAGTATTCCTAGTTAGTTTATTTATCCAAAAATATTGCATTATTTTGTTAAAAACTTTTTGCAAGTTTGTATAGAAGTTATTAAGAAGTACAACGGTAGACTATATAGTGACACACTGTAAAAAATAAACACCAAAACGGAACAGCCCTAAATTAGCCTTGTGTCCAATTTAGGCTTAAAAGACCATAAAGAATCCAAAACATAGAAAATCATATCCATTTCAAGTCCTTCAGCAAACGTCACTCCAAAATAGATAGCCCTTATCACTGAAGTAGATCATACTCGTTTCTCGAACTCCATGGTACCTGATTCAGCTAAACTCTACTACCCGTTTTGAGTTTGAAGAAATGGCAACGACTTCTCCGCGCCATATTGAAATTTTGTTCGCACGTTGCTCGCACGCTGATTTCTTAGCTGAGAATTTTGTGGCTACATCAATTTCTTTTCCGGCTGAAACTGCACCTTTTTATCAGTAAGTTTCATTACTAGATATATTAAGGTATTTATTTATATGTATTTTATTTATCTGTGTTTAATTTATCTGTATATTATCGTAAAGAAATCGGGATTGTTTACTTTTGTATGCCTAACTTAGTACGTGTGAAATTTATTCTATTTCTGATTGACTTTTATTTCGCAAGTGTTTAAATTTTTATTCATCTTATAATTCAGCCAAAATGTTTCATTGCGATTTTTGCAGTGATAAATTTAATAGTGAAACATTGTTACACGTGCATTTGAAGGATTTTCATAAACATGATTCTGGGTTTTACGTTAGTTGTAATATTAATGATTGCCCTGATACTTTCAAGAATTTTAATGCACTGTATGTGCACAGGCACAGAAGACACAAAAATATTCAAGGTAGTAAGCATGCTCCTAAAGCCATGATTTCTGAATTTACTTCTATTGATGAAGTCAATGTTCCATTTGATAGTCCTGTGCCTGAAAAAATTTCAGATGAAAATGAAACCCTTCTTGGTAAATTTATTTTAAATTTAAGGGCAAGCACTAATATTTCTAACACAAAATTAAATGAAATTCTGTGTCAAATGCAGGAGTTTGTCGAAAACTCGGTACGCTGTACATTGGATCAAGTAAACAACATTTTAGAAACAAAAAATGTCCAAGTGCAGTTGCCTAATCTGTTAAATTTTGATGAAGTAATTCAAAATTCAGTAATATCCTTTAAGAAATTGAATACCACATATAAACAAGATAATTTCTTTGAAAAAAAATTTAATGTAACAGTCCCCAAAACAATCGATCTTTCTAGAGATATCGTTTCAAGTAGCAGAGATGAACAAAACAATAGGAATTATAAAATCCAAGATAAAATGATGATCTATATTCCTTTAAAAGGAATCATTTCTAATTTAATAACAAATGAGTATGTAAAAGAGATGGTGGCTGAGGGTCTCTATTCTAATGATATCAGCACTTTGAAATCATTCAACAATGGCTCATTATTTAAGAATTGTGATTTTTTTTTACAAAAGCCAGATGCACTTCAATTTATATTGTATTACGATGAGCTAGAAGTGTGCAATCCTTTAGGCTCGAAAGCAGGATTGCAAAAATTGGGAATGTTTTATATGATTTTGGGTAATATTCCTCCAAAATATCGATCCTGTTTAAAAATGATAAATTTGCTAGCCATCGTAAAAGCATCTTATGTGAAAACATATGGTATGGATAAAATACTTGAGCCCATTGTTGATGATTTGAAAGATTTCGAAAATGGTGTTCAAATCAATTCAGAAGTTGTATTCGGGAAGCTAATTGCACTCACTGGGGATAATCTTGGTGTTCACAGTGTAGCTGGCCTAAAAGAAGGTTTTACAGCTCACCATTGCTGCAGGTACTGTATGGCGACTATTCAAGAAGTTCGCAAAGTCTGTGATGAAATTTCTGTTGAACTTAGAACCGTTACTGTTCATGAACAGCAAGTTCAAGAACTAGAATCGGCTTTTGGATCCGAGAGATCCAATATAAGCAAATCTTATGGAATCAACAGAGAATCAATATTAAATAATCTAGAGTATTATCACGTAATTGATGGCATTCCGCCTGATATCATGCATGATATTTTGGAAGGTGTTTTGCCATTAACTCTTAGATTACTTCTGACAAAAATTTGCGTTGACGAGAAAATAATATCATTACAAGAGTTGAATGGAAAAATCACAGACTTTGATTATGGCTATACTGAGCTGTTAAGCAAACCTTCACCCATCAAAATACAGCATCTGCAAACAAACTTAAATCAAAATGCTTCTCAGATGTGGCTACTTGCATTTATGTTACCCTTAATAATTGGCAACAAAGTTTCAATAAACTGTCCTTATTGGGACAATTATACGCTTCTTTTAGAAGTATGCAGTATAGTATTTTCACCTTGTATAAATGTAAATATGATAGAATTTTTAAGACTTTGTATTGAGGAGTATTTAGATACTTTTCAAACATTATATGATAAACCTCTCATTCCTAAACAACATTTTATGATCCATTATCCTCAATTAATTGTAAAGTTTGGGCCATTAATACATTTCTGGTCAATGAGAATGGAAGGTAAACATCATTACTTCAAATCGCTGGTACATGCAATGAGAAATTTTAAAAATACTAGTCTTTCTTTGGCTCGAAAACACCAGTTATATCAGGCGTACATTTTAAATGGTTCTTTATATAATAATATAGAATTTGGCCCAGCAGAAAAGGGTAATGCTCAAAGTTTTCCATTTTTTAATTTGCTGCCAGAAAATTTTTATGTTGTACCTTGGGTTTGTATTGATGGCATGAAATACATATCTAAAAAGTGTTTTATTATGTCAAATTGTAATAATTTTATGAAAGTTCATACTATTATATCACAGAACAAAAAACCACTTTTTGTTTGTTTAAAAAGCCAAATTGTTGAGAAAGATGCTCATGTATGTTCGTATCTCACAGAATTGAGTAATGACTTTATTATAGTTGATCCTATGAAATTGGAAGTGAAGAATATCTTCCACATGCATCTTGTTGGGTCAAAATCTTATATTTTGATGAAACAAGCATTTATTTCTCCTTATTAAAAATATGCTGTAATAACTTGTGTATATATTTATCTATATGTGTCTGAGTATATTTGTTTTTCTACTTCACCGGTAGCAGGTATGGAGAAAGTGCAACCCCGACTTATCTCGGGGCTACTGTTATAGATGTTAACCCATGGGGAGGGAGGGGGGATATATTATGTCCCACCTCATTTTAATAAAGATTTGCACAAGAAACATAATTAAATTTTACTTTTATAGTTTTGGTAGAAAAATGTTGTTAAATTGATTTCCCTTTTTTGAATTAAAATTGGTACATTATTTGAAATTCTTACTGAAAATGTCATTATTAATGTGTGTGTTAGTAATGTCATTAACATATTATTAAACGTGTTTATTAACATTTAAAGCTAAGGAAATTGCCCTAATGCATTTTGGAGAATTCTGCACAATGTGATTATTGTATCCAGTGATTTGTTTGTTTGCATTGATGCAAAGTATTTATAGATGTATTATTAGTGTTGACTCTTCAAAAAAAAGGGGGGGGGGAGCGCCGGGAATTTTTATAAAAGGGCACTCTTACAGCCTTTAAAAAAACATTTTGGGCTGGTTTGTTCAGAGTACTCTTTTATCAGTAAAATTTTGCTATATTTTTCTGCAACCAATCATCAAATTTCGCGATATCTTCTCGCAACAGATTTGACTAATTCCTCGATTTTTGATTTTTTCTGTCAGACTGATGAATCTTTTTTTTTCCCCTACAACTAAATGACAACTTTTTTCCCTCTTGCAATCCATTGTCCAATTCTGTGATATTTTCCTTCGACCAATTGGTGAATTTTGAGAGGGGGGGGGGGGAGATTCCCTTGTTTTATTCTCCCATGCAACTTGACTGTCGAATTTCACATTTTTCTTGCAACAGATTCACGGATTTAGGCCATGGAGGGACTACTTTCTCGCGGCTGAATGAAGAATTACGCAATTTTAGAGATTGCTGTATTCATTGATATATATTTTTTTCATGAATGTGAAGTTTAAACATGAATTAGTAGCTGCGGCTGTAAATAAGTATCATTGTTGTACAATGGTGTTGCTGTGTTCAGCGTTTTTTCCCTTTTGTCTTCATGAGCATGATGTATTTATTAGTGACTGCGTCTTTAAGAATTTTTTGCATTCATGAGATTGCTATAGACCAGGGAAGATTCTGACCTGAATTTTCCAAAAATTTGAAAAATTAAAAATCGTTCATCAGTCTGAAAATTTGGACATAAAAAAAATTCACAGGTGAGCAAGTGGAAGGAGTCAAAATATTGAAGATACTGTGATGTCCTTAAAATCCACATGCATCCAGTTGAAAAAAGGAATAAATTACTTGAAATGCATGTGGAATCAAAGCTGATGAATATATTTTGCAGAATGAAATTGTATTTTTCATGAAAAATTAATCTAACTGAAGAGCACATGGTGAGAAGGCCAAATATTGAAAATACAGGAAAGTCATTGAAATCTGCTTGCATCCGGTGGGAAAAAGCATTAACCAATTTGCTAATTAGATATAATCAAAATAGAAATGCCTATTTCTATGAAAAAAGCTGTATTTCACTTGGCAAACCTGACAATGACAATTTTTTAATCGCCACTTTTACAACTTTAACTGCCATGTGGCGAGTGGCAACCACTAATTTTCACCTGTATCATGTAACCTTTAAGAGAATTTGCTGTGAATTTCAGCAGAGTTCATTCTAGGCGTTTTTCGCAGTGCGAGCCGCCCTGCCTGCCCTTCTTTACAAAATTTGACGCCCCAATGCCCCCACTGTCCGAAATCCCCACAGCGCGAGCCCTATCACTCGGAAAATCGTCTGAGGGAAAAATAGCGTCCTTTAACTTAATTTCATCGCTTATTTCAAGCAAATTCTAAACTATTTGTAAACATTATATAACGTCCTAGCCCCATTTTGCTCCTAATCTGTTCCTTTTCACTCCCCCTCCACCCAAACATTCTCATACAGACACCAATTATTTTCAGTAAAATTCCAGCACCGACGCAGTCATAAATATCTCTCTCCGTCTCCATACCCCGTTTCTTGGCTACCATGAAAATTCAGCCGAATTAAGAAAAAAACCCGGAAAGGTCCTTTGAAATTGCTGTTTTTTTCTGCGATTCTCTGGCGAAATTAGTTTTTTTTCGGCAAACATTTCCCAAAATTTGCGATATAGTTTGTCCAAATTTTCGGGTTTATGACATTTTTCTTTTTTTTTTTTTTTGGAAAAGAATCACACCTGCACTGCAAAGTGTCATGAATGGGGTAAAAGGGCAGTAGCAAAGACTTTTTAGAGGGGTGGGGGAGAGTTATTAGTTGATTATTTATCATTACACTAATATTCTCTTTTTGCCAGTGCGGGCCGCCCTGCCTGCCCCCCTTTACAAAATTTGACGCCCCGATGCCCCCACTGTCCGAAATCCCTGCCCCGCGAGCCCTATTACTCGGAAAATCGTCAGAGGGAAAAATAGTGCCCTTTAACTTAATTTCATCACTTATTTCAAACAAATTCTAAACTATTTGTAAACATTATATAACATCCTAGCCCCATTTTGCTCCTAATTTCCTTTTCACCCCCCCTCCACCTAAGCATCCTCATACAGACACCAATTATTTTCAGTAAAATTCCAGCACCGACGCAGTCATAAATTTCTCTGTCTCTATACCCCGTTTATTGGGTACCGTGAAAATTCAGCCGAATTAAGAAAAAACTGGGAAAGGTCCTTTGACGAAATTGTTTTTTTCCCTTTGGCGAAATTAATTTTTTTCGGCGAATATTTCTCAAAATTTACGATATAGTTTGTCCAAATTTTCGGATTCAGATTTTTTTTTCCTTTTTTGAAAAGAATCACCCCTGCACTGCAAAGTGTCATGAATGGTGTAAAGGGGTAGTAGCAAAAACTTTTTAGGGTGTTGGGGTCAGGGGGGGGGGGGAAGAGTTATTAGTTGATTATTTATCATTACATTAATGTGCCCTTTTTTTCTCTAAAGTAAGTGCCCTTTTATGGCAAAGTGCACCCTGCCTGCCCTTGATCTTAGGATGAACTCTGATTTCAGAAAATATTTTACTCAGAATCCCCTCTGCTATAGACCGTAGGCTGAGCCATTATCTGAAAGTTGGCAAATTTGAATTCAAACTATTCAATGTTTACTAGCGGCAGACTTAAAATGTAAAACTGTCTGCAAATTCAAATAATTTCTTTAAAATTTTCTGCAAAAAAACGCCGCGTCCCTCCCGAGTTCTATATCGTCGCCAACAGCAAAAATGAAAAGTTATATACAAGCACATAAACATCGCTAAAATTTCCAACCAAATAAACTTTATTTAAAAAGAGGTCAAATTTATTTTTTAACACAATTTATTTTTAATCTGTTAAATTAATCTGCAAAGCCTAACATAATCTGCAGCACCTGCTTTGGTGCTGCACTGTTTCTGCTACCGACCCTGGCAGGAGAAAAAAAAAAGGAATTGTACCTGCTTTTCCGGCATAAGCACCGCACTTACAATATTTTAAAATTTTTAACTAGTATGAACTTGCAACGCTTCTTCCAAAAAATACTGTACTAGGCAAATACTTTCTAGCAAACTTTTTTTTTCTCCATTTGGAAAATAATCTACAGACCTTGTCAATAGTCTGCAACGTGCGTTGCACCAATTCTCCACCTGGGATCTTGATAATTTCTTTTTTAAAATAAAGAAACTTGTAAAAACAAAACTCTGCAAACTTTGAAAATTTTCTGTGAACGGCATTCGCATGTTCGTCTATATTATCTGACTCTATACAGCGGTAGAATCGATTAAAAAAAGGACCAATAAGCATGAAAGTTTGCTGGCCCGCTATATAAAATTCTATTAAGCCCCTTGAACCCTTTGAGTGACCCCTCCACACACCACCTAGAATATCAGTGTTGAATTCAGACAGGGGGGGGGGGGGCATTATAGAGTTCCGGAGGAGAAATTACACCTTTTGACCATTGAAAACACAACCTCAAATCTTCTGGTGGAAGACATCTCATTGCTCCTGGAGAGAATGCCCCCTCCCAGGCCACACCCTATGTTCAACACTGTAGAATATAAACCAAACTTCCTTTGCAGCTACCCAAAATTTTTACCATAATAAAATGTAAAATTATTTGCTAAATTAAATAGACAGTACATAAACAAAAGCTGTAAGATTATTTTATTTCCAATTATTTCTTTCAACTAAGGTTTTTTAATGTAATTTTTTATTATTATTATTTTAATAAAATAAAATTGTGTGATTTGTTTGGTTGCGGTCTTCTCGGGGACGGGAAAAATACATTTACCAGTCAGAGACAGAAGAAAGGTTACCTCCTGGTCCTTCGGACCACTAAATTTTTCAATTACTGGTCCAATTGAATTTTTGGTGGTCTCGGACTAGCAGACCACCAAGGATTTTGAACTCTGTAATATATTTGTGCACTTTAAAAGATTGAAATGATACAATGATTAGTGTTGACCAGGGTTCGAAATTAGCAGTCGTTAGATGTCAAATGCAACTAAATTATTGCATTTGATCACTAGAAAATTATTCTTGGTTGTCAAATTTGTCACCTCTTTTTTACATTTAACGGTTAGCAAAATAAAATTAGTGCACCTTTTGATTTCATGTTACAAGATTCAAATGTAGATGCATTTTTTTTTTTTTTTTTTTTTTAAACAGTAACTCTAATTGTAACTATCAACATTGGATAAAATTTTGTTTTGGATCTGCTATCGAGTTTAATTTTGTTTTTCATGATTAAGTGCATTTTTCTATTAATTTCTAAATATAGTAATAATTAAAAATGATTTATATTAGTTTTACAGTTTATTCAATAATTATAATCTTGGAGATTAAGAACTTAATTTTAAATAAAAACAAGTATTTGTGTTTTTCGAAAAAGTAGCATTCAATATTACAGTAAGAATAAAAGTGAATTTTAGGAATTTCAACTAAAAATTTTAATTTGTTGCCTAAGATATTTACAATAGTCGCCATTTGATGCCTGCCCTTTATTTCCGAATTTTCATCAGTGGTGTTGACTAGGGAAAAAGAAAAGCCACCAGGCAGTTATTTTTTAAAAAGGGCATTCTTGTACCTTGCTAAAAAAAACATATATATATATTTTTTAATTGGTTTGTTTAAACTCTCCTTTTATCATTAGAACTTTGTGATCTTCCTTTTTCCTAACAGCTGGGCAATTTCTGGATTTTCTCCTACAACTTACTAGCGAAACTTATGACTTCTTTTTTTCTGTGACTTGCAATCGACTGAAGAGTTTTTTTTTTTTTTCCATAATCGACTGATAAGTTTAGTTTTGTTACACGACAGATTGACATTTAATAACAAATGACTGAATTTAAGATTAATTTCCCTTGATCTAGTTTTTTCCTCCCACAACCAGAAAAAGAAATGAAAAAACACGTTAAAAATTACAATAAATGCCACAGAGTTCATAAAATAGTTAGAAGTGACCACCAGGTGCCGCACCCTGCCAAATTGGCCTAGAGCCAACACTATTTTTTCTGAAAGTTGATGAAAAATCAGAATTCCAACCATTAAATGGTTACTCTGTTTAGCAATCGATAATTTCTGCAGAATTGGGGAGGGAGGGAGGGGGGGGGGGATAGTGCTGCGAAAGAAACCAAGAATTTTGTTGAACGATCCGTAAATAAAATCCAGACATGTTACTTTTCTGCAGAATTCCGCTTTTTTGGCACTGAATATTTTTATCCCTGAGATCGATGAAAATATGCATTAAAATTCATTGACATTTTTATGAAGGGGGGGGGGGGGTAGCAGTAGAAATTGAAATACAGCAAAATCGCAAGTACGAACCGTCACAAATTGAGGAAATTTCTTCAAAGGTTTGCAGGGAAAACTCAAATTTCTTCAAAGGATCTCTGGAAAAACGCAAAAATCACCAAAGAATTGCAGAAAAATGCAATTTTTGTTGAAGGATCACGAAAAACACGCGATTTTCGTTTAAGAATTGCGAGAAACTCTATTTTTGTCAACAGATCGTGTAAAATATGCGAATTTCGTTGAAAGATCGTTGAGAAAAACATGAATTTTGTCGAACGGTTGCAGGGGTAAATATAAGTATATTGTGGAAAACAGCGATTTCGTTGAAAGACCGTGCTAAGTATGCGATTTAGTCGAAAGACCGTGGAAGATATGCGATTTCCTCGAAAGATCGTGGAAGATATGCGATTTCCTCGAAAGACCGTGGAAGATATGCGATTTTCTCGAAAGACCGTGGAAGATATGCGATTTCGTCGAAAGACCGTGGAAGATATGCGATTTCCTCGAAAGACCGTGGAAGATATGCGATTTCTTCGAAAGACCGTGGAAGATATGCGATTTCCTCGAAAGACCGTGGAAGATATGCGATTTCTTCGAAAGACCGTGGAAGATATGCGATTTCCTCGAAAGACCGTGGAAGATATGCGATTTCCTCGAAAGACCGTGGAAGATATGCGATTTCCTCGAAAGACCGTGGAAGATATGCGATTTCCTCGAAAGACCGTGGAAGATATGCGATTTCCTCGAAAGACCGTGGAAGATATGCGATTTCCTCGAAAGACCGTGGAAGATATGCGATTTCCTCGAAAGACCGTGGAAGATATGCGATTTCCTCGAAAGACCGTGGAAGATATGCGATTTCCTCGAAAGACCGTGGAAGATATGCGATTTCCTCGAAAGACCGTGGAAGATATGCGATTTCGTCAAGTCTGTAATGTTCAGCTCTTTTCTTTTTTTTCTTGAACCTGTACCATGTCTGAAAATTACAAATTTCATTCAAGCAAAAAATCATGGAATAACTTTAGGACTTCCGTTATTGCTCTAAAAAAAAAAATTAAATTTTGTCAATCGATCACAGTATAAAATAAAAAATTTCATCAATCTCTCATGGAAAAAAATTTAATTTAGTAAATTGGTGGAATAAAAAAAAATCAAATGATTGCCATTGTCGAAAAAACTGTGAATTTTGTCAAGAGGCCCATGTAAAACAGCAAATTTCATTAGTCAAATGCAGAAATTAATGAATTTCGTCAAACGATCATGGAAAAAAATTGCTAATTTTACCAATCAAAAAGAAAAAATCACTAATTTCATTACCAGATTGTGTAAAAATTGTAAATTTTGTCAAAAGGTCAATGTAAAAAATCTCATTTCTTCGAACAATCCTGAAATAAATTCTCAAATTTCATAACAGGGGAGGGGGGAGCAGGAATTTCGGGAAAAACTTGCAGAAAATTATCCCAGATTTTTATTAAATCATCATTAGTCAGGCATAAGTGTTAAATCGCCAAATTTTGTTCCCAATGCCATCATTTATATTCCATTAATTTAAAAATATGCATCATTCACGCATTTCATTTATAATATGAAATTATACATATAATTTTATTTCAATTTCAAGGCATTGTTACTTATTTATATATACAACAAATGAAAACTAATGTAGTAGGAAGAAATTATATTGGTTTATCTAATTTAAATACGGTAGACTTCCTATAATACATTACTCAGATTTGCATTGCTCGGACAAGGGGTTATACCAATTTCAGAATGTTACAGGTTTCTGGTAATTGTTTTGTTAACATTTTGTATGCATTCACAATGTATTTGAAATTATAATGTTTACAAAGTAAAATAATATATTTAAGAAATGATTTGAGTGTTAAAAGTAAGGTCAAGCAAATAATTCAATACTAAAAATATGGGCATGAGAAAATTTTCTGTAATTATTCAGTGGAACTCATAAAATGTGTGAGTGTTCGCCCGGAGATGGCCGCCATTTTAAAGTTCCTTATTTGTTTTGTTTTTTTTTAAATGTTTAATATCTGAAATTTTTTTTTTTGGTCTGTAATTTCAGAATATATTTTTAAAAATTAATATTTGCTTTAATCTACTGTTTTAAAACTTTTTGCCGTTTGCTAATTACGAATTCCCTCAATGTTTTTTTTTTTTTTTTTTTTTTTTTAACAAAAGTTAAGAGTGCTGATCCCAGCAGCAGAAACTGCCCAGCATGACAGTGGGCGCTGCAGATTAATGGGAAAGATTATATTAAATTCAGAATCTGTAGCGAAAATTACATTTCTAGTTAGCCAGCTGTAATAGCCAAAAAGCATTCATTGATATTTTTTAATTGCTGTTGATATTTGTGCCAGCTTTTTTTTTACATCTACTCTGATGGATGGATTTTTTAGATGTTTGGGTATTTGAGAGGACTGGAATTTAAATTATCCCAAAACCTTTGGTGTGTGTGTGGGAGAGGGGTGCACATTTTGCATTTGTTAGGTTTAAAATCTTATTTTAGCTAAATTACTTTTGATTACGGAATGTGATTGATAAAAAGAAATGTTGCAAATGAAAAATATGATTTCTTCATGTGATTATTTTAGAAAATGACTACTGACTCGAGAGGAATTAAGAGGGGCAACTGTTTAACAGACAATTGTGACTGCACTTTATTTGAGTATGAAGAAAAAAATGGACCTAAATGCAGCTACTGTTGCTGTCCACCTACAAAACATCAGAGGATGGGTAATTATAGTCTTAATATTTTTAAATTACATACTGTAGATGTTTTTTGTTTGATATGATACAAATATTAAAGCACATATTTTCTTATTTTAGAGGTGTCAGTAGAAATAACTTCGAACTCCAGTAATGCTGAAATAATTGCTACTAATGCTGAAGTAATTGTTACTAATGCTGAAGTAATTGCAGCTTGTTCAGATAATGTAAATATTTTAATAATTTTAAACATGGTTTATTTTCATGAAATTTAAAATTCATATTTGGATTGTTTAGTAGTTGGATGGTAGCTTAATTATGCTTCACTAACATTTGCATATAGATTAAAAGTGATTTTTCTGCTTTTTCCTCGGTATGTTTTTATTTAAAATTTTACTGACATTTTTGGAAAGTTTGAAAAACATTTGCAAAGTTGCAGGAGAGGGGGGGGGGGGCACTAATGCTAGTTTTATCGGTCTTGAACCTGTTTGGTTGTCATGAGATCTGTTTCTGGTCGTTTCCGTGCAGAGTGTCACACACGTAATGCAGGCTTTAATTTGCATTTATTCAATTATTTATTAAATTTTGATGTTAATTCTGATTTTAAGTGGTATGGTAAATAAGTTATTACCATATTTTTAAATTTAAATGTGTGGCAATAAAACTCACAGAAGTATATAATTTAATTTCATTACTCAAAATGCGCTTTTTCCTAATTTAATAAATAATTGAATAAATGCAAATTAAAGCCTGCGTTACGTGTGTGACACTCTTCACGGAATCGCCCATCTGCACTTTTTATTGTCTTCTCTCCTGCTGCTTTGGCCTTTACCCCTCGGGATTGCAATAACACTTTAAAGCGAAAGCTGAGTTCTCGAGGCGGTCATCGCTGTTGCTTTGGCCATTGACAAGTCTTTCATTGTTGTTAATTTAAGTTTTTAAATATGTTTTGGGGAGAATTATTGAAAATGGGTAAAAACCTTCAAGGAGTCCTAAACATGTTACTTTTGTAATGTAAGAACTATATTTCATATTGTAACTGTTCTGTCAATTTTATATAGGGTGATTCACAACAGCAAGGATCGTATATTGTACAAGATTTAATTCCTGCGTCATCGAACACTATCACTTCACAGTTATGTTCACCTCAGGTAAATGTTTCACACTAGATCTTGCATACATAATTAATTGTATAACTTATTAATTAATTGTTACTTAATTAATTGTTAAACCATACTTACTGTATAATTAGAAAATGCATATTTTAAGCCACATGCTAGTTGTTTATTGCTAAAGATGTAATTTATAGAATCTGTTTATTTCAATGTTTAAATGCATAGTTTGGGGTCAAAAGTTTAATATGCATTAAACTTTATTCCGAAGTGTGTGTGTGTGTGGAGTGGAAGATGTTTTATTTTGCCATTAATATGTATTTAGTCACAAGATTTAAAAGTTACTAGTGGAGGACTAGTCAAAATTTGATGACTTAGTAAATGTATGAGGGTATTTTGGAAACCAACCTCTGTTGTGTAGTGGGCGGAGTGTAACCATTGTTACATCAAGCAGTCTGATTCAGTAAGCTTCTAGCTGTTTTAGTGAGTGTCATGTTGCTGCTTATTTCCCGATTAGAACTCTCAATTTGTGCTGCTGTTGAAAATAACTCAGAATGTGAGGTACGAGGAGCGATTAAAATCTCTTTGGGCTACTGTCAGCAGCAGGCATTCATCATCGATTGTATGCCGTATACCAGAGTTGTATAATATAGACGAATGCCATGCGCGGAAAGTTTTCAGAAAAATTCGGAACTTTGCGAAAAAAAATTAAGAAAAGAAAAACGTATTTTTTGTTTTTGTAACTTTTCTTTTAATACCGAAAATTTAAAATATTCCCCAATTTTGTGCATTATTTACCCGCAATTCGAAGTTCAAAGATTATAAACATTGTTGTGACATCACACTCTTTTATTACATCAAAATGGTGGTTGATTTCCAAATTGCTCTCGTAATATCTGACCTCATTTCATAGAATAATGACCATTGCTTAATTTTAATACATTCTTTCAGCTAGACACTGCATGTTAAATTGTAAAATTTGTGTGTGTGAAAATTTCTTTTTTAAAGTTGCAGGGTTTGCTTCCACAAAGGTTACCAAGGCAGGTGGAAGTTGCATTAGCAAATAAAACACTGACGCCTGCTCTAAGGAATAGGATTGTCAGAGTTATAGCAGACAAGTGCTTCGATGTAAATCTACCGTCGAAGATTGTTGATAATGTTGCAGAGTTGGCCGTTGAAAAATGGAGCCCTCTAAAAGATCGCTATGGAGGGTCACCATCGGTAATTATTTTTGCTATTAATTTTTAATAAGATGGTATTGAACAAAATATTTTATTTCCTTGCAAAAGTGTTAATATCAATATGAAAATCATTTTATAAAAACTTTTTTCCTTATTTTATAAATTATACTAATGACTCAACTGACTTGACATTTTTAACCCTAGACTGCTACATTTTTGTTCCCTGGATAATGCATGTAGTAAAAAAAATTGTCTCCCATGTAACAGGAAATGGAATGAGTGACTCAGGACTATACAATAATATTAAGAATTGCTGTTGACTTCTGGAAATTTGCACACATAGAATTTCCGGGCTGCGAGATAAAAGTAGTATTATTAGAAAGTATTAAGTCATGCTTTTTTTTTTTTACTCCTTTGTTTAAAGTCCCCTTACAGGTAAAATTTTGATTTTTTTTTCTCCCCATATCTAGTGAACAAATTTTCTAATACTTTCATGCAACTGCCTAACTTTTTTTTTTTTTTTTTCACATGACTTTGCAATTTTCCTCTTACAGGTAGAATTTTGATTCCCCACATACATTTTTTTTTAAATTTAACTTATGAATATACTCTGAAAATTTTCTGATAAAAACAATTATATATATTAATAAATTATTTCAAATTTACTTAATGCCTGTGTTGAAATGTCTGCTTCTCCACCACCTTTGCCTGAATTTGGTCTTAAGCAAGATTGTGATGTTGCTGAAGCAAATTATGACTCAATATATTTTTTTACCTGTCCAGCTTGAAGCAAAATTCATTTTGAAACACTTAGAAATAAAGGAAAGCACTTTGTTATAATATTAATTTTGTGTGTGTGGGGGGAGGGGGGCGGGGGGGACTGCATGAATTGAGTGGTACAATATTCATTTTACTCTCGGCATATTCTGTTTACACTACATACTGCTAGACTGAAATTTTCTTAAAATACACCTGAAAAAGTCGAGGAATTCCATTGTGTATATGAGTAGCAACCCTGAATATCCTTTTAAGAGAGATTGTGCTGATTGCTATTAGAATAAAATGTGTAAATTAACTTTGATTCGAAGTAAGTTAGTATATTGTAAATATTTTAAAGGGTAGCGGTCTAGGGTCAAAAGAAAACCTTTCTGCAGTGTAGTGAGTGACTTTTTCTGTTAATATACATCTGTAATACTTTTTTCATGTATGAGAATGTAAAATTTAAGCAAATTTTTTTTAACTTTAGAAAAAATATTTTAAGGCAATTTTATTTTAGTCAGGTTTAGCAAAACAAGTGAAAAGGAGAATGTCGAAACTAAGATTAAATTCCAAAAAACAAGAAGAAACGCAGGCAAATTCGGATTTGGATGAAATAAATGTCTTCAATCAAGAACAGATGGTTTCAGAAATGAGGAAGAGCTCACCATCTGTTTTAAAACTGAAACAGTTTTTGGACGCCACAAGAACAATGCGCAAAGAAAAAGTAAATTCAACACCTGCACTAACAATCATGGCCTCGTATCCGGCATTGAAGAAACCAGATTTGGTATAGTATTAATATTTTTAACCAGAGGTGGGGAAATACATAACTTTACTTGCCACTGGTAAATGAATTTAAAACAGTTTTTGAATTTTACAAACTAAAGAGATGGCAAAAAGTTTTTTAATTAGTTAGCTATATTTTGCAATTTTTCAAATTAATGCAATGTAAACATGATATTGAGTTCTATTCTATAAACTTTCTTGTCTTGTATATATTTCATTTTACAGGGTAAAGCTATGAAAATGGATTATAATAACTATTTTTGCCATCGCGTTATTTTTACCATAATTTTTTACTGTGTTGCATTTTGCTGGCTGGTAAGGTTTTTTTAAAATTCTCCACCCTTCTTATAGCTGTAAAAGGAAATTTGTTTTATATGGTAGTTGTCATGCTTCTCTTTTTTTGTAGCTGCTGTGGGAATTCACAAAACTTATAAATGTTTCTGAAGAATGTTTGATGCAACGATGGAAGGAATTTATAGATGCCATGAAGGATTATTTAAAAAAAACAGAACATTTTACCCCTCTTGCAGAATCATATGGTATGAGACCCTTATTTATTCCATTTGGCTGCTTTCAATGTTGATTTCTTTGTGATGAGTTAATTTATTAATAGAAGTGATGCTACTAGTAGTGTTCACATTTCTTTTAAAAAGGGCAGGTTGGATTTACTGAAAAGGGCATTTTTGTCTGGTAAAAAAGCACTTATATTGAGTAAAGGGGCACATTGTGTTGAGTGAAAGGGCACTCTCATTGGATTATCATTTGTCTGTTCTGAGGAGTGGGAATTTCAATTCTAAACCTTTAATTAGTAGTCTTAAATTTCCTGAGGGCATTTTGAGACGGTGAGGAACTTCAAATGCGCAAGTCAATCAGAGCAGCAGAACTTCTGTTTTCAGAGGTTGGGGAGGGGATGGAGAAAAAGTTAATGGGAAACGGGACAGGGTGCATCAACAGTTTAAACGAAAAGGGCAGGGTGCAACGCCTTTGAAAAACATCAAATGCGAACACTAGCTACAAGATTTTGTATAGCCATAGAGGCCTTATGCCTCTACAATCCTTTTTAGGAGTGAGGAGGGGAGAGTTAGTTTTTCCTTTTTAGCAAGGCAGTTTAAATGTACTAATGTTTTAAAATTTTCAGATACAAGTAATTAGTTAACTTTCTTTAAGGCTGTTCTTAACTGCTCTGCTTAACAAGCGCAAAACGTTTTGACACATTTACAAATTCATTTTTTAATGGAGAGGTATAAAATTGGAAAGCCTGGCCATGGAAGCAATTTGGAATGGAACTGTTTTTTCCATTTTTGGATCCATCCATTACCTATTGATTTATAAACAAATTTGATCATGTGACAAACACGTTTTTCGCCCGCTCTTGAGTGCTCTTTCTTCCTCCGTGCGGAAATTCGGTTGAAAATGCCCACTTTGACACTGTTTTCTGAAAGATCTATTGCGTTTGCAAAAAAATGGAAAAAACAGCTCAATGACACAGTTTCTGACCAACAACACCACCTAGTTTCATGCATTTTCGAAAAAAATTAATTAAAACTTATGTCAGAAAGTTGCCTTTTTGGATTTGAGAACACCCTTAATGAAAATTAAAAAGAAACAGAAGGGAAGGGCGATAATAATAATAAAAAAAAAATCTGTCTTAAACAAATTCATCTAGATAATATTGCAAAAGATAAACTACCCACCCCTTGCAAAAAACTACATATGTTTGCTAGCACAAGATGCATAAAACTCAATTCAAGCCCTTCGTGAGTAAAGGCAACCTGTGAATTGATGACCTATCACTGTTGGGATTTTACTTTTTATGTTTTTAAAAGTTGTGCTATGCACTGGGAAAAAATCTGAAATGTTTTCTAAATTTGCATGTCTCACCTAAGATATAGTGATTTCACGTCATTGTGCCGTACTGAATATGCTTAAAATAAATTCTGAAAACTTGAGTCTCAGAAAAAAATGTTCCTAAAATACAAATTGCTCAATTGAATGTTTTTTTTTTCTGACCAACTTATTCTGTCAACTTATTGTTTTGTTTTTTTCCTTGAAACTAGAGTTTAACTGTTCTCATCTTTCCAGGGGTCAAAAGCAACATTTTTTTAACCCCTTAACCTATAATGACGAGCATAGCCCGCGTACGATGATCGAGCCAAATGTAAATTTTTCTTACCACTAAAATTTCACAGTAAATATAGTTTAAATTAATTGTCGAAATTCCATGATTAAACAAGGCGGAAATCTCTATTAAATTTTAGTGGTAGCTATGGATTTGCCAAACCGTGGAGCTGTTAGACGTAAATCGTAGGTTAAGGGGTTAATGAAATGTGAAATCCAGTTACTGAAATTTGAATCAAGCATTTATTAATAACTTATTTAAGTCTTTGTGAATTGGCCTGTTTCTTGTTAAGAGGAATTTTATGAAATGGATTTTTGTAAAGGGGGCCCTAAATTTAGTCTGGATCGTCCTGTCTTCTGTAATTTGAATCTGATTTCTTAACTAATTTCTATATTGAATGTTATGTAATATTCACTTTTTATTTTCTTTTTTCTTGCAGAAAGTTTAACACTTGAGATCCTTCAGAAATTGCCCAACATTGTACCATCTGGGAAAAGAACAAATGATATGAAGAAATTTATTTTGCAGATTTTTGAGGTATAACACTTTAAAATGCCTATACATATATATATATAATATAAATAAACTACATTGATCACTAATTATTTTTTAAGTGAGGTTTGTTGTATATACACTTGACACTGCAGAAGGCAATGGGTCCTCAAAACTAGGTTCATTTAAGATTTTCAAAAGATATAAAATCATACAAGCTTTAGTTTTGCTAAAGGGATAACCGGTCCCGGACAACGCCGGCAGGGTCAGCTAGTAGTTCATAAATTTAGTGAATATTTTATTAAAAATTTTTTTAACTGAATACTTCTTTCATTTATTAAATTAATATAAATTATAAAACTTTTAGTTTAAGTTGCTGGAATTTAAAATTATTAATATAATTAATAATAAGACAAAAATCTTTTTAACTTAAGTCCTGGAAAAGAGGGAGGAATTATAGTATTTCCATAATTTTAAAATAAGAATAAATATTTGTGCTTCAATAAATATATCCAAATTCTGATTGATTAAGGGAGGGGGAGGGTGCAGTGGTGTGATTTCAGAACATATTTGCATATAATGTAGCTTATAAATGTCTAATCAAATTATTGAAGAAATTTATTATTAGTGTAATTTGGGGGGGGGGGGATATAAACACAATTTTTATGTGAAATCAACTTGAAAAAAAAATTATATTTAAAAACTTAAAACCCCAGTTATCTTTAAAAAGAAAAAAGCAGTAATGAATATAGTAAAAATAATTTTTACCGATCAAGTGAAATTATGAATATACACCACAAAGTGTATGACAAAATGTAAGTTTAGATTGAGCTCAAATAAATTCAGCTTTAAAAATTATTACCAAAAAATTGCAACTCTATATATAATTCAAATCAGAAATGCAATTAAATATAGCAGATGTCAGGAGGAGTAAAAGCAGATTTTTTCTTTTTTGTTTTATAAAATTTATTAGTTTACTATAAGTAAGCAAATGATAAATCCACAATTTTACCAGATGTTTTTTCAAAGACAAACTAAAAATATTCTGTATAATGTGCCATGTGCAAACTGACAGTAACTTAAGGATAGGGAAAAGATATATTATTTCATGTTAATTTAAAGAAAATATAACATGCCTCAAACAAAATCCTACATTTTATATCTTATTTTCAATAGGAAAGATCAATGTTTTTGATTATTTTTAACATCGTTGTGAAATTAATGCTCTTTAAACCGTAGAGCATGTTATTGTAAGCCTGTGCAGTCTCAATCAGCTAAGAATGCAGGAATTTCAAGCACTTTCAGGCTAAATCTAAGTGTAGGGTCCCAACGTATGATCCAATGAAAATACTTTGGTACACGGAACGAGGTGGCCAAGGAAGGCTTAGTGTCAGCAAACCCATCTCTCCCAAGATATTCACGTTTCAGCTGGATCTGAGTTCTCCCCCACCCTTGCCAATTTTTTGCCCCCCCCCCCCCTTAATGACCCTGTCAATTGACCCAGATTGACTTATCTGATTTCTGAAATCTCGGGTCAAGATCTGTGCATTCATTGCTGTTTCTAATTAAATGTACATAACTAGCAATTAGTACAGTAAAAAATTTCTAATGTTATTATTACAGGATGATATTGCTGTGCATAACACTGTTCCAGACAAAACTGACCCTCCTCGCCTCATAGCAATAGGGAAGGTGCAACAAGGTATAAGGCTGTGTTCCTATGTGGATGGGGTGGCGGTATTTTCCGAAAAGTGCCCATTGAAGGCGGTTCTTTTACTGATATCTGTATACTGGGTATACAATATTGAATTTGTTCCCGAGTCAAGACCAGCCTTTTTGCTGATAAGTACTGCTGTATTAAGAAATACGATGCCAGCAGCACTACTGGCAAAATGTAGTGCAGTAAACTGCTTATTAAAGCAATTAAACTTATGATGTATTTATAATGTCCAAATAAATGTTCTTTTACAGTATAAATGTTTCATTTTTTCCTGCCTTTCTTTATAGTTCACCATAAAAATATATATATATTTGTTATTCATGAATTTTGAATTTCGTTCACATCTTAAAGGATGTTGTATTGTTAATGTATGCGAGTAGATTAGGTGAGATCTATTTATTTTACTAAGTTTATTGAAACTAGCACACAATATGTACAATATAATTTATTGATTGCATACTTTCATTTTTGATTTTATGTGACCTAGTGTTGATGCAAGTAAGATTATCAAACAAAATTATTTTTTCAGCAAGTGATAATTTTGTCATTGTTTGAAATATATAAAACCAGTTTCATTGACAGTACTGTAATATATCTCATTATGTAATATGGAAAGTCCAGAAATATTTATCTAAATGTTTAAATATAATTAAATTATACTTCAGCTCTGATCTCAATTTAAATAATTGCTATAACTAAAACCTTCTTTTATATTCAGACAGTTTTTAAGACGTTTTCATTTCATAAACAATATAAAATGCATTTATATATATATATATATATATATATATATACTCATGTTTTTTGTTGCTTATTTTTCTGTTTATCTTTGGGTGGGAATTTATCTATTTCCTGGGGTTCAAAGTCTTGTAAAATATAAAGTTTTACTTATTATGAGTTAAATTGTATATTTCATAATTTATCAGGTTCTGGATTTAAAAGTTTTTAATTTTGGCAAGTAAACAAAAATTACCTTCTCCATAAAAGATTAAAAACTAAATTTTTAATGCTGTTCGACATAAATTTTCAAAATTTGTAATATATTTTGTGGAATTTCTTTAGAGCAAAAAAAGACCCAAATTGGGTTGTAAGATTGCTGGGTACAGCAATGTTCCAAATTGGAAAATGTCTTTTTTGTAACCCAAAATGGGTATAAAGTATCTATTTTTAGTCCATTGAGGAACCCAAATTGGAGTTCATAGCTTCCACTAAAGGTTGAAATTTTAACCTATTTTGGATACACTGAATTCTAACTTGTGTTTATTGTGGAACCCAAATTGGAACTGTGTATATCCAAAATGGGTTACCATGGGCACCCATTTTGGGTACTCTGAATTCTAATTTGGTTCTCTTATGGAAGCCAAATTGGTTGAGTGAATATCCAAAATGGGTAAACAATGTATTCCAATTTGGGTTCTGCTATAAACCTAAAATAGATGCTTTTTATACCCATTTTGGGTTACGAAAAGGCATTTTCCAATTTGGAACGTTACTGTACCCAGCGATCTTACAACCCAATTTGGGTCATTTTTTGCTCTATTTTAGAATATTTTTTTTTACAGTGCATTTGTTAGAGAAAAAACAAACAAACCCTTGCAGCATTTTATTTATTATTATTGCAGCCTGAAAATTTAATTTAATAATTACATGATCAGTGTAACAAATAGTTTTTATCGAAATAATAAATGACCAGCTTTAGAAATTAATTCTCTTACCTTCTCCTTTCGTAAAATTTCAATCATACCTAAGCCATTAAGACGCTGATAATTAAAATTAAGAACACAACTATAGTCTGTTGGCGCTTGTAGAAAAAAAAAAAAAAAAAAAAAAAAAAAAAAAACTTCACATTCTTCTGAAATTTAATTAAAAGTGTTCTGAGACACGATCAATGCAACAAATAATTATTATAGCCAGTATACAGAAATAACAAATGAGCAGCTTAAGAAATATTTCTCATTCACCTTCATTTCGTTAAATTTTAATTATATATATAATATCCCTAGTTAGTTTAATCCCGGCATGAACAATGTAAGAAATAATATTAGACAGTGTCGAAGTAATAAATGAGCAGCTTTAGAAATTACTTCTCTTTTCTCCTCTTTTCGTAAAATCTCAATCACATCTAGTTAGTCATATCACTGTTAGCTTATTTATCCCCAAAACAGGCATTATTTTGAAGTTAAGGGTGTATTCCGATCCAAACTGCTTATTTTCTGATTCATTTTAAAATTCATTTTTGCTCTCAAACGCATCAAACTTGGAAATTCTCTTATTTAGAAACTATATAATGTGCGGTGCTTCTTAAATTTTTCATAAATGCAGAAAATACTGTAAAAAACGCTGTCAAAGTTGGCGTTTTGAACCGAATTTTCCGAAGCGGGCAATCTGGGAATGAAAAAAATGGCCATACTGAGAAAATAATTGTTTAAAAATCAAATTCTAATTAATTGAGCTGAAAATGAAATCACACGGCATGTTAAACATGTCTTCAGAAATCACCCCAGCAAGTTTCATGTTTTTACTTTTAAAAATGAGTCTGAAAATGTCTCAGAAAATTTCGAGCTGTTGAGGGTGAAAAAATATTTTTTCGAATACACCCTTAAGACACTGATAATTAAAATTAAGAAACACAACTGTGGGAAATTTGTACAAAAGAAAAATAAACATATTTCATTCATTTGAAATTTAATTAAAAGTGTACTTAGATATAATAAATGTAACAAATAATTTTTAGTCACTGCCGAGATAATAATAAATGAGCAGCTTTGGAATTTTTTTCTCTTTCTTTCTCCTTTCATAAAATTTCAATCATATCTTAGTAAACTTATTTATCCTCAGAAATTGCATTATTTTGATGTTAAGGCGCTGACAATTAAAATTAAGGAGCACAACTATATAGGCTGTGTTGATTGCAAGGGAATATAACAAACTTGCATTCTTCTAAATATTTAAAAATATACTTAGCCATAATCAATGTAACAAATAATTATACAGTGCCGAAATAATAAATGAGCAACTTTTGAAATGCCTCTCTTCGCTTTCGTAGCTAATAGCTCGTATATCACTAATTAGTTCCCTTATTCATCAAATTATAAATACAATATCATACGTGAAATATGATCACATAATAAATGAAAAGCATTGAAAGAGAATAAGATGGTAATAATTAAAATTAAGAAACACAACTATAGGCAGTTCGCATTTGTACAAAAAAAAATAAATAAATAAATAAAAAATAAAAAATAAAATAAAATAAAAAATAAAAATTCTTTCTTCCGAAATGTAATTAAAAGTGTACTTATGTATGATAAATGTAATAAATAATTTTTATAAACGAGCAGTTTTGGAAATCTCTTCTCTTTCTTTCTCCTTTCTTAAAATTTCAGTCATTTCTTATTTAGCTCATAGTTACCGTATTTTATGGTAGAAACGCCGCACCCGTCGTAAGCGCCGCACTCTTCAAAATTGGTCTGGAGTAAGCTTTAAAATATCGTAATCGCCGCACCCGTCGTAAACGCCGCACCTGTTGGAACGCTACTTTTGTCGAGTGTCTCATTGACTTAACTTTAATCAAAGTATTCTGAACAGTGTAGGGTGCCTCATTTTTAATAACTTAAGATTCTAAAATTTTATTTAAACATTTAAATCAGGTTTTAAATATTTTTATGTAATTTTTAAATTAAGGAGACGACAACTGGAATTAAATTAATCCAGAGCGCGGGATGCGGACCTCTCTCCTTAGGCGCTCTACATTTTTATAATTGGTCAGCGCAACTTAGCACTCTTTTTATGACGTTTTTAGGTTGCATTCACTTTAGTCCTTTTTTAGTTTCTATTCGAAGCCCTCAGATTCTGAGTGGAAGAGATGTAAGTTTTCTTTGACCACTTGTATGATTTGGTATCATCTTCGGAAATGTCGAAGTTTTCATTATCGACAAAGTCAGAAAGTTTCGCGTTGTCGAGCAGGGGACTTCAGAATAGTCTTAAGGAATTTTTACGTTATCCTATTTTTACACGCACGAAAAAAAAAAAAAAAAAAAAAAAATCGTAAACGCCGCACTTCACAAAAAAATTAACTTTCAAACTCGTAAACGCCGCGGCGTTTCTTCCAAAAAATACGGTAACTTATTTATCCTAAAAAATTGCATTGTTTTGAAGTTAAAGCGCTGATAATTAAAATTAAGGAACACAACTATGGGCTGTGTTGCTTGCAAGGGAAAAAACAATACCTTGCATTGTTCTGAAATTTAATTAAAAATATACTTAGCCATGATCAATGTAACAAATAATTTTTAGACACGGTCGAGTTAATAAATGAGCAACTTTTGAAATTTCTTCCCTTTTCAATTCCCCTTTCGTAGAGTTATCCCTAGTTACCCTATTCATCAAACTATAAATACATATCATGTATGAAATATCATAACACATAATAAACGAAGAGCAGTGAAAGAGAATAAGACGCTGATAATTAAAATTAAGAAACACTACTATAGGCAATTTGCACTTGTAGGGAAAAAAAAAAAAAAAGACATTCTTTTCTTCTGAAATACAATTAAAAGTATACTTAGCTATGATAAATGTAACAAATAATTTTAATAAATGAGCAGCTTTAGAAATCTCTTTCCTTTCTTTCTCCTTTTGTAAAATTTCAATCCTATAGCTTATATTTAGCTTATTTATCTTCAAAAATTGCATTATTTTAAAGTTAAGGCACTGATAATTAAAATTAAGGAGCACAACTACAGGCTGTGTTGCTTGCAAGGGGAAAAAATACCTTGCACTCTTCTGAAATTTAATTAAAAATATAGCCATGATCAATGCAACAAATAATTATTTAGACAGTGCCAAAATAATAAATGGGCAACTTTTGAATTTTCTTTTCTTTTCAATTCCTTTTCGTAGAGTTATATCCTTAGTTACTCTTTCATCAAACTATAAATACATATCATATGTCAAATATCACCCCACATAATAAACGAAGAGCAGTGAAAAAGAATAAGACGCTGATAATTAAAATTAAGAAACACTACTATAGGCGGTTCGCATTTGTACGAAAGAAAAAAACACACGCATTGCTTTCTTCTGAAAATTAATTAAATGTGCATTTACTCGTAGCTATGATAAATGAAATTTTTAGACACTGCAGAGATAATAAATGAGCAGCTTTGAAAATTTCTTGCCTTGCGTTCTACTTTCGTAAAATGTCAATCATATCTTAGCCTAAAGTTAGCTTATTTATCCTCAAAAATTGCATTATTTCAAAGTTAAAGCGCTGATAATTAAAATTAAGGAACACGGCTGTGTTGTTTGCAAAGGAAATAAAACACCTTGCATTCCTCTGAAATTTAATTAAAAATATACTTAACCATGATCAATGTAACAATTTTTAGGCACTGTCGAGATAATAAATGAGCAGCTTTTGAAATTTCTTCTTTTTTCAATTATCCTTTCTTAAAGTTCGAGTTATATCCCCATTCATCAAACTATAAATACATATCATATGTGAAATATCATCACATATAATAAACAAAGAAGTGTGAAAGAGAATAAGGTGCTGATAATTAAAATTAAGGAGCACAACTATAGGCTGTGTTGCTTACATTTGGAAAAAAAAAAAAAACACCTTGCATTCTTCTGAAATTTAATTAAAAATATACTTAGACATTATCAATGCAACAAATAATTATTTAGACAGTGCCGAAATAATAAATGAGCAACTGTTGAAATGTCTTCCCTTTAATTCCCCTTTCGTAGAGTTATATCCCTAGTTACCCTATTCATCAAACTAATTAATAGATATCATATGTGACATATCATCACATATAATAAACGAAGAGCAGTGAAAGAGAATAAGACGCTAATAATTAAAATTAAGGAGCACAACTACAGGCTGTGTCGCTTGCAAGGAAAAAACACCTTGCATTCTTGTGAAATTTAATTAAAAGTATACTTAGCCCATTATCAATGCAACAAATAATTATTTAGACAGTGCCAAAATAATAAATGAGAAACTTTTGAAATTTCTTCCCTTTTCAATTCCCCTCTCGTGTAGAATTATATCTCTAGTTACCCTATTCATCAAACTATAACTACATATCATATGAGAAATATCATCACACATAATAAACGTAGAGCTGTGAAAGAGAATAAGACGCTGATAATTAAAATTAAGAAACACAACTATAGGCGGCTGGCGTTGCGAGAAATTTTTAACTCCCTCGGCAGAGAAATTAATTTCCTTTAAGGAGAACAAATGCCAGTTGCATGTTGGGTGTGCGGTATGAAAACGAGAATAATACCCTCTTCTCCTTTAATAAGATTAGAACGATAGGCGCCCTTCATCTAGAACTTTTAAAATCCCATTACAAATTTAAAATCAGCTCAGGAGACAATTATTGGTTACGTCCATAAAGTGTCGAGATAAATTTTCTATACACTTAATAAATTAAATTTCTCAAGCAATGTTAATCACTCAAGTATTAAATATTTAATTCAGTTTAGCTATTTAGTTATTAAAATAAACTTGGAAATAAAAAGTATTCAAATAAAGCTAGATTAGCATTAATTTGCTAAAATTTTAAGGGCGCATGTGTGTACGGAAGTGCAAGCAAAACGTATTTCGCATGATGTTTATAATCATCTATTTTATTTATAAAGAGACCACTTTATCTTTTTTTACTTTTTACAAAAATGATGATGGTGATGATAATAGTAATAATAATGAACTAAAAAATATCTTGAATATCTCTATTTCAGAAATGAAAATTTTAGTGCTACTAAAATATTGATTGCAAAAATTTCGGAAATTTTTCAGTATCGTTATTGAAACAAGAGTTTATAATTTTGGAGATATACTTTTAATCACTTTTTATTATAAAATAATTTACGCTTTTTTTTTTTTTTTTTTTTTTTTTTTTGTAAATAATAGACAAAGCCTAAAAAGTTTCAGAAAAATTCTAAGCATTAATTCTAAGCAAAATTCGCAGACTTAGACCGGGTGGGTCAGAAATAGTTATAAATAAAAAGAAAAATGTAGTATTCCCGATTTAAAGTGGAAGGGGGGCGGGTTACAAATACATGTGCAATGTCTAAAAATGTGCGTTATGGACCTTGTCGGTTTTTGTGACTTCTGTTATTATTCGTTCTCACCATTGCATAAATTAATGCACTAATAATTTTCTTTAATTTTTATTTTCATTATGCCTAGCAAAAGACTTCAATAACATTTTCATTTATAGTAGAAATGTTTCGAAAATTCAATGTAACCTCACAAAGCTTTCAAAACTTCTACTATTTGAAAAATCTGTCCACTAGTTTCAGAACCTAAATAAAAGAATCATTAAGAAACTCCATAAACTGATAGGTTTTCGAGATTTACATCTGCTTTGCTAACTGTAACTTTTGAAAATGTTTGAGTGTAGCTCTCATATTTTGCAATATGAAAAGTGGTAACCGAATGAAATCTAAACTGTCCAATTTCTCATGCACTTTTAAACTCATTTTTGTCCGCAAACGTATCAAATTGAAAGGTTCATTTATCTAGAAACTGTGTAATAGAATTATTATTATTATTATTATTATTATTATTATTATTAATTATTACTATTATTAATAATTAATTAATTTATTTATTTATTTACTAGCTGACCCGCCCGGCGTTGCCCGAGCCCGTGATAATATTCATAAACGAATCTTAAATTTGTGATTTTATGATTTTATATCTTTAACTCGATTTTGTCCGGATACGTACCCGCTCACTGTGTGAAAATGGGGGGAGAAGTTGCTAATTGTTGAGATTTGTTATGTAAAATTTTTTCATAATTTTTGGAAAATTATATAGGGTAGTAATAAACAAATTAAAACTTTAAAACGCACTTTACTGTGATGACAAAATGAGTTTAAAGGGTGTGTGTGTGTGTGTGTGTGGTGTGTGTGGGGGGGGGTGCTTAGTAATATACAGGGCAAAAGCTTTCAAGCGTTATGTCACGTGAAAAAATCCATTCCCCACCACCCCCACGGGGGGAATGGCCCCTAATAGTCTGAGCTCAAAAATAGACCCCATCAATCGAAGGCCCGTAAGGAGCTTCACTTTCGGTCAAGCCTTCAAATGAAGTCGAATCTCACTGTAGCTTAATTAGGAGCTTAGTTAGAAAAATTGACATCCGGGGCTAATTTGGGTGAGGAGGGGGGGAGGAGAAAGGTTCCTAATATGAAAGAGTGGTCCGAGGGCTTTCCGATGATATATCACATTAGAGTTTCTGAAAAAGTTTCAAAAGTGACCTCCCACCGTGTGTCCACTCTTACGCTCCAGGAATTTACCCCCCCCCCTCTTTGAAATTTTTATATTTAACAAATAATATTTATCGGAGGTCTCCGTCAGAAAACAACATATAAAGGATACCTATTATAGAAAACGCTACGGTTTTACGAAAAAATGATCGCCTCCCCCACTCCCTCCCTCAGAATTCAATTCTCCCACCTTCTTTAAAATTCTAAGTGTTATCAAATATCTCAGTTGTCTTTCCAAAAAATCGGACGTAAAATAATAATTAGTGGACAAACGCTTTTGTACAAAACTGTACGGTTTTCAAAATTTCTCTCCGCCCCCCCCCCCCCCCCCCGAAATTCCGCCTCTCTCATTAACATTTTTAAGTGTTATCAAATATCTGAAATTTTAAAATCGATCCAAGAAATCGCAAGTAAAAGAAAGATGATTAGTGGAGGAAGCTTAGATTTAAACAATGTGTCGTTGTCAAGTCTTTGCTTTTTTCTTTTTAAAAATCGATTTTTCGGTAAAATAAAAAGTTATTTATAATTTTTAAAGAAAATTACATATTCCTAATCAGAGTGAAAAATTAGGCACAGATGCATAATTTAAAAAATCAAAATGTTGTATTTTTTAAAATTTGATACACTTCAAAAGACTGCAAGTCTAAAAATTATCTGTGATTTTTATTCCATATCACGTGTTGGACTTTTAAAATGAGACTGTCTGAGTTTGAAACACATGGTCTCGCTGTGAAAGATTTCTCAAAAATCAACATTTCTTTCAAAGGGAATAAAAATATTTTTTATAAATTGATTTTTCGTGGATTTTTTGACTTTTTGTTACAATACTGGAATAATTTTTTAAATTGCTAAAAGCGGAATTTTTTTTTTTTGTTGTTGTTGTTTATTTTCTTTTTGCGTCTGGCTGTGCAATTTTCGATCTTTTTAGGCTCAGATTTAAAAATACGGCCTTCTTTAAAAAAGCCAAGTGCATTTATCGCCTTGAGCAACCCTTTATTCCAGCAAATTCTCGGTCCCTCTTCCAGTTGTTCAAAGGAATTGTCTGCGGTTTGATAAAAATCTATGCTTTAGTTGAAAATTATGAAACCTTTTTCATTATTTTAAGTGGGGGTTTTAATTAATAAATTAACTAATTATTAGAATTTTAAAATTCTGAGTCTCAGGTGCATCATAAGACACTTTGGGCTAGTCTCACAAAAATTTTGAGTCTCGTACGTGCCGTAGATTTCGCTTAGACATGGCGAATAGACCACACACACACACACACATACAGAGCGAAATTTTCTTTTATTAGTACAGATTTATTTATTTATTTTGTAAAGGTAGAAGATTTTTCAGAAAATGCTGCCAAAGCTGTCGTTTTGAACCAAAATTTCGGACGAGACAATTATTATGCTTTTATGTTTAAAAATGAGTCAAAAAATGTGTCAGAAAATTTTGTGTTGTTGAACGGGGAATTTGAGACCCGCCTTAAGGGTGTATTCCGATCCAAACTGCTTATTTTCTGATTCATTTTAAAATTCATTTTTGCTCTCAAACACATCAAACTGGGAATTTCACTTATTTAGAAACTATATAAGGTGCCGTGCTTCTTAATTTTTTGATAAATGCAGAAAATACTGTAAAAAACGCTGTCAAAGTTGGCGTTTTGAACCGAATTTTCCGAAACGGGAGATCTGGGAATGAAAAAAATGGTCATACAGAGAAAATAATTGTTTAAAAATCAAATTCTAATTAATTGAGCTGAAAATGAAATCACACGGCATGTTAAACATGTCTTCAGAAATCACCCCAGCAAGTTTCATGTTTTTACTTTTAAAAATGAGTCTGAAAATGTATCAGAAAATTTCGAGCTCTTGAGGGTGGAAAAATATTTTTTCGAATACACCCTTAAGGCTCCTGTTCCTGCCGGCGAAGACACCCACGAAGCAATGCTAACCCTATTGGGAGAGATTTTTCAAATATCTCGTTTGTATTTCGACATTTATATGTATATATATATATATATATATATATATATTGGGTGGGTAGATGTTAGAGTACGGAGGAGGGTGGTGTTGTCTGGATAATACGCAATGGTTAATTATAAAAAAAAAATGGGGGCTTTTGTATTATTACTATATTTTTGATACGTATTTTATATGGATGTTGATTTGATATTTTATATGTAATTGGAGAATTTCATTAATATTATAATTAGCTTAATTATTGATTAATCTAATTTACAATTATTTGTTATTAAATTTTAATTTACTAAGGACAATATCATATTAATTACTAATAGTATGCCATTCTTATAGTGATTAATATACATATAAGTATGTTTAATATAAACATAGTTATACTGTATGCATTAAAATTGGGTAATTATTTTTATTATTATTCCTCTATTCTTTTTAATATTTATTATCGGTTTAATGTTTTTGAATGTCCCACATTCATACTTTTTGGATTTTTATGGATGTCTGAAAATAATCCACACTCTATATTTGTGCTTTTTAAGTAATGGGAATTTAAGTATCATTTAACCTTCTATATACTTCCACATGTTTTTTATTTCCTGTTCATTTTATAAATATCTTATATATAATTGATTAAAAAATAATTTTTATATTATTTTTAATAATTATTTATATTAATTATTACTGAATTTATTTTGTTTTATAGCATATAGCTATATGCTATATATTATCAAAGTTCTAGAATTATTTAAATTCTTAGTTTAGTTTAAATAAGTTAGCTAATAGAATATATTGTATGCTTTTAAATTATTATTAACAATAGTTTTTTTAAATACATTGTGTGGTTTATATTAGGTTTATAATTCTCTATATATAAGGATATGTTTGGTTTTGCTGTTTAAACAGTTATTTACATTCAAATGCTTACAAATATTTATCTTGCGACAGTTGATTAATAAAAGTAATACTAGATGGCAGCACCAAATTTTGTTTCTTTAAGATAGCTCTAAATTTTAATTTTTCTAGCTCCATTTCAGTTATAATTTAATACACCAGGGGGTATTTTTAGCTAAATTTTGACGATATTGTTAAACAGTTATTAATTAATTTAATAGTGCATTTTAAATAATGTAATTACTATCTATTTATTTTATATTATATTAAATGTGTTTAACAAGGTATTTCAGATTTTATTTCAAAATGTATTAACTGCATCCTTTGGTATCATTTACTGTGATTTCTTAACTGTTTTATTCACCTTAATCTTTATGATATTCTGGTAGCCATGTGCGCGTGGATATTTGTAAAATACTGAAATATTAATCGGTATGGTGTTTATTATTTATATTTTATATCCTATAAATATTTAAATACGTTTTATTGATTCTTCCATTTCATATTATTTGTTTCTATTCTGCTTTCATTTTTAATCAATTCACTTGATTTTAATGGTTGTTTGGGCACAGGGGAAAATAATTTTTAGCTTTAGCTTATTTTTCCCACAGAAAACAACCATTTTGCTTATATCATTGAATTCTGTGCCCTTGATAACGTAATTCAATGTATAAGCTTTTCAATTTTTGTCGGTGTCCACTTTTTTCTTTTTCTTCCATAATAATTCTTATAATAATTTTTATTTATTTATTTATTTATTTATTATTTTATTTTTATACTTACAGCTTTAATTCATAATAATTGACGGTGGTAGGTTATGTTTAATTAATGGTTATACATATATATATATATATATATATATATATATAGAATGTGAACAGTTGTATATCATGAATTCATTTTTCAAGAAAAAGCCACAAAGAAAATGTACATGGCGTTGTGCAAATGGCTCAACAAGTGAAATCGACTACATCTTAACAAACAAAAAGCATCTTATTCAGGATTGCAGCGTTCTCAATAACTTCAATACAGGAAGTGATCACAGGTTGGTTAGATGCAAACTGCTGTTAAATACTAAAGTGAAAAGAATGAAGCTTTTGCAACACTCAAAGAAATCAATCGATATAATAAATCTCCAGAAACATAAAGAAGAATTCCATTTGGAACTTAAAAACCGTTTCCAAGTACTTCAATCAGCTTTAGAAGAAGAGCAAGATGTTACAGTAGTGAACAAGAAACTAACCAGTACTCTACAAGATATTGCAAAGAAGATAGCCGGCGATGCACAAGTAAAGCAGACAAAAAAAAATAACAGAAGAAACAAGAAGATTGATGAAGAAACGCAGAGAATTTAAAATGAAGAAAAACGATCCTAAATCAAGAGTTGAATATGCTGAATTATGTAAAACGGTAAGAAAATGTGTTACAGAAGAAATCAGAAAATTTAACTCTGATCTTGTCAAGAAAATTCTAGAAGATAACAAAAGTTTAAAATCAGCTAGGCGAAAACTTTGTGTTGGAAGAAAAGGTATTTTTGCACTAAAGAGGGCAGATGGAACAATCACCAAAATCAATAAAGAAATAGTACACATTGTCGAAAAATTCTATAACGATTTATATAAATGTGAAGATCAGAGGGAAATCAACTTATGTGATCCACGAGAAAACTTAACAGAAACCGATGCCATAATCCCAGTGACGACAGACGAAGTTTTACAAGCCATTAAATTTATGAAAAAAGGTAAATGCCCCGGAGAAGATGGAATTACAATCGACCTTATCAAAGAACAAGGAGAAGAATTTGCAAAAATGCTATCCTTACTGTTTTCCAAATGTCTCCAGAAGTCAGATGTACCAGAAGATTGGAATAATGCTGTGATGGTGCTACTTTACAAGAAAGGAGAGAAGGAAAACATTAAAAACTACCGTCCAATCAGCTTACTGTCAGTGATTTATAAAATTTTCACCAAAGTTTTAACGACAAGACTTGAATCAGCTCTGGACTCAGCTCAACCTAGAGAACAAGCAGGATTCCGAAGTGGATTCAGCACAATGGATCATATCCAAACGGTAAGGGAACTCATAGAAAAACATAAGGAATATAATTTACCTCTTTGCCTTGCCTTTATTGATTATGAAAAAGCATTTGATTCGGTCTACACATCAGCAGTAGTAGAATCTCTGGAGGACATTGGTATAGACAAACCTTACATCAATATTATAAAGAAGATTTACAAGAAAGCAACAGCAACCATCCGCTTGGACAAAGGAAAAGCAAAGATCAAGCTTGGAAGAGGGGTAAGACAAGGAGACACCATTTCGCCTAAGCTTTTTACTGCTGTCTTAGAAAATATTTTCAAGAAGCTGGATTGGGAAAACAAAGGGATTAGAATAAATGGGGAATATTTAAGTCATCTCCGATTCGCTGACGACATTTTAATTTTCAGTAACAGTCCTGAAGAATTGGAAAATATGCTAAAAGATTTGGCAGAAGCTAGCATTAATGTGGGATTAAAAATAAACTTGGAAAAGACTAAGGTGATGTTCAATTCATTTGCATCAAAAAAGAAAATCGTCTACAACAACACTGAAATTAAAGAAGTGCAAAGTTATGTGTACCTTGGGCAAGAAATATCATCTGATAATAGTATCATGAATGAAATCAATAGAAGAATAAGAAATGGATGGAGTGCTTTTGGGAAGAACAATATTATTCTGAAGAGTAGCATGCCCCTGTGTTTGAAAAGAAAGGTATTTAACCAATGTGTTTTGCCTGTCCTAACTTATGGAGCAGAAACATGGACGCTAACAAAACGGATGGTACAAAGATTACAAACAACACAGAGAAGTATGGAAAGATGTATGCTAGGTATAACTAGAAGAGACAGAAAAAGAATAACCTGGATAAGAAGTCAGACGAAAGTTTTTGACATCATTGAAAGAATTAAACGGCTAAAATGGAAATGGGCTGGGCACATCGCAAGAAGACAATACAATAGATGGGGCACAAACACCCTACAGTGGTATCCCAGAGATGTAAAACGGCCAAGAAGACGACCTCAAGTAAGATGGAGTGATGAAATCAGAAAAGTAGCCGGTGTAAATTGGATGACTAAAGCACTAGACAGGAAACATTGGAAAAATCTGGGGGGAGACCTACATCCAGCAGTGGATTGAAAACGGTTGATGATGATGATATATATATATATATTTTTTTTTTTTCATTGGATAGCCGAGGTTCGTCTGTACATCACACCTTTTTTACTTTTTCGATTTTGGTTGCAGATATTTTTTTTTATAAAGTTACTTTCACTTTCAAAACCGGTTCTGAAAATGAAAGTGTCATTCTAAAAAATATCTGCAACCAAAATCGAAAAAGTAAAAAAGGTGCCGAATCTCGGCTATCCAATGCAAGAAAAAAAAAAAAAATTAAAATGTCGAAATGCAAACGAGGAATTAGAAAAATCCCTCCCCATAGGATTAGCATTAGCTCGTGAGTGTCTTCGCCGGCAGGGACATGAGCCTTAAATGCTTTTAAATGCCTTGAACCCATATCATATACATCTTATAAAATATTTTTTCTTTGCAAAATGAGTTTTCTTGAGTTAAAAACAAACAAACCTGGAAGGTATGTTATTACTTAGATAGATTATTTCAATTATAATATTAAGAGGGGAGGTACGACACCCAATCATTTTATCTCAAAAGGAAACATACATACACAAGCAAAGAAAATGACTCAGTGGGCTAATATAAATATAAAGTGAGGGTAATATTAATTAATAACTTTTAACCTTGAAATTAAATTCATAATTCATACACTGTAAAAAATAGTGGGAACGTTTACTATTCTAACAGGAACATTTCTGATAGTACCGGATATGTGTGAGCTATTTCTACTTTCCGAAACAACCGGGAATGTTCCTGGGTGTTTCAATTAACTTTCCCTCGTACTTTCCGTGTAACAGAGAAAGCGCCTGTACGCATGCGCTCCAAGTATTTCACCACTATTTCTCATCACGCTGAAACGGACGGGAAGCAATAGCCTAAAGTGAAAGTCAACTCGTGCTCGTGTGTATGAGATGGCGGCGTAGGACCACGTGTATTTGAATTCGCTTTTATTTTGAAAAAAAACAAACAATATTATAACATTTTTGTTATATTTTGTGGGTATTTTTTATTGCGTTTTAAAATTATGCAAGAAATGTACCTTGGATATTATCAAAGGACTTTTTCAGAGCTTTGGAAATTTAGTAATTTTGAAGGCGGAACGATCGTAATTCTGGGTAAGCGTTTTCTTTTTTTTTTAACCATCTACAGTATTACTTTTACTTACTATTATTTATTATTACTTCTTTATTAGTTTTAATTGTTGCAGTACACGAAAAGAAATTAATAACCTATTTATTTTTTAATATATCAGACTTTGTTTTGTCTGTTTTTTTATTATAATATATATACATGTGTGCATGAAAATAAGATAATATAGTTAAACTTGATGTTCATACTGATTGCGGTATCGTATTCTCCTTTTTACAGCGTGTTCTTAACAAATTATTAAATGCGTTATAACTTAAAAGAAAATTTATGTATTATATTTTAATCAAACAAGCTAAAGGTTCATTGTCATTTTACTTCTTTATTGTTGATTGCTTTTACGTAAAAAATACGGTATTGTGAATAAAAATAAACAGTAAACTATTCTTACAATTATAGGATTTATTTTTATAAATCATTATAGTAAATAAAATTGATTCATTTGTTTTGCTGTTTCCTAAAAAGATTTCAAAAATTTCATTTTTTATATTCACCATTTTTCTTCTCCAATTTTGAAAGAAAAATAAAAAGAATCGTTTTAAGATCATTAACTTGTTTAGTACTCAGGTTTAGATATGTAAATCCCCCCCCCCCCTCCCCCCCCACAAAAACACACTTTTTTTTTTTTTTAATGCTTCGAAAAAATTAACCATTGCATTTTTTACGATTTGAATTTTACTTGTTCATCTAAATGTTCTTGCTTGAAAAGAAAAATGTTTTCTTCTGATTTTGCAAGACTGGATTGTAAAAAAAAAAAAAAAAAAAAAAAAAAATACTATTGTTATTTAATTTATGCACTTTACAGTAAACAAAATTGAAAAATTCTAGATCATTAACCATCAGCTTATTTTATGAAAATATAGTACACAAAATTTCTTGCTTTAAGTTATAAGGCATTTTAATTTATTAATATTATGCTGTGAAAAGCATAATACGATATTGAATCAACAATAACATACATTGCAATCATATCATATTTACATGCACTGATAATAATAAAATGCTATGTATTAAAATGTCTGTGCAACAAAGAAACGCTAATAAAGAACTAAAATAATAAGTAAAAATAATGCTATAAATGATTAAAAAAATAAGTAAAACGCTTTTCGAAAGAATTTATCATTCCATTTTCAATAATAATACAGTTCAGGAACTTTAATGTTACTTTTTAATCCGCATGGTTAAAAAAATATCACTGCAAGATGTTAAAACGCAATAAAATTTTATCTAAATTATGAAAAAGTTATAATAATATTGATTTTTTTTCAGAATAAATCCAAGCAGATAGATATATATACATATAAACTCAGAAAAAAGATCATTCAGAAATGAACTTCCATATAAGACTCTTTCATAAAAATTCATTTAATAAAACTGGCTTCATCACAAAATCCATTTTACTAAACTAAGCCCCTTTCACAAAATAATTTTCAATAATTGAATGTTCAAATACTAGTGCTAAATTCAACTTGAGTAAATAATTAAAATTTATGTAAAAAAGCTCAAATAAATGTACTAAATCTACTTGCAGGTGCATTACACACAATATAAAATTATTTAAAATATATTAGAAATATCTTAAAAATTTTAATGTATTTTTGAGATATTTCTAATGTATTTTAAATGATTTTACATTATATGTATGCACCTGCAAGTAATTTTAGTACAGTTATTTGTGCTTTTTTATGTAAATTTTAAAATAATCCTCGTCTTCAGAAAGGTTCCACATATATTCAGAAACCTTTCCAATTCGTAATAAAAGGTTTCCTATACATTCAAAAACATTTCTTAGTCTTCAGAAAGATTTCATATGTATTCAGAAACCTTTCCGATCCGTAATGAAAGGTTTCCGATATATTCAGAAACATTTCATTGCGAATCGGAAATGTTCCGTATTATAACCGAAACAGTTTTCTGCTCGAATCTGAAACCTTTCCGTTAGTATCGTGCAGCACAGGTCTCCGTTACATTCGGAAACGTTTCGGAAAATTTTTTACAGTGTACCTTAAATCTTCATATTTACATCCATTATTACTTACGTACTTATATGCGTCTCAGACAAATCTTGCATTGCCTCACATTGCCATCTTACAATCACATACATCATACAAATACATAAGGACATACAGACATATACACATACAGCTTTTTACAATGTATGCACTTCATACATATACCAAACGCTTTTCCGAAAAATGAAAGCAATAACAACCACAATGAGGAATTTTCCATAAACTTGATGCAACTAAAATTTAATATACATTTAAATTGAAGAATTTTCTAACATTCGGAATGTCCTATAATATTTTTATAATAATGTTTTTCCAATAAATGAAAATAACAATTCTTCTGATGAAACTTTTATATCGAGTAACTGTATTCTATAAAATTAACTTTTAAACAGGGGAGAAAATTCCGTTAATATGCTTTCATCAAATGGAATAAATTCCAACACTTGAAATTGGATGAGATGATGGAAAAGAATTCTTGGAATAGTAGATTCCCAACCTGTAATTATTCTTTTTTAAGCTATAAAAATAAACAGACTTCACCTTAATTCGTAGCAATGGCTCAAATTAGAAATACTTGATAACATGTTTATCAATATTCAGTTAATCATCAAGTATTATATACTGGTCTAATTTATATATGAAACCTTTTCGACATTAGCATGACATAAAATATCACCATGACAAGAGTTTTATGGGAGTGCTAAAATGCTCAAGGAAAATCTGTAGCAGACTTCAAACAACTTAAAGCATAAACAATAAATTTCATCCAAGGTCAAGAAAAAATTGTAATGCATCAGGAGATGAAACATAAACGTCGTAAGTGAAATAATATATGTGTTTTTTATTTCCATTTCTATCAATCACAAAGAATCTTATAACTAGTGTTTCTTAATAAAACTCGTTAACAAGCGTACAATTTAATGTTTTTTGAGATAAAATATATAAAAGTTTTGTAATAAAAGTGATAATGCCTGTTTTTTATTTCAATTTCTATCAATCACAAAGAATGTTATATAACTGGTGTTTCTTAATAAAACTCGTTAACAAGCATACAATTTAATGTTTTTTTGAGATAAAATAAATAAAAGTTTTGTAATAAAAGAGATAATGCCTGTTTTTTATTCCCATTTCCATCAATCACAAAGAATGTTATTAGTGTTTCTTAATAAAACTCGTTAACAAGCGTATAATTTAATGTTTTTTGAGATAAAAAAAAATTTGTAATAAAAGTGATAATGCCTGTTTTTATTTCCATTTCTATCAATCACAAAGAATGTTATAACTGGTGTTTCTTAATAAAACTCGTTAACAAGCATACAATTTAATGTTTTTTTTTTTTTTTTTTTTGAGATAAAATAAATAAAAGTTTTGTAATAAAAGTGATAATGCTTGTTTTTTATTTCCATTTCTATCAATCGCAAAGAATGTTATAACTGGTGTTTCTTAATAAAACTCATTAACAAGCATACAATTTAATTTTTTTTTTGAGATAAAATAAATAAGTTTTGTAATAAAAGTGATAATGCCTGTTTTTTATTTCCATTTCTATCAATCACAAAGAATGTTATAACTAGTGTTTCTTAATAAAACTCGTTAACAAGCGTACGATTTAATGTTTTTTTGAGGTAAAAAAAAAAAAAAAAATGAAAAGTTTTGTAATAAAAGTGATAATATCAAAGAAAGTATCTTGATATTTATTATATCACTAACACCCAGAAAAAGGTTTTTGACATTACATGCTTTAGACAATCAGAATTGTATAGATGTGTTTTACTGTTAAGTATGAAATATTTATCTTTTATAAATTCACACATATTTTTTTTTATAATTTTGCATATTTTCACTTTCAAATGCTAGAGTTATGGGGTTAAAATATATCAATCATTAAATCAGGGAGGAACAACAACAAAATAATAATAATAATAATAATATTTTTTTGATACAATGGAATCGGGGTCTGGATTCGAACACTGAATCTCCCTTTTTAAACCCGTAACCGGGGTGACAAATATTGTCGCATAACTACCGTGAGCGGTCTGTTAGACCACTTAATCTGAAGATGAATAAAATGCCACATTAACTCTAAAAATACTATTTCTGTACTAAACTTCATGTACAGGATTATTATATTTAAAATCCAGCTATTCAAAAGTCTCCAGTAAAAGTAAAAGGATTCCAAATAAAACAAAATTTAACCTGTATCTATATTTAAACTTAAAATTTGTAAAAATTGAAAAATGCTGCGGTCTGTGAGACCACTAACAGCGGTTACGAGTTAAGCTGAAGACTTTGCCTCTGCGCCTCACTCTTGATTACATCACTGCATTATTTGTCCCTTTATCACATTTCCTTGGTGATTTTACCGATAGCATCAATCGCAAAATCTTTTGAAAATGGTTTTTAAAATGGACTAAATATCCAATCCGTCAGTCGATCACGAAATTTTATACAGATGTTGAGCCATTGGTTTATAAGATGTTCTCCAATTGGGAGCGCAGTTTAGAAGTTATGGTACTGTTGAATTCAGGGGGTGGCCCGGGGGACATTCACCCCCCCCCCCTCCCCCGGAGCAATGAGATGTCCCGCCGGAAGATTTGAGATTTTGTGTTTTCAATGGTCAAAAAATGCAATCCCCCCCCCCCCCCCCCCACGGAAATCTATAATGTCCCCCCAGAGCCTAAGAAATCCCTCCGGAGAAAAGTGTCTGAATTCAACACTGAGTTATGGATATCACTCAAACATACATACAATTCATGATTACAATACTTTCCTTACTGTGTGCGGAAAGTTTAATATATATATATATATTAATTCAATATATAAGCTTTTCGATTATTTTTATCGGTATCCATATTTTTCGTTTTTTCTTCCATATTAATACTCGTAAGATAGTACTTTTGGTATCCATGTTATGTGTGTTGGGGGGTACTGCATTTGTTAATGCCATTTTATTCAGAATATCACAGTTTTTGTTGGCGGTCGGTAATGTTTATTTAATGGTTATATATATATATATATATATATATATATATATATATATTGTTAAGTTCAGACAAGCGCTCAATGATTTATAGATGAAAGAAAAACGGTTGATAGCCCAAATTAATTTTTAAAGTATACAGTTACAATAACATAATATCATTTTAATTTCCTTTAGCTAATCCAGCTTTTGGGGAGGGGGCAGCGGGACGCTTGCCCCCGTTTGCCCTATTGTGAATCAGATCTTGAGTTATCACACTAATTAAAAATATTTACAAAATGCATATTAGACAAAACTATACACTTTGGTTTATAATTAAAATCTAGCACTTCCTTTTTTTCGACTTCTATTTTATTTACTTATTTATTTATTTATTTATTTATTTATTACTTGTGGGTTTGTTTACTATTTAACTTACTTTTGGAAACAAATGTACATGACGGATAATAATGCCTTAACCAGAAATATAACATTAAGGAAAATCTTAATAAAATTAAATGTAAGTAATGATAGAACTGTTCAACAAAACTTAGCCCCGAAACGACTATATATTATTTAGCCGATCCTTGCTTATCCTTCAGTTTACACAGCTGAGCTGCAATAACCATTAAGACAATTTTACTATTGTCCTAAGCAATGAATAGAAAATGTGTATTACGAACGTGGAACATGGTCAACGTATTTACAATTCATGATTTTCGTTGCTTCAGGATGCTTTCTCCCCAATTAATATCTTGAGACGAATACCACTAAAGTATCACATTCGGCGATGGCATGACCTTGGACAAAGTCAAATTAATGAACTTTGTTGCAAGGAAAATATCAATTATATCAAAATTATCCGATATTTTGATATATATCGAATATTTTCAAAATAGTCAATTTATTAATGATATAAATATTTTCCAGATTAACATAAAATAGAAATTAAAACATATTGCACTGAGTATGAAAATTTAAGGCTGTTTGTTCTCAAATCCAAAAGGGGAGATTGGTGACATTGTTTAATTCATTTTTGTTTGGGAACGCATGAAATTGACAGGTGTTGTTATTCAGAAGCTATGTATAATCGAAAGACACTTTCCATTTTTCTGTAAACACAAAAGGTATTTCAGAAAATACTATCAAAGTGGGCATTTTGAACCAAATGTCCGAACGAAAGGAGAAAAACTAACCAGAGAAAGGAGAAAAAGCTGTTGTCACTTGACCAAAATCGCTTATAAGTCGACAAATAATTTATTTACCAAAAAATGGAAAACTCGATTCGATTCTAAATCACTTCAATAGTCAGGAAACTTATATATTTTAGGCTTTTATACGTTTAAAAAAAGAGTCAGAAAATGTGTCAGAAAGTTAAAGGGTTTGATGAGCAGTGAACTTGAGAACCGCCTTAATCCTTTGAGGAGCAAGCAATAATGTCCACGCAATATTGAATTCTCACCGAAATAATAATAATAATAAAAGTTATTTTAAAATAAGGAAAAGCAATTTTCCGACATTTCCCTTCCAAAGTAAAAATTATAAAATTTTGTTAAAAGTTTCTGGTAAGAATCTTGTTTAAATTAGGTGGGATATAATATATCCCACTGCCCCTTAAGAGGCTACTTCAGTCAAATGAAAAGACCCGTTCGCTAATGCTAATCCTATGGAAGAAATTTATAAAGATATCTCGATTGCATTTCAATATTTTTAAATGATTTCTTTTGCATTAGACAGCTGAGATCGATCTGTACAAAGGTTGTTTTTTACTTTCTCGATTTTGTTTACAGATATTTTTTATGGGGACACTTTCATTTTCGGAACCGGTTTTGAAAGTAAAAACATCCTCATAAAAAAAATCTGCAATGAAAATTGAAAAAATAAAAAACGGCCTGCATACAGATCGATTTCAGCTACCCAATGCAAAAGAAATCCTTTAAAAATATTGAAATGACACCGAGATATCTTTATAAATTTCTTCCATAGGATTAGCATTAGCGAACGGGACTTTTAGCCTGACTGAAGTAGCCTCTTAAGGGGTATATAAAACAATGTTCTATTTTTTTTTTCTTTTAACATGTGTACACTGTAAACTGAAATGTCTTAAATTCAGACATTTAAGTGTCTGAAACAGAGTGTTCAATTTTCAGACGTTTTAAAGTGTCTTAATATTTAAGACACTTGTATGCGTCTGAATTTCAAACACTTCAAATGTCTGAATTGCATCCATGTTTGACCACTTCAACAAACATTTTTTCACCTTTTTTTTTTCTTTCGTAAGCATTATACGGTGTAAAATATATATATATATCCCTAAAAATATGGAAACTGTAGCCCCTCGAGACTCCAGTATAATTTACATATTTTAATTGAAATTTTCTGATGTAAATTCCAGAAAAAAATCCATTTATTTTGCATATTTCTGTATTTAAAAATTTCCATTTAAAAGATAAAACATAATTTTTCAAGAACTAATCTCCATATCTTATATACAACCACTAACCAAAGGCCATCTGATTTATATAGTATTCATTCCAAACTAGAGTAAACTTTAACACTTACCACAGGTGGGATTCGATCCAGGGTCCTCTGCGTGGGAGAAGGGCGCGCTAACCACTCGGCTACGACCTCGTCGGCAGAGTTTTCAAAATAATGTTATTCATCAAGCACAAGCAATGTTTTTAAGGAGACCGGGAAAGCCCTATCTCCGCCATTCAATTCATTACAATTTCAGACTTCTTATTAACAAATTTTCTGTCATTTTTTTCTAATGAAAGTAGTGTCTTAGTCTAAAAATAGAAATAATAGATGAAAAAATTTAAAAATAACTGAAACACTGCACCTCTTTTTTTTACTATTTATTTAAAAAAAAAACTTGTACATCTATTCATAGTGTAATATGCCTCACGAGGGAAATTTTACATAGGAAATTTTGTAGAGTATATCTAAAATTGACTATTTGGGCATGTTTAATCTAAAAAATGTTTTAATGATAAAAATGAGGTGCTACATTTATGAAATTAATAAAACCCCGTGTGCATCACGGAAGGAAAGTGATGAAAGTAAACTTCTTATGGGTCTTCTGCAGACCACATACAGAATATGAAATTCATGACATATGCATTTTAAAATTTTAAATTGGAGAAAACATGGCGCCCAAATAATAATAATGGGAAAAAAATCCGCTATCAAAGAAGTATGTTATGGGAGGAAAGGTAAGTAGTAACTTAAACTGGATAAAAGTGTGAACCCGGAAATGCTACTTGTGAATTATGTTATCCATACAGTCTTGGCGATAAACAAATATCACTTATTCTTAATGAAGTACTAAAATCCATTATAAAATGTATTAATTCTATCAGATATTATACAAAATATGAAAATGTTTTCAAGAAATTTTGCGAAAATAAAAATGTAGACTGTTTATCAGTTATAAAATTTGAGGTAAGTTGCCAAAAAACAATAAAACGATGTAAATGCGAAGATCCATGGCATCACTGCATTCATGGAGTTAGGTTAAAAGCATATTTGTAATTTAAAAAAATATGATTTTGATAAATTAAAGAATGTGAAATCACTTATGATGGATTCAATGCTATTTTCGGATCCATCTGGGAAAATGGAAGTTTATTTTTTATGTGACAATATTTATATAATATAGAAGGGAGGGGGGGGGGAGGGCATCATGATTTTAGAGATGCCTAGGTGGGGCACGGCCAAAAAAAGGTTGGGAACCATTGGTATACGCTAAAATCATTAACGTCATGTATCGAATTTCGCTGTAGTTTTATTTCCAGATAGATTACTTTGACTACACGAGATGGCGCCACTATTCACTTTCAAAAATTGAAGGTTTAATTTCCACTCCAAATTGGAAATGTATAAATTTTAATTCATTTTTGTTCTTAAATCATGTAATTGGCCGATGATGTTATTCAGAAAATATGTGATCGAAATAAGTTTTCTATTTTTTGATGAATAAATTACCTATCGAATTATAAGCGATCCTCTTTAAACAGGTTTCTATAACAGTAGGTAACCCAAGTATTACGTAATCAAACTTTTTAAGAAGGAATCGAATGAGAGTGGGCAAAATTTCGCTTTCAGCATGGTTATATCGTATATTTTTAAACGTACTACTAAAAATTATTTGCTAACTGTAACTCAATTAACAGTAAATAAAACTGAAGTAAACCTCTGTATAACGGAAATTTCGCTGAAATGAAAAATTTCATGATTTCTTGGAAATAACACACTGGTATGAATATAAATAAATAAATCCTGCCTAATATAGGTGATTTTTGAAAAGGGGATTGAATTATATGGGTTTGTCCTAGAAAGGTTATATTTTATCTTTTAAATGGAACTTTTTAAATACAGAAATATGCAAAAAAAATGGAAAATTTTCTGGAATGTACGGTAAAAAAAATTACATTAAAATAAATAACGTAAATGGTTGTCTGAATAGACAGTACAATTTCCATATTTTAACGGATACTTTTTACAGTGTATAAAGCTTACAAAAAAGTGAAGAAAGCGACTGCCTATTGCTGAACAGGCAGGTTGATCAAAGATGGATGCGATTCAGACGTTTGAACTGTCTTAAATTCAGACGGATACACGTGTCTTAAAAATTAAGACACTTTAAAACGTCTGAAAATTGAACACTCCATTTTCAGACACTTAAGTGTCTGAATTTCAGACATTTCAGTTTACAGTGTTTATACCATGATCATAGTAAGACACTTAAGTGTCTTAATTTCAGACACCTATGACGTCTGAAATTACATATTCAGACACTTAAGTGTCTGAATTACTTTTTCAGTCACATATGTGTCTGAATTTAAGACGCCTTTATTTGCAGTGTAACAAAATTGAAAATCAACTAATTAAAAACAGACATAATTTGCTTTTGAGAATCACAGCAAACTATAGCATTTAGTATCAAGAAAGAAGAAAATTTTATGTTTAATACAACAAAATTTTAAATACAAAATAATTTGTTTTCAATTGAAAAATTTGAACATAGATGTAAGCTTGCCTACTTTTTCATTCCCTAGTCTGTTGTGCCAGTTTAAACTGCAAAACAGGAAAAGCAAGGAAAGATTCTTTTAAGCGAAGCTGTAAATAACTTATCTAAATTATTTTAGCACTTTATCTTTCAATAACTATTCTAAGTAAATACTGTCTCACATAATTACTGGTTCTACATTTAAAAATTCAGGTTCAAACGTGAAGCTTGGAAAAGATACTTTGTTTTCTGGCTAAAACAGTCTTTACCAGAAAAAATTCTTTATCTACTTACGGCACAGTTGAAAAATTCATTGTACATTTATTTTGACTGAAAATATGAAACATATCATATACACAATTATACTTTGAAAATAAATTTCAAATATATCAAAATATCGAAAATATCAAACATTACGATATTTTGAAAATAAATATCGGATATATATCATGATATATATCAAGGTATATCGCTCGCCCGCAAGAAAAGTGACACATCCCGACAAAAGAAAATTTCACAGGAGAGACAAAAGAAGATTCGCATGTTTTTAAATATGGAAGTATAGCATTTAGCTCTGCATGCAGCAGTAAAAACATGCATAAAAGCTTAATCCTTTATATACTGACGGTACTTATAAGTACCATTAAAATAGCTTGCAATAAATTCATTTAATACATCGATTAGTAGTAATACAGTTTAGAATGAGTTATAGATGCATTACTTTATCTTGTTCCAAAAGCATTATTACACAAAATAAAAATATATTTAAAATGATGATTTCTTTTGCCTTTGCATCTTTTCAGCTTTCTTGGCGTTCGGAGAGGTGGGTGGGTGGGTGGGTGTGTGTGTGTGTGTGTGGGGGGGGGGGGGGGTTCAATTCGAAAATACAGTGAAACCTCTCTGTAAGGCCACCTTCCGTTCCATTGAAAATTGGCCCTTATGAAGGGTCGCCCTTGAATAGGGGTGACAAAACAACAACAACTAAAATAAGGAAATCAAAACCTATATAGGTGAAAAAACTGTTTATTAACACTTTGAAACTCTATATATGATTGAAAAAATTTTCTATTGAAGTTTGTTTACTTTCATAAGTTTTTCGCAGACAATTTTGGTTTCTAATGATTCGTTTACTTTATGGAAGAAATTACTTAAATTTGCATCATTTATTAATGCCTTAGAATGAGATATTAGTTTATTTATTTTTGTTAGCGTTTCCTGGCAGTTTCATTTAGTAAATGTGGAATCACCTTTTCTAGATAACCTGTTATCCTTTGTGTGCCCAAAACAAACGGTCAAGTTTACCCTCCAACCTAATCCCTACATGTTGAAAGGTCAAACAAAGTGTGAGGAACACCTGTTTGTCTCACTTGTGGAAAAGTTTGTGGTCCTTCATTGTGTTACTAAATCCTCCCCATCTCTCCCATCAGTCTTCTTTGTTGCAAGTGCATTTCTTTGCTGAACTCTTATATTTTGGTTCAGGAATTTAATACACCTGTTTAGGATTTAAGGATGTGAAAATAATGGCCTTTATGAGGGGCAGGTGCGGCCCCTATTAGAAGTAAATTTAACATTATGCCTATGCGAAAAATTTTCATTCCTAAAAATATTAACCTTAATAGAGGTGGCCCTTGAATAGGGGTGGCCTTTAAAAGAAGTTTCAATGTATTTCCATATTTCTATTGTAAGAGCATTATATCTGTATATTTCCTAATTCTACAAAATACTCAGAAAAATATTAAAATAAAAGATTTGAGTGGGGTTATAAATATTGGGCAAAATCCCTATAAGTTCAAATTTAATTAATCCTTCTAAATCCTCCAATCCTTCTAAAATCCTTCTAAAATTTATTAAATGATTATGTAAATCTTCAAGTGAGCTTCAAAAATTCACGAAAAATGCTCAAGAAGATATAATTTTCATGAATTCATAATTCAGTACATAAAGGGTTAAATGAAGCTTAAATGAAGACGTAGATGAGGCTTGGAAGGTTGTGTAATTTTACCTCCTCACACAATTTGCCCCCTTATGTGCTCAAGAATGGACATATAGCGTAATAAAGTGATTTTTCTGATAACTACACATGAAACTTTTCTATAGCGAGACGTTCCTACTACAGACCTATATTATTAATAAAACTGAAAAAAAAAAACCCCGCAAAATGGATATTTGCGTTTAATAATGAATAATGTCACTTTTCTTGCTGGTGAGCGATATATCCATTGATATACATCACCGAACCCTGATTGGTTGTACTACTACAAATTTAAATTGATGGATCCATTATATCATGGCAAAATAAATATAATAAAATGCGATAATAAAATGAATCAACATCAACATAATTATAAGCCAGCAAAACCCATAATTAAAGTTAGGACAGAGTAAGTTCCTGAAAAAGTGAAAAATTAAATGGTTAAAACTAAGATGAGAAAAGATGATCATATGCTCGACTATAATTCATCAATAAGAAATTAGATAGAGAACACGCACTAATAAAACTGCCACACGTGAAATCAAATTAAAAGTTTAGGTATCAGGTGGAATAAATCCACAAAACTGAAAGGTACATTTCCACAGAGCTTTCCATCAGAAGACTAATGCCATAAAACATATAAAAGAGATAAAATTCCGCCCCTGCCCCCAAAGATTTTTTGAGGAAAAGATTTTAACATTAAATGCGTGAGAATATCCCATCTTTTGAGGAATTTCCATATATTTTTTTAATAATTTCAATGAAAGCCTTCTCCGTCTGTGTGAAATCTCTAATTGCCTTCTCTGCACACACCCCCCCATACACAAAATTTTTAAAATCTTATGAAACTTAAAAAGTTTTTATTCTATTTGTTTCGCTCTATTAACTATAAGTAAATAATTAATCATCTAAATTAGAATCCCCCATTCCTCGGAAATTTGAGATTTCCCCTCCCCTTTTCTCATCAGGCATTGCTTAAAATCTTTAAAACTCTTTATTAAAAAATTGTGCTTTATTCGTCGATCTCTAGTAACAATAAATAAATAATCAGTCACTTTAACTGTCACTCTACCCTCAAAATGTCCCTTTGCCCCTCCAGCAAAAAAATTTAAATCCATAAAAACATTTTTAAAAATTAGTCTGCCCTACTTGTTGCTCTCTAGTAACAATAAGTAAATAATAATTCATCTGAAGTAGAACTTCCCCCTCCTCCAAAATTTATGCGTCCCACCCCCTCTTCCCTTCAGCATACAAAGTTTAAAATTTTAACACTTTTCATTAAAAAAAAACCTTTTGTCCTATCTTTTTGTCCTTTCTTTTTCTCTCCTTCTCCGGTAGATGTCGCTACTTGTCCACCCAGTCGTTTCCACTGCTTCTCTCTCATTGGTTGTTTCTGGCGCTTTCGCTACCCGCATAGGGTATATAAGGCAGCGCGTCTCTGTCTATCATTTTGTTCAGCCTTGCTTTTTCTATAACGCTATTTTTTTTTCCCTATCTTGCACTGAAGAAGAATCTCGCTGTAGATTCGAAACAGCTGTTTGCTGCTTTTCACGCATTATTTGTGCATTTTAAACGTTGGTTTACTGCTTTTTAATAAATAGATAATCTGCCAACTAAATTATTCATCTTATCCTAAAATATATGTTCTCCCCCCTTTTGATTCTCCTCCCAGCTTACAAAATTTTAAATCTTTAAAACTAAACCTGCTGTATTTGTCGCTCTCTAGTAACAATAATCTCACAGACCGCTGCATTTTTCAATTTTCTCAAATTTTAAGTTTAAATATAGATACTGGTTAAATTTTGTTTTATTTAGAATCCTTTTTACTCTTACTAGAGACTTTTGAATAGCTGAATTTTAAATATAATAGTCTGTACATGAAGTTTAGTACAGAAATAGTATTTTGAGAGTAAATAATCATCTAAATTATTCTCCTCTCCGCCAACAAGTTCACTTCACTCACTACCTCTTCTCCTTCACCCTTCGCAAACAGTTTAAAATATTTAATACTACCCCTTTTATTATTATTATGCCCCATTTCTTATTTTGTAGTAAGATTTCAAAGCTGCAAAATATCAATCATCTGAAATCCTGCCAATAAAATTGCCATTCCAACCTTTGTTTCCAAGGAGGGGAATTTCTTAATATGATGGTATGATGGGGTGGTGGGGAAGGCAAAGCAAAAATCCCCCCCCCCCGCGCTTTTTTTTTTCAGTTTGATTGCCCTCTCCTCAAAAAATACCTTAAGTATTTAATCTTTTAAAAAATGCATGTATGTGGCTGTGCATATACAGTGGAACCTCTTTTATCCGAAACTCTTTTAACCGAAACTCTCGTTTAACCAAAATCCATTTTTAAAGCTTTTTTTTTTTTTTTTTTTTTTTTTTTTTTTTTTACAATAACATTCCTTTTGTTTAAAATCCATTTTGAAAGCCGCCTTTTTAACTATCATATTCCTTGTGAGCAAGCTTTCTGAACGAGAGTACATATAAATATTTTCGATCCCCTTTGTTCGAATTCCTTTGAATTTAACTAGAGTCCCCGTAAGCTGCGGAGTGGAACGAACAAAACGCACGAAGAAAATGGACAAATTAGCAATTCTGAAGCTTTTGATTATTCTGCAAAAGGTTTGGCATAGCTGGAGCAGCAGAAAGACTGTGATACTGGTGAACTAATAATATTAAAAAACTCCGTGATAGAGCTTGAAAGCAAAGGCAATCGAAACTTCGACAAATAAAACATTTTTTCAAACCTTAGTGATATACGTAAAAGGTACTTAATTTCAAAACTAAAATTCAGGTAATTTATTCTTGTTTTTATTTTGCTATTGCTTTATTCTTATTAAACACTTTTTACCATAATAAGAAATAGCGCTCCTTAATCTTAAAACTGAAGCATTCTCGATTATCCGAAAGAAGGTTGGTCCCAATAACTTCGGATAATCGAGGTTCTACTTATAACATTATCAGCTTTTTGGCAATTTTGGACACCCCCCCCCCCCCGTTTACGATATCATACGTTATCATTCCTCGAACACCCTACCCCGTCCTAATGATATCGTTATCAATGTCTAAAAATTCTTTTTATTTTTAAATTTTTTTCTTTTAATACGTTTGCAATGATATACATTATTATTCGCATATTTTACTGATTTAAATGAAGAGAAGTCAATAAAATAATACTATTATACATGAAACAACTTTATAGTAAATGATACTTTAAGAAATATTATCTAAGAATATAGCTTTTTTGTTACACAGTGCATTCAACAATAATATTGTCTTTATGCACTTACCCCCTTGATGGGGAGGGGATAAGCAGAACTTTTTATCAACAAAAACAAGTGACCAGCATTACTCCCATTTTTTTTACTAGTAAACATAACAAATATCAGTTCGAGCCTAGTTTCTCTAACAACACATTATATTCACATATCGCCGACGAGGGAATGCCGAACATTGGGATGATCCATATTTTGGAATAAAATGATTTTATAATTATTTAATGATTTTAATAATACCTTTCTTTGTATTTTTCCTAAAAATCGATAACAAATTAAGAAAAAAGTTCATAGACTATTTTGATGTAAAAAAAAAAAGTTTAACAAAAAATGAACATTTTGTTTCGATCAAAAATGATACGATATCAAAAGTCAAGCCAGCTCCACTTACGATATCAAGTGCCAGCCCCCCCCCCCCCTCCTCAAGCGATAACGTTATATATGTACAGCTCCTATGTTCATTAAAATAACCTTTCCTTCCCCCAGGAGCGAGAACAGAAAAACTGAAAGAAAGAAAAAAATTCTTATCTCTGCCCCTCTCCCATGGCTAAAACTTAACCTCTTTTTCCGGGGTGAGGGAATGGGAATTTAGCCCCTTAACGGTCGCATTAAATTGCGGTTTAAAAATTCAAATGACTTATTGGCACCACTTTTTTGAAAAAGAAATGTTCACCTTATTTACTGACAGGCAAAATGATGCCATATTAGAGCCAATTACACTATTCTATAAAACTGGTGGGAATCAAACAAATCTGAATAAAAGTCACAGGCCGTGAATATCACGGGAGCGAGAATGAATGGGTTAATGGGAGAGTTAGATGATTATTTATTGTTGCTTAGAAAGTAACAATAGAGCACAAAAATCTTTTTTTTTTCTTTAATTATAGAGTTTTAAAGATTTTAAACTTTGTGTGCTGGGAACTTTAAACTTTATGTATGGGAAGGGGGGGGGGGGGCAGGCAGCATTTTTTGGAATGGGGGGGGGTGAGAGGTAAATTGGATGATTATTTAATTATTGCTACGACAAAGTTATAAATAGAATTTTAAGTTTTTTATGTTGGGCGGTGGAGGGTGGGGGGGAGTGAAAGAGAAGTAAAGAAAAAAAAGGACTTTTTATATTTTTTTTTACGGTGGGAGGATTTAGATGATTATTTAATTATTGATTGTTGCAAAAAAAAAAAAAAAAAAAAAAAAAAAATCATAAATAGAGCAGGATTTTTTTTTAATCAAATATTTTAAAGCTTATGAGATACAGAGGATAGGGGAGGAGAAGGCCAAAGAGAGATAAGCAGAAATTTTTGGAAAAAAGAATAATTTAGGTGATAGATTATTTATTTATTGTTACTAGTGAATAATAAATAAGATTTTTTTTAATTAAAAAGATGAAAGATAAAGGTTAAACTATGCTTGTTTGATATCTAAGGAGGGGAGAGAGGTATTTTTCGGGGGAAGGGTTTAGATGATTGGATATTTGATGTTACAATAAAGTAACAAATAGAGCAGAAAACTAAAAATATTTTTTGGGGATTTAAAATTTGTATGCTCGGAAAGGGGAAGGGAGAGAAGAGGAAAAAGATTTTAGAGGAGAAGATTTAGGCGATTATTTTAAGCGGAAATTCGACGAAATACGGTAAATTCTCACCCTTGTGCTTCTTTTTTCTTCTAAATTAAGGGTAAAACAGTTTTTAATGAATTTTAAAAAATCTCGATTATAAGTCCTCCCCCCTAAATTTAACTGTTTTTGCTTTTGAAAAGGGGGAGGAGGGAGATTGCTTACATTCAGGATTTTACGGTATATGCTTAAAATAATATATATGTCATACGGAGGGATTTTCATTCAAAGGATGTTTAAACGTGCTATACAAGTAGATCAGAAAGATTATTTAGCAAATGTCTGTGTATTTTAATTATATCACCAATGGGATCTAATCTGAAGTTCCCAAATTACACAATTGGTGTAAAACCATTCTTACGAATATATATTTTACAGTTATTATTATTATTTCTTTAATGAACACTGCCAACACCAAAAAGATTTTTATATGAAAAATCAGTTACGTACTCAAAGTTATGAAATTCATTAAAATCGATACTTTTGTACGGCGTGCCATTAACGAAATTCGACTTTATATATATATTTTAAGGAATTCAAAGTGACGTTTCAAAAAATATTCAACTTTCTTCATACTTTTCAGTTTTTTTTTTTTTTTAAGAAAATATAATATATTTTTTAGAAATATATATAAAGAATGCAGATGCTAATTTTATTTATTAATGTTTAAAACAATAAAGGAAGTACTATTAAAAAGTTAATTTGATTTGTTACAGCTGATGATCCAAGCAGCATTGTACACTTCATTTGACCATGCACTTTGACAAAAATAACGAAAATATCAATTAGTTTAGGCGAAGTTCCATAAAGATACGATTATATTAAAATATGTGAAAAAGGCATACATTTTCCTTTAAAAGTGTTAGAGTTACAATATTGAAATTCATTTTTCAGAGTTCCTGTTTTTTCAATATGTCACTGTCAGTCACTTGATTCGCTTTATTTTTTCCGATATGGGAGGATCCTAAAAGTAGATTTCATAAAATTAGATATCGGATTTTAAGTAATTTTTTTTTTTTTTTACTGTATTATTTTTTTATGTATGTCATGCAATTTTAGTTATTTTTACCAAAACTAATTAGCTATCAATCCCTAACGTTATATACATATATATATATATATATATATATATATATAACCATTAATTAAACATAACCTACCACCATCAAATATTATGAATTAAAGCTGTAAGTATTAAAAAAAAAAAAAAATTAATTTATTATAAGAATTATTATGGAAGAAAAAGAAAAAAGTGGACACCAACAAAAAATGGAAAAGCTTATACATTGAATTACGTTGTCAAGGGCACAGAATTCAATGATATAAGCAAAATGGTGTTTTCTGTGAGAAAAATAAGCTAAAGCTAAAAATTATTTTCCCCTGTGCCCAAACAACCATTAAAATCAAGTGAATTGATTAAAAATGAAAACAGAATAGAAACAAATAATATGAAATGGAAGAATCAATAAAACCTATTTAAATATTTATAGGATATAAAATATAAATAATAAACACCATACCGATTAATATTTCAGTATTTTACAAATATCCACGCATATGGCTACCAGAATATCATAAAGATTAAGGTGAATAAAACAGTTAAGAAATCACAGTAATTGATACCAAAGGATGCAGTTAATACATTTTGAAATACCTTGTTAAATACATTTAATATAATATAAAATAAATAGATAGTAATTACGTTATTTAAAATGCACTATTAAATTAATTAATAACTGTTTAACATTATCGTCAAAATTTAGCTAAAAATACCCCCTGGTGTAGTAGATTATAACTGAAATGGAGCTAGAAAAATTAAAATTTAGAGCTATCTTCAAAAGACAAATTTTTGGTGATACCATCTAGTATTACTTTTATTATACAACATTCACAAGATAAATATTTGTAAGTATTTGAATGTAAATAATTTTTTAACAGCAAAACCAAACATATCATATATATATATATATAACACTTGTAAGAAAAACATGCAAATTGATTTAAAAAATTCAAAATTGTAAGAAAACTAAGTTTTTGAATTTACTTAACTTTTTCAAAAAAATAAATAATAATAAATAAATAAATAAATAATTTTTTTTTTCAAATTTAACCATAATAATTGCATTTTTTCTTGGTTAAATAGTTTCCTCATAAAAACATTTAATTATATGTCAAAAAAGATACACTGAAGAAAGAGTAGCTTAGTGCCTTATAATATGCGAAGAGATTAACCAAGTTCTATACGTAATTTTAATTTTCCCTAAAAATACCCATTAAATAAATAACAATAAGCTCTAACTTTTAAAGAAGTTATATTTACGACGGTAGATTTTGATTTCTTTACCTGTTTTCTGCATTACTTTCATAAACATTCCCAGGAGTCAAGCAAAAATATTGATTCATTTTTGAAGAACTGATACGAGCGAAATTTAACTAGAATGTTTATAATTTTTTTTTCTCTCAAAAAATAGCGTACACTCCATTCGAATTTATACCATTTACATGCCAAAGACTTTTCTCGATTAATGGCGTGCTATTATTATGATCTTGTATTTTTACTACGAAGAAGGTTTTTGTTTATTAAACAAATAAAGTAAAGGTCTCAGAAGAAGTTATTTTCTTAAAAGTAGATTTTGATTTCTTTACCTGTACAACAGGTTTTTTTTTATATTATGATGGCTAATTAAAAATTAAAATTAAGGTATCACTTCAAAAGAAGTTTTTTTTACAAAAGTAAAATTTTGATTCGTTTTCCTGTAAAACAAGTTTTCTTACTTTGCTCTCATGAAGATTATTAAAAGCGATGCCGAAGCATTTTGATGGATCTATATATTTTTGATGGATTAATGCATATAACATTAAATTTGAATGGTTATAACTGATTTTTATTGAACAAATAAGCGGCACCCCATTTAATCAAATTAATCATTCCAATTAATCAAAAGTTATTAAAGAATTCGCGGGATTATTCGCTTGATATTATAAATAAAGCAAAGGTTCAAAAGAAGTCATTTTTGAAAAATTAAATTTTCATTTGTTTACCTATACAACAAGAGTTCTTAAATTACACTAATGAATGTTATCAGAAGTGCTGCCAATAAAGAAGTGCCCCAGAAGTCAAACAAAAGTATTGATTCATTTTTGATGAACTGATACAAGCGAAATTTAACTTGAATGTTTAATTTTTTTTTTCTCTCAAAAAATACCGTACACTCCATTCGAATTTATACCATTTAAATACCAAAGACTTTTCGCGATTAATGGCGTGCTATTATTATGATCTTGTATTTTTACTAGGAAGAAGGTTTTGTTTTATTAAACAAATAAAGTAAAGGTCTCAAAAGAAGTTATTTTTCTAAAAGTAGATTTTGATTTCTTTACCTGTACAACAGATTTTTTTATATCTCTCTCATGAGCATTATCAGTAGTGATGCCAACAAATTTTAATGGATTGATGCATGAAAAAAAAAACCTAACTTGACTGGTAATAAAGGTATTTTTTCAAGCAATAACGAGCACCCCATTCGAATTAATCACGTTTACATACTAAATATTTTTTAGATTAATTACGTGCTATTATTATGATTTTGTATTTTCAAGGCTTGTTAAAAAATAAAGTAAAGGTACCACCCAAAAGAGTTAATTAAATATTATTCGAATTAGTTTTCTGTACTTTTAATACTAAGAAGGCTTATTAAACAATTAAAGTAAAGGTCTGGCCTCAAAAGAAGTTATTTTTGAAAAAGCAGATTTTTATTTTTCAAACGCACATTTCTCTTATGAACATTATCAATAGTGGTGCCAACAAGTTTTGATTAATTGGTAAATTAAAAAAAAAAATAATAACTTGAATTGTAATAAGGTTTTAACGCAAGCAATAACGCGCATTCCATTCGAATTAATCCCATTTACATGCTAAAAAAACATTTTTTCATTAATCACGCGCTAATATCATGATTTTTTAATTTTACGAAGGAAGTTCATTAAACAAATAAAGTTCTCTTCTCAAAAAAATGTTTTTTTTCTTTTCTTTTTTTTTTCTTTTCTTTTTTTTCTTTTCTTTTTTTTTCTTTTCTTTTCTTTTTTGTGTGTGTGTGTGTGTGTGTATCAATCCATCAAAATTTGTTGGCACCACTAATGACAATGTTCATAAAGGCAAAGTAAGAAAACTTATAGTACAACAAAAGTCATTATTCTTATTAACATTATCAGCAGTTATGACAACAAATTTTGATAGACTGATACCATAAAAATCTAATTTGAATGCTAATAGGGGTTTTATTGAAGAAATAATGTTCCCTCCATTCAAATTAATACCATTTAATGCCAAAGAATTTTCTTTATTAATCACATGCTATATTATTAATAATATTATTCTATTTTAGTTTTTATTATGAAGGCTCGTTAAAAATTAAAATTAAGGTATCACTTCAAAAGAAGTTATTTTTACAAAAGTAGAATTTTAATTCGTTTTCCTGTAAAACAAGTTTTCTTACTTTACTCTCATGAAGATTATTAAAAGCGATGCCGACACATTTTGATGGATCTATATATTTTTGATATTGATGCATATAAAATTAAATTTGAATGGTTATAACTGATTTTTATTGAAAAAAATAAGTGGCACCCCATTTAATCAAATTAATCATTCCAATTAATCAAAAGTTATTAAAGAATTCGCGGGATTATTCGCTTGATATTATAAATAGAGGTTCAAAAGAAGTTATTTTTGAAAAATAAAATTTTCATTTGTTAACCTATACAACAAGAGTTCTTAAATTACACTAATGGACGTTATCAGAAGTGCTGCCAATAAATTTTGATGAATTCATACATAAAAAATCTAACTAGTGCGGTAATAAGGATTTTTATTCAAGCACTAATGGGCATTCCATTCAAATTAATCCCATTTATATGCCATATATATATATATATATATATTATTAATCACGTGCTAATATTATGATTTTGCATTTTTACAAAAGAAGTTCATTAACTAAGTAAAGTGAAGGTCTCACCTCAAAAGAAGTTATTTTTGAGAAATTAGATTTTGATTTCCTTACCCGCACAACAAGTTATCTTACATTACTCTTATGAACATAATGAATAGTGGCACTGACAAATTTTGAGGGATACATTAAAAAAAAAAAAACTACCTTGAATGATAAGAGTTTTTATTCCAGTAAGAACAAGCAATCGATTCGAATTAATGCCAATTAAATGCGAAAGAATTTTTTTTATTAATTACGTTCTATTAATATGATTTTGTATTTTTAATAAGAAGGCACATTAAACAATTAAAGTTAAGGTCTCTTCCAAAAATAAGTTATTTTTGAAAAAGTAGATTTTGATTTTTTTTTTTTTTTTTTTTTTTTTTTACCTGTACAGCAAGTGTTCTTACATTACTCTCATGAACACTATCAGCAGTGTTGCGAAGCAATTTTGACGGATTGATATATAAAAAATCTAACTTGAATGGTAATGAAGATTCCCAGCCGAGCTCTCCATTCGAATTAATCTAATTTATATGCTAAATAAGTTTCTTGATTAATCACGTACTATTATTATGATGTATTTTTAATATGAGGGTTTATTAAACAAATAAAGAAAAGGTCTAAGCTCAAAATGTGTTATTTTTATAAAAGAAGATTTTGATTTCTTTACTTGCACAACAGGTTTTCTTACATTGCTCTCTTGAACATTATCAGTACTGATGCCAACACATTTTGATGGATTGATACATAAAAAAACTAGCTTGAATTGTAAAAAATTGTTGTTGTCTCAAAAGAAGTTATTTTTGAAAAAAAAAAGCAGATTTTCATTTCTTTACCTGTAAAACAAGTTACCTTACACTAACTACTCTTATGAGCATTATCAATAGTGGTGCCAACAAATTTTGATTAATTGATAAATACAAAAATTTAACTTGAATTGTAATAAATGTTTTTATTCAAGCAATAACTCCATTCGAATTAATCCCATTCATATGCTAAATAATTTTCTTGATTAATCATGTACTATTTTTATAATTTTGTATTTTACAAGGAAGGCTTATTAAACAAATAAAGTAAAGATCTTTCTTCAAAAGAGGTTATTTTTCAAAAAGTAGATTTTCATTTCTTACCTGTACAAGAAGTTTTCTAAGATTACTCTTATCAGCACTATCAATAGTGCTGCCAACAAATTATGATGGATTGATGTATTAAAAAAATAAATAAATAAATAAGTAAATCTAACTTAAATGGTAATAAGGGTTTCCATTCCAGCAATAGCTAGCAATCATTTAGAATTAGTACTACTGAATGCCAAATAAATTTTTGATTAATCACGTGTTATTTTATCATTAATATTACTATACTTTCATTTTTATTAAAAAGGGTCATTTAAAAAATAAAATTACGGTGTCTCTTCAAAAGGAGTCATTTTTACAAAAAACGAATTTGATTTCTTTTCCTGTAAAACAAGTTTTCTTACTTTACTCTCCTGAAGATTATTAAAAGTGGTGCCAACGTATTTTGATGGACAGATATTTTTTATGGGATTGATGCATGTGAAATAAAAATTCAATGGTTATTGGTTTTAATTGAAGAAATAAACGTCACATTATTTAATCAAAGTTATTAAAGAATTCTGTTTATTTCTTGAAAATTTGCTATTATAAATAAAGTAAAAGATTCACCTCAAAAGTAGTTTTGAAAAAGTAGATTTTCATTTCTCTACCTGTGCAACAAGTGATTTTACATTACTCTAACAAACGTTATCAGTAGTGTTGCCAACAAATTTTGATGGATTGATGCATAAAAAGTCTAACTAGAATGCAAATAAGGGTTTTTACCCAAGCAATAACGGACTAAATTTTTTTTTTTCTATTATTCACGTGCTAATATTATGGTCTTGCATTTTTACAAAGAAAGTTCATTAACCAAACAAAGTAAAGGCCTCACCTTAAAGGAAGTTATTTTGGGGAAATTTGATTTTTATTTCTTTACTTGTAGAACAAGTTTTCTTACATTACTCTTTTGAACATTATCAATAGTGGTGCTAATAAATTTTTATGGATTAATACATTAAATAAATATAACTTAAATGATAATAAGGGTTTTTATTCCAGCAATAACGAGCAATCGATTCGAATTAATACCAATTAAATGCGACAGAATTTTTTTTATTAATGACGTGCTATTATTATGATTTTGTATTTTTAATAAGAAGGCACATTAAACAAACAAAGTAAAGGTCTCATCTCAACAGAAGTTATTTTATAGAAACGTAGATTTTTATTTATTTATCTGTTTAACAAGTCGCACAGTAGAACAAGTAGAACATTTGAAGTATTCGCTAGTGTTATTTGAATCATGATTTTGTGTATTTACTAAGACAGATAATTAAACAATTAAAGTTAATGTATCATCATAAAAGAAGTTATTTTTGAAAAAAAAAAAATAGATTTTGATTCCTTTACCTGTACAGCAAGTGTTCTTACATTATTCTCATGAACATTATCAGCAGTGTTGCCAAAAATGTTTGATGGAATGATACATAAAAAATCTAACTTGAATGGCAATGAAGGTTTCCAGGAAAAACGAGCCCTCCATTCGAATTCATCCAATTTATATGCTAAATAAGTTTCTTGATTAATTACGTACTATTATTATGATTTTGTATTTTTACTAAGAGGGCTTGTTAAACAAATCAAGAAAAGGTCTCAGCTCAAATTAAGTTATTTTTCTAAAAGAAGATTTTGATTTCTTTACCTAACAGGTTTTCTTACATTACTCTCTTGAAAATTATCACTAGTGACGCCAACAAATTTTTTGGATTGATACATAAAAAAAACTAGCGAAAATTGTAATAAACTTTTTTTTAGTAATAACGAGCTCCCATTCTAATTAATCTCATTTATATACTATATATATATATATATATATATATATATATATATATTATTAATCACGTGTTATTATCAGGATTTTGTATTGTCACCAAGAAGGCTCGTTAAAAAAGAAAGGTCTCACCTCAGTAGAGTTAGTTAAGTATTAATCGAATTTGTATTTTGCATTTTTACTAAGAAGACTTAATAAAATATTAAAGAAAAGATATCGTCTCAAAATAAGTTATTTTTGAAAAAAGCAGATTTTCATTTCTTTACCTGTAAAACAAGTTATCTTACACTACTTTTATGAACATAATCAACAGTGGTGCCAAAAAATTTTGGTTAATTGATTAATACAAAAATTTAACTTGAATTGTAATAAATGTTTTTATTCAAGCAATAACGAGCACACCATTCGAATAAATCCCATTTATATGCTAAATAATTTTCTTGATTAATCACGTGCTATTATTATGATGTTGTGTTTTACAAAGAAGGCTTATTAAACAAATAAAGTAAAGGTCTTTCTTCAAAAGAGGTTACAGAAGTAGATTTTCATTTCTTTACCTGTGCAAGAAGTTTTCTTAGATTATTCTTAGGAATATTATCAATAGTGCTGCCAGCAAATTATGATAGATTGATGTACTTAAATATATATATATATAAATAAATAAATAAATAAATCTAACTTGAATGGTAATAAGGGTTTCCATTCCAGCAATAACTAGCAGTCCATTCGAATTGTATCATTGAATGGCAAATAATTTTTTTGATTGATCACGTGCTATATTATTATTAATATTACTATACTTTAATTTTTATTAAAAAGGATCGTTAAAAAAATAAAAAAATACGGTATCCCTTCAAAAGGAGTTATTTTTACAAAAACATAATTTGATTTCTTTTCCTGTAAAACAAGTTTTCTTACTTTACTGAACTGAAGATTATTAAAAGTGGTGCCAATGTATTTCGATGGATCGATATATTTTTTATGGGATTGATGTATATAAAATAAAAATTCAGTGGTTATAACTGGTTTTTATTGGTGAAATAAACGGCACACCATTTAATCAAAGTTATTAAAGAATTGTGTTGATTTCTTGTAAATTTGCTATTATAAATTTTTAAAAAAAAGTTTCACCTCAAAATCAGTTATTTTTGAAAAAGTAAATTTTCATTTCTCTACCTGTACAACAAGTGATTTTGCATTACTCTAACAAAAGTTATCAGTAGTGTTGCCTATAAATTTTGATGGTTTGATGCATAAAAAATCTAACTATAATAATTATAATATATAATAATATAATATAAATCTAACTATTGTAGAATGGTAATAAGGGTTTTACCCAAGCAATAACGAACTATTTTTTTTATTATTATTATTAATCACGTGCTAATATTATGATTTTGCATTTACAAAGAAAGTTCCTTAACCAAGTAAAGTAAAGGTCTCACCTCAAAGGAAGTTATTTTTAAGAAATTAGATTTTTATTTCTTTACTCGTAGAATAAGTTTTCTTATATTACTCTTATGAACATTATCAATTGTGGTCCAACAAATTTTGATATTCGGCAGAGACAGGAGCCTTAATTATAATTTACTTCTAACTGACTATGCTTTTGATGCTATATAAATTGGTTTAAAACAGCCACTTTTGCAATTTTTACCTTTTTCACATAACCGATGAATATTATTTCCTGATAGTGACTGCAATCCACATAATATTTTGATACCAGCCTTACTTAAAATGCATTATTATTAATAATTTGTACTTACGAATTAAATTGTGTGTAAGACTTTCTTTTGTATCGTTTCAGTTAATTAGTCAAATAAATTTATAAAAGCATATTTTAATGCTAGATCAGTGATTCCCAACGGTGGGTCGGACATTTTTACTTTTTAGGGGGTAATTTCAAATTTTTACCTCACCTATTCGTTGTGAGCTTTTTGGAAAAGTAATGTTTTTGACTAAAAATAAAAGTAGTATTAGATGCAAATTCTAAAAATAAAATTTAAAAGAGTGTTTTGTTGAATTTTAAAATAGTTCCGAATAAAATAAAATAAAAAAATAATAATAATAACCAGCATAATTACAGGAACAATCTTTTAAAATGTTGACACTTTTTTTTTTTTTTTTCCAAAATTTTAAACATGCTTATAATTTTTCAAGTTTTTAATGTTTTACAGTTTTTTTCAACTCTTTCAGATATTTATTGAATGAACTTTGTATTTCTATTCCCTCTGCTGTATGTAGCATCAAGAAACTTTTACTTGTGTAACAGTTTAAAGATATATCTAAATCTCACTGCCTGTAACATAAAAAAATATTTGAAATAACTGAACATGGTACTATAAGCTTTATAAATCTTAAATGGTAGCGTTAAAAAAGGGAAATATGTAGATAGTACGTAAATATATATGGCAGCCGTGCAGTTCTCCTACACAGTAAATTAATATAGTGTAGATGTGCCAGCAATGGACACCCTTAAGGAATTTCTTTTAAAATTATTTTTTTATTAATAGTTATAATTATTATATTAACCTCTCAACAATATTTAACCATCCTTATAATCTCATTTCCCAATATGAATCGAAATTTAATTTTAAATAACAGAGATATATCAAAACACACAAAAGCCCAGTAATGGACACCCTCTGGCCCAGTAATGGACACCCTCTGTTCCAGTAATGGACACCCCATAAAAAGTAATAAATATAATTATTTTTATGACTGTATTTAGAGCAAGAATTTAATGAATACATACTAATGGAACAAAATAGTTATTTTCAAATAAATTTAATCAATTATTGTAATTACCAGAAGATCGGCGTTTTAATTATTTTAGATGGACAGTTTAAAATATTAAATATCAGGCAATTACAGCTATCAAATTATTGAAACAGTGGGGATTTAAAAGGTAATTTTAAAAAAAGTTTTGGAATATTAGTGTTTAGTTTTATCTCACTATTTTTAACAATTAATCTTCCAGAGACTACTTGATATATCATTTATAATAATAATATTACAGATATGAAAGAAATGATATTGTGAGTTGAATATTTTAAATACTAAATAAAATAATTTCAAAATAAAACTGTAGAACTGATGTTTGAGGTCACTGATCTGGAGATTTACTAAATTCATTAATATTACCAATAACTTTAATTAATATTACATTTTTTTTAATGTCAGAGGTGAATAAGGAAACATTTATGACAGAAAATAGATTTTTGATAGCTTCTGTAAATTAATTATTTTTAATTAAACTGAGAGGGATTAATCCCTATAAGCCCCTCTTTGACTGTGCTCTTAAACAATATTTTCCGCTTCCTGACTGGTTTGATTACCCGATTATAAAATATGCAAGGTGCATATACATAAAAAAAAGAATAAAATATTGAAATTTTTGTAATCATATAAAATAACTTAAAAGCAGCTATTTATAAAAGTTTTGGTGTTATTACATTTTGGTAAGTATAATTTAAAAATTAAATTTGATTATTTAGGTTTGCAGTTATGTCAAAATATTTTATGCACTATAAACATTATTGAAATTGCATTTTTATCAATGCCTATATGGTGTGTCCTTTACTGGAAAATGACTAATTAACCATTCCAGTAATGGACACCCCCCTCTTAAAACTTTAAAAATAAATGAAATTTTGTAAATGGCCATTAGTATATAAAATCCTAAGTTTTATATTGTTACTCAAACAAAAACATTCAAATTTTGCAAGAAAATAAATAATATATGAATTAATTAAACGAAGCTCTTAGCCTCTTCATTAAGATATTCACAGAAAAACAGCGAAACTTTGAAACATTATTTTCTGCTTCCTGATTGGTTTGATTAAAAGTGTCTACAATAACCCTGTTTTATAAAACATCCACGTTCATTTATAAAACAAAAATTAAAATTATCTTGGCTATTTGCGAGCGTGGATTAATTTTTACTATTGTTACTAAAATTACATAGCATCTCTTTCCAAATTTTAGGTAAATCTATTATTTACCATCCAAAATCCGAGAATCAATAGAGATATTTTTACGCAATAAGAATATTTGCAATGATTCAGTGTCCCTAGATTTACCTAAAATTTGGAAAGCGATGCTATGTAATTTTAGTAACAATAGTAAAAATTAATCCACGCTCGCAAATAGCCAAGATAATTTAAATTTTTGTTTTATGTTTTGCAATATTTTTCATAATGCATGTTATCTCGTGACATTATTTACCATGTTATTGTTTTGTTAAATTATATGAAAATTATTCCACGCTCACAAATAAATAATTTAATTTTAATTTATTTTATGTTTGCAATGTTTTTCATTATGCATCATGTCTCGTGACATTGTTTACTATGTTTATTATTTTTAAATTATGTGAAAATATTTTCTATCGTGAATGATTTTGAAAATGTCGCCGTTGGTGCGACGAAACGATCGTCAATCTTAATAAATAATATTTTATCACTTTATAGTATTATTTTACTTAAAACAATTTAATTTAGCATTATTAAATTTATGATACGGGAAAATATTACATACAAAAAATTAATCAACCTACATTTAAAAAAAAAATTATTTAACATTAACGCTAACTCACTTTCATGTTCTCAATTGAAATTTCAGGAGAAAGAAAAAAAAATTGTTTCAGAAAAAAAAAAAAGAAAAAAAAAAAAAAAAGCTGTTTTTTTTTCCGAAACATTTTGTTTAACACTAGAACAGTTCTATTTTGTCCAAGTTTTATAAAAAAGTGTTTTACACCAGAATTTTTATTTTATTTAAACTATTTAAGTTATTTAATTAGCCCTTATTTAATTAGCCTAAGGGGGTCAAAATGACTCCCCCCCCTAATGGCGGTTCTAGTGTTAAATATAATTTAGATAACCACAGGGGAGCACTTGAATCACACTGATATGGGAAACACAAGTCAATAGTAAAGCACATGTTATATATTACATTTGATGTATATTATAAAAATTTAATTTTATTATACAACCTTTATAGGATATTGTGCAAATCACATTCTCTGTGCTAAATATTTTTTTAAACATAAAAAAAGAAAAAGATGAAAAGGTGAAGAATTCATACCTGTAAAAATCCCAGTTTGAATATTAAACTGTAGCAAGCAATACTTCATTCTTTTTTCACAATTGCTAAACGTTTTAATTCCATTTTATGCAATTTTTGTTAAAATATATTGTTGAAACATCGACCTTTATCGATCAATCCATAAATAAAGAAGTGTTTCCAAAAGCAATGTAGTAAAACTGTTCAAGAAGGTTCACACAATCATTTTGCATTTGAAAACGAATGCATGAAGTACGCATAGTTATAACTTTTTTAAATGTAAATAACCGTGGGCTTAAATGCAAAATTTTGAAGTGTCAACAATCAAAATATATTTCCTGTACTAGAAATTATTAACCTTTTGAGGGGCAAGTAATTATGTTTCTTTAATGTCGAATTCACACAGGAATCTTCTAAAACTTTCCAAAAAAAGGAAAAGCAATTTTACTCCGTTTTTCTACCAAAGTTATAAAAGTGAAATTTAATATTTTTTTCTGGTGCATATCTTCATTAATCGTAGGTGGGATATACCGCACCGCAAGGGGTTAACTATATACTGATAATACAGCTGTTTAGTATTTCAAGATTGCAACTTCGCAAACTTACAAACATCTTATCAAAAATGCAATATTATTTAAATTCATAGGCGCATTTACAAAGACGTCCATTTTGAGAATTTTAACTAAATATATGAACCGCGAGTTCATTAAGAATGGGTAAAAGCAAAATTTAACACCTACGCAGATTGCAGTTGGAATTTAAATTAAAACATATATAGTATATCAGGGATAGTGACATGGAAAATTATCTTCATCGTCCACCTATTTTATTTTTATTTTTATTTTTTCATATTTTATAATGGCCTACCTATAGAATATAACGGCATATCTCATGAAAGTATCAAGGTATGTTTGTAACTTATAATCAGTATCAACACTTAAGAAATAGGCCGAAAGTTGAAGCATCCTTATTATCGCTTGCGAACAATTCACAAAATTCGATTTTGAAATTCTGAAATATTCCATCTGGTTACAGTTTCAAGAACTCGGCATCCATATAACAAAGACTTGTTTTGCACAACATGAATATAAAATACACAGAAGGTTTCAACTTAGTAACATCTGGATCATGCTTATTAATGTGAAGGTTATCTTGAGAAGAAGCACAGGGGAGGGCTTAAAATTCGAATTCCAATGGTCGCATCCAATGGCAAAAGTACACTTTCCCGCTTAATAATAAAATGCAAATGAGTTGAATATTTAGACTTCTTGATGCGAAGTCCAAAATGGGCGGGACTTATCTGAGATATGCTAATGAGAAGTAGGCCTTTGCGAACGAATGGTTACGACGAGGAGGTAAATTAATTATATCCCGAAAATTTCCGGAGCTCATTAACATATGGGGGACGGCAACGGTATTCAGATGAAAAAGGGTTAAGGGCGGGAGAAAGGATGTAAAAGGGGTCAGGGGTAAACCGCACTGCGGGAAAAGCAAGTTCAAGGTAGATATGACCCAATTTCTGTTACCGCACATCAAAAGGTATGTAGGTCAGGATTTTTTACAAATTGTCAAACGAAAGGACTCAAGACAACAGATACGTCCGTGACAGTTAGAATTTCTCAATTTGAAAGAGGTATAGTTAGAAGACATGAGAGATAAAATAAAATTTGATCAGGTAAAAAACAGAAGAAATTTAGTTAATTTTTAAACTAACTTTTTACTAAACTTTTTAACAACGAAGATTAACCACTGATAACAATCTTCGTTGTTAGGTATGGCTCTTGGAAATGTTTGTTCTTTGCTGTTAATATTGCATACGATTGTTCATTGCTATCCACATGAGGATTCACCCCCCCCCTTTTTTTAATACATCCGCAAGCTTACGGTAAAAGAAAAAAATCCTACCTAATAAATTATATAACATATTATTATACACATGACACTTCCAAGTTCAGAAAGAATCATAGAATTAAAATTTTCGAAAAAAGAAAGTTGACTCTTTAAAGCAATAAAATAGCCGTTACGTAAGATTGTTAACGGACTAAAAGAAAGCATTCTTAAAATAAAACTTCAAAAAAAAAAGGGGGGGGTTAAAAATATTCCAATAAGATGCTTTCCCAGATGTAATAATAAAATGCTGTTTAAACTTCCATAATTCAGAAGTTTATTTACTTATTATCGGTAAACTAAAATAAAATTAGCTCAGGTAAAAGACAGAAGAGATTAAGTCAAATTTCAAGCGTATATTAAGAGACAGGTGATGATTTTAAATTCACACACACACCACACACACACAAAAAAAAAATTTGTTTTTTCCAACAATGAAATAGTGTTCGAAATTTAATAATTAAAAAAAAGATAATTGTGAGCTGAAATAAAATTCGCTCAGGTAGAAAACAGAAGAGATTCAATCATATTTCAAACGCATATTAACAGTCGTTGTTTCAAAACTAAAACATAAGAAAATAATTAAAAATATCCCAATAAGATGTCTTCTAGTTATAATAAGGAAATGTAGTTTGATCTCAATAATTCAGAATTTTTTATATGTGAGTTAAAATAAAATTAGATCGGGTTAAAAAGAGAAAGAGAGAGAGATATTTAGCCAAGAAGATAATAATATTTTGTTTGAATCTCAATAATTCAGAAAGTTTTACAAGGGGGCTAAAATAAAATTAGCTCATGTAAAAAACAGAAGAGATTCAGTCAAGAAGATAATAATAAAATTTTGTTTGAACCGAAATAATTCAAAGTATTTTATATGTGAGTTAAAATAAAATTAGCTCAGGTAAAAGAACAGAAGAGATTCAGTCAAGAAGATAATAATAAATTCTGTTTGAACCGAAATAATTCAAAGTATTTTATATGTGAGCTAAAATAAAATTAGCTCAGGTAAAAAAACAGAAGAGATTCAGACAAGAAGATAATAATAAAATTCTGTTTGAATTCAAAATATTTTATACGTGAGCTAAAATAAAATTACAGTGAAATCTGTCTAAGGCGGAATCGCTTGGGACTGAAATAATAATTCCGCCTTAGACAGATTTCCGGCTTAGACAGAAAAACTTTATAGACATCCCGTTCACAGAGTATTAAACAATTCTTTGGCTAAAGATTAAATCTAACGTATCTTTTAATTTTTTAAAAATCAAATAAACATGAAATCTTTTTACATATTTTTATATATTTATAGTAATATTAATTTACACTACAAATTGATAGTACGCAAACACACTGATATAAATCAAAATTACAAATTTTAGTGAAAAAAAAACAGTTATATTTACCTTAATAAATGCTTTAAAATTCCATTATCTTGAGTTTATTTAGAAAAAAATCGAATATTGTTGTTTGTTTATTTTTTTTTCTTAATCGCTTCTTTTTCGGTAGCACATTGTATTTCAGTTAACATTGGTATCATTTCATAATTGTTTCGCGCTATGTAAAAATTTTGTAAAAGCTTTAGATTCTTAAGAGCATCTTGATATGACTTAATGCTAGTCACTCCGTCTTCTACTTCATATTCATCAGTGCTACTCCCACTATTGTCCTCTAGCTTTTGTGCTATCAGTGGCGCAGCCAAGGGTGGGGTTTGGGGGTTAAAACACCCCCCAGAGCTAAGTAAAATTACTATAATTGACGTTTATATGAATCAAAACCAAAGTTAATATTTAAACTTTTTGGCTTTTTTATGAATCCGCCGCTTTGTTAAATCAAATTCTATTCAACAAAGGGATTCATTTAAATGGCGAAAATTCTACTTAAAATTGTGAAAGCGCATGCATTGCATGCAGCCATTACATGCAATGGTTAAGTAAAAAATGGTTATTTGGACTAAGTCTTTTTTCGAGACGTCTTATGCTAAAAGAATGGAAAAGAAGCAGATTTCCTGCCACACAGACGCTTTGAGTTCAAGTATTTTATAGTGTGCCGTTTCTGAATTCCACTTCTGTCTTTGTTCCATACTCGAAACAATAATAGACCATCGAATTCCAAAGAAAACATAAAACACACACTTTATAGATCTCTCTCTGTTTCAAACGCCCTGTTTTACGCTTTTTGCTCTCAGTTATATCTAAGACCAAGATTTGTGTACCCAGGTAAAAATCTTTGTAAAAATAAGAATTAAGTACTTTTAAGTTATAAAAAGTTGTTTTTGATTACGATTGAACAAATTATCGCAATCAAGTGTTTCTTTCGAACCATTTGTTCCGCAGGGGCTCTGTGATCAAATTTAAAGAATATATTTCATTAGTTGGTAATATATAGCAACGAGTAATAGTGCTTGCTGTCGTGGAAGCATTACCACCCGTGCCTCGTAGGAAAGAAGCATTGATTGTAATTTCATTGACTTATAGTATAGATACATGCCTGTTAAGTACGGATTTTGAAAGGAGAGAGGTTAAATGTAAGACATTTTGTTAGAATTTATAAAAATACTATCTATAATTATACAAAATTTCATGCGACTCATGCATTAATTTTAATTAATAAGCAATAAATTAGTTATACATTGATTTACACTTATTTCATTTTAAAGAATGCTACCTGCATTTCATCAAAATTATACCAACTGAACTGTCTGGCGTTGCCCGGGCCCACGATAATTACCTCAATTTTGCATGATTTTATATCTTTAAACCTATTTTATATTTTTATATGGAATTTTCGCTAAAAAATTTTGATTATTGTAGGTAAGAGCATTTTTAATAAGACATTTTCTTGGTTTTGGGGGGTTTTTTCCCGTAGAGTTGTTTTATAGTTTAAAAAAAATAGTCCTTGTTGTCTGAGTTCTATAAAACCTTCATCCGTTATAAATATAACGGGTTTACAGACCGTGGAAAAACATTTATATCTAGTTGTAAAAGAAATTTGTTCTCCTCTCGTTTCTTTTTTCTGTTTTGCGTCGGATTCTAAAAATAACAACAATAAAAACAAATCTTACTGTCTGAATTCTCTTGCTCTATTTTATTTGATTGTAAATGTTTAACTGTATCCAATCCTTCTTTAAAATTTTGTGAAAATTTTTTTGCATATTTAATAGTGAAAACATGAGCCAAAGCTGAGCAAACCCACGCCGAAACACCTATCTTTTTAGCATTTTCATCGAAAAATTTTCAGATTTTTTAAAATACTTTTATTCATCAGAGCATTTCGAAATTTTCGTAGGCGTTGTAAATTTGGTCTTCCGAGATGCTCTTAAAAGATTGTGTCTAAATACAGACATTTACTTACTTTTAGCTTAGAAAAAAGATCGTCTTCGAAAGGCGCGAAGTGACGTGCGGTTCTGAATAAATTGTAATTTAGAATGCTTTCAGCTCATTTCACATCTTTAAATCTCTAATTTTTAATAAACTGTTTATACCCAGAATCTGCATCTTAAGAGTAATAATCTCTATACTAAATTTCTAGTTTATAACGCTAAGATCTTCAACAAAATCATAATTTAGAACGCTTTTAGGAGGTTTTCCGCTCATTTCATCCTTTTAAATTTCGCAATTTTTAAAAATCGTTCTAAGGGAGCATTTACTACATGAAAGTAATCGCCGTACCAAATTCCAAGCTTCTATGTCAACTATCACATAAATCGCAATTTTAGAATGTTTCTTATTCTTGCATTCTTTTAAATTTCGAATTAAAAAAAATTCTGGGCGAATATTTACGTCTCTTAAGTAATGTAAAATTTCAAGTTTCATGTAAAATTTCAAGTTTCCATGTAAAATTTCAAGTTTCTAGCCCTAACAGTTCTAAGTATATTATGATTTAGAACATTTTTTAGAGCGTTTTCCGCTCATTTCACTCTTTTAAATTCCGAATTTTTTAAAAACTGTTTTGAGCGAGTATTTATACCATAAAAGTAACCCGCATGTTGAAAACCAATCATTCATAACCAACTGTATCGCACAAATTGCGATTTTAGAACGTTTTTTGCTCTTGCATCCTTTTAAATTTCGAATTTTTGGAAAACTGTTCTTGGTGATCATTTACGTTTCTAGAGTAACAGCCGCGCCAAATTTCAGGTATCAAGCCCTAAAAATTCCCAATAAATCATAATTTAGATCGTTTTCTGCTCATTTCATTCTTTTAAATTGAATTTTTTTAGAAACCGTTCTTGAGCATCCCAAAAGTTACCACCATGCCAGATTCTAACCTTCTATACCAACTGTATCATACAAATCGCAATTTTAGAGCGTTTTTTGCTCTTGCACCCTTTTAAATTTCGAATTAAAAAAAAACTGTTCTGGGCAAGTATTTAAGTCTCTAAATTAACAACCATGCCAAATTTCATATTTCTAGCCCTAACTGTAACAAATAAATCGTAATTTAGAACGTTTCCTGTTCCTTTCCCTCTTCTAAATTTTTAATTTTTTAGAAACCATTCTTAGTGAGCATTTATATCTTAAAAGAAACCACTAGACAAAATTTCAAATTTCTAGAACCAACAATATCCCAGAAAGCAATTTTAGAACTTTTTTGTTCCTACACCGCTTTGGAAGTTGTTGTACCGATGTAAAATATAGCCTATGTTGGAGCGGAGATGGTCACCAGCATTTTGCCAACATTATTACGGTTGCACTCCACACTTAAAAAGTAAAACGTAACTATTATGAGATCATTCGTGTGTGTTATTTTGCTGGCGCTCAGCGTTGAAGTTAAGGGCGCTCGATGTACCAAAGAAAGATGATGTCGCCGCAACGGCGACAATGGAGTGCAAAGGGTTAAAGTTAAGAACAAGAATTCGGGATTGTCTTGGAATGAAACCCTGTGTACTTTTGATTGGACAAGTACATTGGAACTCTATTATTTTCTATGCAAAAATTATTTGCTGGATTGTGCTCTTCCATCTCTTAAAGTTTGCCTCATCATTTTTAAACACTTTTTATAAATCTAACTTAGTTTTGTGTTAATTCATTAGGGCATTTTATGTTTTCTAACTCTAAGATTATAAACGCAACACTGTTTAAATGAAATATAGCCAACGTAACTGCGGAAAAAAGCGTTATGATTTGGTCAATTAAAAAGATCGATTACATTAAACGGTGATTCATATAACCGGCGAACACCTTTATCTGAAACTCAAAACCCCCCCTAGAGCCGAATTCTGGCTGCGCCACTGTGTGCTATGAGAAAATACACTGACTCATTATAATCGCTTGTAGTAAGTTTATCATCGGCATGTATGTATTCAGTAACATTTGTATGTCCTTGTCCATCTGGAATGAAACTGCAAATGTTATTCATCAGGTCTTGAAGCTCTTCCTTTTCAACATCATCTTTACCACTATCTGAAATTTCTTCGGTGTCGAAACTGAACCCCGATTTCTGAAAAGCACTTAATTATTGTATCAGGTGTGATTTCTTTAGAGGCTCTGTCAATCCACTTAACTGTATCCAAAACTGTTACAGTCTTAGCTAGTTCGGATGCAGACTTTGCTGCTTCCATTGCAGCTAAAATTGATCGAAGGAGATATTTTTTGTAGACAGTTTTTAGAGTTTTAATTATCCCTTGATACAAAGGTTGAGTTCTAGATGTGGTATTCGCTGGCAGGAACTGTAGCTTCACATTTGTTAACTCTATCTCGGGATGGCAAGGTGCATTATCTAAAAATAATAACACATGGCGGTTATCTCTTTGCATTTTTCTGTTAAACAATTTCAACCATTCTTCCATGATTACTGCTGTCATCCACGCTTTCCTTTGAGATTTCCAGGTAACAGGTAAACTTGACACATCAATGTTTTTGAAACATCTTGGTTTCCGTGATTTTCCGATTACTAATGGCTTTTCCATTTCTCCTTTCATATTGCAGCAAAGAAGCAAAGTCAGGCGCTCCTTTGAGTGCTTTCCACCAAAACATGCTTTTCCTTTTTCAGTCAGAGTTTTCATAGGCAATTCCCGAAAAAACAGTCCTGTTTCATCGCAATTAAAAATATCCTTTTGAGCATAACCATCTACTAATATAGAAATTCTGTCCATCCATTTTTCAACATCAGAATCCGGAATATCTTTTGATTCGCCACACATTTGTTTCAGTGACAGATTATGTCGAGCTCTGAAGCTCATCAACCAGCCATTTGATGCTTTAAAATCTTTTTTCCCAATTTCCTCAGCAATTTCTTTTGCTTTTTTCCGAACTAAAATTCCTGATATGGGCAGATTTTTTGCTCTGGCATTGTTAAACCATTCCCATGTTAGTTTATCGACGTCTTCGTTTTCAACTCTAATTTTACGTTTCCGAGTGCAATCTCCCCCTTCTTCAAATTCTTTACGAAGATCATCCTTCTTTTTGATAGCATCATAGATTTGAGTTTTTCCACATTTGAATCTCTCACATAAGCTTTTAACTGGGACATTTTGCTCTTTGAGTTTAATAATTTCAATTTTGTCTTTTAAGGATAAAGTATTCCACGGTTTTGATTTATTATCCATTTTGGGAATAATGGCTTAAATTATACAACAAATATCCTCTTTATAATCTATAAGTGTATACGACATACGACAACGATATCGTCTTGCATCTAACACTTACTGGATTAAACACAAACTAAAGTTACTTACACAACTAAAGTTTTATAGTCTGCATTTTCTTCACCTATTGAAAAGAGCTCGTAGGTATTTCGGGAAGTTGTGGCAATATTCTTTTTGTCTAAAATTCGACGAAGAAATCCGCCCTTCTATTATATGACAAAGATTAGCAGTTGACCAAGGGATAATCTTTTTCCGGAGAGGGTGAAAGGGTGTTGAAATCCCCCATAAGATATCAGTGTGGTAGCCCGCTCTTTTAAACAGATCCTCTCACTTTACCGTAACCGAAGAATGAACTTGTCAGAAATCCCGTGACCCATTGTCCGACATTTCGCATACAGTAATAGAATCATCCTAATTCCCCAAAAAACTGTCATCAATCAACGAGGCACCATTCTGACCTCTGAGAATGAGACTGGAGAATACATGTCATTATGAAAAAATAAGGTTTCTTTCCATTTATATTTCGCAGCGGAATTTTCTTCCGCCTTAAACAGTAAATGTGCTACCTCGGGCGCCAAAATGAATGTCCGGTTCCGCGTTACACAGATTGTTTCCGCCTTATACAGATTTCTCGGAAATCTTTATGTTTAAAAATGTGGGACTCTGAAATCTTTCCGCTTTAGATAGATTTCCGGCTTAGACAGATTCCGGCTTAGACAGATTTCACTGTATCTCAGGTAAAAAACAGAAGAGATTCAGTCAAGAAGATAATAATAAAATTCTGTTTGAACCGAAATAATTCAAAGTATTTTATATGTGAGCTAAAATGAAATTAGCTCAGGCAATAAAGAACCGGAGAGATTCAGTCAAATTTCAAGCGTACTTAAAAGACTGTGTTTTTTAAATTAAAATCTTAAAAAAAAAAAGAATAAAGAATAAAAGTATTCCAATAATGTATTTTTTCTGTTGTAATAATGGAAATTTACCTCAACTTCAATAATTCAGAAATTTTTATCTGAGAGTAAAAATAAAATTTACATAGTAGTTAAAAACAGAAGAAATCCAGTCAAATTTCAAACGTATGTTAAGACACTTGAAAAGAAAAAATAAAACTAAAATATCAAAAATGATTAAAATATACCAATACGATATTTATTGGGTTGAAATAATGAAATATTGTTTGAACCCCAATAATTCAGAATATTTTATCTGAGAGTTAAAATAAAATTGACTAATGTAAAAAATAGAAAATATTCTAGAGACGACAATTTTAAACTAAAACATTAAAATATAAATATATCCCAATGATATGTTCTTCCGGTTATAGTAATGAAATTTTGTTTAATAGTCAATGATTAAGAGTTCAGATATTTATGATTTTCTAGGATAACCGTTCAGATTTTTATGATTAATCTCCGATTTAAAAGAAAGAATAAATGACTATCATCAAATGCATTTATTTGAAAATGAAATTACGAAATCAGGAGTCAACCCCGGCAAAATTTGGGACCGGTTTAGAGCCTCTTCATAAAAATCCATTTAATAAAACAGGTTCCTTCACAAAATTCTTTTTTAATAAAATAGACATCTTCAGAAAATTCCAATTCATTCATACATACTCCTCATTAATTATTTGTATTTTGTTAGGTTTTAAAATGTGTAATTTGTAAAAAGGGAGACTTATAGAGGTTATCATTAATAAATGCACGATTCGAATTTCATAGTACACTGTTAAAATTTTCCTGTGAAATTACAGAGAATCTACGGGTAATCCATTATCTTAAGTCTTATGTAAAATTACAGAGCTTAGAAAAACAGAGATTCTGTTAAATAACAGAGAAGTTATTTGGTAAATTTACACAAGACTCTGTAAATTAACATCGTTAAAAGTACACAAGACTCTGTAAATTAACATCGTTAAAAATACGCAAGACTCTGTAAATCAATTTATTTTTTTAATTAAAATAATTCAACTTAGTTTTTGAAATCAGCGAATTTTAGAACTTCGAAGTATCAGAGTTATTCAAGCAAATTTGAACTGCTGTGCCATTTAATTTTTTTACACAACTTGCTTCTGGCCGGCCTGGGGTTTGAAACCGAGACCTCTGGGCAGGAGAAAAACATCTTACTGACTGCGACATAAGAGCTGTTACTGCGGTGTATAAAGGATATCCTTTATAATAAAGCGGGGAAAAATCTATTGTGCTTTTCAAAGATTTCGCTTCAAATATATTCTTTAGAAAATTTCTTAAACGGTTTATTTTAATTTAGTTTGGACCGATACATAATACCTATTATTTTTTTTAATCAGATTTAATTTTTTAATCCTTTATTTACGGAATTATTTATCAAGAAATTGCTTCTTCTCAATAATTATCTTCTTTAATATCTGAAGATATACTGGAATTTTTAAATAATAATAATGTGAAATTTAGGTGTGTTTTTTCATTAAAACTGGTTAAATATATTGGTAATTATAACATTTTTTGTAAAATATTTACAAAAATAATCAGATTAATTAACCAAAATTACTTTTAAGGTTATATCACAATTCTTATAAAAGCAATGTATTTAAATGTATTATGATTCTAACTAACTAAATGAATGAAAAATAAATTAAAAAATTGAAACTATTTTTTTTTTCTTTAATAAGTCTAATAAAATTGCAAAAGAATTTTAAACGTGTGTATTTGAATTACAAGTTTTAACAAAGCTGAAAATATTTTTAAATAAAAACATGGAAATCCCTACAGGGAATTAGATACAAGATAAGGGAAATGTCTGTAAATCGATGACCGAGAAACTCAATCGAACGCATTTAACCGAGAACTAGTGTAAATTTACAGAGTCTTGACCGAGAAACTCAATCGAATGCATTTAACCGAGAACTGGTGTAAATTTACAGAGAGTCTTGACCGAGAAACTCGATTGAATGCATTTAACCAAGAACAGGTGTAAATTTACAGAGAGTCTTGACCGAGAAACTCGATCGAATGCATTTAACCAAGAACTAGTGTAAATTTACAGAGAGTCTCCATTTTTTTTTCTGTGATTTTACAGAAAATTTTAACAGTGTAACTGGAATTCATCTTTCATTATAAAATGTTATTTTTCACAAAAGTATAATAATTTTCACAAGAAAAATTTTTACTTTTCACAAAATGGATATCATGGAAAAATCCCTGCATCGACAACTGGAAATTAACAGATACGGCTGACTTATTAAACAACTTACGCGTTTTCCGAAATAATCAAAGCTTTGAGATTTTTCTTATGACTGCAGTGCATTAGGTTTATGGAAAGATTTGATTTTTTACACCATCGTTCCTATATTACATTTCAACTTAACGAAAAAGTAATATTTATTCTCATGTATAATTTAAAACTATTTTTTAAATTAGATTTTTTTTTATCATACAAAATATTGAAATAATTAATTTAATATAGACACTGTGGATATTTAAAACTTACAGTCTGAGGTTTGGTTCGCATCTTTATTGTTTTGAAGAATTTCTAAAAACTTGTTGCATAAACATGTTGCAGAATATATACATTTGTTTTCATAACTTTGAGTATATAAAAAAAAAACAAACAGACAAATGATGTTTTATCTTCATAACAATTATTATTACTATTGTTATCGGTTTCTTTACGCAATATATAACAAGTATAGGATGTTTAATTAATTTGACAAACCTGCAACGTTTATACTATATGAATATGTTTTGAGATACTGTAAAGGATTTTTCCAAATTCAGAACATCTATGTTTATGAGCATTTAGACGAAGGATGGATGTTAAAATGCAAATTTTACGCATTTTTCTTATATTTTAATCAATAAACCAACTTTAAGTCGGTTATGAAATTTTCCTACTCGAAGACGAATTCATCGGACCCGAAAGCAATATTTTCCCATTTGTTCATCATGTACTCAGTAACTGAAAAAATAGAAATAACGGTTTAATCATTACAATAGTAGAATATTTTTTCTTTCTGTATTTTATATATTATATTGTATTATTAATTAGTATACTCAATGTATATCAGTAGTTCTTTTGTATTTGGCAATTCAAAATATTTGCATGCGGGTATAATGGACCCGATTGGTAATTTTTATATAATCTTTCCTTTTTTACGGTAGTCGAAGGGTTAAAAAAAAGTTACTACAAAAAATCTGGAGACTTTCATACATAAAACTATATAACATTAAAATTATTTTCGTTTCATGGGGTATAGGCGGATTTCAGTACACATAGAGTAAAAACTAAAAAGTACTAAAAGTATAAAAATTCATTTATTTAATTAATTATTAGAATTAATTTTAATTAATTAATTATTTAAGAATACACAACGTAGAAACTCAATATTATAAAATAAGACTGAATATCTACAATTATTAAATAATTAATAAATTAAAATTAATTCTAATAATTAATTAAATAAATGAATTTTTATAAAAATCAATTAAAGGAAATGTGCTAATTTGCAATTAGAAATTAGACCTTTTAATTATGAAGTCTAGAATAGACATTACTAAACGAGTGATATCATCCATCACGTGATGATCTTATCAGTGATAAGATAAGCTGATAAGGACGTAGAATCATTCATTTCTCGCCTAGCTTTTGCAAGAGATGGACGTGCTTTAAACAAGTTGCCGTATTAGATAAGTATAATTTTGTGTATTTCTATTGTGAAATGAATGCGAAATTAGAATGTTAAAGTATTTAATAATTTTTCGAATTTTAATAGATTTCAAAAACAATAATTTACAATAGTAAGATAACTGAAAAGTATAATTTTAAGCTTTGCTAACATATTTCATGACACTAAGTTGAACTGAAAATAGTAAACGGTTTGTCAGGACAATTGATTTGCATAGTTATCTATAAAAAAGATTTTTAAGTCTTAATACTTCTAACCCTAGTTCGCAGAAAAATATTACAAATTACTTATATTACAAACTTATGAAAGATATTAATAATTTAAATAAAGTTTTTTTATGATGACGTCACGGATACACACTAATTGATAAGATCTGTTTTTGAGGTAGGCGAGTTGATAAGATATTTTTATGAAAAAGTGGCAACGCTATTATCAGAAAATATTTGTATTGTGAGGATTGGCACCACAAAAGAGCATGAGCGGGGATTTCCCATGACATCATAGATTTGATAAATGCCCGGACCTTAGATAGTAATAAGTATCACGTGATCATGGCTTCGTAGATAAGAGCTTTCATTAATAATCATTTCTTCTGCGGAAAGCATGGGGCTAAGTTGTGTTTTATTTCACTTATGTTAGGTGTAGTGGTGTGTTGGATTTTTAGGTGAGAATGTTTTACTTGAGTATAAAATGATATAAATTAATATGTCTTAAAATTGCTATATGATATGATATGAATGTTTTTAAATAATAGAACTAAAAATAACTATTTGTAATAGACTGAATGAATTATTATTTTAATTATTATAAAAATTAATTATATGAGATGTGTTAATTGTAATTAGTAATTAGAGCTTTTAGCAAAATCTAACATAGTAATTAAATTTTTTTATCTACACCTTATCAGTATGAATCATCTTATCAGTGACGTCATAGATAAGGGTGATCACGTGGTCTTAGGTTTTACCAGATAAACGATGCGTTATCATTCATTCCCTTCGTGGCAAGCATAGTAGAAGGTTGGGTTTTATTTCGCGCAAGTTAAGTATAGAAGTATGGCGGTTTTTTAGATGAGAACAGTTTATTTATGTATAATTTGTAAATGATTTGTGACATAGCCTTCTCAACTAAATTTTGACCGGGAGAACCAACAGACATTTCCATGGAGGACAATAGTCTTTTGTGTAAAGGTATGCAGGAGGAGAGACAGTATACCTATCTCTGTCCTTGGGATCTGATCAATAGAGTATTTTGACATTCGAAGAAATAGCGGGGTGAATGAACAATGAGGCAGCAAGATCGCTCGTCCCCTAGGGGAAAAAAGTTCAAGGATGTGCAAGTGAGCAGTTCTGGACATTAGACACGAGACCTGGGTAAAGAGAGGTTGTATTTTGTCAACGTGAGAGATGTGAAGTACGAAACGTTCACTCATGTTGGGTGTTCGAAATGTAGATATGGTTATAAAAAGTGAGAGTGACTATCTATGGATTGTAAATTTATTATTGCATTTTTCAACTCAAATTTAATTATTCTAATAAAGAACTCGGGAAAGAAAAATGTGTTATTTTTGAACGATAATCCTACACGCGCTTAGAAAATCAAAAAGCTCTGGCCCACTACATCACAGCTAGTATAATAAATGGTGGCAGCTTACGGATCAATTAAGTCTAGCATAAATTAGACTGGGCCCACGTGAACCTGGTGTACAGACGGAAACATTGTGAGTAACAAGGACAGTCGGTGGTGAAATTGTGCGTTTGACGACAAGGATTTTCAGGAGTATCTGATTTAGGAACTATGAAATTCGGAGTGTCGAGTATGTTATCTGTTATGTAACAAGGACTCGTATAAAGGATCCGACGATATTGAAAATTTCTTCGGTAAACGTCCAGTGCAGTGGAGTGGATAGAAGAATACACCTCGTCCGCCCTTAGGAGTCTATGGAGACAGCTTGGCGGAAATTTCCCGGCGTAAATCAAGTTAAATCTGGATATACGACAGTGCCCGGGAGAGAGAAATAAAAGTGCAGGAAAACCTTGGAGCAGTGTAGAGTAAATGTCTACATTTGAAGGTAAGCCCTTTTATGAAATTTTCTAGAGAGGTCTGTTAGGATTTAATATTGTATATTTCTATTCTTGGTAATTGGTATATGTTTAAAAGAGAAAAATTCTTGGGTAGCTATTAATTTGGGATTGAAATTTTCAGTTAGAATTTTTATATTACACGGGTTTCCTAAGGTCTGTAAGGTAGTTCATTTGGTGTTGAAAATTTAATATTTATGTATTTTAGAATTTACTTGGGAATAGTAAATTACTGTTGATTAATAAAAGAACATTAATCGTCAAAGTTTAATCATAGTTGTGGATGTAACTTTTAGCTATAAAGTTGGGGCATATACTGCTTCTGTTTATTACAGTATTAAAGTTATTTGAAATTTTATAGGTATGCTGTGGAAAAATCAGGATTAATTGTTTAAATATAAATTGTATTTATATAGTACTGTGAGTATGAAAATAATTCTGAGGATTTACTCAGTTTTAAAGGATATAACAAGTGCACGAAAATTTCGGTAGGAAAATTGTATTATTGTTTTATGCATTGAGATACATCTAGAGGATAAAATTCTATTCCTTATTGTATTTTTCTTTGTTTTACAAATTGTATATATTTGTGTATTTTTGTGATTAGTATATTTTAGGGGAAAATCATGGAAGAATTTCTAGGGAAATTTCTAGGGATCTAGGGATTTCTAGGGAAAACATCTTGCTTTTTCTAACAGAGGAATTTGAGACCAACGTGTCGGCAACTAATAAGAAAAAACTATAATTCGGGCTATTTTAGCAGCATCGGATTTATAATGAGAGCTTTGCTAAATCGAATTTGGAATGTATTCTTAAAGAGGATGCACAACGCAAAGAAAAATTAGTCTTGGAACGGGAAGACGAAGAGCGTGAAAAAACAAGACAATTTGAGATAGAAAAATTAAGAATTCAAAATTCTTTGGAAACTGTTAGTCAATCGTCTAGTGATATGGGTGTAGGTTAGCATAGGAATCCAAAAATTAATTTGAAAGTATTAGTTCCAAGTTTTGATTCTAAATTAATTGACAACACTTTTTTCTTTATGATCTTTGAAAAACAGGCGGAAAAGGCTAAAATTTCGCAAGAGGATATGGTTAGCTAACTAATTCCTTTATATTACCATCAGATATCGCGGAAATTATAGTGAAGCAGCCAGCAGAATTAGGTGATGATTTTCAACATGTAAAAAAAGTTTTATTAAATCGTTTTAGGTTGGTAACGGGTGCTTTAAAACAAAAGTTTGAAAATCATCAAAGAAAACCAGGAGCGTTATGGGTGGATTTAGTATATGAATTAAGGGGTTATTTGGATAATTGGTTGGAATAATTAGAAATAAAGGATTTCGAGTCTTTAAAAGAACTCATGCTCACTGAGCAAGTAAAAAATCACGTTCCTTTTGAAGTAAAAGAAAAATTTACGGATGGATGGGATGAAATGAAAGAGGCTTCGAAGCTTGCTGATAAATGCGATAAATATAATAGTATTAGAAGTAGTTTCAGGAAATCGGAGAAAAAGTCTTGGGAAAAAAACCTTATTCAGAGATGCAAAGAAGCGATTTAAATCCGAAAATTAAGGGTGAAGTAAAAGTTAAATCGGAGTTAAGAATAAAAGGGAAAGTTTTAAAAATGATGAATTTAAAAAAGACCAGGCTTTTGAGAGGAAAAGGCAGATTAGGTGTTTTTTTTTTTTTTTTTGTGATCAACCTGGGCACATAAAACCAGATTGTGCGGAATGGTTAAAAAAGAAAAATCAGTTCAATACAGTTAATCATTTAGGTAATGATATTGATTTAGGAGATTGTTTTAAAACTTATCTTAAAAAAGATCTAATAAATGGGGTTGAAAGAAACTATTTGAGGGATACGGGAGCGAGAATCGATCTTTGTTATAGAAATTGGGTTAAAACAGAGTATTTTACTGGAGATATAATTGGGTACATCAACCTCTTGATAATGAATGTAAATGTTTACCTTTAACATGGGTGACTATAAAGGGGATTTTGGTTACATCACCACTAAGGCGGCGATTAAACCATCTGAGTCGGAGCAAGGTTACTATCTCTTAGGTAATAAAACTGTGCAGCTTATTGAGCAAAATAAAGGAAATGAGGTTCCAATAAATATGGTAATTACCCGTAGTAGGACGAATTCTTTAAAAAAAAGAATGGAGCAACGGGATGCTGAAAATGAAATTTTGTTTACCGAGCATGTAACGTTAGAAGAGCAGGGGACCAAGAGGCATTTTCCATGGAGGACAATAGTCTTTTGTGTAGAGGTATGCAGGAGGAGAGACAGTATGCCTATCTGTCTTTGGGATCTGCTCAGTAGAGTATTTCGACATTCGAAGAAATAGCGGAGGAATGAACAATGAGGCAGCAAGATCGTCCCCTAGGGAAAAAAAGAGTTCAAGGATGTGCTAGTGAGCAAGCAGTTTTGGACATTAGGCACGAGATCTGGGTAAAGCGAGGTTGTATTTTGTCAACGTGAGAGATGTGAAGTACGAAACGTTCACTCATGTTGAGTGTTCGAAATGTAGATATGGTTATAAAAAGTGAGAGTGACTATCTATGGATTGTAAATTTATTATTGCATTTTTCAACTCAAATTTAATTATTCTAATAAAGAACTTGAGAAAGAAAAATGTGTTATTTTTGAACGATAATCCTACACGAGCTTAGAAAATCAAAAAGCTCTGGCCCACTACATCACAGATTTTAAAGTTTTTTTTTTACGTTCTATGATTTGAATGATTTAAATAACATAAGTGAATTATAAGTATAATTTTTAATAGTACAATTTAAAGTTAGCTGGATATATTTCATAAAACTAAGTTGTGAGATTACAAGACGCGTTCTTTATCATATTAAACCCATGAAAAATTATTAAGTCAGTATATTGATAACACAAGTTAGCATAGTAACTTTATAAGTTATTTCCAAGTCTTAACTTAAATAAGTAAAGGAATAATTCAAATTAAGACATAACCTATTTGATTTTCCGCTGTTATTTTTATTCTATTTAAAATGTCTTTCATAGTTTCTTAAAATATTTGCATATACATGGTAAATTGTTGTTAGGTTAAACAAATTGTTACTATGCGTTGTTTGGTTGGTTTATTCAGTCAAAAAAAAAAAAAACGATAGCTAGGATAAATAATTGAAAGGTTGAATGTATTCACTAGACAATTGAAACAGAAAACATTGAAATTTACAAACATAGTATAATATATATATATATCATATTCATAAAAAGTATAAATTGACTAACTTGAAAAATGCCATCGAAATATTTAAAACATTTGTCTTTTAACATATATGTATAGAAAAACATAAATATTTCGTTAATTTGTAATTAAATAAGAAATTATTTTTAAACTTACAATTTTTTCCCCTCAAAACATAGCTCATACACATGTATGTACATAGATATGTATTAAAATTTGTTGACTTTGAAATATTAATGAAGCATTTTTTAATATTTTTTAATGTTTTTCAAAACATTTTTATCAGTTGTTCAAATCTTTAATACTGTCTTGTAATGTTTATATATATTTTTTAAATAATTTACTTTTAATTTGTATACTTTTAATTGTATCTTTTTCAAAGCATTTTTATCAGTTGTTCAAATCTTTAATATTGTCTTGTAATATTTATATATAATTTTTAAATAATTTACTTTTAATTTGTATGCTTTTAAATTTTTCTCCATTTACAAATACACACACACACACACACACACATATATAAGTAATTTATACGCATATACTTATACGAATATATATTTCTAGTTAATAAATTAAACATATCGTTGTCATTCTCTAATTAAGGTTAACTCTAAATTTCGAGAAATTATTCTAATTTGCTTTTAATTAATCTTTAAGTACTGGCAATTATCTAATCCCATATATCCTCACTGGGTTAACAAACAACCCCTTAAGTAAAGTGAGTCAAATTGTGATGCTTTTCCCCCTTTCAAGTTGAAGTCTAACAGAATCAGGTCCTCACATAAAAGTTTTAAAATTTCATTAAATGCACTAAGTAATATTTTATCCTACAGAAAACTATGCGTTACTAGTTACTTTTGAACTCAACGTAACATTTATTTTATTATTATTGTAATGACATTATTATCCTAATAGGATATGCTATTATTATTTTAATCTGCTTATTATTTCAATAATGTATGCTTTTATTTTTATTTAACTGCAATTAATATTGATAGTAGAATTTAATTAGTGTGAAAAAAAAATTGTCCTATAGAAAACTATGCGTAACTTTCTAATAGGTGTTTTTGAGCTAAACGTAATATTATTATTATTATTTCAATTGATTTATCATTTCAATGTTATTTGTTATTATCAGTATTAGTAGTAGTATTTAAATACTATTAATATTGATCGTAGAATTTAATTAGTGTGTTTGAAAAAATATATATATATTGCCTATAGAAAACTATGCGTTACTTTATTATAGTTACTTTTGAACTCAACGTAATATTTCTTTTATTATTATTGTAATGTCATTATTATCCTTATAGTATATGCTATTATTATTTTAATATTCTTATTATTTCAATAATGTATGCTTTTATTTTTATTTAAATGCTATTAATATTGATAGTAGAATTTAATTAGTATGTGTGAAAAAGAAAAATTGTCCTATAGAAAACTATGCGTAACTTTCTTATTGGCACTTTTTAGCTAAACGTAATAATAATAATATTATTATTATTTAAATTGAGTTATTATTTGTTATATGTTATTATTATTAGTAGTAGTAGTATTTCAATAGTGCATGTGTTACGTGAAAAATCAATTTTTAAAATTACATTTGTCAATTAATGTTTCTTTTATTTAATGCCAAAATGTTCTTTGCAAAAATATTCTCTAAAACATTATAAACAATGCGAAAATTTAGAACAGTGTGTTAAATTTCGTTCATTAAAAAGTGCATTATAAAAAATAGAAAACCTGTCCTAAAATAACTCCATTTGTTCAAAAACATTGGTAGATGAGATTCTCAAATATAAATTCACTTGAAGAGTAATCTATCGACCTTTATCACTGGACCTAACGCGTTTTTCGTTCTACAATTTCCTGGCGATAAGAATCACCCCACTCAAAAATCCTTCTTTAAAATACATACGAAACTGATATATAAGTAAAATTTATCGAAGTAACATTATTCTTTTAACTTTAAATATTGTTCAGATAAAAACCTAATTATCTAAATTTAAAATTCCGCTTATTCATAAAAACTCTTCATTAAAAATTATCACTTCCTTTTTCTAATAATTATCAGTAAAAAATGTCATCCTATGCTAAAAAACTTTATCTCAAAAAATCCATATCAAAATTCTCTTGTCTCCCCCTTCGCTTATCGCACTGCACTTCCGTTATCGTACTACTCCCCTTCATTTATCACATAGCACTTTAGTTATCGTACTATAAGACGATAACCTACGCCTCACGACCTCCACAGGAGCACAGACGACTTTCATTTGACCTTGAGACAACGGCGCTGATGCAGAACTCTTATTTCTTACCTACTCCTGGCTACAAAAGTCAGGGCCAAAATGACTGTTTCAACTTTTGTAAATAACTGTTTGTAATAGTTTTAATTTCTCAAGAAATTTTTTAAAAAAATGGCATACTTTATAAGAAAGGAAAAAGGAAAGAAACAAGCGAAAAAAGAAGAAGAAAAGAGTCATAAAAGATTCCTTACTTTGTAATCCAGATGTATTTCCCGTAGAAAGTTGGCGAAATATGCGGAACAATGCATTATTTTTTGCTCCTGAAAAATAATAATCTTTCATTAATAATAATTATTACTATCATAGTAAGAATAATAACATTGTGCAATGAAGACCTAAATTTTCTTAAAGATCACTTTTACAGAACAAAAGAAATAACATTATTTGAAATCAAAATGAATACATTTGAAACTATAGATGGATGAAAAATGCATTATAAGATGTTTCAAGATAGTTTAGGATGTGAATGCAGCAGTGAAAATTTTGTATATTTTAATACATGAGGTTAATTGTGCAATTGCTTTTTAGTAACAATTTATTTATTTATTTATTTTTTTTTTTTTTTTAACTTTTAAAAATTTTTACTATGCTATTTGAGCGCACAAATTTACGAATAAGATTTGTATAAAATATGGCATAAAATCATCATTACAATTTACGATAACTACTATTTACAATTGAAAATTATCCAAAGTTTAATATAAAACTTTGAAAGGTACACTTTGAAAAATTTTTCTTCTAATTTAATGCATGAGAGTTTAAATAGTAGAAAGATGAATTTGTATTGAAAATCCAATGTCGGTAATGTAAGTCTAATGTAATATTTGCTGGAAGTTGCTTTTGAGCATTTTTCAATGCAATATCATCAAAACATAAAATAATTTAAATGTAAAACGTAATGTTTTGAAACATATCATTTAAACAATACAATAAACACAACTAAAACAAATTGGATTTTTTGGAATTTATATATCCTTTATGAATATAATTTAATAGAGTAACTAAAAAAAATATGAACTATCGATAAGACGTTTTTTGTTACTTCCTGTTCTAAAATAATAAGCTCATACTTTTGGCAATTTTTCTCGCTGAAGACTTTTTTATAAATTTAAAAATTACATTTCTTTCAGCTTCGTACTGGTACTGTAATACAATAATAACATCGCTCTTTTAAGAATTTTTTCGCTAAGAATTTTTAGAGATGTATCTATTTAGCTATCTATCTATTTATACGTTTTACAGCTCCGTATACCACATTGTGTAATCAGTATTTTTTTTTTTCTTTTGTCCGTTGAAGATTTTCAAAGTTTCTTCATTTATTAGAGGGGGAAAGATACCATAAATTAGAATATTACATTAAATTACATGAGCAGATATAGTAATCAGTATAAAAAATGATTACAATTAATTTGTAAATATCAATAAAGAATGTATCAAATACAGTCGGACTTCGTTATCCCGACACCCGGTTTTCACGTCACTCCGCTTATCACGTCAGTTTTTCAAAGTCCCGATTTTCTATATATGATTTTAATGTAAATAAACTCCGGATTTTACGTCGTTGAATAATTTTCAACTCCGGATATCCCGACGGTTTAGGAACATTGTCAATTTTTCACAATCCATCTTATAAGCATGGAAATTAAGCGGTAAGAAATGTCTTAGCCAAACTTTTCACAAAAAATTCTAAAATACCCATTGAGATAAATGATAAATTTTACTTCAATCCTTTATCTGAATAAATAAAACACACACTATGAATGATCCACTTAAGCTCCAGATATAGACGTATCAGTCAACTCGAAGTCTTTTTGTTCTGGTTAGGTGACGCTTTCTTGTGGTTACACGACGTTTTTCATCCGACTGAAACCGAAGCTTTGCATTGCATTGAAACGATCAGAAATTATCTAACATCTATTTCTGAAACAACGAATATTGATTACAATTCATTGTGTAATATTGCAAAAAAAGAATTGTAGGAAGCACATCTAGGGATAAGCAAAACTTAATTCATCAATATATCATGTAACAATAAAAAACAAGTCATCATAAATCTCATTTTTATTCTTTTCAATTTTGTTTTTGTGTTTGTTTTGTTTAATAATAAACTTTTATTGCTTAAAACTGCAAGAACAGTTATGAATTTAAAATTGTCTTAAATTAATTAAAAATACAGCTTTTTATAAACATATTTTTCTCCAACTCCGATTACCGCGACACTCCGCTTATGACGACACTTTTTTTTTTTATCATTAGAGTGTCAGGATAACGAGGTCCGACTATATATCAAACAGAAGCAGTTCCAAAGAATATCAAAATTATTTTGCACTCATTTCATTTTACTGAATTTATTTAAATTCTTGTTTATTTCATTAAATGTTTTTTATACGTAATTTGAAAGCTTAAGGGGCCCATGGACCTTTATTTGAGAAAAAATCGACATTTCTTTTTGTGTGTATTATTATTTTCCAATTTGTACTGCGTCATTCGTGGAAAACCGAGTGCAAATGCGATTATTTTATGCAAAGTTACAAGCGTTTTAATTTTGCTCACAAACACTTTTTGGGCCTTTTAATATACTATAATTCACTCAATACTGATGCTTCAGCTTTTTTTTTTTTTTTTTTTTTTTTTTTTAATGCTTCTTGCTACTTAATTTTTGATCAAAATTCATGAAACTGATAAGGAAGAATCCTGATATTGCTTAAAAAGAAACTGTGTATGCATTTTAAAATTCGACTTCATTAAGTCAATTAAATTTGATTTTTAACTTATTATAAGGCAGAATTTTGATGAAAATCGATGCGGAATTCAGAAAAATATCTCTAAAAAATTATTTAAGGGATTAAACAATCGATACACAGATTTGTTTGTAATAGAGTTTTATGTGATTAAAATCCAAAATCGAGGAAATATCTGAAAAATTAAGACGCAAGGAGTATTTTAAAATTTTAATTTTTTTTTTTTTTTTTTAAGATCTTAAAATAGAAAAAGGTTAGAGATTTTTTAAAGGCGTTCTATATACACTTATGATGAAATGCATATTTGCACACAATTTCAAATCTCTATCATGAAAATTAAAAGATTTTTTTTTTTAACGTCCACCGTCCTCTTAACCCCTTGGGGACCAGCGACCGGTATTCGTGCCACGTAAGTTCTTCAGAATCGGGGATTATTCTCACCAGTAAATTTTTATTGTAAATTTTGCCTTATTTAATCCGAGCATTTTCCGGATTCAATTAAGCAAAAATTTCTGTTTTAAAAAACCGGTGATTAAAGATTAAAAAATCTATAAAAGACGCTCGTCCCCAAAGGGTTAAATCTTGATAATCAGTTTTTCTTTATCGATAAGTCATCAAAATGAGACGTTATTTAATACAAACTTCGGCAAAGGATAATAATATTAGTTCGATTAAATTTAAGAAAATAAATTTGCTGGTTAGACTATAAATAAAGCACTCATATCTAAAAGTCCCAAAAGTGACTAAAACTATAATTTCTCATTAGGTACATGTAACACTTCAACAGACATCTCTTGTATACATAAACGTGCAACATTGTCAATAAACTATTACTATTACTATTATTAAATAAAATAAAATAATTGTTAAAAAGTAAATTAATTTTTTTAATACTTTATATTTAAATTAAATTAATACTTACCACTTAATGAATTGATAATTAATATTAAATAATAAAGTAATAAAAGTATTTGAAAATTTAAAGATTAAAATAAGCAATGTGAATTAATTATTTTAACCCTTAATTAAGTGCTTTAGTAATACAAGATTTAAATTAATACAATATTTGATTAATTAATAATTAATATTAAACAATTTAGTATTAAAATAATTTATCAAATTTTGAGACGATAAATCAATTGATTTGACTATAAATAAAACAACGTGTCTGAAACGTTCCAAAAATAATTAAAAATATATTAGGTTGAGCAAACAGTTCTGGGCAATATTTAATCTAATAGTCATATATAACCAGATCTATAACCAGAATTTGTATCATATATAGGTGTACTAATGGTATATCTATAAGAGTTCAGGGCGTGACTCCATCCGATTATGACCTCTTTCGATCAATGCACCACTTTTTCAAGGGACGTCGGTTTGAAACCTTTAATGAACTTGAAGAAGCATGTCAAGAGATTTTTGATTCCATGGAGCCGCCATGGTACTTCCAACAAATCCGGAATCTGGTAGAACGACGGCAGTAAGTCGTGGACTATGATGGTCTCTACTTTGAAGAATAGTCCTTGTTGCTTTTGTTGTTAATTTGCGCATAACAACGCAACTTTCACAAATTTACAGAACTTTTTGCTCAACCTAGTATTTTCAAATTAGATGCGCGTAACTGCCCTTCAACGGGCATCATTTGAATACATAAAACGGTTTAATTATTAACTTTATTTCAATAATGATAAACAGAGATGGAAACCGTTACAGAGTTTCTACAATTAACGTCAGATAGCCTTATGCCCACCATTGAGAGTAATTTTCATTGTCTTTTTATTTTACAATCACGTTAGTAAATTTATTTAATTTTTATTTATTTTGTTACATGCTTATTGAAGTTTGGAAAGTAAGGTAAGGTAATACATTTTTTTTACCAATCTGTCATGAGAATGAGATTATATTTAATACAAATTTCGGCAAATCAAGGTAACAGTCGTTTTGCATTAACAGTGAGTATCAAAATATTTTTTCAAAATTTTGAGAAGATAAAGCTACCGGTTTGGCTAAAAATAAAACAACCTGTCTACATATCATCAAAAGTGGCTAAAAATAAAATTTCATATTAGACGCTTATTTCAATGAACATGATTTGATTACACTGGAGCCGACAAAAAGAAATCCACGGATTGGCAAGGTATTTTAACAAATGTGCAGCCAAGGGCGGATCCAGCTCATCATTTAGGGGGGGGGGGGGGGTCATGGATTTCCTTTTTTGGTGTAGGAAGGGATCACATCTCTTTATGAGAATCTTTTATATTGAAAGCTATTCCTAAATCCAAGCTAACTACTTTTCTGATACTTTCGTGGAGTCATTTTCATTCGTAAATACAAAGAAATTGCATTAATATTCGTAAAAATATAAAATTTAACGATTTTGTTCAGATACCAAGAAATTAAAGAGTTTTTCATTTTAAAAATAAAGGTAAAGATTCATTCAGAAAATGTTGTCAAATTTAGCATTTTTTGCCAAGTTTTACGAGTTGACAGCCACAAAAATGTCTTCACAAGGGAACAATTGGCTGTTACTTCCGGAAATTCAATTTTAAAAGTCTAACAATTGTCAACAATTAAATATGGCAAAAATTTGTATTCACTTTTAGAGTTAACAAAACCGTACAAATTGGCAACTATACGATTTTAGTGGCATGAAAATTGCAGGTGTAACCTCATCTTTCTGCTCAAAGTATTAAATAGTTTTCTTTTCAATCGAACTTATACCTTTGGAATGGATAATTTTCTTCTGATGGACTTATGGCTTCCATTATTATGAAACAGTCATTATAAATGAAGTGTTAGGGGGAAATAAAAGAGCAGCCGTAAAAAATTAGAACTCTGATTTTCTGGTCAGAATGGGAAAAAAAATGGCCATAAGTTTTTTAAACTAACTTTAATTTAGTAACTCGGTTAAAGCGGAAACTCGATTAAGCGGGGCTCGAATAATCGGGACTCCTCTGTATATTTCATTTTTAAAATGATCTTTAGAATATTTTTATTAGTATTCAGAGGGGGCTCATGACCCCCATGACCTCCGTCTTGGATCCGCCATTGTGTGCAGCCTATGGAGGTTATAAACATTCTCCACTCCACATGCAAGATAATTTGTATCATATCAACATTAAAAAAAGAATATTTAACAATTAATAAATATTAAATCTTCAAAGAATTAGTTTTTACATTATGGAGAATTCACACTGTTCAGTTTTTATTTCCTCAGGTGGGGGAGAAGCTTTACCCTGATCTCACGTTTCACATAAAATTTAAGCACATAATGTAAAAGGAAAACAAAATAAAATTGATCTCCACAGAAGAATAAGTTTTCGAAATCATCATAAATTTTAAAAAAAAATGTAGTTAAATTTTTAAATACATAGAATCGTAATGGCATCTGTTGTCCTCTCACTGCTGGCATTTATCATCCTTGAATACATAAACATGTACAACAAAATTGTCGATACATTTCCATTCTTTCAGAGATTAAGAATTATCAATATCCGACATTAAAACGGTTTAATTATTACTTTTCCTTCGATAATGACATTACCTCCGGAGATGGAAGCCTTCCAGAGATTCTAAAATTAATGTCTGAGAACGTTATACCATTGAAAGTCATTTTTTATTGATTCATTATTTTACAATAACTTTACTGAATTTATTAATTTTTTCATTTTGTTACACATTGATTTATATGCTATTTGGAAGGTAGGGTAAGGTAATCAATTTTCTTTACCAATCAATCGTCAGAATGAGATGATGTTTAATATAAATTTCGGCAAATCATGGTAACAGTCGTTTTGAATTAATTATGAGTATTAAAATAATTTTACGAAATTTGAGAAGATGAATCGACTGGTTAGGCTAAAAATAAAACAACATGTTTAAATATCTCAAAAATAGTTAAAAATAAAATTTCGCATTATACGCTTACTTCAATGGACATAAATTTGATTACAGTGGCACTGACAAAAAGAAATCCAAGGATTGGTAAACTATTTGATAGTATAAGGCTGTTGTTAGCAACTTAGAACCAAGGGGTTTTCCCCCCTAAGATTTATAAACTTGAAATAAGCTAAAGTGGGAATTATTTTTTCAGATAACTGCCTCTCTCCTCCATGTTCAAGATACGCGCTTGAAAACACACGCTCCGTAATGTTAATCCTGGCAGGTTATTTTCGAATTTCTCGTTTTAATTTGAATATTTTTAAACGATTTTTTTTTCTTTTGCATATGATAGCTGAGCTCAACGTTTAATATGACTCTTTTTTACTTTTTCGATTTTGGTTGCAGATTTTTTTTAAAAAAGATACTTTCAGTTTTCAAACCGGTTTCGAAACTGAAAGTACCTTTTTAAAAAAAAATCTGCAACCAAAATCGAAAAAGTAAAAAAGAGTCATATTAAAGATTGAGCTCAGCTATCCTATATATATATTAAAAAAAAAAAAAAAAAAAAAAAAAAAAAAAAATCGTTTAAAAATATTCAAATTGAAACGAGAAATTCGAAAACAACCTGCCCATAGAATTAACATTACGGGGTGTGTGTTTTCAAGTGCGTGAAGAATACCCTTAAAGGAAAACCTCAGATGATAAAGGCAAGGCCCGACTTAGACTAACTAGGGCCCCGGGGAAAGCATAATTCTGAGGGCATCCTTTAATATGTCGATCCATAGAAGTTGTTCGCGAATTATGCTTAAGTGACTATAGTAATAAACTTTATATGTATTGCATATATATATAAATTTTGTACCAGGTACATTCACATCTGTACACAGAGTATTACAAGAAAGATTATCAAAACTTTAATAAAATACTAGTTGGAAGATTTGTAAGAAACTAGTGGGGAAAATGATGTATTTGATTGACTTGTATGTGTCATAAGACGTCTAAAAAAAAAAGGCCCTTAGTAGGTAATCATAAATAGTTTTAACTTCTGAGGAAATCATCAATAATGAATTTCTCTTTAAAACAATTAACTACTAAGTTGGTACACTGAAAAAAATGGGTATTCAAAATTGCGTAAAAAGTAACTCAATTTTAAATACGTGACATACTCAAAATAGCTCTGATCCAAATGTACTCAAAATTGAGAAACACCACGTATTCATTTTTGATCGTGTTCAAATATGAATTGTTATGTACTGTAACTTTTCTTGACCTCCTACCCCTGAAACTACAAATTAAAGTAAAAATGTACTAACATTTATTTTCCGTTCTAAATTATTATCAAGAAACGTTTAATTGATTATTTATTAAGAAAAATAGCAAAATTAGTAGCAAAATACCCAAATCGAATATTTTTATAACAAGAGCTTTATTTGTAAGCACTTTTAAAATACTGTACATAATTTAATATTTGAATCATTATGAACATCTTTTATGCCACCATAAATGAAATAAACCATTGCAGGGTACAAAATTATCATTTTGTTTGTGTTTGATGTGATGCTTCAAAATTGAGAAAACATATGTTCATTTTTGATCCAAACATACTCAATTCGATAATATGGAGTACATCGATTTATTCATTTTTGAGTACTTCATTTTTTTCAGTGTATAGTAATTTTTTAATCATTAGTTTTCTTTGGTGGAGGAGGGGAGGGGATACATGGGTACGGGTAGAAGGGAGTGGAAGGGGTAAAACTACACTACCTTCCTAGATCTTTGAAAAAAAAAATTGTCATTTTGGCCAGTTTTCTATTTGGCACTCCCCTAACGAAAATCGTGATTACCCCCATGGGTCTCCCTAAAATGGGTGTCCTGGAGGGCTTCTCAGCATGCCCCTTGCATCCGTCAGCACCCTGGATAAAGGTGGTATGTGACAAAATATAAAAAATTGAGTTAATCATATGATTGAAGATAATCAATGGTTCTGTATCATCTGTTAAATTACTATTTGAAAAAACCTAATACTCACAGGGATTTTAATTGATAAAGGAGCTATTTGACATTAAATGCAAATAGACATTTGGAACTTTACAGCTCATTTTCTCAAAATGATAATTGTATCACTTACCACCTTTATCATTCGAGCTCTTCATAAATGTTAAGCTCATACGACGTAAAAGGAAAAACAAAATAAAATTGGTCTCCACAGGTGAAAATTTTAATTCCTCCTTCTCTTGGAGATTATTTATTTTATTTCTCTTGGGAATAATAATTTTTTTCTTATAACAAATTTTTCTCTTCTTTTTTCAAAATCATCAGAAATAAAGAAAATTGTATTGTATTTTAAAATAAATGAAGGGACACTGGCTCTCCCCTGCCTCCTCTCTGTCGGCGCTTGTGCATGAATGCCTAAACATATACAACAAAATTGCCGATAGTATTTCCATTCTTTCAGAGATAAAAATCATCAATATCCGACATTAAAACGTTTTAATCATTAGCTTTCCTCTAACAATGACATTATATGTGGAGATGATGGAAACCTTTCAGTTTCTAAAATTAATGTCTGAGAACCTTGTGCCATTGAAAGTCGTTTTTATTGATTCGCTCAGGCAATTTTAGAGAGGTTTAGATCAAAGCGATTCTTTAATGGAGTGCAGCAAGGAAATGACTAGCAATCACTGAGTGATTAGTCACTTAATCACCAGTGATTAGTCAAATGATTAGTTGTGTATAGATTAAGAATGTATGTTCTCGGAAATATGTAATCGAAAGGAGAACTAATGGAACACATTGAAAGTTTGTTATAAATTAAGAATTTTCCAGCACAGAAGCCAAAAGCTGAAGAAGGGTAGAACAAAAGTAAAACCAAATTTAAATTTGGTAGGCTTTTAATTTTCAGTTGAAACGCTTGAATTAATCTTTGAGTGTTTTATACTGTCTTTTTGACATAACTATTTTTAAGTTAACTATATAACTAAATTATTTATTTAATTATTCATTTATTTCATTTTTGCAGATTACTTTGCAAGAGGTCCATAAAATCCAACAGGGCGGTTCTCAAATTCCCTGCTCAACGAACATGAAACTTTCTGACACATTTTCTGACTCTCATATGATCATAATGGCACATAATTCGCAGGCCTGACTATTGAAGCGATTTGGAATAGAAATGCGTTTTCCATTTTTTGATAAATAAGTTACTTAATAATAAATAAGCTAATTAATATTAAGCTAAAATAAATAAGCTATTTTGGACGCACGTGACAACAGGTTTTTCTCCTTTCTATCGTGTCCGGAAATTCGGTTCAAAAACACCAACTTTGACAGTATTATCTGAAAGATCTTTTTCGCTCACCAAAAAATGGAAAACGTCTTTCGATTAGATAGTTTCTGAATAACAACGCCTGTCAATTTCGTTTATGAACAAAAATAAATTAAAAATGTGTAAGAAAGTAGCCCCTTGGGATGTGAAAACAGCCTTAAGAAGTCCCAAAAGAAAAAAAAAAAATAATAATCGAATATAATAGGCTGTTTGAAATACAGTTAGTTACATAGCAAGTTTACGAAAAATCCTCGCATATTAATCACGGGTTGTACTTCATTGGCTAAAACAATCTTTTTCTTTGGCAGCTGAAAACTCAAAAAACGCAAGGTTAAAGTCGCAAAGTCTCTGATACGCCTGTCTGCCCTTCACAACGGAGGTCAATTCGGATCGAAGGTCAAAAATAAAAAAGCACTCCTCGTTTAGCCCGTTGCTTCCAATAACGATCCCTTTAATATTACCAGGTCTCAGTTTACGTGAGTTCGATCACGAAATCAAACGACCGACGTCGAGTCAGATCTTCTGCAAGTTCACGAATTGGAGGAAAAAATGTTGTACTCTACTTAGTGAATAAGTTACGCATCTTGACCTCATTTGCATGGCTTGTTACTACAAGCAATTCCCAGATAGCTTCCAAAAATATTGGAAGCGTAATTAGCGTCCATTAATTAATTATAATTAACCTACTATTGCACATCCTCACATGATTTTGATTTGAATGCTATACACCTCTAGTAAACAGCGCCCCAGTGCTGAATTAAGGATATATCCCGGAGAAGGGAATCCCCACTCCCGCCCCTCTGGAGCATGAAAATATTCTCTTTCCCTGGAAAAATTGAAATTTCGTATTTGGTAATGGTTTAAAAGTACAATTCCACCCCCCCCCCCCAAAAAAAAAAAAAAAAAAAAAAAAAAAAAAAAAACTCTAGAAAGTCTTTCCTGGATCTTCAAAATTCCCTCCCGGAAGAAAATGTCTTGAATCAACATTTCAGCGCTCTAAAGCAGTGGCATAGGAAAAGGGATACTTATAGCAGTGGTGTAGTCAAACATTACGGAAGCCGGCAGGTAGTCATTTTCAAACGAATTGAAAAGTTACGATTATCAATAATTAATAAAATAGCTATGAGAATAATTCATTGTTGGAACTAATGATATAATGTCATTATCACAAAAATTATTTTAATTATTTCAGATAGAAGATTTAAGATATTAAATTATTTAGAATTATGATCGTGGAGGATCAGTGCATATAATCCTATATTTCGCATAACAATTCTATTGAAATTGCTTAGTTACTAGTCAGTACTAGTAGTAGTAGTAGTACTACTACTACTACCACTGTGAAATAAATAATACTGCGTATTAAACTTTCAAATATTAAATAAAATGAAATAAAGATAAAATATGATTTACTAAGCTGATTTTGAGGTTTCTGATCGGCAGATTTACTATTTCGAATAGCTATTTATAGAGCTGGAATGGTTATTTATAGTTTTAGGATAGGTTTATTTATAGTGCATTTATATATAAAGAATCTTTTTTTTTTTTTTTTTTTTTTTTTTTTTTTTTTTTTTTCCAGAGAAAGAATCTCCCCCCCCCCCCCCCCCCCCCAGAGAAAGAATTATTAAACACGAAAGAGAAAAGAATAATTGAATGGGGAAGATGTGATCCCCTTGAGCTCCTCACTTTTCGACGCCCCTGCTCCTAATGCTAAAGATTTTCTTATTTATATGAAAATATTTTTTTAACATCACATGAGTTGCTCCAAATACGTTTATTTTCTGTATTCAATGTTTGATAAGTAATCTCTGAAAAATAATTCTGTGGATAAAAAGTATACTATAAATATCGATTATATATTTCTAATATGTAGATAAGGTGTTTCAACGTTAGCTATAAAAATTGCTTTTTTATTTTCAAATAATTTTATTTAACATTTGATGCTTTCAATTGATGATTTCTCTCATATATTGCATAATATTATATTATGCAGTAAAGATTTACAGTGTTAAGTCTCTGGAGTTCGGTGTTTTAAATTGTCTTACCTGAAATAATTAAAATATTGATTTCATGACAATGGCATTTATGTGCAAAATATTTTTTAAATATTTCCTATATTTAAATAAATACTTAAAACACGTTTTCATAAATAAATAAATAAATAAATAAATAAATAAATAAATAAATAAAAATACAAATTGGGGACGGGAGGGGAGGGGGGGGGGCTGGATGACCAACTAGAAACTTACATTTAGAATTGATCAATTAAAAACTTTATTATTTAAATCTGTGGGGAAAATAATGCTTTACAAAATATTTTAAATGCAACCAAAATACGGTAAACTCTCTACAAGGCGGACTCTGTGTAAGACGGAAATCTGTCTAACTCGGAAAGATTTTCAAGTCCCTGCGAATACATAGACATAGAATAAAATTTGTCTAAGGCGGAAAATTGTCTACTACGGAAAATTTTCTCGGTCCCGATCGATTCCGCCTTATAGACAGAGTATACTGTAATATTCTTCAGCCACAAAACTGCAAAGTAGACGTCCAGTCTCTTTATTAAATTTTTTAAACAAAATTTAGTGCATCAATACCTTAATAAAATATTCATAGTAACATACTAAAATTCATTACATTTTTCAGGAAAATTTTAACAGAGATAAAATGTATAAACGATGATTTACTTTGGAAAGGCAATTTTAAGATGATTTACTTTGGAGAAGAAATTTTAAGATGATTTACTTTGGAGAGGCAATTTTAGGTGGACTCCAAATCTATTAAATTATTGTAAACAAGCAAGGCCAATCATTTTATTATCTTTTCTTTTTGTACACATACTCACATGCACCCCACTCAAAATAAATATATAAACAAAATAAATTAATAAATAACAATAAATAAATAAATAAATAAATGCATAATTGAAAGAATTGAAATTGCACACTTTAATCGCATTTTTTTTTTTTTTTTTTAAGATTTGGCATAGATTTCCCTTGTTAATTATTCTTTTATACAATCTTTTTTTATACACACACGCATTCACACCCTCGAAAACTAAGTGCACAATTAAAACAATCCAAATTGTTACATACTTCAAACGGAAAAAAAAAAAATATTACAGATTATTAAAAAACAAATTTAAAAGAAGATTTTGTGCAATATACCCCTGTTAATTAATCTTTTATGTATTTTTTTTATCTATACAGCTACAAACATGCACATGCACACACACAAAATCAATAAATAAATGCATAATTAAAACAACTTAAGTTGTTCACACTTTAATTACATTATATATATATTTAAATATATGTCCCTTATTAATTACTCTTTTACGCATTCTTTTTCTTTTTTCTTCCCAAGCACACAAACAAATAAACAAAGTAAATCCATAATTAAAACAATTGAAGTTCTTCATACTTTAATTGTAGATTTTTTCAAAAGTTTTAATATGCATCCCCCCGTTAATTATTCTTTTATGTAATCTTTTTTAAGGACACACTAGAGATCATTTTATTTTATTTTATTTTATTTTACCTGAAGTTTGAATATTATATATTCTCTTTTAATTGTTCTTTAAGTCAAAATCAAGATTTTTTTAAAACTTAATTTTAGATGCAGATTAATATGAAATAACTTGAAAGAAAACAGAGTTATTTAAAACAGTTAACATATCGTGAAAAATAAAATCTTCTTTCCCTGTGAATAAAAAGTTTTATAACCAATTTTCAATAAAAATAATGTAATTACAAAATATATTTTGCGAAAAAATATTCAGCAATTTTTTAAAAATCTTTTATTTAAAGGAAAAGATCCCATATGCTTGTAAGAGGAAGACGACATCAGAACACTGAATCTTCATGTATAGATTCTGTAATATTTTTCAGAGTCAAAATTTATAGCATTTGAATTTAAATTTCGAAAAAATATATAATTTAACAAAGAAGCTCGATATATGCGGTAACAAAATCTATTTTTTGATTGATAATTTGATACATGATATAATATGCATATAAGAGAAAGACGTTGAATATATTTTCCATAATACAGTATAACGTCTTTTATCCGAAAGTCTTTTAACCGAAATTCTCGGTTAACCGAAACCCATTTTTAAAGTTTTTTACTATGACATTCCTCGTGTGCAAGCGGTCCTTTCCGAACCCGCGAGTACAGACAAATATTTTGGATCCCCTTTCTTAGAATTTCTTTGAATTTAACATAAGCTCCCGTAAGAAATTTTTACAAGAGTAAGAATTTTCATTTTTATTATGTGTAAAAAAACAACAACATTACTTTAATTATAGAAGAAAAAATTAAAATCATAAATCATGTAGAATCGGATGAGAGTACGACAAAATAAAATCAAGAATACGGCATTGATATTGCAGCGGTTAGTGTTATGAAGCGAGATGCCGCAAAAATGAAAAGTTTTATGTAGAAAGCAGCAGAATGATTGTGATACTGGTGAATCAATAGTATTAAAAAAAAAAAAAAAGTTCATGATAGAGCTGCAAAGCAAAGGCAATCGAAACTTCAACAAACAAAACTTTGTTTCAAACCCTTGTGAAATATGTAAATGAACTTAATTTCAAAATTAAAATTCATGTAGTTTATTCTTGTTTCTATTTTGCTATTGATTTATTTTTATTAAGCACTTGTTACCATAATAAGAAATAACGCACTTATTTGCCTTTAATCTTAAAATTGAAGCATTCTCTATTATCCGAAAATTTCGATTTTCCGAAAGATGGTCGGTCCCAATTACTTCGGATAATCGAGGTTCTACTGTAAATAAAAATAAAATAAAATAAAATAAAATAAACAATAATAAATGAGTAAATATACCGTAATTAATAAATAAATATTTTATAATTAAAAAACTATCATCTTTTTCCGGTGTTTTCTTGAGTTGTTTTTTAACACCTGTATTTTCATTTGATTTAAAACAACATGTTTTAGACATACATGTCTATTTTAAACGTTTTGAAAAAAATTGACATTTATCTTCAACTCATTTTTTATCATTACGAAAAAAAAAATTAATTCCATTATTTTTTATTTTCATCTAAATAATAGAGAATGATTTCGAATATTATAAAGCAAGTAAAAACAGCAACAAAATTATTTTTAAATCAGTGGTCTAAAAAAAGAAAAAAATATTTTTTCCCCGCATGATTGAGAAGTTCAGTTGACTAAGATACTTGGCTCAAAAATTACAGAAACTTTTTACAATGCTATGTCACATTATGATTTATGAATCACAAAAATATACATCAAAACATTTTCACCCGAAAGTGTCCATGAAGTCTTATTCTTTCTCTTTTTTGAGGAAAAGAAGAGAGAACTGCTATCAATAACGCACGTCATTTTTTTTTTCTTTGCTATTTTTTTAAATGTTTGTAATAAATGTATTTCACGTATCTTTTCAGAAATATATGAAAATATTCATTCATTCAAATTAATTTAATGAAAAACTTTCATTTTAAATAATTGATATTTTAAAAATAACTATTTCATTTGGAACAAAATTAATATATCCAGAGTTAAATTTTAAAAAGTTGTGTTCTTTGGGATTAAGACGGTTCTCAAATTCCCTGCTCAACAAACGCGAAACTTTCTGACACATTTTCTAACTCATTTTTAAACGTAAAGGCACAAAATTGGCAGGCCTGACTCTTGAAGAGATTTGGAATCGAAATGAGTTTTCCTTTTTTCGATAGAAAAATTACTTATCCAATTATAAGCGATTTTGATCACGTGGAGATATGTTTTATCCCTTTTTCTCGCTGTCACGTTCAAAAAATTAGGTTCAAAACGCCACTTTGACAGCATTTCCTGAAAGATCTTTTGCGTGTACCGGAAAATGGAAAAGTCTTTCGATTACACAGTTTTCTGAATAACAACAGCTGCCAATTTCGTGTTTTTCCGAACAAAAATGAAATTACAAAATGTGGCTGAAAGTAGCTGTTTTGGATTTGAGAACAGCCCTATACTTTACGACACATTTTAAATTTATTTTTGTTAGTAAAAGAACTCTAAGAGAAACGATATCCTTCTTTTTCTTGTGTTGCTTTTGATTTATGGAAACAACTCTAAATATTTTAGCTTTACATATTAATTTTAAACTTTTTGAAAAGTTTAAAATTTATATTCAGCTATGTTCATTTTTTCTTCATTTTTCGTTTCATTGGCTACGTTCAAAACTATGCAGGATTTTCTATGAAATCGCAAGCTACATATTATTATCTCTCAATTATCTTTCAAACCTCATGGTAAATATTCATAGCTCTTCATTATTATCGTTATAAGTTCAAATCATTTAATTATAAGTTCAAATTATTGTTAAAATTAAGGATTTAACGTTTACAATGAAAATTTATAAATGCGGTATTAAAAAATACATTATTTTTCGCAGAAACTTATTTTTCTGAAAATGTTATTTTGATAGATTTTATAAAATAATATGAAATGAAATGTAAATTCAAAATGTCTAATTAATTTATTTATTATATGAAAAAAAAAAATTTAAAAGTGTACGTGAACTTCTGACCCCTTTGTCTTAAACTTTTAGCGAATGAGAAGCAGTTGCTAAATAGGCTCACTGATCTACTCAACAAGCGCAAAGCGTTTTGAGACATTTACAAATTCATTTTTTAACGGAAAGGTATAAAATTGGAAAGCCTGGCCATGGAAGCGATTTGGAATTGAACTGTTTTTTTCCCACTGTTTGATCAATCAATTACCTATTGAGTTATAAATAAGCCATTTCTATCATGTGGCAAACACGTTTTTCGCCCGCTCTTGGACGCTCTTTCTTCCTTCGCGCGGAAATTCGATTCAAAACGCCCTTTTTGACACTATTTCCTGAGAGATCTATTGCGTTTCCAAAAAAAAAAAAAAAAAAAAAAAAAAATGGAAAAAACAGCTCAATTACATAGTTTCTTAACAACAACATCAGCTAGTTTCATGCATTTTCGATCAAAAATAAATTAAAACTTATGTCAGAAAGTTGCCCTTTTTTCAGATTTGCCCTTAATTATTATTATTATTATTATTATTATTATTATTATTATTATTATTAAAAGTTTAACAAGCTTTAGCTTTTGATATGATCATCTTGCTAATATTATTTATGGTAAAGAATTCTTCGGAAACAATATTACTGGGGCACTGTCGCACTACAATTTCTGTCTTGCATTTCGGATAGAAATTTCTGGTATCCATGATATAATTAATTAATTATTATTATTATTGTAAAATATTTTAACTCGCAAAATTTTCTTTAAATCAAATGTAAATAATGACCCAAAAAAAAAACTCGAATTGACACGCTTACACAAAGTAGAAACGTTACAGATGAAAAGCGAGTATTAAATTACAGACAGAAAAATAATAATATTCATTACACATTTTGTAGATAAACTCGTTTTAAAATATGAGAACATTTTATAATTTTCCTCTTAAAGATTCTAATTCTAATAAAATTAGTTAATATAAGCAAGAATGTTCTTTCTCCTGATCAGGCATAAAATTAATTTTGATGAGAGAATTTCAAATTGTAAAATAGTCATTATACATTTTTGAATAAATTTTTTAAAGACTGTGTTTATCTTGAATTCTACTAGATGGCTCTGGCTGTCAGCCATCCAACTACGGTGGGCCCAACCATTCTGATGAAGGGTATGAAACGCACCTCTCTTTTTCCCCTTCGGCGGAACGAAATGAAAAGATCTTTCGGAAGTAAGGAGAGGAGTGAGACAAAATCGGAGCATGCGTGGAGAATTTTAAAGAGAAACATTTGCGCAAATTGCTCACTCCATGAGGAGCTGGACTGGAGGATGCAACAAGGGAGTTAGAAAAGAGAAGGATAGTAGAAGGTATAGATTCTCTGGTGCAAATATTCTCTCTCTTCCTCCAACTTTGATTACGTCAAAAATGAGAGACGCTTTTAATACATTGAATAATAATACAATAGGCCTTAACATTAAGCATATGAATTTAATAAGAAGTTTTATTTATTAATTTTTTTAAAATATATATGTAACATGCCTAATTTGTAACGCATGTGTACATAAAGAAAAAGGATATACTAGATCGATGAATATTGACATAATATACATGGAGTATTAATGCCACAAGCGAAAAAAAGCTTATACCACAACATCGAAAGTAATTTAATATGTATATTGTACATGTTATATGTATATATATATATATATATATATATATATATATCAAGTTATCATTAGTTAAGAGAAAATATAGATTATATAACAAATGTATGGTAAAACCCCCATAACGAACACTCCCGAAAAGCGGACACTTCACAATTTTTCAGTCTCCAATACCTACGTATTTGTATGTTTTTTAATCGAATGGTGAACACCTCTGAATAGCGGACAGATTTCCTGGTCCCGATATGCATCCTATTTACAGATTTTTACCGTATTATGTTTATGAATCACTCTGGAATAGATTTTAAAGTTATTGTATACGTTTGCTTATAATATGATTAATAATACAGAATACTTGTTAAATATTAAAGCAACATAAATAATAATAATTATTATAAAATAAGATAATGCCTTGAACCACAAGCTTTCAGACGGCATTAAAATTTCCTATAATGTCATTTAATATACTTAATTTTCTATGAAAAATCTAAAAAATATCAGCGCTACTACTTTTTATGCAAAATATCTGACAACTAATTTATAAATGCCGCCCATGTTTTCTCTCTCTCTCTCTCTCTCTCTCTCTCTTTTTTTTTTTTTTTTTCATAAACTCTATTATAACTTTTAATTGCATGCCATACACATAGGTGCCAAGTTGCCACTAATCCTCCGTAATATGAGTGTTAATTTAACCCTGGTTTAATACATTTCGTACCGGAACTTTTTTTCAGAGATGAAATTAAATACGTTCCACGTAGGAAACTGGGAATTAAATAAATAAAGATTCATCAAATAATTTTTCTGGTTCGAAACTTCGTTAAACTGGGTTAAATTAATGCCCGCATTACGGAAGATTAGTGCGAGCTGGGCACCTCTGCATACAGACTTTCAAGACTGTTGTTAACAATCAGTAGTAAACAACAGGCAATTTGTAATGTTAAAGCTAATTTGGAAAATAGAAATAACCTAGAAAAAGTTATGCGTTAAGGCTGTTCTTAACTGCTCTGCTCAACAAGCGAAAAACGTTTTGACATATTTACAAATTCAATTTTTAACGGAAAAGTATAAAATTGGAAAGCCTGGCCATGAAAGCGATTTGGAATGGAACTGTTTTTTTTTTTTGTTGTTGTTGTTTTTTTTTTCATTTTATGATCAATCAATTACCTATTGAGTTATAAGCGAATTCGATCACTTGACAAACCCGTTTTTCGCCCGTCTTGAGTGCTCTTTCTCCCTTCGCGAGGAAATTCGGTTCAAAACACCCACTTTGACATTATTTTCTGAAAGATCTATTGTGTTTGCAAAAAAATGGAAAAAACAGCTCAATGACATAGTTTCTGGACAACAACACCAGCTAGTTTCATGCATTTTCGAACAAAAATAAATTAAAACTTATGTCAGAAAGTTGTCCTTTTCGATTTGAGAACACCCTTAATGGTTTTCTTCCGCGAAAACACATAAAACCTTGTACCAGAACTGACAAAACAATTTTCTTCTCTATAAGTACAAAATTTCTAACCATTTCATCCAGGAAAAAAATATTATTTTCTAAGCAGTATTTCACAACCAATTGATATGACATCACCGTGACAGTCTGATTGTTATGAATAGTTCACAATCACAGCTGTAACCAAGAGATGTCTCCTTTCTTTAGCCATATTATGACTCGAAGGATATGTGAAGTCACTGTGACTGTTATTATAAACCCCCACAAATTGGGACATACATTCCCTTGCGTCATGGATACAACATATTTTACATATCACGACGACAATGCAAACAGTAAGAGTTCCATTTCAGTCACATTGCATTCACATTTTGGTCACATTTGTGTCACGCTGCTAATAAAATTATAGTCCTTCCGTTTAAACGAATAGTGACAGTTCCAGAAATAATATTCGATTAAGCGGGGTATTTGATTAAACAGGGAATCATAACTGTAATATTTAATGCGCAATAAAAAGGCAAAAGAACCATCTACGATATATTTAATTAACAGCATAATAAATTGTTAACAGAATGACATAAACTAAAATAAATACGAATGCTAATATAAAGTAAATACGTATGAATTTAATGTCAGTACATACATTTATATGGTTTACATCACACTTAATACAGCTCGTTTGAATTTGGTAAAAACTTTTCTACTTCTAATTTACGTTACTTATACCGCCTTAAAAAATCTTTTAAGTGGTTTGTTTAAGTGGAATTTTAAAGGAGTAAATATCGAGTTATTTTTCGAATGAGTGCAAAATATCACAACTACCATCTCGAGTCTCAAAGTGACAGCGCATTTCCATTAAAGTCTGGTTAACAGCAACTAATGATGGTGGGGAGATCAAGGTGGGGAAATCATTTGACCTGCCCAATATACACCTGCCGGCCGAAATCATTGCAGGAAGAACTGAAAATTTGTTTTCAGCGTAAAAGAACCGAAAATGACAAAAGGTGGAAGGAAATTCCAGCTTAAACGTGCTTTCCGCGCCTATTTTCAAACATCGGTCACACAGTTGTTATTTGATTAAGCGGGGACGTTCGTAAAAGATATTTGATTAAAGCGGGGGGGGGGGGGATAACATAGAACCAATAGGAATAAGTTCAGTTCCGGAAGATTCTATTCGAATAAGCGGGTTTATCGATTATCCGTGACCCGATTAAGTGGGGAGGACTGTATTTCTCCAGTTAAATGTTTATCTTATGGTTTCACACATTCCGAACAAGATTGAAAAAAATAAAAAACTGAAATGCTCCGCTCCTCTATTCTATAATAAGAAACATGTTTTTAAATAACTTTGGACAAAGTTGAGGCAAACTAAATATTACATTTGTGTTCTTTAACGTCTGAAGAATGGAATTAAAATGTGATGTGTCCCTGTAATATATATTAGGTGTACCTTAAAATATATTCAAATTTCATGACGACTAGGCGATATTTATGAAGGTTAGAGTCTATGAAGAAAATAAAACAAAAGAGACGAAAACATACAGAAAGATAAGCATATCAAATCTGAATTCTTCTGAACTTTACAATGGAAGCATCAACAAAACAAAGCCTCCACCTCCTCTCCGTTATGCATACGTGGACATATATTTAAAAAATCCTTGCCTGTTCGGCCTACAGGCACAGGTAGATTTCAAATTAAGTATTTATTTCACCAACAAAAACTAAATCAAGATTAAAGATAAACCCGATTTAACAATGTTATCTGGCCGCTTTTGACAAGTTTTTAATTCCATTTTTCTGTAAGTGCAGATTTTATCATAATAATGTTAATACGATAATTTTTTCTTCAATCCCTATTTATTTTATTTCATTTTTTGCTGTAAAAGTTGGTCCTATCAAAAACTTCTCAGTATAAGAGTTGTAGATAATGTTAAGAAGATTCATAGTAAAGTCAAGCGGATTTGATATCTTGCGAATTGATGAAGTTGTGAATTTTTTTTCTTCACCCCCCCCCCCCTTTTTCCGTAAGAGTTGGTCCTATCAAAAACTTGTCAATATAAATGTTGTAAATAAGATTAAGAAGATTTATAATAAATTAAAGTGAATTTGATATCTTGTGAATTGACGAAATTATGAATTTTTTTCTTCTTTAAACCCTGTTTTTTTAGTCCCTTGAACTCATTTTAAATGATATCAAAAATCTGTCATGCATAAATTTTTGGCCCTTTTCCTAGAAATAATAAGTTTAAACTGATTTTGGTATGCATTATAATTAAGAAGTTATGAGGAGGGGGGGGGGGGTCTGTTTTCACCAAAATCCTCCCCTTGGTCAACACCCACTTGATATTGTACAAGTAGGTGTTGCCTTGGTTCGATTTTGAACATTAACGAACTTAACCGAGATTTTCTGCCACTTGATTTTATGTATCCAAGATTTGTGCAGAATTATGGAGTTATCGTGTCCATAAAAAAGTGATAATATATAAGTTTTGAACTGGGGGTGGTTTTGGGTTCTAGGGGTCATGATCAGAGTAGATCTGCAAAAAATTTTCAGAAATTCCAACATAGGAGAGAATATAATAGGTAGTATTTTTTACGAAATGTACCTAATGAATACATAAATATGCAAAACAATTGTCTAACTTTTTTTGTTAAAAGTTGGTTGCTAAATGCATAAAATAAAGTATATTACAGAATTATTAACCAACAGAGTCCTTTCTTTATGCTTTTATTAAATTTGAACACCGGAACACTCAAATGACAACCTCTCAGCACACAATAACTGCATCACCTCGGCAATTTTTTCCCCCGTTCAACAGCTACCAGCTAAGCAAGGGGGAAAAAAACCCAAGAAGAAAAGAAAAGTGAAAGTAGCAGTGCGTGTGAAAAGGCACTTCGCGTTACAAATAAACATAAACCCATCGAAAATGAGAGGGGAGAAGAAAGTGAAAATTATATCTCTCGGATGACAGCCGTTATATTGCGCAGAAGTAAATTGCTCAGCGATATTACAGTCGTGATCAAACTAGGTAATTCTGCTGCCTGGTGCATTAGGATGCTGGCCGTTAAAGTTCACAAATTCAACCAATATTTTTTATTTACGGTGGCATTTTTGTATATATATATATATATGTGTGTGTGTGGAATGTGTTGAATTCGAATGGTTTGTATGTAAATGTTTAAATTTCGAAGTACTTTGGTGACTTAAGGCTGTTCTTAACTGCTCTGCTCAACAAGCGCAAAACGTTTTGACGCATTTACAAATTCCTTTTTTAACGGAAAGATATAAAATTGGGAAGCCTGGCCACATGGAAGCGATTTGGAATTGAACTATTTTTTCCATTTTTTGATCAATTAATTACCCACTGAGTTATAAGCGATTTCGATCACGTGACAAACACGTTTTTCGCCCGCTCTTGAGCGATTTTTCTACATTCGCGCGGAAATTCGGTTCAAACCGTCCAAAATTGACACTATTTTCTCAAAGATCTATTGCGTTTGCAAAAAAAAAAAAAAATGGAAAAACAGCTCGATGACATACATAGTTCCTGAACAACAACACCAGCTAGTTTCATGCATTTTCGAACAAGAATAAATTAAAACTTATGTCAGAAAGTTGCCTTTTTGGATTTGAGAACACCCTTAAGTGTTCTTATATGCGTATAAGAATCAAGTTCTTATACTATAACAATAAACAGGAAGAACACCGGTAAAATTTAAAGTTTTTTTTTCCCCTTTGTGTGTGTGTGGTATCAGAGAAGAACATTCCCGCAAAATTAAAAAAACTACACACACACACAAAAGAAAAAAAAAAAAAAAACGAAATTTATAGCAGCAAGCTTTTCTAAAGCACAAAATAATTAACAATAAGGATTCATTCATTCAAAAATCTTTGTTCTAAATCTTGCACACAAATTCCTAGAAAATTTACAAATTGTAACTATAATTGGCCATGAACAGGAAAAAACCAAAAGTTTCATTTTTAATTAAAGAAAATTTTACCAATAAGTGATTGTGTGTTTAAAACTAGACCATAACACGGTCATACGAAGTCAATAGAAAATTTGATTTGCCTCTTGAAAGTATTCTTCTATACATATAAGAATTAAGCTCTCTTACTATATAGCAATGCACAGGAAAAAACTGGCAAAATTTTAAATAAAAGAAGAAGAAGAAAAAAAAGTTTTATAGCGACAAACTTTCCTGAAGCACAAAAGATTAATAAACTTAAGAATTCATTCAAAGTGAAAAACAATATTTTTCAAAGTTAGTACACAAATTCCTAAAAATTACAAACTGGAACATAATTGATCATGTAGAAGAAAAATCAAAAATTTCTTTTTAATTGAGAAAATTTTTACCAAGTAATTATGTTTTTAACTAGACCCACTATGTTTTTAAAGTCGAACCATAATCAAGCTCGTTTACTATAAGAGTGTACAGAAAAAAAAACTGGCAAAATTTAAAATAAAAGTTAAATTTTTCTTTATCTCTGTGTGTGTGCATAATATCAGTGAAAAATATTCCTGCATAATTAAAAATCACACAAATGAAAAAAGAAAAAAAAAAGAAGTTTGTAGCAACAAACTATTCTAAAGCATAAAATATTAATACAGTAAAGCTCCGATTATACGCTTTTCAAGGGACCGTCCTGAAACGACGTATAACTAAGAAAGACGTATAATCGAAATTGTAGTCGCCTGTGTAAAATCTTTGACTGTAGATATATAAGAGTGCAATCATACAGATTTATTTTTTGCTACCATTTCCGGTTGCTTAAGATGCACTATATATTGAACAAAAAGTTAAAACATTGAAAAAAAAAAAAATTAAATACCATTTCTAAAATTGAAAAATAAAAGTGAAAATTATCAAACCTTGTATCAGTTTCACACATTGAATAATACTTTTTTATTCCGTTATCGAACGCACAAACAGATTTTAATTAAAATAACCTTTAATCGTCGTCTTCAATTTACTTTGAGACTTAAGGGTGTTCTCAAATCCAAAAGGGCAACTTTCTGACATAAGTTTTAATTTATTTTTGTTCGAAAATGCATGAAACTAGCTGGTGTTGTTGTTCAGAAACTATGTCATTGAGCTGTTTTTTTCATTTTTTTTGCAAACGCAATAGATCATTCAGAAAAGAGTGTCAAAGTGGACGTTTTGAACCGAATTTCCGCACGAAGGAAGAAAGAGACTCAAGAGCGGACGAAAAACGTCTTTGTCACGTGATCAAAATTACTTATAACTCAATGGATCAAAAAAAAAAAAAAAAAAAAAAAACAGTTCTATCCCAAATCGCTTCCATGGCCAGACCTTTCCGTTAAAAAATGAATTCGTAGATGTGTTAAAACGTTTTGCGCTTGTTGAGCGGAGAAGTTCAGAAGCCTTAAGCAAATCATTATGTATGGAGTTAAGTTCCTGTAAAGTTTTACCACTAATATTGTCTGTTTTTTTTTTTTTTTTTTTTTTTTTTTTTTTTTTTTTTTTCTAAGTGTAACGATGTCAATTCAATCCAACCAACCAATGACTATTTTTCGTCCCATCTCTTTCACAGTTGACACGAACATGAAGTAACGCCTCTAGTAGTCACACATGTCCTTTACCTTTTGTCTTCCCCAAGTATTGCTAGCAGAAAAAAAAAAAAAGAACGACGCTGTGAGAAAAAAATCTAAGAAACTTGGTTACGACATGAAAGAAATGACGTATAACCGATGTTATTCGTCGTATAAACGAAACATTAAAACACATAGGGATGAATCGAGACCGCAATGAAACGAAGAATAAATGTAAAGGACATAAATGAGAAATGTATAAACGGTGCTTTACTATATTAACAATAAGAATTCACAAAAACAATCTTTCTTTCTAAGTTAGGACAAAAAATTCTCAGAAAATACAAATTGTAACCATTAATTGACCATGAAAAGGAAAAATCAAAAGTTTCTTTTTAATTGACAAAAATTTTACCAATAAGTAATTATAATGTTTTAAAAACTAGACCATAAAGCGTTTGTACGAAATCAATATAAATTTCGATTTAAATGGGGAATTAGAAATGCGACTCAGTTTAACTGCTTCATTACGAGTTCAGTTCCGTGCATGATAATTACCTTAATTATTAATTTAAAGCGAGACTAAATGCTTACTGAACAAGAATACTAAAATGTTCGGAAAATAATTAGAAAGGAACACGTTGAGGTGAAGAATTTTCGTTCACAGAGAAACCTTTGTGATTAGCCAGATTTTTGTCAGAAAGGGACAGCGGAAACGCAGTGGACAGGAAGATGATGAGAAGATGTCTAAGAAGGAACCGGAAGTCACGTAAGGAAGCGGAAGTGTCCGAGAAAGTTTCAGAACGGTAATGGAAGACAAATGCCATTCTCTGGAATATATTTAGGTGCTCTACAAAAGAATCTGGACAGATACTTACTGATTTTACAGTTTCGCTCTTTGAAAGAATGTTGAAAAGATAATTTTATTTGCATTGTTGTGTTCTAAAAATCAATATGGTGCTGTTACATATATAACGTTATCAATTTTATGGAAATTTTGGAACCCCCTCTCCCCCTTTACGATAATATAAGCGAGCATTTCTCCCCCACCACCCCTTTCCCTTGATGATATCGTTATCAGTGTCTAAAAATTCTTTTTATTTTTACATTAAAAAAAAATAATAATAACAATACTTACTGATTTTACAGTTTCACTCTTTGAAAGAGTGTTGAAAAGATAATTTTATTTGTATGGTTGTGTTCTAAAAAGCAATATGATGCTGTACACATAGCGTTATTAATTTTATGGAAATTTTGGAACCCAACCCCTCTTTTACGATATCATACGCTGTCATTTCTTGACCCATCCCCTAATGATATCGTTATCAGTGTCTAAAAATTCCTTTTGTTTTTACAATTCTTTTTCTTTCTTTTTACTTTTATACTTTGCATGTGATATTCAGATATGCTTATACATTTATTATTCACATACTTTATTGATTCAAAAAAGAAGAAGCCAATAAAATATCACTATTATATATGAGATAACTTTATATCAATTAAAATTTAAAACATCAGTTACTTTTAAAAGTATATTTAATAATAGCTCTTTGTTACATTACGCATTCAACAAAAATATTGTTTTCTTGCACTTGCCCCTTGCAAAGGAGAGAGCAGGCAAAAAATCTTCTCAACAACACAGGTAGACAACATTCTTTCTCTATTTTACTTATAAATGCAATAAGTGTCATTTTCAAACATATACTTCGTACTTGGTTTATCTAACAGTGGATTATATATGGGCGTGTGGCAGAAGAATAGGAATGCCCAACGTTGAGGTATTCCATATATTTGGTATAAAATAATTGTATAAGCATTTAATAATAACTTTGTATTTTCATAAATATATATATATATAATAGACTATTTTGAAGTAAAGAAAAAGTTACAAGAAGGAAAAAAAGAAAATTTTGGTTTCGATGAAAAAAGATAACGATATCAAAAATCACCTCCCCTTCCCCTAAGGATGTGATACTTGAGGGACTTGATGTCCCCTATGACATCAAGTGCCAGATACCCCCCCTTCCCCCCTACGGTGATAACGTTATATATGCAGAGCCCCTCCTATCCTTTTTGAGTATTTCAAATTTTAGAATTATCTCGAAAAGTAATTTATAGATCCAGATATAAACGTTCTGCAGGGTAAAATGTAAAAATAATACTTATATATATGTATATATATATGTATATATGTATATATATATATATATATATATATATATATATATATAACCATAATATATAACAAATCGTCATCGATTTCCAATAATTGAAATTAAATTATATATATTTTGTTCTGAAAAAAAAAAAAAAATAATAAACTTTTTTTTAGACCTTAAAAAGAACATTGCTTAATGTTTAAATTTATTCCTTATAAAAGGTTAAGATTTTTTTCTACACTGAAAAAAAAAAAAAAAATCTGTACTTTACAACAAAAGGTGGTGGCACCCCGGCTGTCTACATAGTTGCTGTAAAACTTACAAGCTGCGGTCTTCAAGAATACTGCGAAATTTCTCAAGTCTGTGTAAAGTCGCGTTAACATTGGCTAATGCGTGGTGCACGTGACAGCAAAAATTAAATTTTTACTTCACCTTTTGCTTGAATTCCATTTCACAGCATTGGTGCTCGAAAAATTACAACAAAAAATGCAGGAAAAATCACATTTTTTTTTTTTTTTTTTTTTTTTTTTTTTTTTTTTTCAGCATGCAGATTTTGTAACAAAAGGTTTCCGTTCTTGAAAGTGCAATTATTCACGCTTCAGTACAATGCAGTGCAATAAAACAACGCAGAATGTTTCCATAAGTTTTATTTTAGTAATTTTACCTTAGATTGTTCAGATGGGAAATAAAAATTGTAGAATTTTATTTTATTTTTATTATTTTTACATAAAAAAAATTATGAAATTTTAATACTGCTACAATTCTTTCGCAGATAACATCATTTAAAAAATGGCACAACTAGGAAAAATAGTAAAAAATCTCAACAATTATCAGTTACCGTGTCTTATTCAGTCATGATAAAAGGTTAAATACCGAAATTTCTTCAAATTTAAATTTAAAAAAAGAACTAGCCGAATTAGCATAGGGCGTAAGATTTACTCGGTCAAGCAGACAGACTCTGGGACAAATTCTTCCTTTATTAACATAGATGCAATGTTACTATCGAAAAAATAAATTTTAACATATAGAAACTTACGAAATTTTTAATTATGTGTAGAAAATTAAAATTAATAAAAACAAGTAAACACTCAAATATAAAACTAAAATGTTAAGCAGTTAACTGAATGTTATATAGGTCGCTTGACGCATTAAAAAAAAATAAAATAATTCCTTTTCAACAACACCATTATGGTAAGAAGAAAGATAACGCAAAATATGAAACTTGCATCACTTGATCGAATTTTTACACGGTGATAAATAATGTATATTTCATTTGTAATTTCAGAAATGTGTTTTTTGCAATTTCAGGTATAATAAAATTCTGAATACTGATTTCTTTTGAAACTTAAATCGATTCACTCACTTTTTCAACTCAAAAAGAATAGAAAAGAAAGAAGAAAAAAACATTCGTAGCAACGTTAGAAAGAAACAGTTTTCCGATAATTTACTTTGTAATATTTCAAACTTATTAACTTATGAATTTAATTGGTTTCAAATTTTGATTCTCACATGCAACATGACGATATAAACTTTAACAGGCTAAAAAAAACATGTCACGTTATAACGCACAAAATCATCACAAAATAAATCACTTGATGATTTATGCTGGGATGATAATAAACACATTATCCATGTTATTTGAATTCGTCTAAAGATTAGATTCTTACTCATATCATAGCGATATATGTATTTGTTTTAAAAGAAAGTGTGTGTGTGTGGGGGGGGGGGGGGGGGTAAATATAACTCTGATGTTATTTAGACATTGAAATTCTGATTTAGTACTCAGAACCTCTAAAATGATTCACATAAATCATTTTTTTCTTGATTTATTTTGTAATATTACTATTAAAATCATTAATCTATCATTTTGATTGGCTTTAAATTTTGACTCTTACATTACATATATGATGGCATGACTTATAAACTTATTTAAAAATATGCAAACGTTTATGCATACAAAGTTCTCAAAAAATAAATCATTGGAAGATGATTTATTCTGAGACACCAATTGCATAAACAAGTCATATTAATTCATATAAAGTTTTGATTAATATATAATCTCAAGGGTGAGGCTTGTAAAAAATATTTATTATATTATATATTAATAACAATTATGATTTAATAATCATAAGGAAACTTTTCGTAAATGAATCATCTTCTTTTGATTTATTTTGTAAAATTACTATTAAACTGATTAATTTGCCATTTTAATTGGTTTTAATTTTTAACTTTTACATATATCATATATGACATGTAAACTTATTAAAAATATGTGTGGGGCCTCAGATGAGGGCGGTAGCGTGACGTAATCTCCTCAGAGGCGTGATGACAAAGGTTTTAGTTAAGATGAAAATTACAACAAGAAATCTTAGCTAAATACAATGTCTACACTAACACAACAAATTACTTAAGAAGTTAGTTTGATGAAATAAAGTTTTTGTAAGGTAGGAATATCTAATAAAAGTCCTTGACCGGATAACAAATCATAGTCCAGATTAGTTAATTCAAGAGTCTCTGGGAAACACTATGGTCCCTTCTAACTAAATAAATGTCCATTAAAGGTGCGGACTAGCAGTACTCCGTGCGTTCAGCTTTCCCGCTGATGCTCCCAGCTGTAGCTCAGCTGATCGGCTATTGTTGCCGTCGAGAGAAACAAATCTCCTCCCTTCTCGGAGCGACCTCCGAAAGATAATCCCGTGAAAAGCCTAGAAAGAAACTTTTATCTCCCTCAGGTTGAAGAACTTCTTTTCCCGTTTAGCTTCTGCTAAACTCTTCCAAAAGTGAACTCCTCTCCAGATCTCTTCAGAGATCTTGTATATATCTTTAATTTTTCTCTCGGAAAACAATGCGAGTTTCCAACCTCCGCTGTCATTGGTTCGCCTGTCAAGATCCTTTTGACAACTGACCTTCTAGTGGCTGGTCGGGGGCCTTTCCCCCTTTTTGCACACGAAACTCTCCTGTCAAAGTATGCAATGTCAAAAAGCACTTAACGGCATATTTCGGTGTTACAAAGTGGGAACCAGTGGTCCTCCTTTTATGTACTATGTTCCAAAGTGTCATCTTCGTAAGATCGATCGCACTGAAGTTATTTACTTTTAAGTTACCGGCAAACTCTGAGACTTAGACGAATTTTCTAGTGTCACTCACGAATACATGGAGTTTCCATAGGCCGTGATTCTGTAGCATTTATGAGGGTTTTTATATGTGTAAACTGTGAAAAGGCTAAGTTTCCACACATGCATTCGTCTATGCCTACAACGTTATCAAAAAATAAATAAGTGAAAGCTGGTTTATTTTATACTGCGACACCAAACGCATTAACAAGTCATATTAATTTATCTTTAAGTTTGGAGTAGCACAGTTGAGATTTATTACGACAAAGTGAAAAATGTCCAGACCGGGACTCGAACCTTTGATAGGCATGCCAATGCTCTACCTTTTGAGTTATCTGAACGGTTCCTGGCTGACAGGTCACTGAACCAGAACATAAAAGCTTATAACATATTATATAGATATTTTTAATTATATATGTATAGCCATGATTCATGTCAGATTCAAAACTTTAAACGAATTAAAATGACATGTTAATAAGTTTGTGTAGGAGAATAAATCCTATGCATAATACTGCATATATATTTTTTTATTATTACCGTATATACTGGTGTATAAGTCGACCCCCCCCCCCCCCTCATCCTCCCCAATTCTTATGCAAAATGAATTTTCGTGTATAAGTCAAACCACATTTCTGGTAGCATATTGAAAAATGATTTGTAATCGAGAATTTAAAAAAATTAATACATTTTCCTTAAATTAGTAAACTTGTTTTTTACGTTTCTAATCAGACTTTTTTTTTTTAATTCATCGTTTTAAAACTGTATAATTATGTAAAACCGAAGAAGCTTATAAACTATTTTGAATCAAGCCTTATTTACAAGGGTAAACAACTCCTTAGACTGCTAAAATATAGTACTTCTATGTGGGACTTTTAGGAGAGATATCTAAACATTCTCAAGTTGAACTCTTTTTAACAAAGGGGATTAAAATGTTGAAAGGAATGCTGCTGTGTTAAAGGGAATACTATCTCAAGATAAAATGGGTGTAGAATAATTACAGGGACATTATTGTTGAGCTTTTCTTTCTTTTGTCAATCACAGGGAAGTGACCATTCTCCACTTTAATATCTCTCTCCAGCCTAGACCCATATGGGATTACTTGCCCATTCGCCGATTATCTGATTTTTTTTTTTTTTTTTTTTTTTTTTTTAACTAACTTGTGTATAAGTTGACCCCCCATTTTCAACCACCAAATTTTGTCTAAAATTCTTCGACTTATACAGGAGTATATGGATCATTCTCACAATCTTTTGACTTTTGGGGGAAAAAATCTGGCGAAATTAAACTTGCTAAAATAACATTTTAATCTAATAGACGAATGCCTTAATGATTCAAAATAAAGAAAAAATGGTCAGCAGCGAAAATTTTTTTTATTTAACTGAGGTTTAATTTTTTTTTTTTTTTTTTTAAATGTATCTTGAAAAGTCCAGGAATAAACCTTGGAGACGGTGAGACTACCAATAAAGCCAAGATGCTTGAAATTGATATTTAAATGCTGATTTAAATACTACGGTAAAGTTCCTACCAAAGAATTTTAGACATTATTTCTATAGCATACTTCTGCATGAGAAAAAACTAGAAAAAATTTCTGTGGCTGCATCTGAAATAATTTTCTGTATAATTTTAGAAGAGGAAGGAGTGCAGGTTAATTTTTAGCTACATATTTATATAAAACAATAGTTCCAGTTTCAGAAAAAAATTACGTCGGATTATTTTTATTGAAACAACTTTATACAGACAGCTCCAAACTTAAAAATCAGCATCAGGGACACGGGACGGTAGATGAGTTTTCCTGGTATTTAGACCCCCAACATCGTCCAAAACTTATTTATCTCGTTAATATTGTTATGCAATCATACAATGGGATGTTTCCAAGTATATGAAATAAAAAAACACAAGAAAGTGTATTAAATAAAAAATTATTATTCATGGACGTGAAAGTCAAAAGATTGTGAGAACGGCCCATATACGATATATAGTCGTAATATATGAAAAAAATAAAGTTTGAAAAAAAAAATTCAATGAGTTTGAAGCACCATCCCCAAGAAGAAAAAAAAATCATTGAACATGGCGATATGAACCTGCAAAATATATAGTATGCCAGAAGCATACCAATTCTAATGTATAATTTACAATCCGCAACCCCTAAAGGAAGATCCAAAATTTCCCATTCTATTTCTTTTAACTTTTTTCTCAAATTACTGCGTACTATAAGAGTTTCTTTTAGAATATTTTTCTACCCTGGAAGATTTTTCTTTTTTTTTTTCTTTTAGAAGAAACTCCGATCTACGGCTCAAACAGCATTTGGGATTCTACTCGCAAATCTCGTTACTTGCGCCGTTTCGGATACAAAATCGAGTTTATTGATTTCTTCTTAGACGTGCCCCCTTCCTGGAACGTCTGTCACTATTCGGTCAGTTGAGGACATATTAAGATGATGCCATAAAATTCAGAATTTTCCGCCCGTGTTCCTGCCTGTCAAGTGCAGCTGAACTACTGCAGCTTTTAAAGTTTTCATCGAGATTTTTTTTTCTTTTTTTTTTTCTATTTCTTTTGATAGCTTATGCTAAAGTTGTAGATTGTATATTTCGAAAATGCTTACAAATTCGTGTTTTCTGAAGAAAAACTGGAAATATTTTTGGAGAGATTTTTTTTTCCTCTCTCTCTACTTCAAAAATCGTTTTGACCAGTTTCTCTTGCGTAACAAGGTATTAGAAGAAAATGTTATAGAAAAGTTCTGAATGCGTGCTCATGTGGAGAAATATTGAAATTTTTAAAAACGTCTTTCGGAGTAATATTCTTTTTTTCTTCTTTTTTATGAGAGAGAGAGAAAAAAAAACTAATAAAAATTCAATATCTGAATCAAATCAGGTAAAAATTGAATTTAACATTTTGAAATATCGTAACTGCTCATTTAAAATTTTAATAAGTACAATGTCTCCTCCAGGGTTTCTAGTTTGGTCTCCAATTTAATTCAGAAATTTAGAGTTCATACCAGGAATAAAGTATAGTATTTTATTCTTTGTTTAATGATTTTATTTAACGACATTTAACGATTACGTAGAGTAAAAACTCTTCTTTTGAAATTTTCGATGTGTGAATTTGAAATTTCGGATTAAAATTGGAGGTCAAAGTGGTAGCCCTGGTCTCCTCTCTTATGCGTCAATTTTTGAAGATTCCAACAGCAACTTATGGATGGTGTTTTATTAAGAGCGATTTTCTTACGCCAAAGATACAGATTGAGCAGAGGAAGAATAATTTTGTTCTAAATCTACCTCTATCGGGCGAAGCCCGATTATGAAAGAAAAATCCATTTGCAATTAAAACAATATAAATAGTCCAGCATTTATTTTCTGCTAGTATTCCATAACAAAATAAAAAAATTCTCAATAAATAAATAAATAAATAAATAAATATTAATAAAATAATAATATATTTGTGTTTTATTAAAAACACAAATTTAACAGACGTAACACTCGGCACTTAAACCGCTGTTAGTTATCAGAATCAAATTCAGTATCTGAATCCAGTCAGGTAAAAATTGAACTTAACATTTGGAAATATCTTAACTGCTAGTTTAAAAATTATGTAAAATAAGTTATGTCTTCTCACTTATGCGCCTCTCGGTTACGCGTCAATATTTCTAGTTTCCAACAGCGCCTTACAGGTGGTGGTGTTTTATTACGGCTGATTTTCTAGGATCTAGAAGAGGAGGAAATTTTTTTTTTAATTTAATCTCTATCGCGCGATGCCCGATTACGAAAGATTAACCTGTTCGCACTCCCCCCCCCCCTTTTCCTATTTCTTTTGATAGCTTATGATAAAGTTGTAGATTGTATATTTCGAAAATGCTTACAAATTCGTGTTTTCTGAAGGAAAACTAGAAATATTTTTGCAGAGATTTTTCTATATCTATCTCTCTCTACTTCAAAAATCGTTTCGATCACTTTCTCTTGTGTAACAAGGTATTAGAAGAAAATGTTATAGAAAAGTTCTGAATGCGTGTTCATGTGGAGAAATATTGAAATCTTTAAAATCGTCTTTCGAAGTAATACTCTTTTATTTCTTTATATATATATATATATATATGAGAGAGAGCGAGCGAGAGAAAAACTAACTAGAAATCAGGAATTCTGCTTTTTCGTAATTTAGTGTCGTCCCCGAGGAAAACAATATATATATATATATATATGTATATATATAAATATAGATAGTTTAACACTTAAAACGTACGCTTTTATTTTATATAAAATGACGTCATTCACATCCGGAGGAAGAATTCCTCTTTTACTATCTAGTCTTAACCAACATCTACAGTAAAATATGTATATATCGCTAAATAATACTCAAATCCAAGAAAGAGATGTCGTCATTCAAGAAACTCGACCAAAAATTTTTGCTCTATCATGATTTATATGCCTTCATTTGTTTGTAATATTAATATAGATACTTAAAATTAAATATAGTTTATAATACCTCCATGTTTTATCAGAAATCATTCGTGTATATATATATATATATATATATATATATATATATATATATATATATATATACGAATGATTTCTGTACAATTTTTTTTGTCAGTTGTTATGGGAAAATGGCAACAAAAAGATATAATTACTATTTTCCAAATATTTTCCTTTACTTTCTACAAATAATGGAGTACTTGAGTTGCCAATAAAAAACAAAGGGTGTTAAAAACTACAAAAGAATTAATATCTCAAAAATAAATGGTGATGCAGTTTTCAAACAAATTGCATTTAAAAGTACATTTTTTTCCCCTATACGACGGTATAAAAATTGAAAATGGGCGATGCTTAGAAGTTTAAAAAATTGCTATAGAGTATTTAATCGTACAATGATACATATCTGCTTTGTTTTACGGCTGGCTTATACAACGTAACGTTATTTTTTGGAAACGACACAAAATAAGCTGGGAGAAAGAAATAGCATACCGGGGGCTAAAAAATTCGATATATGAATTCAGTCAGGTAAAAATTGAACTTAACATTTGGGAATATCTTATCTGTTCGTTTAAAAATTATAAGTTATGCTTTCTCACTTATGCTCCTCTCGGTTATGCGTCGACATTTCCAATTTCCAACAGCGTCTTGCAGGTGGTGGTGTTTTATTATGACTGATTTTCTAGGCGAGGGATATTGATCAAGAAGAGGAAGAAGATATTTAAAAAAGAAAATAGTCATATATTTTTTTTTTTTTTGAAAAAAAAAATGCCCCCCACCCCCACCCCATTCTGAACAGAAAATCAGAGTTCTAACTTTTTACAGATGCTCTTTCATCTTCACCTAACACTTCATTTACAATGGTTATTTCATAATAATGGAAGCCACCAGTCCATCAGAAGAAAATAATTCGGTTAAAGCGGAAACTCAGTTAAGCGGGACTCGGATAATCGGGACTCTACTGTATTAAAGTGAAAGTTGTCTAAAAAAAAACAATTTTAGAAAATGCATAACGCATTTCAAAAACCTTTTTCTGCAATTACCATCAATAGTCGGGAAAATAATGATCTATAGATTTATATGTATGCTACAGAGTATGATAAAAGTTAGTTCAATTCAACGCACAGCACAGTTGAAAATTCCCATTCAGCAATTTCTGTCAATAAACAAAAATGTACTTGAGATCGTTTGTGTAGCCCTGTATATGATCTACGGAATTTATACAGATCAAGTAATATATAATATACATGTATAAAAAAACAAGTTAAATTTTAAAATACGTGTTACAACTGAAAACGCACTTCCTGCAATTATTCTTCGTAGGCATTGCTGTAGCGAAATTATTTTGTGTAATCCCTTTAAATGAACGATAAATTATATGCACGCCACATTCTATAGTAAGTGCCTTGTTATACACCTCAGTGATATACATATAAATTTCAATATGTTTTAAATAGTGAAATATCATTGGAATACCAATGCAAACAAATTTTCCCCATAGGGCGTAATGTAACGGAGTTATTTTGAGTGTTCCTGTAAATGAACCATAAATGCTACACACTTCATTTTCAATAGCGAACATGCCATAGTAAACCCCAATAACATATATCAATTTCATGGCAATTTGACTATATTTAATAGAGTTAGAGCACGGAGCAGATATAAAGATAGGCAGACAAACCTAATTCATAAACACTTTTCAACTATGCTGAAATATATTTAAAAGCTGGTATGTAAGATTTATGCTTTTTAAAAATTATGTTTCACTCCTTTTTAGAGATAATTCTAATCATTTTAATAATTTTCCCTTTTTTTATTATTTTACGTAAGTAACAGCTTTTTAATGATTAGTGGGACAAACCTTAAAATTGCTTCGTACCACTTTTTAATTTTTAATTATTCATGACAACTAAAATTCAGAAATGACGAAGGCTTTTGAAGCATTCAAACGTACCCAGACTGAGCCTTATTATCACGTTCGTTCGTTCTAATCAATTTAATATTTTTTTCTTTTTATTATTATTTTACGTTAAGTTACAGCTTTTTAATGATTAGTGAAACAAATCTTAAAATTGCTTTTCACCACTTTTTAATTTTTATTTATTCATGACCATTAAAATTCTGAAATGTGATGCCTTTTTAAGCATTCAAACGTACCCATACTGAGCCTTATTATCCCGTTTGTTCATTCTAATCAATTTAATAATTTTTCTTTTTATTATTATTTTACGTAAGTTACAGCTTTTTAATGATTAGTGAAACAAACCGTAAAATTGCTTCTCATCACTTTTTTTATTTTTATTTATTCATGAAAACTAAAATTCTGAAATGATGAAGGCTTTTGAAGCATTCAAACGTACCCAGACTGAACCTTATTATCCCGTCTGTTCATTCTAATACATATAATGAAAAATCTGTAAGTAATTAAAATAAATTTATCCATTATAATAAAAATTTAATTGGCATCATTTTTCTTTGTTGTTGTTGTTCTTTTCCCAATAGTTGCTCTGAGAACAGGTACAGGGCTCCCAAATGGTCAGCCAACTCAATACCAATATTATTTTAGAAAAATTTTCTTTTTAGATTTTTCTTACAAACCGCCCCGGAATCACCTTTGAAGTTAATTCTAGCGCAAACCTACCATAAAATTTTCTGTTAAAATTTATTGGTATTCAGTTGGTGGACCATTTGGGAGCACTGCAGGTATTAAAAGAATAAACCACAAGTAAAATAAATTTACTCATTAATAAAACTTAATGATAAATCATATCGGGGTAATATTATATTCCAAAATTAGCTGCATGGATTGCAGGCAATTAACTAAATTGTATACATTGTAAATATTTTTTTCTTATTTTGTAACAAAACAAAGAAAAAAAAACCTAGAAAGAAAGAGACTTTTAGAATCATATAATTCTTTTCAAACGTGCTGATGAATAAGTACATCATCAAAAGAAATCATGAAAATGTTATTGTCAGAGATAACTGTTATAGTGGGTCATAAAGTTTCCATTAGACCATACTTAGTGACATGCAATACAACGTAAGATCAGTCATAAAACGATCCTAAAACACGCAATAAAATTTCACAACCGTAATACGGCTAGTAGAATCATGACAACGATATATCGTCATTAGTTGAAAGTAAGCTAGAGTACACTTTCATTAATCAAAAGATGATGACAGCACAATAGTTACAAATACCTATAGAGCGAACTATTTTTAGTTTCATATACTCAAAACATTAAAGAGCGTTCTTAATCCTACAGAGCATGTAAAGTGTAACTTACAGACAATATTTATTTTTCAAATCGGTTACATTTATTTATATTCAGGCGGTCCTCAAGTTCCTTGCTCCTTGGTCAACAAACGCGAAACTTTCTGACACATTTTCTGACTCATTTTTAAATGCAAAAGCACAAAATTGGCAGGCCTGACTATTGAAGCGATTAGGATTAGGTTTACTTTATTCTTGTTATTTAAGTTTTATGATAGGTGTACTTCGATCTTGCTCTTTAAGTTTTATGATTTAAGTCTACTTCGATTTTACTCTTTAAATTTTATTATTAAGTCTGCTACGATGATAAGAATAAGTAAAGAAGGAAAGTAAAGTAAGAAGAAAGTAAAAAGTGTGAGTGGAAAATCTCTCACCAAGAGTAAAATTTATTTCATTATGTTAAATAAGGAACAAAAATTAAATCCAACTCCGAAAAGAATGTTTCTCTTTTTAGAATGTAATTTGCATCATATAAATGGGAAAGAAAAGCGATATATAAACAATTCCCGTGTAAATAATTTTTATTTTCTAAGAAATTTTTTATAATAATTTGCGAACAAACATGTCTTTATCCATTCACATTCTATTATGAATACTGCCTTATAAAGTACATGAAAGTTTTATGATTTAGGTCTACTTCGATTTTGCTCTTTAAATTTTATGATTAAGTCTGCTACGATGATAAGAATAAGTAAAGAAAGAAAGTAAAGTAAGAAGAAAGTAAAAAGGGTGAGTGGAAAATCTCTCACCTAGTAAAATTTATTCCACTATGTTAAATAAGAAACAAAAATTAAATCCAACTCCGAAAAGAATGTTTCTCTTTTTAGAATATAATTTGCATACTTAAAAATGGGAAAGAAAAGAGATATATAAACATTTTCCATGTAAATAATTTTTATTTTCTAAGAAATTTTTTATAATAATTTGAGAATAAACATGTCTTTTTCCATTCACATTCTATTATGAATACTGCCTTATAAAGTATATGAAAGACGTTATTTTGAAAATACAATCATAAATGAGAGGTTTTAAACCACAGAATTGCTTATCGCTTTCAATCGCTGAGAAAACGTTGTGTAATTTTTGAGAAAAGTACCACGATCATGGGAAAAAGATTATTTTATTGTTTGTTGCGCTGGTGCATTAAGGAGAATAGAAGATTCTTCATTAGTTGTTATCTTCATTTGTTGAAAAAAGAGTTTGTTATTATCTATTACACATATGAATTGAAAATTGTTGCATGTAAGGTACATGTTATAAATTATATTAAGTAGAAAAGGACATTGCACAAGTATGGAGTATTAAACATTTAAATATTGATTTAAATTTAATTAAGTAGTATTTAAGAGTAATTTATAAAATAAAATGTATGTACTTATTTTAACCATTCTTGTAAATAAAACATGCCAACAAAACAAGATTTTTTTTCATTAAATTCTTCCTCATCATCATAAAATATATCAGAACGATATTATAGTAATAATGTTTCATCCTTAATATTTTTAATACATTTTTGCATCTATTTATTGTTTTTGAAGAAGTTTTTTTTTTTTAATTAAATTATTCTTCATTATCAAAAAAGATGACTATAATATTTTTCGAACAAAGTTCCATCATCATTGTTTTTTCATACTTTTTCGTAATTATCTATTGTTGTTGAAGGGGTTAAAGCAGTTTCTTTTTTCATTAAATTCTTTATCATCACAAAAGATATCAGAAAGACATTATAATAATAATAATATTTCACTATTATAATTATTATACCTAAAATTATTATATTACTATTATTTTATTATTATTATTATTGCATTTATTTGTTGTTGCTGGAGGGGTTACTAAAGTTTATTTTTTCATTAAATTCTTTATCATCATAAAATACATCAGAAAGACATTACAATATAATACTTCATTATTATTATTATTAGTAGTAGTAGTAGTAGTATTTATTGTTGCTGGAGGGGTTAAAGAAGTTTCTTTTTTCATTAAATTCTTTATCATCACAAAAGATATCAGAAAGTCATTATAACAATAATACTTCATTATTGTTATTAATATTTTATTATTATTATTATCGCATTTATTTTTGTTGGAGGAGGAGTTAATAAAGTTTCCTTTTTCATTATATTCTTTATCATCACAAAATATATCAGAATGTCATTACATCAATAATACTTTATTGTTGCTATTATTATTATTATTATTATTATTATTATTAGCATGGCATTTCTTTATTGTTGTCAGAGAGATTAAAAAAGTATCTTTTTTTCAGTAAATGCTTTATCATCACGAAATATATGACATTATACTTCATTATTATTATTATTATTATTATTATTATTACATATATTTATTTGTTGTTGGGGAGTTAATAAAGTTTCTTTTTTCATTATATTCTTTATCATCACAAAATATATCAGAAATATATTATATCAATAATACTTCATTATTATTATCAGTTTTATTATTATTATTACTACTTTTCTATTATTATTAGCATTGCATTTATTTATTGTTGTTGTAGGAGTTAAATAATTTTCTTTTTTCTTAAAAGTTGTGAGAATGAAATTATACTAATAACGTTTCATTATCATTAGTAGATTATGGAATTCAACCCTTGCTTCCGAAATTTACAGAACATGGGTGATTTTTTTTTTTTCCACTGAAAATTGTAACAGATTTTTTGCGTTTAATATATCTCTTTAGGTTGCCCACTAACAACGCCAAAAAGCATTTTTATATGAAAAAAATCAATAATGTATTCAAATAAAATTTTGATGTTTGTCAAAAGTTATACTTTCGTATTGTCTGCAAAAAATCCTGCGGATTTTGCTACATAAAGCAGCCTTATTTATTCTGAAATTTTCAAAGGTTTAATCGGTTAGTTCGATTACATACTTAAATTTGTGTTTTGTTTATAATATTTTATTTATTTATTTATGTACTGATGAAGTTTTAATTTCCTTATAGAATATTAGCCGGAAACAAATGCTAAGCTATATATATATAGCGAGAGGGTAACTCTATAGGATAGATGGCCATAGTTTTTAAAGATTGAAATAAAAATTCTTAGAATACAAATACAAGAAATATTGATGCATATTTAAAATTCTTATACATATAATATTTTATGCAGAGAATAATTCAGTATTGAAAACAAAAAAATGTTAAACTTAAATGACCTTTAATTAACTTAAAACTTAATTGAAATTTAAATGGCAGATGACCATCTCTCCTTAAAGACGAGGAGAGATGGCCATCCAATACAAGAAAGAAAAAGTTAATTTAAATAGCAAAAATAAATAACACATTTCATATAGTTAATCTTGAAAAGAATATAGCAAGTTGTAAAGATGCAGTTATGTGATGGAAAATGAGTGAAGAAAACTCGAATAAACAAAATTTGAAGCATAATTTCAATACTTCACTTTTCGTAAAACCTCACCACATGCTTGGCAAAGGTCTTGATAATTTGTACACGTTTCTTGGAACCACTTCAGGTACCTTATGCATTGTATCCAGACATCCTTTTTGGATGTGATATTATATTGTTTTGCACAACCAACACAGTGATCCTAATCCAATTCTATTTACTCGGAATCTGTAGAATCTGATAATTTAAAGGTGTTTCGTTTTCTTCGCTACTGGAATTGTCGTGTTTTTTTTTTTTTTTTTTTTTTTTTTTTTTTTTTCTCGCGTTAATTGTAGGTTTATTAAGTTAATTCAGTTTATTTATCAACTTTATCTGTTTCTGTTATCAAAGTTTCCGACGTTTTTCAGTATTTTCTGAATCAAATAAATCGTTAGGTCTTATTATATTATTATTATTATTATTATTATTATTAAAATATTTATATTAGTTAAAATTTAAATAATTATATCAATTAATATGTTTATAAACGTAAATGTTATATGTTTATTTTAAATTTAATTATATTTAGTTAAAATCATCGCTAAGTATAATTTTGAAATATTCATTAAAGATGAAACTGAAGGACTGATGGTCGCCCAATTTAAAGCATCAATAGATATTGTACATCTTTGTTTTAGTCTTAGAAGTAAAGATTAGATTATATACGTGCCTTAAAAGTCCATATAGAAAAAACAAACATAATGTACGTACCGCAAAATATTCAAATACCTAACCCAAAGAAAAAAAAAATATTCCACCATCTATTTAAATTACATTAAAATTACACTTACTTTTTATAATCAAAAACATAACTGCACGTCGCAATAAATAAACTCGTTGAACTATTTCATACGAACAATGTTTATATTGCAATCAAGTTTTGGAGATATTTAGACTGGTCATCTCTCCTCTATGGCCATCTATCCTAGAGTTGCCATATATTTGCACAAATGGATTCATCTGTCGCAATCGGGCTGCATGTGATAGAGGTAGATTTTTTTCTTTTAAAAACATGATTTAAAATAATTTTAAAAACCACAAAAAATCAGTAAACTAAAATACAGATTTCAAACAAATTGAACGCGAAAGAACAATTTTACCCTATTCCGCGGTTTCAAAATTGAACTTGTGTGATATTTCAAAGTTAAAAAAATTGCAAAAAGCTAAATTTATAGGTCAGGTGTTACCAACGTCAGTACGACGTCAGAGTTACTCACGGACTTTTTTTTTCTTTTGTGTGCGGGGGGGAGGGGGTATAATATACATTTACGCCTTTTTTAAATTCTTTAGTAGTAAAATTAAATTCCTTAGTAGTTTAATAGCCCTAGTTTTTGTATATGTAAAGATGGGAGCTTTGTTAATCGATTTTTAACACATTTCATGATGTGCTAGAATTACAAAATTTACATTCACAGGTAAATTTAAGGCTGTTCTTAACTGCTCTGCTCAACAAGCGCAAAACGTTTTGACACATTTACAAATTCGTTTTTTAGCGGAAAAATATAAAATTGGAAAGCCTAGCCATGGAAGCGATTTGGAATTGAACTGTTTTTTTCATTTTTTGATCAATCAATAACCTATTGAGTTATAAGCGTTTTTGATCACGTGACAAACACGATTTTCGCCCTTCACAGACTGGTTTTTCTGCTTTCTTCAGAAACTTTGGTTCAAAACGTCAACTTTGACACTATTTTCTGAAAGATCTATTGCGTTTGCAAGAAACGGAAAAAATAGCTCTATTACATAGTTTCTGAACAACAACACCTGCTAGTTTCATGCATTTCCGAACAAAAATAAATTAAAACTTATGTCAGAAAGTTGTCCTTTTGGATTTGAGAACACCCTTAAGATGACAATGTTTGTAGAACTTAATTATAATTTAATAGATAGATTTTAAGGCATTTTTCAATTACACTAGATTAATTTTAACACAATTATTCTAATTGGTAAATAAATCAGATTAGATGCAAAATTCCAACTAGGCGAAAAATGTCCGGACCAGGAAGTGTAATATCGCAGTATAGAATCTAGTGTAATTTCGCATCCAACGATATCTGGAGTTCCATTACCTGTGATTTATTCTGTTGAGCTGAACCAGATTTCAGACCAGATGCTATAATCATTAAGGTTAGCTGGGTGAAGAAGTTTCACCAGATTCGATCCGGGATAGCTCAGATGGTAGAGCACTGGCGGCTTCAGCCAGGAGATCCCTGATTCGAATTCTGGTCCAGACATTTTTCGCCCAGTTGGAATTTTACATCTAATATTTTTCAATTAGCCCACCACAGATGATCAAATGGCAAATATTCCCTGTAACTCGTACAATGGTATGGGAGTTGAAACAACAATGTATTTAATGATGCGCCAGTAAAAACTCGTCAAAATATGCCAAATAGCTGAAAAACTGTAAAAATTAAACATTTTAAAGGCTAAATATAGTAGAAAATAAATTATAAATAAAAGAGTAAGAATGAGAAAAAAATACGTTTTTATCAATTAATAGTTTCATATTAATTAATTTACGATTATTGGTTCAGAAATTTATTTAGAAATCCTAAAAAGATAAGCTTAAATAATTTCCTTTTTTTTTTTTTCTTTCCCGTTGCCCTACCTTAAAAAAAAGAAGCAGAAATATATAAAAAAAAAAAAAAAAAAAAAAAAAAAAAAACCGACGAATGTTTCATAATCGATTTTGGTGCTTACAAACCTAATTGACCGTTTCGGCAGAAAAATTCTATTCCTAAAAAGATCAAATAACTGACTGACACCAGAATTTACAAACGAATTTTATAGAAAATGAAAAACTGCTTTTCTACAGTTTCAATACAAAAATAAAATTTTATTAAAATATTCTTGGTGCGTTGGTCAGTTTTGGAATTAAAATTGGGGGGTCACGCCGCGTGACCACTGCCCTTGAAACGGTTAATGTATTGTAAAGGAAAAATTTTCAAAAAAAAAAAAAAAAACACGAATTGCACCACAAAATTAGGCATGACTTTCAAGAAAAACACCGAATGCTTATAAAAGAATGTTTTTTTTTTCCAAAACACTATATTTTACACTCTTTTTTTATTTATTTTTTATTTATTTTATTTTATTTTATTTTATTTTATTTTTTGCATTTATTTACTGTTGTTGTAGAGGTTAAAGAACTCAGGGGAAGATTAAAGAAGAATAAATAACTCCAAGAAGGATGAAAAAAATCTCAAGACTGGAGATAGAAAAAAAATGGGTATCGGTAATTCAATTTTGTACATTTTTTCTTCTCCCGAAAAATCGGCAAGAGAAAATCGAAACCATGCAAACAAAGTATGCAAGTATCTTTTTCCAACAATGTAGAAAAGAATTACATTCATTTCCGATGTCCACCGGCATAAAAGAACTCGAGAATGTGGTTTTCCTATCTTTTCAACATACATACAAAATTTTTGAATCTAACGAAATATAGGGCTGAATTCTAAGAAACATTTTTATCCAAGCGCGGATATTTGAGAGTGAAAAAAAAAATAGAAAGAGAGATAGCTCTCACAGCAGTAATTCGAAGAAAAGCCTAAACCTTAAAATAAATAAAAATAGACAAAAGAACTTTTTGATAAATTTAAAAGTATAAGAGAATCTTATATTAATTAAAAACCACGTATTACATTATTTTGGACAGATTGAAATTCACATTTTATTTTTATTTTTCAGAGAGACATGGTGTTTATAGAAATAGACAAAATGTTTCGTAAAGTATATGGATAGTTTAAACACTGATTTATGTATGGAGAAATTATAATTGGAAAGATTAAGGCTAATGTTCTCAAATCCGAACTGGCTACTTTCTGACACATTTGTTAATTCATTTTTATATTCAAGCACATGAAATTGGTTGATGCTCTTATTGAAAAACTTTGTAATCGGACTGTTTATTAACTTTTCGCTAAAAACAGAAAATACTGTCAAAGTTGACGTTTTGAACCGGGAATGACTGTGCGTAAGTGGAAAAAAAACTGATGTTATGAAAGACACAATAACCGCTTATAACTCAAGATGTGATTCATTTATCGAAAAATAAAAATTGTTCGATTACAAATCACTTCAATAATCATTCTTGCGTCATCGTGATTTTGCGGTTATAAATGATTCAGTAAATATATCAGCAAACTTTGCGTTGTTGAGAGGGAAAAAATATTTTTTTAAGAACCGCCTTAATTAATAAATTTTGTTAAATTCTACATTAAATACATATTTTGTACCTTATTATCAATTTCGTATTTTTTATCTATAAGCAGATTGTATTAACATGCTTAGTTTCAAAGCAAAATTTATCGGAAAATTTTACGGCAACGTCCAGTGTTGCCTTAGGGGACAGTTTACCTTTTCAACAATTTTTCTTATTTTAAAAATATGGTTTAAATGGTGAACACACAGCATTTCAATGTGCAACTAAAAGTACATTCTGAAAAATATATATATATATATATATATATATATATATATTGCATATTTAACTAAAATTTTTAGTTAAAAAAATTAAATTTTTAAAAATGCCTACTACTTTTTAAAATATTTATATTTTTGCCCAATTTTTTTTAAAGATTTTCAAATGTGTATTACACAAGACTTTAAAAATATGGTCCAAATGGTGAACACACAGCATTTCAATGTTCAACTAAAAGTACATTCTGAAAAAAAAAAAAAAAAATTAACTGCATATTTAACTAAATTTTTTTAAAAAGTTAAAAAAATTTAAATTTTTAAAAATGCCTACTGCTTTTTAAAATATTTATGTTTTTGCCCAATTTTTTTTTAAAGATTTTCAAATGTGTATTACACAAGACTTTAAAAATATGGTTCAAATGGTGAACACACAGCATTTCAATGTTCAACTAAAAGTACATTCTAAAAAAAAAAAATAAACTGCATATTTAATTTAAAAAAAATTTTAAGTCAAAAAAAATTTGAATTTTTAAAAATGCCTACTATTTTTTAAAATATTTATATTTTTGCACAATTTTTTTTAAAGATTTTCAAATGTGTATTACACAAGACTTTAAAAATATGGTTCAAATGGTGAACACACAGCATTTCAGTGTTCAACTAAAAGTACATTCTGAAAAAAAAAAAAAAAAATTAACTGCATATTTAACTAAAATTTTTTTTTAAGTTAAAAAAAATTTGAATTTTTAAAAATGCCTACTACTTTTTAAAATATTTATATTTTTGCCCAATTTTTTTAAAAGATTTTCAAATGTGTATTACACAAGACTGAGCATGAATTTTTAGATACATCTAATATTACATTTAAGGGTGTATTCCGATCCAAACTGCTTATTTTCCGATTCATTTTAAAATTCATTTTTGCTCTCAAACGCATCAAACTTGGAAATTCTCTTATTTAGAAACTATATAATGTGCGGTACTTCTTAATTTTTTGATAAATGCAGAAAATACTGTAAAAAACGCTGTCAAAGTTGGCATTTTGAACCGAATTTTCCGAAGCGGGCGATCTGGGAATGAAAAAAATGGTCATACTGAGAAAATAATTGTTCAAAAATCAAATTCTAATTAATTGAGCTGAAAATGAAATCACACGGCATGTTAAACATGTCTTCAGAAATCACCCCAGCCAGTTTCATGTTTTTACTTTTAAAAATGCGTCTGAAAATGTATCAGAAAATTTCGAGCTGTTGAGGGTGGAAAAATATTTTTTCGAATACACCCTTAATGTAATTTTGACACATCTTCATATATTTTTATTTTTTTTTTTTAAACCTGAAGGTTAATTCCATGCGCAGACTTATCACACTATAATAAAGAACATGTACAAAAAATTTTAAATCTCTGTCTCAAATACAAAAAAAGCTTTAGCATTTTTAAAACATGAAAGTGAAGAAAATATGAACATGGAGAAAAAGCCACTTAAAGTTTTAATTTGTGTGAGTGTATTAACAAAATTTACATTATCTCGCGATATATTTGCCGTATGGGTAAAAATGAGGTGTTAAAATATTCACAATTAAACAGGCTTTCATTTAATTTTTTAATCGATTTTTTATTCAATTTTGAGGTAAACTGTCTCCTTAAACATGTAGGCATCTTAAATAAAAAAAAAAAAAAAATTAATGTTTAATGATTTAGAATTTTTTTTTAAATGTTATCTTGGAACATTATTATTTTGAAAATTTCCACGTTTTTGTCATATCTTTTCTTCAACAGGATTTTCTTAAATATAAAAGTAAGTTACATCTCTGAGATCTGTTTATTTTTTTTTCCCTTTCAAGCACCATTTATTTTTTTCCGTAGGCTACGAAAATATCTTTGTCATAAAAAAATATAAGGATCAGAAGGTTCTTGGCATTTTTACTTGTCAAAATAAACAGAAAAGAGAGTTTTTATCATATCAGTAAGATAACTTCAGGAAGAGTTCTAAATAGACAGATATCAAACTACTAAAAAGTGTCAGCTTATGAAACGAAAATATTAGTAGCTTTTATTTCGACGCATTAGAAATTGTAAAACAAATGAAAAAAAATGAAATTGTAAAATAAATGAAAACGGTGTTTTAATAAACATTTTCCCACATTCCTTTGCGATTATATGTAATGCTGAAAATGAAATAAAGTAAAAAATAATAAAGAAACAAAATACACCCCCCCCCCCCCAAAAAAAAAAATAAATAAAATAAATAAATAAAAATAATAATAATTAAATAATAAAAATTAGTTGTATTAGACAAAGGTATTTGCTTACGAACTTAGCAAAACAGAGATACAATTTCCTTCATTAGATGAAATCCAGAGCACTTAATCCATGAAATGAATTTTAAAATGAATCGGAAAATAAGCAGTTTGGATCGGAATACACCCTTAAAGAGTTTTAGGACAGTTGCTAATTCATACAAGAGTATCTTAACAATAAAAATTTTCTTAGCAATAAAAATAGTAATTTAATTCTTTTCTGTTTTACCTTTATTCGGATAACTGCTCTTTGGATTCATGCGATAAAGACAATTTTGCAGAGTTTTTACTGACTTTCTTAAAAAAATAAAATGAAAATTAAATTTTAAAAAAGTGTTACACCATTATTTTTTAATAAAATTTATAAATAATAAATTAATAAAACTTATAATAAAAACACGTTCTTCTATAAATTTCCCTAGTTATCTATAAAGAAAAATTATATATTTTAATGATTTTATTAAAAAAGTTTTTTTAATATAATTAAAAAGATTTCTTTTTTCTTTCTTTCTTTTTTTTTTTTAAAAAAGGCAAAAAATTTAAAAAGACCTTTTTTTTTTTTTTTTTTTTTTTTTTTTTTAAAAAAAAAGGTCTTTTTAAATTTTTTACACTTGCAACGTTAGTATATACTACTTACGGACAAATTCTTTGCATTAAAAATTTTAAATTAAAACGACGTACACTATCATAACAGTGCTAAATATTTATAAACGGAACATTTAAAAGCTTTTACCAAACCTTGTCAAAGACTTTCTTTGAAATACGCGATTAGAAAATTACACCGAAATTGTCCAGCAACTTTTAGAGAGCTTCAAAAGGCTCGGTTGCAATATGAGCGTCAAACTTCATTTTCTGCATAACCATCTTCATGAATTCCCGGAAAATCTTGGTGCAGTCAGTGATGAGCAGGGTGAGCAATTCTCGGAGCAATTCCACCAAGATTTGACGCTCATGGAAGAGCGGTATCAAGGCAGATGGGATTAATATATGATGGCTGACTATTGTTGGAGCATCAAGCGACATTGTCCACAAATTAAACACTCCAGGAAAAGCTACAAGCTAAAATTTTTACATTAATATGTACTTTTTTCGTTTTGTAAAAGGATTTTACTACTTGTATGAACTTGAACACATTGTAGTGTATAGTAAGTATATACAGCCGTTATAAGAATAATATAGTTGGTAATTTTTTCTTTTATTTTCCTTTGTATCCACATTAAGTATGATTTTGAGGGTATCCTGAGCTTAAAAAGTTGACGTGATAGAAAAAAACTGGAGTCGTTTTTGGATTTAGATGCCAATAATTAGCCAAAAACAAGTGCCAGATCCAAGTCAATAAAATGTGTGTTCCCCAGTGTTATATATTTTAATGATTTTATTAAAAACGTTTTTTTTAATATAATTAAAAAAAATTCCTTTAAAAAGTCTTTTTAAATTTTTTACTCTTGCAACGTTAGTATATACTACTTACGGACAAATTCTTTGCATTAAAATTTTTAAATTAAAACGACGATCACTATCATAACACTGCTAAATATTTATAAACGGAACTTTTAAAAGCTTTTACCACACTGCCTATTAAATGATCCATTGAGCCTATTTAATTGATCCATTTCCCTATACATTATCTGTATAAATAATATTCTACCTGCATAAAAGTATATCTAAATATCCATTACAATATTATAATTCATATTTTTACAGTATGTAATTATGCTAGTTTCCTCATTTAAATTTATCATAAACTTATAAATAAACAGAAATGAAATTGAAAGATAATTATAACTAGAAAGCGCAGTTTAAATGCACCACGCATTTTGCTGCGTATTACAAGAGCGAAATAATTTGAATTATTCATGTTAAAATTTAGTTTAAATCAAGTTTAAATTCGTATATTAATATAATGTTTTAAATATGCTGCTATAAATATAGACTATATGCTGGCTAGATTTAGATGGCTTGTTAAATAAAACCTCTCTATCATTTAATTTATAAACTATATTAATTTAATTCTTTAAAATAACCTACACTCAAGTAAATTTTTTGAATGAAAAGGATGTGATAAATTACCATACATAATTACACTCATAAAATTTCATGTTGAAATATAATTTGTATAACTAAATATTGTCAAATTATTCAACATTAAACTCAAGTAACATTTGAGCAGAAAAGCGTACTAAAAATGTTTACTTTTAAGAAATTGTAAGCACGTTTTATGAAAAATGCATTTCTGTTTCCTTATGATTTTTGTATTGCATGATATCAGATATTTTCAGAAAAAAATTTCTCACACCAACTTAGAAAAATTGTCCGTTATCTGCTTTACTTTATTTATTTTTTTTTCAAAACTTTATCAGAAATTTACTTTGCGAGTTCTAGAAGTTTAATTAGTTGCATTGCTTATCTGTATGAATAATTATGTATTAGGAATAACATTTGCAGCTATAGAAATTGAATAGCATTCGAAAAGCGATTAAAACTATTTTTTAAATATAAGAGAACGTCTATTATTAGTTCTTTTTTTCTTTTAAAAACGAACATTCAGTATATGCTTTTTATATATAGAATTTATGCAATATTTTTTCCTCTTTCAGTTTTTGATTTTTTAAAAAGTATACCTTACATAATAAATTTTATGCTATTCTTCATGCTTTAATTATGCAATATTCACACAGTTAACACTTTGTTTTTTAAATCAGCATTTTGTTTTGTACATTATAAATTCAAATGAGTAAAAACAAATCCTTTATTACGTTGCTATAGAAGGGGATATATTAACAAATAATAAAGTGGATATTTCTATTGTAGCTTATTTAAATTTCAAAAGTTAAGTTAATTTCAGTCATTTCGACTCAATATATCTCAGATACGAAAAGAGAAGTATTTTTAATAAAAAGAATTATTAAATATTATATGTTCATCAATGAATTACTATACAGATTAAATGATTAGAAATTTCCAATCAGCGCAGTTAAATAATAATATTATTAATAATAATCGTAATAATAATAATTTTTCTTCAATGTACTTTATTTCTTTAAGGATGTTGGTAATAAAAAACAAATAGTAATCAATGCAAAAAATGCAGGGATGTAATTAAATAACATATTACAATATATTCAATAAGATAGAGGAGTGGTTCTCAACCGGTATACGTCGCAATATACTGGTGCGACTAGTATAAGCTAATAGTTTTCTGTGAAATGCACAATATTAAATGCAGGAAAACGACCACTTTTATAATTCAATAGCATTAGATATTGGTAAAGATTGTCATGCACAAAATCAAAAACTTTTTAAAGTAAGGAATTCATATTTAATAAATGCACTTTTTGAAAAGTAAATCAATTAGCTAAATATCTGATGCGGTTAGATTAGAATTATGATTTTCCATCTTTAGTCTTAAATAACAAAATACTTATTTGTAAAATTTGCATTAAAAAAATAAAGAAATGACTGGACTTGTCGTACAAAAAATATGCCCATGTTGTTTAACTTTTCGTTATATATAAGGTCTAATAAAAAAGGTTTTAATCACGCTATAAATGACTATAGTCCACACGATTTTCCACACGATAGTCCACGAAGTTTAAAATATCTTATTTCTATTTTATTTTATTTTATTTTATTTTTATTTATTTATTTATTTGTTTTATTATTTATTTATTTATTTATTTTACCTTCAGTTATTAGCTAAATTAATATAAAATATCATTCTGTCTCATAAAAGTTTAAGTTGATGAATTTTAATAGACTGAAATTTATTGTTGACAATAATTGTTAATACTTGTTAATAATTGTTAACACTTTTTGACTGAAATATATTATTATTATTATTATTATTATTATTATTATGACTATGAGATCCAACACAGGCTTCCCGAATTACAGAATATAGTTGAAAACTACTTTTTTATTATTATTAAAAACTAATATTTTGTTTGCCCACTAACAACAAAAAAACGCATTTTTAGATGAAAAATATCGATAATATATTCAAATAAAGTTTCGAAAATTATTAAAACGACACTTTTTGAAATCGCCAAAGATTTCGTTACTTAAAGCAGCCTTTTTAATTATGATAATTTCAGTGGATTAACTATGCAGTTGGATTACATGTCTGTTAAATTTATGTTTCATTTATATTATTTTATTTATTTATTGAAAATGTTTTAATTTCGTTATTGAATATTAACTTATAACAAATACTATTGTTTTAAGTTTAAACGGGTTAATCTTTTTAAATCGAGTTGCTTGCCATAGGAACAAACTTTTTAAAAAAAAATCATGCTTTAAAATTATTTTTAAACTATAAAAATCCAGTAATTGAGATATAGTTTTCAATCAAGTGGCATATGAGGCGAACATATTGTTTAATTATTATTCGACGGTGTAAAAATTGAAATTGCACGATGTTTTGAAATTCAAAATTGCAGTAAAAGTGAAATTTATTTGTCAGGTGTTGCCACCATCAATAAGATGTCGGAGTTACTCACAGACATGTTTCTGAATTACAACATAGTTTATTATTATTAGCTATCGTTTGTATTAAACATTACATTTCGGAGAGAGCTTTTAAAGAACAATGAAATATTGCTATACAACTGAATAGCACAAATTGTAACATTCTCGCTCCCTAAAATTTGATTTTATATACTAGAAAGTGAAAAGCGTTAAATATTACAGACTGATAAAATAACATGTTCTATCCTGGGCTCAGGTGGAGCTATTTCAAAGAAAATGTTTAAGCATTTATGAAATAAGGTCTATAAGGTCTACCCACCAAAGTTTTTCAAAGATAGTGCAATATACAACAAATGATTTTATATATTGTATGAGTATAAAAAAGACATTGCAAATGTCTAATACTGGAAAAAACATAGAAAACAATATTGCAAACTTTAATGCAGGAAAAATATTTAATAGGATTAATTCTACAATAATTTATTTATTTCGTTATGAATATATTCGATTATGAATTTCGTTATAGTTTTTCACTGATTAATCGTGTAAATATTAAAGTCATTGGGATAGACCTCCCTTCTATCCCAATAAATTTTTTTTAGAAAGAGTTAAATTAGAAATGAAAATACACATTATTACTTTTTGAAAAGTCCTTTATTAAGAGAACTTAGTGTTCCAACTTTTTGGAAAGGAGCAAGATTCGCTCCTATCTAGCAAAATTTTTGTGACCATGATTTTTGTTTCGCCACAAAAAATTGTATGCTTCCCCCCCCCCCCTCCTTTTATGGGAATTAAAATAATGATGATAATAAAAAGATATACACTCGGTTCTAAGTCGATCTCAATCGGTAATCGGAAAATTTGTATGGAAAATCTAAACATAATAAAAACTAATTTTTTATAGTACAAAAATTTATCCAGATTTTCCGGTTATTTTTAATATTTTATGATTTGGTCTTAAGTCAAACATATAGGACGTTAGTCAACGACCAAATACAGAGATAATTCAAGGGAAAATAAAATTTCTAACGATAATATAAGCAGTATATACGTGTATGTATTTCAAAAATTTGAGGAGTATACATATAATTTGCTTGTATTTTATAAATAAAACTTTTAACATTAGAATATAAGTAATGAATCGGCACTTAAGTACGGAAACACACAAATTGAATATTTCCTACAATTAATGTATACACTGTAAAAAAAAAAAAAAAAAAAAAAAAAAACGGACTAAAATACGAAAATACTACTGGCAATCTAGACGTCAGTATTATTTCCGTATCTTAACAGAAAATTTTCCGTTAAATTCCAAAAAACGGAAAATTTTCTATAATTTACCAGAAAAACGTTTAATTTCTGATAATAAAGTGCTTAGTGAATGGAAATTATATGACTATATTCATATAATTTTTAGTGAATGGAAATTATATGAATATATTCATATAATTTCCATTCACTAGGCACCGGAAATTAAACGTTTTTCTGACATAGGTTAATAATCACAATAAATAATTCGGGTTTTTTTTTGTATGTATGTATATATATATATATATAGGAAGATAATATGTAAAAAATTAATTAATTCGATTACTTGAATAAGTAGACGTTGAAATAAACCACACATGAAGTTTAAAATAATTTCATAAAGGTAATTTTACACCATTTCATTAGTAGTTTCTTCAAATACATTACATTTCTCCCTTAAAACATATATTATACTTTCTTTCGAATAGTCCAATTAGGTCTAACCAGTGATGCTTTTATTGACATTTCATATGTCGACATTCCATGAATGATAAAAATTAATGCACTGACTCTCTTCTAATTTTGAAGATCTCCAAACCTTGTGGTCGTGATCGTGAATTTTCATAACTCATACTTTCAAATCATTGATAATAAAAAAAATACCAGAGGGTCAGTTAATTTGTTGATCACGCACCTCATAAGGAAAATAAAATTATGTTTAAATTCAAATCCTACAAATGTATTGCTTACTGCCATACTATTTAAACTTAAGTCAAGTAGTTCACAGGCTGTAAGGTCTATAAAAGGTACCGTTTCCTTCAAAGTACATTCTAAATTCACTCAGAGGTCCGTAAACCTCTCCAGGGCTAAAAGATATTCAAATCGGCTGTAAGGTAAAAAAAAAGGGGGGGGGGATTCCATAAGAAGGGAAAACTTGCAAAAGGAGGTCACATCAGAAACGTGTTAGAAGCTCACCGCTTTCACTAATACGAGAGTTTTTTGCCACGCATCTCCGTAACACGCGCCATTTTTTAGCTCACGCTTTTTTTGTGTCATATATTCATTCATTTTTGACGCTTTTTTTTTTTCTTTCACTCAGTAACCCCGGGATTTTTTTTTTCTTCCCCACTATGATCCCCGTTCCCTTGTCAGCTTAGCATGTTAACAAGTCAGACTATCATTTTGGCGGGTTCAAGAGCTTACAAGGGATAAAAATGAACAACAAGAATAACTGTATGTATACATTTAGTATATATTTATAAAATGAAGATAACATGACAAAATATTTGTTGACTTAAGGTGTGAATGTATGGAAGAGGTACGAATTTATTTAAGTATCACCGGACCTCGCATATCGGATATACTAAAGGCTGTTCTGAAATCCAAACTGACTACTTTCGGACATTTCTGAATTCATTTTTGTTGGCAAATGTATTAAATTAACAGGTGCTGTTATTCAGAAACTATGTAATCGAACATGTTTCATTTTTCCGCTACAGGCAGGAGATCTTTCAGAAAATACTGTCAAAGTTGGCGTTTTTAAACAAAATATCCGGATGCGACAGCGTAGGAAAAGAAAAAAAAAACTAGTGCCTTTGAGACAATAATGATTTATAACTCAAGATATACTTCAATAGTTGGACAATGAAAATAACTATTCGATAACAAATAGCTGTCTGCAAGTATCATGCTTTTATATTTAAAAATGAGTCAGGAAGTTTCTCGTTGTTCAGCGGGGAAAATATTTTTTTTTCCGTGAAATGCCTTAAAGTGGTCCTTTTTTAAAACTTGTATATAAAGTTGTACACTGAGAAAAAAAAATATACCGCCTTCACCTAGAATGAATAGGTAGTCATTTTCTGTATCCCTAAACTAGAAATATAGATTTCCGAGCTATGCGAATAGGTTAAAGAACTAAGCTGAATAGACGAAATGATCTAGAATTTCTAGTCTCTTATTTTCTAGGTAACGAAGCGATAAGGAATCGTTTCAACAACGAGAAATTATCGCTTAATTTCTGGAATGGTTTCATAAACAAGAATTATATATAGTTACTAAAACTAACCTCTTGTATTCGCATCTATTTGTAGGGATTTTTAAATACATTTGACCATGAGAATATAGGAAAACGCTCTTGAATTCTACTAGGAGACTCTAGAACTCTCTATCAAAGGGAACTAGAATTTATAAGGATGACATGGAACTATTATTTGTAGAGCTACAATTTAGATTCTAGATGCCAGAATTATATTTTTTTCTCAGTGTAACCATAAAGAAAAATATGAAGACGCAAGTTTCAAAACTCGGCCGATCCAAAATTTAAAAAATCGAGTTTTCTCAATCAATGTATTATTCTCCTGGTGAACCTACATCGGAAAAACACTAATCTGCAAATAAACTAGTTTTATCGTTTATTTCTGGCATTGGGAAATCTTGGTTTACAATGAAAACCAATGGACGCAGTCAGAGGTTTTTCACGATTTCCGAAAGTTTTATTTTCTGGATAAAGCGAGTTTTGAAACTCACGTCTTCATATGGATCTTTATCACGTATGCCCAGTTAATGGGGGAAATGCCTGAAAATTAATTAATTTATTTATAATTAAGTTCTAAAAATATTAAAATGTGGTACTGTCATCGCAAACACACCGGTGTACATATTACACACACACACACACACACATATATATTTGTCTATAAATGGTTATTGCATCACATTGGTAGATTTTCATGGGTTTAAATGGTTTAATTGTAAAAAAAAGTTTATATATATATATATATATATATATGGGGCATTCTCACAATCTTTTGACTTTTGAGAAAAAAAATCTGGCGAAATTAAACTTGCTAAAATAACATTTTAATCTGATAGACGAATGCTATAATGATTTAAAATAAAGGAAAAATGGTCAGCAGCGAAAAAAAAATTATTTAACTGAGGTTTAAGTTAAACTTGCGAGTTTAATTTTCCTTACCATTTTACCACTATAACTTTTTATTTTCTTCTAATTTTTTACTTATAATGAATTTGCATAGTACCCAATAGGACATTCAAATAAGAAATACAATGAAAATGTAGTATTTTTAGTGCAAAATTTTGGTATAACATTGTCTTAAAGGGGTGTTATAGAAGGGACGGTAATGTAAAAAAAGGGGGATGGTATAGGAAAAAAGGGACAAAATGGGGGGGGAAAGAAACAAAATGGGGAAAAAAGGAACAAAATGGGGAAAAAGGGACAAAATGGGAAAAAAAGGGACGGTAAGGATGGAACAGCAAGGAAACTTACCACCTATTTTAGGCGGATCATGTTAAGACTAAGTGGTAGCGAAAATGTTCATTGATTTTTAGAAACAGTTATTTACATTGGATTAAATTAAAAAAAATAATTAATTTACCTCGAAAATTGCAGGATTAAACCTTACGGACGGTAAGACTACCAATAAAGCCACGGTGCTTGAAATTGATATTTAAATGCTTATTTATATTCTGCAGTAAATTTCTTATCAAAGAATTTTAGATATTCTTTCTCTAGCATACTTCTGCATGAGCAAAAACTTGAAAAAAATTCCGTCGCTACATCTGAAGTTATTTTCTGTATCATTTTAGAAGAAGGATGGTAAAAAATCTAAAACCCAGGGACAGAGTTAAAAAAATAATAGCAAACCCTAAAAATGTGTGCAGGTTAATTTTTAGCTACATATTTATATAAAACAACAGTTCCAGTTTCAGAAAAAAATTACATCGAACTATTTCTATTGAAACAATTTTATCCAGACAGCTTTAAACTTCAAAATCAGCATCAGGGACACGGGACGGTAGATGAGTTTTCCATGTGTTTGGACCCCCAACATCGTCCACAACTTATTTATCTCGTTAATATTGTTGTGCAATCATGCATTGGGATGTTCTCAAGAATATATAAAAAACACAAAAAAGTGTATTAAATAAAATATTATTAGTCAGGGACATGAAAGTTAAAAGATTGTGAGAATGCCCCATATATATATATGTATATTTATAATTCTAGCCTATCACAATCTATTACAAAATTCTATCTTCACCCACGTGAACCAAGTTAATTTAAATACAAGAGTGCAAAAACAACGTTAAATAAAATAATAAGAGGTGAAATGCTATTAATGCAAAAGTCATAACTGAGTTTTCTATCATCAGCATTTCATTTCAGATAATGCTAAAAATAACAAAAATAAACGAATAAGTTTTTTGAACAATTGTTATAGTTTGTCAAAAAGCACAGAATTCGCAGAGAAAAGAAAGCATAAAAAAAAGTGAAGTAAGAGTATTTAGTAAAAAAATATATTATTACTTCTAACTAGTTATGCCACAGTAATTAAAAAAGTATATCTATTTACATACCATATAAATAATTAGTAATGCCAGAACAGAATCAGGGGTTATTTAAATTAAATCTATTTTTTTTTTTTTTAATCTTCCTTTTGTCTTTTTAATGTAAGTATTCTCGACTAACATCAACGATGAATTAAAACTATTTCTCCTCAACCCGGGCCATTCTTTACAAAATTAGCACATGGATAGTTAAACAAATCGAAATCATGAATAATTTCCAGTAAATTTTAAAGTGCAGTAAAACACCACTAATGCAGAAATTTGTAATTCGAACACGCCTGTAATCAATATTGTGTCTAATGTAAACAAAGAAAAAATTAATTTACCTGTGCCAGTTTGTTTCCCCAACTTTATTTCTTATACATACTATCAGATATGATTTAATACTATTTTTTACAGTTTAAAATAATAGCACATATAAAAACATTTTATTTATTTAATCATTCACATGAAAAATAAAAAAGTTCTTTCCTTGAAAAAAAAAGATGGTTTACTTATACAATATATTTAATATCACATCTAGAAATAATTACACTTTATAAAATTGGGGAATAAAACCATTTATTCCAAAACTGAGCCATTAATCCCTTAAATCAATATTAATAAATATAAAAATCGATACATTTTTATTCAAACCTTACACATGTCTTAGCTATATTTGGCCAAGGATATCGAAATTGAAAAAATAATAATAATAATAATTATAATAAAAATACATATATCGTGGTTCAGCTCACATCTATGGCTGTTTTAAGATTGCAAGATACAATACAAAAACATAAACTAAATGTTTTAATATAAACAACTAATGATGATAGATTTTAAAAATATAAAAATCAACAAAATATTTTAAAAATAATTTTATCTTTATTTATATATGGTTAAGTATGTAATTTGTTTATTTTTAATCATTAACAATCTAATTTTGTTCAAAGCTATGAATGAAAAAATATATATATAAACAAAGATTAAGTAGACATGACTTATAATCCGCCGAAATTCTTAAATCCGCAAAATGCGTCAAACCAAGCTGTGCGGATTAGTGATTTTTATCAAAAATAATTATTGTTGAACGAATTCAGAGCCTTACTTCTCATATACACTTGTATCTGCTAAAAAGAAAATATATTATGAATTTTAGTGAAACGAAAGTTTACACCGTAATTCGTTTCTCACATGAAGTAGACAAAAACGAAATATAATTCATGTCAGTAAAAAGCCTCTCCAAGTGAAATTCCCTGTAAAAGTATTTTTTCCTTTGGGGGAGTAGTGAAACTAGAAAGCCAAGCAACATGCTGAAATGTTACTTAATTTTTAGACAGTTCGAGCAAAAAATTCTTAAAGAAGGGACGTTTTTTAGAACCTTTCAGATCTCTAAACAGGACTGGTGAATTTTTATTACATAGAATATATAATATACATATATATATATATAGATATAGATTTCAACTTAAAAAAATCTTGGTTTAAAAAAAAAAGAATCATATTAATAATTGATGCTTTTTTACAAAAGGACATTTTCAAACATGTAAATATACATTTTCACTAGTAAGTATATGGTTAAAACTGTTAGTAAGCAATTTTATTTTATGAAAATATGTATTAAATAGAAATATGAGGATTTATTTTTAAAAACAAATTGATCTAAATACAGCAGCAACGATAAAATAAAATTACTCGATTTTGAAGTGAATTCTGTTATCTCTAAATTAAATAACTATTCATTACAGTATATAAAAACATAATTTGCACTACAATTTGCTATAACTATTATATATGAAAGGCCAGTGATTCATATAATAGTAATTCATATTCTATACTGATAAACGTATAACACGCAGAATAAATATAGATAAAGATGGGGCGGGGGTAATCAAGCATTACTATTCCGACAATTATAAACATATTTTGCAAAGTGTAGCATAAAATTCGTGTGAATACGTAAAAATTAAAATAATAATAATTAATGGAAGATTAAAATAACGCAGATGCTTTCATGTTAGGCAAAATGTTAGACTTAAAATTTTAAACGATAGTTTTGATTTGTTTTAATCCATTCCCTATTTCATTCATTCATTATTTTACTTATTTACTGATTAAACTATAAATGGCTGTTTTAGGCCGAAACAATATAAATTATAGATCATTAGTAAAAAGCAGGAGATATTTTATATAGTAGGATCCTCATCACCATATGCCTCTTACCTGAATCAGCTATCAATTATCTCATAAATGAACAGTTCAATTAACTTTAAAATTTTAAACTTCGGTTTAAAATTAATAAGGGATTATATTCTTATTATTTAAAAGAAGCATTCGAAGAAATGTAAAATTAACAAAATTGCTAATATGTCAGAGAAAAAAGCATGAAAAAATCGACAGAGGCTTACCGATATATGGCTAGATTACCGATATACAGGGTATCCATAATTAAACGAACGTATTTTAAAGTTGTCTACAAACGATACTTTCAGAAAGTTGTGAAATTTTGTGAACGACATAATGAAAGTACGGAATTTGATTTGAGCCGGGAAAAAAAAAAAAAAAAAAAAAAAAAAAAAAAATAGTCTAAAATTTCGCCGCGGGAGGGCCTTTTTTATGAATTACACATTTAGCATACTTTACAATTACGATAGCTTACAAGTTTGATTTATTAACATTACCTGATCTTAGAGATAGCATTTCCCACAACATACTCCGGTCAACTGAGGAAAATGCTATCTTACGATTGCAGGGATGGTACCTGAAAATGATGGTAATCATATGGAACACGTACGAGGCTAACGAAAAAGACAGGCTACCGCGGTTCATCCCAAATGTCTTTTTTTTTACAGACCGCTAGAGTGGCGTGATGCTCTTTTCGTACACCTGCATTGGTGCATTCGAGCATCACGTGATTCCTGCGGTCTGTAAGAAAAGATACGTGGAATGCACCGCGGTAGCCTGTCTTTTTCGTTAGCCTCGGAAGAAGTGTTGTTGTACTAAAATTTGTAAACTATCGTAAATGTATGCTAAATGTGTATAATTCATTAACAAACGTCTTGAATTAAACATGTAAATTCCAAATAAAATGTGATTTTTGTAGCATTATTTTCATTGCAGGTATATTAAAATTTCAAAGGGTTTTTACTGTAAGGCCGATTTTGTTATTCAATTTATTTTAAATATTTTTTCCACCCATGATATGACGGAATTTCAGATAGGTATATTATAAAATCGAAAAGACATAAACATAAATAAAAGAAAAATTACAAAAACTAAGAAAAACTCAACAGACCGATTCAAAATTCATTAAACTAACTTCAATCAATAAAGCTATTTGGCTGAAACAACATACGACGAGGACCAGAAAACAAACTGCACAAATAAAAAGTCGTGGGGAGTAACCGCGAATCCTTTCGCCTGGGTAACCATCTGACCCGCTTCAATGTTATGTGTATTTATTTCCAACTACATTCTTACGGTTACCGTTTATGTTTGTAAGCTATTGATCTCGGTTGTGCAAAATTACCCCCAAAATTTTCTGATTTTGTTTTATTTCTTTTCTTTGTTTTAAATATTGAATTAAACATACAAATTCCATATAAAATGTGATTTTTTAGCATTATTTTCATTATGACAACTTCCAAGGTAGTTCATAAATATTTAAAAAAAGAATTTATTTTTCAATTAACTTAAATATTTTCTTCACCCATCATATTTGACGAAATTTCTCCAATATATATATTATAAAACGAAAAGACAAACAGAAAAAAATGACAATAATAATAATAATAATAATAATAATAATAATAATAATACAAAAGCTAAGAAAAACTCAACAGGCCAACTCAAAATTCGTTAAACCAATTTCAATCAAGAAAAGCTCCTTGGCTGAAATAACATACAACGATGACCAGAAAACAAATTGCGCAAATAAAAAGTCGTACGCGGGAGGGACTAACCGGCATCCTATCGCCTGGGGAACCGTCTGACCCTCTTCAATATTATGTGCACACGAGGTAAACAAAGTGAATAAACCGATACACTCTCTGAAATAGTATCACCGGCAATAAAACCAGAGGACCTTTGCAAATTCTTACCAAAATAAATAAACAAAACAAGAAAAGGAAGAAAATGTATTTTGGATTGAGAGTGGGTGGACAGCAGAGATAGAGTTTTTGCTTCGGAAATAAAAATAAGAAAATAAGCTCGGCTCAGCAACCTTAGCGATATCAGGAAATTTAATATATCCCTAAAATGAAAAAAAAGAGGGGAGGGGGGAGAAAAAAAGAAGACGAATACCCCCTCCTACGAAGAAAAGGGAATGCTGGCCAGCGCTTAAAATGCAAGCAGTGCAGATAGACTTAGAGAGATGGGGGATAAAATGCCTTTTTTTCCCTTTAAAAAGAAGGGAGGGGGAGGGGAAACTTGTATACAAGACCATACATATCCATGCTGAAAAGCGAGCTTCAAGAAATGGAGCTCATTTTTATTTTCTCCTTGGCCTCTAGTTTTTATTTATTTATTTTAAACATCGATCCCTCGCGTCACCTGAAAAAAAAAATTGAGGAAAAATAAGAAAAGAAAGGCTACCAAAGCGAGTCCGAAATAGCGAGAGCGTAGTAAAGCTGAATTATTAATGAGCCTGTGTTACATATTTATTCGCCGTAAAGTAGACGAGGGCAGACAAAGAACGATGAGACACAATAGTTGATATTCTCTTCAAAAGAGGACGGGAAGAACGATTGAGCTCCGGAATTAAAGTAAACCGCTATTTTTTTTTTTGGCAGGTTGATGAAATTACTCGATCTTTTGAATGTTGGCTAATTTTGGAAAACGGAATGAAATCTTAATTGCAGTTGGAAGGTCAAAACCTAAAATATATCGAATTTTCGATTTTTTAATATTTTGAATCTACCATTTCTCCTCTTTCTACTGATATATTACTTTTGTTTCTAAGGCAACCAGAAGTTGGAAAATTTTTAGTAACTCTGTTTATCTATTTTAAAACTAGTGAGTTTATTACTTTAAATTTTATTTTCTCAAAATGTTGTTTTTTTAACTTCAATGTACCTTTTTGATAAAACTATTATAAATTATGCTTTGAAATTTTGCTTGAACATTCTATACATATCCCTGCTTAATCTGAGGTGAATTGTTTAAACACATATAAAGAACTTTTTTTATTATTATCATTGTCTTTGAAAAAATTGCATGTTTTTTTAAATTTGAAAGTAGTTTCTACTTCAGATTAAAATATATATATATATATATATATCTAAGCTTTATTTAATTATAAATTTAACTTCAGATTATTAAGAATTGTTTATTTTATGCATAAAAAAAATTCAAGTTCGTATCTTAAGTAGTTTATAAGAAAATGTACATTAATTTAACATGGCAGGTATAGGGATTCCAACTGCCCTTAAATGCCTCCAACTGCCTCAGTTTTATTGCGGCTATTACTATATGGAACAATCCTAGGAAGAAAGTTACAATAAGAGCTCTCAATTTTAACCCTTTATCTCTGACGGTACTTAAAAGTACCATTAAAACAACTTGTTATAAAATTCATTTAATACATCGATTAGTTGTAATAGAGCTTAGAATGAGTTATAGATACATTATACTTTATCTTGTTCCAAAAGCATTATTGGTTACACAAAACAAAAATATTTGTAAAAGGATGATTTATTTTGCCTTTGCATCTTTTCAGTTTTCTTGGAGTTGGGGGGGGGGGGGGGGATTTTTCATTTTCGGAAATATTTCTATATTCCTGTTGCAAGAATATTATATTTGTATATTTCTTAATTCTACAAAATACTATGAAACATAATTTAAAAATAAAAGATTTGAGTGGGGTTATAAATACTTCACAAAATCCCTATAAATTCAAGTTTAATTACTCCTTCTAAATCCTTCAATCCTTCTAAAATGCTTCTAAAATTTATTAAATGATTATGTAAATCTTCTAATGTAGTTTAAACAATTCACGAAAAATGCTCTAGAAGATAAAATTTTCATCAATTCTTAATTTAGTACATAAAAGATTAATCCAAAATAAGACGCTGGTGAAGTTTAGAATTGTGATAGAAAGTAATTTTCTGCTGTGCACTTTTTAGGTGCGTTCGTAATTACATATAAATACGTAGCACCTATAGTCTGGTCCGTCCGTCTATCTGCCTGTCTATCACAATATAACAGCGCAAAAAATACTTAACCAAATGGTTTGAAATCTAATATATATAACCGCTGCAGAATTTTCTAGACTCATTTCAAATTTTATGAAAATCGAATCAAAACTTAAAAAAGATATTATTAAAAGTTTTATCCATTCTATTAAACCCTATCATACGTAATTAATTCAATGATATCCCGTGATAAGTAATGATTCTAAGTTGCCATGGTGATTACGTCCTATTTAAGATGGAGTCCTATTATTTCCATATTACTGAATTTAATATATAGAATCCTAATAAATTTTGTATTCATGCATTTTTGTATAAGAGTGCAACAGTTATTGCACCAAGATCTGAATATTTATAAAACTAGTTACATTAAGAACGCACCGCATTTGCTCCGTTTCACGTACAATTTCCGGCTTGTTATTTATTTTCAGAAAGTAGGTCCATTTTTAAAACAAATATGTATACATAATAGAAATTATTTACCAAAAGGAACACATTTTTGACTGTCGATTTTCGTGTAGTCTTTCAAATTTAATTCTAGGGATTCTTGTGGTTCGATTTTTTATTTTTAATGGGACAGGTGTCTTAATCTAAAACAAAGTGAAGAGAGAAAGAGTATTACATTTCAAAAAGTTCAAAATAGGTAACTACAATACTTTTTCGCTTTAAAAGGTACAAAAGTAACAGTCTTGGGAAGAGTACGTACGAATCTCTTTTTCAAAATTAGTTCAACTGTACCATTCAGACCCAAAACCTAGATTTCTTTTCAGACAATTTATTTCGTGAATTGACAGTTTTATTTTCAGTGCAACGAATATTTAACAACATGCATTTAATTGCTAAAAAAAGCCTTTTAAAAAGATTATGATATCAAACTTATGATACTCAAGTTTTTCCAAAAGTACATAACTTGCAGTAATTTATCTGTTAAAAAAAAAAAAAAAAAAAAAAAAAAAAAAAAAAGCAATTTAAAAAAATTACAACGACCATTTGGAAAATGATTTTTTCGAAGACTAAAATTTAAGACATAAAAAATCGCACGGAGTTGATCATACATTACGTACGCCAAGGATTAAACATTAATAAGTGTTATGACACGTAAGAATTCTAAGCGACAAAAATCGCCTGCGACTCGTATTTGGTGTGAAATATTTATATGTATTCATTTCTATGTCCTATTTATCTTTTTTTTTTTTTTTTTTAATTGGCTTCCATTTTTCTTTTACACGTGAATATCTTACAAATTAAAATTAACTTTTTGGCAGAAATTGTTATTCATTTTCTTTCATTTTCATTATTTATTATCCACCAGAAACTTACGTATTATCCAAGCACTTCTTTGGCTGTTCGGGAAAAGGCTTTTCCATCGTCAGATTACCAAGAAATCTGACTACCAATTTTAAATGAAATTTCATTCTTAAACTTCTAAACATCCGACAATATTACTTTTTACACCGTCGGATAGAGAAAAAAATGTACTTTTAAATGCAATTTGTTTGAAAGCTATATCTCAATTTGTTTCTGAGTTATTATTATTATTATTATTATTATTATTTGTAGTTTATATTACTTTTTTGTCATAGTGGCAACAGAAGGTATCCACCTCTGTTGAAAGTAAAGGGAAATACAGATTACTGTATAGACCAATCAGAAAACGAATAAAATGCGGATTAAACCAATAAAAACCTTCAGATATGCTTTTGATTTCCTACCCTGACGAGAACAATAACCATTTTTCTAAATGCTTAAAAAAAGGATGAAAAGGATAAAGAGAAAAAGAAAGATTAAAAACATTTCACATACATAATTCAATATACAATAGACCTGTATTATATATATTTTTTTAAATCTTTTCAAAAAATAAATTTTTGTTATTTTATTAATAATCAAAGAAACAGCGGCATAGGGTAATGTTTTAACATGCAAAATTTAATATCACTGCAATTTATCTAAAATGCATTTCAAAAAATTGTATCATATTATATATATATATATATATATTTGATTCAAATTCATATAAAAAGCATGCTTTGGTGTTGAATTTGTTGAAAATTGTGCTTTTTATATGAATTTTAATTATTTACTAAAGGTGAATTTAGCAGCACTAGAATTTTAAATTTCCTTTATCGTATACTATATAATTCCCCCTCATTCATTAAAGATCCCACTCTCTGAAATTAATTAAGTTAGTCTATTTTTTTCAAAACTTTCTTTTCTTTTCTTCGAAGGCATTTTTTTATTTAAATAAACGTTATAACGCTCTGCCATGAAATATCCCACCAATCAGAAAGGTTTTTTTTTTTTTTAATTCCGGTTATAATATATAGAACTATTTTTATTATTTTAATTTTCATTATTAATATTATTTATAAAGAATACGAAGAGTCTTTGATTACTCTCTGCATTTTAGCGGATTAAAAACTAAAAGTCTAAAAACTTATTTAAAACCTTCAGTCTGGGCAGTGTTTTGTTAAATAAGCACTAATCTTATGATAAAAAAATGTAATAATAATAATAATAATAATAGTAATAATAATAATGATAATAATAATAATAATGATAATAATAATAATAATAGTAATAATAATAAACTTTCAATGGCTTGAACATTTTACGTTTTACATGTACAAGATTCCTTATGTGACATATAGCGGATCGAAAAGAAGTAGAAAGCTCATTTAATAAATAACCGAAGCGTTATGAAAAATTATAAAATACGATATCAGCCAGAAAAATTACAGAAATGTTTGGTACTACAAAATGTATGACAAAATATTTTAAAACATTATTCACACAATTATTCTGGTGTAGATTCTATTTTAAACCTTCGATTGGTAGAATTTTTAAAATTCAATTTAAAAAACTGATTTGTTAAATTTTGCTTGTATTTTATTTTATTCTTCAACATTTCTTTTCTAAAAAAAAAAAATAAAATAAAATAAAATAAAATAAAAATAAAGGAAACTGATACTGAATAGGTGAGCAAGAAATTTTGAATTTCCCCCTTAAAAAATCAAATTGCCCCCAGTGGGCCGTACGCCCCACGTTGGGAACCACTGATTTAGAGGAAATAGAGCCACAACTTTAATCTGATGGTGAAATCGGAGGATCTTTATAATACCATGTTTCCCATCCCAGCAAAGGTATATGCCTCTTGCATCCATACATCTATCCATCATTTCTTACGATGTTTGGATGTTCGTGAGAGCGAAATATTTATGTTAAAAGCTTTCTTTTACTATTTATCATAAAAGTTTCAGTTCATTTGTATGTCAATATATTAGAAAACATAAGAAATGTAGATTAAATTGAAATTTTTAAAAATTAAAGAAAAAGAAATATCATACTTTTTAAGATATATTTATATATGCATGGGTACTATTAAAGACAAAACCCCAGTAATAAAAAAAAAAAAGAAACTTGGACTATTTCTAGATAATAATAGAAAAATATATTCATGCATCCACAGCCAAAGTACCCGGCTACATTCACTTCTATTCGCAAAACCATTTAGAGGAAATAGAGCCACAACTTTTGAAGAAATCTGAGGATCTTTATAATACCATGTTTCCCATCTGAACCGAGATGTTTAATCTCAGCTCATATGCCTCTCGCATCCATACATCTATCCATCATTTCTTACGATGTTTGGATCTAAGGCATCCGTTCACTTGGGGAAGAAAAAATAGTGTCAGAGAATGGGCATTTTACTCTCAGGGTTTCGGCTGCATGCCAAGTTGGCTCTTCTGATGCCTTCGTAAGAACAAGAACCAAAGAGTTACAAGGTTTTTCTTTTTAAAAATTTCTAACTTTTTTCTTCTCCTCTGTCTTTATATATGTAAGTTTAATGGATAGCTCTTTCAGTGCAACGGGTAAACTTTCATGTGACACGAGGTCTTTTTTTTTTTTTTACGTGATATTTCGAGGTCTTCGGAAAAGCTGACAACCAAAGTATTTGCATTCTCTCCTGTTTTATGTAACAAAAAGGGGATCGTTTTTCAAATTTTAACAGGATGGTTATATATAAGTAACAGTTTCAAGAAAGTTAAATATTTTTCTTAATCATACAACAAACATAAGAAGCTTATTATTATTATTGTTGTTAACATTATTATTATTATTATTTGTCATACAAGTTTCAGTTAATTTTTATATTAAAACATTTGAAAAAATAACGATTTTAGATAAAATTGAAGATTTTTAATTGGTTTTAACTGCATGCCAAATTGGCCTTTCTGATGCCTCCGTAAGAACAAGAACCAAAGAGTTACAAGGTTTTTCTTTTTAAAATTTTCTAACTTTTTTCTTCTCCTCTGTCTTTATATATGTAAGTTTAATGGATAGCTCTTTCAGTGCAACGGGTAAACTTTCATGTGACACGAGGGTTTTTTTTTTTTTTTTTTTTTTTTTTTTTTACGTGATATTTCGAGGTCTTCGGAAAAGCTGACAACCAAAGTATTTGCATTCTCTAATGTGTTATGTAACAAAAAGGGGACGTTTTTCAAATTTTAACACGCTGGGTAAAGTAACAGTTTCAAGAAAGTTAAATATTTATCTTAATCATACAATAAACATGAAGTTTATTATTGTTGTTATTATTATTATTATTTATTTTTATTTGTCATAAAAGATTCAGTTAATTTTTATAATAATAAATTGAAGATAGATTTTTAATTGATTTTAACTCTTACGCTAAGGCTTTCTGATGCTTCCGAAAAAACGAGAACCAAACAGTTATAAGATGTTTGTTTGATGCAACTTTTTTCTTCTCCTCCGTCTTCATATGTGTAAGTTTAATGGATAGCTCTTTCAGTGCAACAATAAAGTTTCACGTGACCATGAGGTCTTTTTTTTTTTTTCTCCGATATATTTTGAGGCCTTCGGGAAAGCTGACTACCAAAGTATTTGCATTCTCTCCTGTGTTATGTAACAAAAAGGGGTCGTTTTTCAAATTTTAACACGATGGGTAAAGTAACAGTTTCAAGAAAGTTAAATATTTATCTTAATCATACAATAAACATGAAGTTTATTATTGTTGTTATTATTATTATTTATTTTTATTTGTCATAAAAGTTTCAGTTAATTTTTATAATAATAAATTGAAGATAGATTTTTAATTGGTTTTAACTCTTACGCTAAGGCTTTCTGATGCTTCCGAAAAACCGAGAATCAAACAGTTATAAGATGTTTGTTTGTTGCAACTTTTTTCTTCTCCTCCGTCTTCATATGTGTAAGTTTAATGGAAAGCTCTTTCAGTGCAACATTAAAGTTTCACGTGACCATGAGGTCTTTTTTTTTTCTTCTCCGATATATTTTGAGGCCTTCGGGAACGCTGACAACCAAAGTATTTGCATTCTCTCCTGCGTTATGTAACAAAAAGGGGTCGTTTTTCAAATTTTAACACGATGGGTAAAGTAACAGTTTCAAGAAAGTTAAATATTTATCTTAATCATACAATAAACATGAAGTTTATTATTGTTGTTATTATTATTATTATTTATTTTTATTTGTCATAAAAGTTTCAGTTAATTTTTATAATAATAAATTGAAGATAGATTTTTAATTGATTTTAACTCTTACGCTAAGGCTTTCTGATGCTTCCGAAAAAACGAGAACCAAACAGTTATATGATGTTTGTTTGATGCAACTTTTTTCTTCTCCTCCGTCTTCATATGTGTAAGTTTAATGGATAGCTCTTTCAGTGCAACAATAAAGTTTCACGTGACCATGAGGTCTTTTTTTTTTCTTCTCCGATATATTTTGAGGCCTTCGGGAAAGCTGACTACCAAAGTATTTGCATTCTCTCCTGTGTTATGTAACAAAAAGGGGTCGTTTTTCAAATTTTAACACGATGGGTAAAGTAACAGTTTCAAGAAAGTTAAATATTTATCTTAATCATACAATAAACATGAAGTTTATTATTGTTGTTGTTATTATTATTATTTATTTTTATTTGTCATAAAAGTTTCAGTTAATTTTTATAATAATAAATTGAAGATAGATTTTTAATTGGTTTTAACTCTTACGCTAAGGCTTTCTGATGCTTCCGAAAAAACGAGAATCAAACAGTTATAAGATGTTTGTTTGTTGCAACTTTTTTCTTCTCCTCCGTCTTCATATGTGTAAGTTTAATGGATAGCTCTTTCAGTGCAACAATAAAGTTTCACGTGACCATGAGGTCTTTTTTTTTTCTTCTCCGATATATTTTGAGGCCTTCGGGAAAGCTGACAACCAAAGTATTTGCATTCTCTCCTGTGTTATGTAACAAAAAGGGGTCGTTTTTCAAATTTTAACACGATGGGTAAAGTAACAGTTTCAAGAAAGTTAAATATTTATCTTAATCATACAATAAACATGAAGTTTATTATTGTTGTTATTATTATTATTTTTATTTGTCATAAAAGTTTCAGTTAATTTTTATAATAATAAATTGAAGATAGATTTTTAATTGGTTTTAACTCTTACGCTAAGGCTTTCTGATGCTTCCGAAAAAACGAGAATCAAACAGTTATAAGATGTTTGTTTGTTGCAACTTTTTTCTTCTCCTCCGTCTTCATATGTGTAAGTTTAATGGATAGCTCTTTCAGTGCAACAATAAAGTTTCACGTGACCATGAGGTCTTTTTTTTTTCTTCTCCGATATATTTTGAGGCCTTCGGGAAAGCTGACAACCAAAGTATTTGCATTCTCTCCTGTGTTATGTAACAAAAAGGGGTCGTTTTTCAAATTTTAACACGATGGGTAAAGTAACAGTTTCAAGAAAGTTAAATATTTATCTTAATCATACAATAAACATGAAGTTTATTATTGTTGTTATTATTATTATTTTTATTTGTCATAAAAGTTTCAGTTAATTTTTATAATAATAAATTGAAGATAGATTTTTAATTGGTTTTAACTCTTACGCTAAGGCTTTCTGATGCTTCCGAAAAAACGAGAATCAAACAGTTATAAGATGTTTGTTTGTTGCAACTTTTTTCTTCTCCTCCGTCTTCATATGTGTAAGTTTAATGGATAGCTCTTTCAGTGCAACAATAAAGTTTCACGTGACCATGAGGTCTTTTTTTTTTCTTCTCCGATATATTTTGAGGCCTTCGGGAAAGCTGACAACCAAAGTATTTGCATTCTCTCCTGTGTTATGTAACAAAAAGGGGTCGTTTTTCAAATTTTAACACGATGGGTAAAGTAACAGTTTCAAGAAAGTTAAATATTTATCTTAATCATACAATAAACATGAAGTTTATTATTGTTGTTATTATTATTATTATTTATTTTTATTTGTCATAAAAGTTTCAGTTAATTTTTATAATAATAAATTGAAGATAGATTTTTAATTGGTTTTAACTCTTACGCTAAGGCTTTCTGATGCTTCCGAAAAAACGAGAATCAAACAGTTATAAGATGTTTGTTTGTTGCAACTTTTTTCTTCTCCTCCGTCTTCACATGTGTAAGTTTAATGGATAGCTCTTTCAGTGCAACAATAAAGTTTCACGTGACCATGAGGTCTTTTTTTTTTCTTCTCCGATATATTTTGAGGCCTTCGGGAAAGCTGACTACCAAAGTATTTGCATTCTCTCCTGTGTTATGTAACAAAAAGGGGTCGTTTTTCAAATTTTAACACGATGGGTAAAGTAACAGTTTCAAGAAAGTTAAATATTTATCTTAATCATACAATAAACATGAAGTTTATTATTGTTGTTATTATTATTATTTATTTTTATTTGTCATAAAAGTTTCAGTTAATTTTTATAATAATAAATTGAAGATAGATTTTTAATTGGTTTTAACTCTTACGCTAAGGCTTTCTGATGCTTCCGAAAAAACGAGAATCAAACAGTTATAAGATGTTTGTTTGTTGCAACTTTTTTTCTTCTCCTCCGTCTTCATATGTGTAAGTTTAATGGATAGCTCATTCAGTGCAACAATAAAGTTTCACGTGACCATGAGGTCTTTTTTTTTTCTTCTCCGATATATTTTGAGGCCTTCGGGAAAGCTGACAACCAAAGTATTTGTATTCTCTCCTGTGTTATGTAACAAAAAGGGGTCGTTTTTCAAATTTTAACACGATGGGTAAAGTAACAGTTTCAAGAAAGTTAAATATTTATCTTAATCATACAATAAACATGAAGTTTATTATTGTTGTTATTATTATTATTTTTATTTGTCATAAAAGTTTCAGTTAATTTTTATAATAATAAATTGAAAATAGATTTTTAATTGGTTTTAACTCTTACGCTAAGGCTTTCTGATGCTTCCGAAAAAACGAGAATCAAACAGTTATAAGATGTTTGTTTGTTGCAACTTTTTTCTTCTCCTCCGTCTTCATATGTGTAAGTTTAATGGATAGCTCTTTCAGTGCAACAATAAAGTTTCACGTGACCATGAGGTCTTTTTTTTTTCTTCTCCGATATATTTTGAGGCCTTCGGGAAAGCTGACTACCAAAGTATTTGCATTCTCTCCTGTGTTATGTAACAAAAAGGGGTCGTTTTTCAAATTTTAACACGATGGGTAAAGTAACAGTTTCAAGAAAGTTAAATATTTATCTTAATCATACAATAAACATGAAGTTTATTATTGTTGTTATTATTATTATTTATTTTTATTTGTCATAAAAGTTTCAGTTAATTTTTATAATAATAAATTGAAGATAGATTTTTAATTGGTTTTAACTCTTACGCTAAGTCTTTCTGATGCTTCCGAAAAAACGAGAATCAAACAGTTATAAGATGTTTGTTTGTTGCAACTTTTTTCTTCTCCTCCGTCTTCATATGTGTAAGTTTAATGGATAGCTCTTTCAGTGCAACAATAAAGTTTCACGTGACCATGAGGTCTTTTTTTTTTCTTCTCCGATATATTTTGAGGCCTTCGGGAAAGCTGACAACCAAAGTATTTGCATTCTCTCCTGTGTTATGTAACAAAAAGGGGTCGTTTTTCAAATTTTAACACGATGGGTAAAGTAACAGTTTCAAGAAAGTTAAATATTTATCTTAATCATACAATAAACATGAAGTTTATTATTGTTGTTATTATTATTATTTATTTTTATTTGTCATAAAAGTTTCAGTTAATTTTTATAATAACAAATTGAAGATAGATTTTTAATTGGTTTTAACTCTACGCTAAGGCTTTCTGATGCTTCCGAAAAAACTAGAACCAAACAGCTATAAGATGTTTGTTTGTTGCAACTTTTTTCTTCTCCTCCGTCTTCATATGTGTAAGTTTAATGGATAGCTCTTTCTGTGCAACAATAAAGTTTCACGTGACCATGAGGTCTTTTTTTTTTTTTTTTTTTTTTTTCCTCCGATATATTTTGAGGCCTTCGGAAAGGCTGACAACCAAAATATTTGCAATTTCACCTGTGTTATATAACATAAAAGGATCGTTTTCCAAATTTTATCACGATGGGGAATATAAATAACCAGTTTCAAGAAAGTTAAATATTTATGTTAATCATATGATAAAACTAAGAATATTTTTTTTTTATTTGTCATAAAAGTTTCAATTAATTTGTATATTAAAAATTACAAAAAAAAAAAAAAAAGAAAAGAAAAAAAAAAGGAATTGCAGATTAAATTGAAGATTTTTAATTGCTTAACTGGATGCCAAGTTGCCTTTTCAGATGCTTCTGGAAGAACAAGAACCGAAGAGTTACATGATGTTTCTTTTTTTAATTTTCTAGTTGTTGTTTTTTTCTTCTCCTCCGTGTTTATACGTGTAAGGTTAATGGATCACTCTCTAAGAACAAGAGGTATACTCGTACTTTCATGTGACACGGGGTCTTTTTTTACGGGATTTTTTGAGATCTTCGGAAAGGCTGACAACCAGAGTATTTACATTCTCTCCTGTTATATAACAAAAAGGGATCATTTTTCAAATTTTATCACACAAGGCCGAAACTACCCTTTTTTGCGCCCGGGATAAACATGGATTTTGGCGCCCCCCACCCTCCTCACGCAAATAAAAGTTATTGACCGCAGGTAACCTATACAAAAAAAAAATCATACTTAAAAAAATAATAATTAAAATGCTAGCAAGAAATATGTAAAGAACGCTCCTATAGGATTAACATTAGCTTGAGTGTTAAGAGCCTAAAATGGTCACGTGAAGAAATTGGAGCGCTAATATTAAACCTCTGGGAGCGTTCTTTTAAAATTTCTCACTTGCATGTTAATAGTTTTAAATGATTTTTTTTCTTGCTTAGAATAGCTGAGATTGAATTCTAACAGGACTAGTGTTTACTTTTTCGATTTTAGTTGCAGATTTTTTTAAATATAAAGTTAATTTCACTTTCACATATTTGAAAAGAACGCCCCCATGGTTTAACATTAGCTTGCGAATTTCTTTGTATTTCATATATATAATAAATTTTTGTATGAAATAACAAACAACATCTTCATTTGGCGCCCCCCTTCGCATTTCATTCTGGCGCCAGGGGCACATGCCCCCTCTGCACCCCCCTAATTTCGGCCCTGCACGATGGAGTTTTCTCCATCATAAGTAACTGTTTTAAGAAAGTTAAATATTTCTGTTAATCATACGATAAACTTATGTAGCCTTTTTTTTCACTGTTTGTCATAAAGGTTTCAGTTAATTTGTATATCAGTAGGTGCATTAGAAAAAGTGAGAATTGGAGATTAAAATGAAGATTTTTAATTGATTTTAATCGCATGCCAAGTTGGCTCTTCTGATGCCTCCGAAAAAAAAGAAACAAAAGAGAAGAGTTATACAAGATAGCTCTTTCAGAGCAATGGATATACTTTCAGTGACACAAGGTCTCTTTTTTTACGAGATTTTTCGAGGTCTTCGGAAAGACTGACAATCAGGATATTTGCATTCTCTCCTGCTATACAACAAAAAAAGGGTCGCATTTCAAATTTTATCCCGAATAGGAGTATAGCAGTTAAAAATAAGTTAAATATTTCCAGAAACGAATTACAGAGCTCTTTTCATTTTTCGTCTTAAAAGCATCAGTTAATTTGTATATTAGTCCATTAGCATAAATGAGAATTAGAAATTAAATTGAAGATTTTAGATGATTTTAACTGCATGAAAAGTTAAGGTTCTCAACTGCTCTGCTCAACAAGCGCAAAACCTTTTGACACATTTACAAATTCATTTTTTAACGGAAAGATATAAAATTGGAAGGCCTGACTATATGAATGCGATTTGGAATCGAACTTTGTTTTCCATTTTTTGATAAATAAATTACCTATTGAGTTACAAGCGATTGTGATCACGTGACAAAGTCGTTCTAAATCCTTCCTTGAGTGGTTATTCTTCTTCCGCGGAAATTCGGTTCGAAACGCCCACTTCGAAAATATTTCGCTGCCAAAAAAAAAAAAAAACTTAAAAAAAAAAAGCAATTCCATTACATCGTTTCTGAACAACAACACCTGCTAGTTTCATGCATTTCTGTACAAACATAAATTAAAACTTATATCATGAAGTTGCCCTTTTCTATTTGAGAACAGCCTTAATAACAAGAAGTAAAGAATAACAAGGTCTTTCTTTTTTAAATTTTCCAACCTTTTTCTTCCCTTTTGTCTTTGTATATGTAAGTTTAATGGATAGTTCTTTCAGTGCAATGGGTAAACTGTCATGTGACACGTGGTCAACAAAGAGTATTTACGTTATCTTCTGTTATGGTAACAAAAATAAATCTTTTTTCAAGATTATCAGAAACGAAAATATGCGTAGAATTTTTGAGAAAGTGAAATGTTTCTCATAATCATAAGAACAGGCGAATTATAAGATTTTTAGCATTATCCTTAACACTTTCAATTAATTTGTATGTCAGTACATTAACAAAAATAAGAAATTAAATTAAACGAGATCAAATTGAACAATAATTGATAGAATTAAAACATGAACCAGAGTTACAATGTTTTTTTTTTTGTTGTTGTTTTTTTAATTTTCTCTCTTTTTCCTTGTGTGTCTTTTTCTCGTCTTTGTAAATGCAAGTTTAAGGGTGTGCTCAAATCCAAACTGCTTATTTTCTAAATCATTTTAAATTCATTTTCACTCTCACTCAACCGCATCCAATTGGCAGGTTCTCTTATTTAGAAACGGAAAAATACTTTTTTGAATACAGCCCTAAGGGGACCCTTCATTCACTTGAAAACACCACTCGGTTATGTTAAACGTATGGGCATCAGTTTGTTTTCAGATTTTCGTTTAATTTTAAATGATTTTATTTTATTTTATTTTATTTTATTTTATTTTATTTTGCATAGGATAGAAAAAAAAATCGTTTAAAAATATATAATGTTTCCGAATTTTTGTTTAATTTTAAATATTTTTAATTTTTTTTTTTTTTTTTTTTTTTTTTTTGCATAAGATAGAAAAAAAATCGTTTAAAAATATTCAAAATTAAACGAAAATTCGAAAACAACCTGTCCACAGGTTTAACATTACCGAGCGGGTGTTTTCAAGTAAGTGAAGAGCCCCATAAGATCTTTGAGTGCAGTGGGTAAACTTTCATGTGGCACGATGTCTTTTCCTTTTACGAGAAATTTCAAAATTTTCGGAAAGGCTAACAACTACCAGTGTATTTGAATTACCTTTTGTTATGCAACAAAAGTTACACTTTTGAATAAATCTTTTTATTGCTTTATTTACTGATAAATGTGAAAAAAAAAAAAAATAACTAAAATGCCGCTCAAAACTGACACAAAATAATAAAAAATGAAAAAGTAATAATAAACGAAAATGAAAGAAAGAAAAGTTCGTGCACTGTGAGCAATAAGCAAGGTCTACTCGGCGAAGAGTGATACACTTTTAGCTCGTTTAGTATCAATTTAACCAATTGCGGTTTAGCCATGAAAAACATGTGCGAGCTATCAAAAGATTTTTTTTTTTCAAACACCGCAGAGAGACGAAGTCTGCGACATGAGATACGAGTAAATAGAACATTTACTCTGATCACACACAGGATTTGTAAATATCATGATATTTTTGTAAATATCCAATAGTTTGATATGTATCTGATATTTTTGATATACAGTAAACTCTCAGGCGGACTCTGTGTAAGACGGAAATCTGTCTAACTCGGAAGGATTTTCAAGTCCCTGCGAATCCATAGACATAGAGTAAAATTTGTCTAAGGCGGAATATTGTATACTGCGAAAAATTTTCTTTGTCCCGATCGATTCCGCCTTAGACAGAGTTTACTGTATATATATCCCATACTTTTGATATGTATCAGATATTTTCAAAATAGTCAACTTACTGCTGATTATAAGTATTTTTATAGTTAATATAAATTAGAAACTAATCCCCATCGAAAAGCTATAGGATTCAGTGCCAAGAGTATTCAACAAAGTTTTAAATTACAAAATAATTTTATTTAAAAATTTGAACACAGATGTGAGCTTCTCTGCTGTTGCATTCCTTAACCTATTACAATTTAAACTGAACTAAACTAAAAACCAAAAAAGTTCTTCATAATGAAGCTATAAATAACTGTTTATCTAAATTAGATAGTTTATCTTGTAATGGCTGATCTAAGACTATTTGTCTCGCATAATTATTTGGACTACTTAAAAATTCAGCTACTCAATAGAAGATTGGTATATCAACTAATAAAAGTAGTTCTCAAGTTCCCTGCTCAACAAACGCTAAACTTTCTGACACATTCTCCGATTCATTTATAAAAGCACAAAATTGGCAGGTCTGACTAATTGAAGAGATTTGAAATCGAAATGATTTTACCATTTTCTGATAAATAAATTACTTATTAAGCTATAAGCGATTTTGATCACGTGACAACCCATTTTTCTCCTTTGTATGGCTTGTTTTTCTCTTTTAGTTCGAAAATTCGGTTCAAAACGCCAACTTTGACAGTGTTTTCTGAAGGATCTTTTGCGTTTACCAAAAAACATGGAAAACGTCTTTCGATTACATTAGTTTCTGAATAACAACACCTACCAATTTCATGTGTTTCGTTTCGAACCAAAAATGTGTCAGAAAATGTGTGATAAAGTTGCCCCTTTGGATTTGAGAACAGTCTTAAAAGTTCAATCAAAGAAATAACTATATTACATTTATGCACCTTTTTCTGGTTATTATTAAATGTTTGCCGTTTCATTTTTACAGTCACTTTTTTGATTGCGTTATCAACTGCATTATTTTGATTGCGTTATCAACTGCATTATTTTGATTGCGTATTTGTATAAAGTCTAATTGATTCTGTTGATTAGTGAGATAAAACTGATGAGACTTTGAAAAAAGGTTTATTTTTTTTCAACCCTCTCAAATACTTTTATCACACTTTCAAAGACATAAATTCACATATGTATAAGACATTATGGACATACTAACTCAATAAAATATATACAAATGAAAAAACTAATAATCCTTATTTTTAACTTCTTAATTTTAATTTAGACAGTTCTCAAATTCGCAGTTTTCTGACTATTCACGAAGTCAACTTTAAGGCTGTTCTCAACTGCTCTGCTCAACAAGCGCAAAACGTTTTGACACATTTGCAAATTCATTTTTTAACGGAAAGATATAAAATTGGAAGGCCTGACTATAGAAGCGATTTTTGAAATCGAACTGTGTTTTCCATTTTTTGATATAACTTACCTATAAGTGATTTTTATCTCGTGACAAAGACTTTTTCAGCCATTTTTGGGTGATTATTCCTCTTTCGCGCGAAAATTCGGTTCAAAAAGCCCACTTTGACAATATTTTCTGAAAAATCTATTGCATTTGCAAAAAAACGGAAAAACAGTTCGATTACATAGTTTCTGAACAACAACACCTGCTAGTTTCATGCATTTCTGAACAAAAATAAATTAAAACTTATGTTATAAAGTTGCCCTTTTGGATTTGAAAACAGCCTTAACACAAGTTTCACTTATGCTTTAAGCTTATAAGCATAAAATTGACCGGCGCTCTTTTTCAGAAGCTTTGATATTGAATTAAGATTTCCATTTCTCGATAGACAGACAAAATATCTTTTGAAAAATGCTCAATGGCTGACAATCCCGTGCTTACTTTTAATAATGATTTATCAAAAGTAAAACATATATTGTATATATATTGTCTCATTTTTTGCAAAATTGCGCGTTTTTAGAGAGGATAAATAACAAAATTTTATGAATTTAAAATTTAAAAGAGACATTAATAATTTGGACAGTTGAAAATGTAAGCAGAATAAAGGAAAAACTAAACAGGAATATGGGAAAGGGAAGGCCTCGTGGGACTTCAGCCCTTCCTATTCAAATAAAGATTTTGTTATTCCAAAGACAAAAGAAAAAACGCTTTCAATATGCTTTTGAAAATTTTGTGTTTTCAATGTTTGGTAATTTACCTATGAGAAAATAAGTCTGTAGATAAAGAAGTACTATAAATATTGCTTACATTTCTATCTTAGTATACCAGCACAGATAAAGAACCTCAATGTCGGCTGGTTGGCTTTTTATTTTACTTAATATATGAAAATTTCAAAACACAGTTTTATTTCTTTCATATTAGCTGCAAGTAACATTTCAAGTAAGATTATGTTTATCTCTTCATAAACTGAAACGGAAAATAAAGATGACATGCACTCTAGATTGTTTTTATTTTAACATAAAATTAGTAACTGTAAAAATGAAATTTCAAATTTTTAATAATAATCAAGAAACGATGTATAAATATATAACACAACAATAACTTCTCTGATTAATCTAAATTCGTATACAAACTGCTGCTACTAAATTCAGTTCAAGTTATGTGAATTAAAGTTATTTGAAATAGTGTGTAATAGTTTTAAAATACTAATTTTAAAAATAATAGAATATTTAGAATGGATACTTGGAAGTGTAAGCAGAAAACAGAAGAAAAGGGTCGGGGGCGGGGAGAAGAGCTAAGATATAGTGGTTTTGAAATAAAAGCAATAAATAACTGAATAAATTCAGCCACGACAATCCGATTCCTAAATAAAATTCCCCCCCCCCCCCCCTCATGTGAAAAGAAAAAAAAAATCGAACTAAGAAACTGCAAAAGGATTAAGGTGAGTGGTGGTTACAGAACAAGGAGAAGCAAATGAAATCTAAGAAACATCATTCAAATCTTTAAAAAGTAGAAAAAAAAATCTATTTTTAAAAATTTTATAAAAAAAATACTGAAATTTTCAAAATCTAAGAAATATCTAAAAGCGTTAGGTGGGTTTAAAAGATTAAAGTGGGTGGTGGCTGCAGAATAAGTAGAAGCAAATGAAATCTAAAAAACATCATTCAAATCTAAAGAAAGTAGAAAAAAAATTCTTTTAAAATTTTATAAAAAATCCTAAATATTTCAAAATCTAAGAAATATTTAAAAGCGACATGAGTGAATTAGTTGAAAGTATATGTAGAAAATAAAATAAAGGGGGAAGCTAAGATAGTGTCTTTAAAATTGAAGCAATAAATAAACCCAGCCACACCATTTCGACCCCTAAATGATTTTTTTTTCTCATTTTGAGAATACAAAAAAGTGATGATGGTTGCAGCTGCAGCACTAGGCGAAGCAAATGAAATCTGTAAAACATCTTACAAATCTTAAAAAACAGAAATATAATGTATTTTTAAATAAAAAGAAATTTTAATTTTCGAAATTTTAGAAATATTTAAAAGCTATATCAGTGAATTGGATACTTGAAAGAAAGTGTAAGCAGAAAAGAAGAAACAGAAACATATCTTAGATAGCGGCTTTAAAATTATAAGTAATAAACAAATAAATCCAGTCACATCATTTCGATCCGGTAAATATTTTTTTTTTTTCTCCTGTTCAGAAGACAAAATTCTAAGTAAGAAATGGCAAAAAAGATTATAGTAAGTGGATTATAGTAAGTGACGTTTGAAGCATAAGGAGAAGCAAATGAAATCTGAAAAACATCTTACAAATCTTAAAAAACAAAAATATAATGTATTTTTAAATAAAAAGAAATTTTAATTTTCGAAATTTTAGAAATATTTAAAAGCTATATCAGTGAATTGGATACTTAAAAGTGTAAGCAGAAAAGAAGAAACAGAAACATATCTTAGATAGCGGCTTTAAAATTATAAGCAATAAACAAATAAATCCAGTCACATCATTTCGATCCGGTAAATATTTTTTTTTTTCTCCTGTTCAGAAGACAAAATTCTAAGTAAGAAATGGCAAAAAAGATTATAGTAAGTGGATTATAGTAAGTGACGTTTGAAGCATAAGGAGAAGCAAATGAAATCTGAAAAACATCTTACAAATCTTAAAAAACAAAAATATAATGTATTTTTAAATAAAAAGAAATTTTAATTTTCGAAATTTTAGAAATATTTAAAAGCTATATCAGTGAATTGGATACTTGAAAGTGTAAGCAGAAAAGAAGAAACAGAAACATATCTTAGATAGCGGCTTTAAAATTATAAGCAATAAACAAATAAATCCAGTCACATCATTTCGATCCGGTAAATATTTTTTTTTTTTTCTCCTGTTCAGAAGACAAAATTCTAAGTAAGAAATGGCAAAAAAGATTATAGTAAGTGGATTATAGTAAGTGACGTTTGAAGCATAAGGAGAAGCAAATGAAATCTGAAAAACATCTTACAAATCTTAAAAAACAAAAATATAATGTATTTTTAAATAAAAAGAAATTTTAATTTTAGAAATTTTAGAAATATTTAAAAGCTATATCAGTGAATTGGATACTTGAAAGTGTAAGCAGAAAAGAAGAAACAGAAACATATCTTAGATAGCGGCTTTAAAATTATAAGCAATAAACAAATAAATCCAGTCACATCATTTCGATCCGGTAAATATTTTTTTTTTTCTCCTGTTCAGAAGACAAAATTCTAAGTAAAAAATGGCAAAAAAGATTATAGTAAGTGACGTTTGAAGCATAAGGAGAAGCAAATGAAATCTTAAAAACATCTTACAAATCTTAAAAAACAGAAATATAATGTATTTTTAAATAAAAAGAAATTTTAATTTTCGAAATTTTCGAAATATTTAAAAGCTATATCAGTGAATTGGATACTTGAAAGTGTAAGCAGAAAAGAAGAAACAGAAACATATCTTAGATAGCGGCTTTAAAATTATAAGCGATAAACAAATAAATCCAGTCACATCGTTTCGATCCGGTAAATATTTTTTTTTTCTCCTGTTCAGAAAACAAAATTCTAAGTAAGAAATGGCAAAAAAGATTATAGTAAGTGACGTTTGAAGCATAAGGAGAAGCAAATGAAATCTCAGTCACATCTTATTATACAATTCTAAAAAAAGGAAAAAAATCTATTTAAATTTAAGGGGTCTCAGGACTCTTAAATTTGGAAAAAATGAAAAAAAAGACCATTTTCAACATTTAATATCTTAAAATGAATTTGTTTTTAAGACACAATTTTAATTGAAATAAAATATATAAGTATGTTCTTTCATTTCATGTATTTAAAAAATTATAAGATGCAGAATTAGCATTTACAGGGGGCTCTAAACTGTTAGACATTTGATGAGCAAAAAATCGGCATAACAGCTTACGCGCACGATTACAAAATAAGTGTTGCAACTAGAATGAAAATTTTAGTGCCTACTTATACTTCAGATTGTAATAATTACCCTGAACCTAAATAAATTTCTATTTAAAGCTTTTTTATATTTTTAATATAAAGTTGCATTTAGCTAATGCAAAATTAAGAAAATTTCAACAGTATAATCACCTAACAAAATATTGTTTTGAACAATAAAACGGAAATTTTAGGTTAAGTTTATACAGACTAACATGAAACATATGTTTTGAAAATTTCATGAAAAAATATTCATAAGTTTTTGAGATATCGTGCGCGTTATGCCCAAAAATGTCATTTGGAGAAAAATGGCTTCAAAGTTTCCGAAACGACGCTTCAGCTGTTGAACGTGTATAAATGTAAAAGCCATAACTTCAGTTCTAATAGGAATTTCAAGGAAACAATTATATAAAAATGTTCAGAAAAGATAGGAGTTTAACATCTAAAAAAATTAAAATTTCGAAAATTTTAAAGTTTTAAGAGTCCTGAGACGCCTTAAAAAAAAAAAAAAAAAAAAAAAAAAAAAAAAAAAATCCTGAAGTTTTAAAATCCTAATTTTAAAAATCTTACAAATATTTAAAAGGGACATAAATGAATTGTATATTTCGAAGTGTAAGCAGAAAATAATACAAAAGAAAAAACGAACAGCTAAAATAGTGGGTTTAAAATTAAAGCAATAAATATATAAACCCAGATACAGCATCTCGACACTTAAATGAAAAAATATTTATTATTAACACATACTGGACAATTGCACCAAAACATATAATAAATAAAGACACACAACCTTGCTTAAACACGAACTTTAATAAAGCTCTGAACTTTTAGCCATTTAAGCATCATATTTTCCCTGAAGACGGCTGTAGAAACAGCTCGAAAGGTACCATTTAACTTTTAGCTTATTAAAGTTCGTGTTTTGTGTACCATTAAGCAAGGTTGTGTGTCTTTATTTATAATATTTATTATGTTGAAGAGATAAAATCGAAGTAAGAATTGCCAAAAAGATTATGGTGAGTGACTGTTGTTGCAGCATAGGAGAAGCAAATGAAATGTCAGAAACATCTTACAAATCTTTAAATCTCTCCCTCGCTCTCTCTCTCTCTCTCTCTCTCTCTCTCTCTATATATATATATATATATATATATATATATATATTCATTTTTAAACATAAAAAACCCTGAAATTTTCAAAATCTTAGAAATAAGCGACATGAGTAAATTGGACTTCTGAAACTGTAAGCAGAAAGGAATTTTTTTTTTTTTTTTTTTAAAGGAACAACTAAGATAACGGTTTTAAAATTAAAGCGAAAAATAAATAAACCCAGCCACACCATTTCCACCCCTAAAGGAATTTTTGGCTCCACCAGTGAACGAGAGGTTATGCTATCACAACTGGCAGACGGGAGGTGTTGGGTTCGAACCCAATCGCGCCCGTCGTCCTAATTGTTCTAAATTTTCTGTGGTTTTCTTCAAACCTAGAATATCCTTGGGTAAATACGGTTTAGGTTCCCTTAGAAAGTCCCCCTCCACGTAGACCACTCCCCCTTTGGGTCTATATCCCTCGTGTAGATAATCGGCCGTCACCACCAACACATAAATGAATTTTTTTTTCACATATTAAGAATACAACAAAATCGAAGTACGAAATAGCAAAAGGATTAAGGCGTGATTACAGTATGCTGCTTTAAATGAAAGAAGAAGCTAATGAAATTTCGGAAACATCTTACAAATCTTTAAAATAAATAAATAAATAAATAAATAAATAAATAAAATAATAATAATAATAATAAAATACACTTTTATAAAAAAATTTCTGAAATTTAAAAAAAATTAATTTTTGAAATCTTAGAAACATTTAAAAGCGACATGAGGGAATTGGATATTTGATAGGATAAGCAGAAAAATAAAAAAGAACAGCTAAGATAATGGTTTTTAAATTAAAATATAAATAAACCCAGCACGCCATTTCGATACCTAAATGAAAAAATTTTCACGTATCGAAATGATGAAATTCGAAGTAAGAAATGGCAAAAAAGTTATGGTGAGTGACAGTTGAAACATAAGGAGAAGTAAATAAATTCTCAGAAAAATTTCTTAAATCTTAAAAAATCATTTTTTAAAAATTAAAAACCCTAAAATTTTCAAATCTTAATTTTCGTAATCGAAGAAATAAGCGACATGAGGGAAAAGGATATTTCGAAGTGTAAGTAGAAAGAATTAAAAAAAAAAAAAAAAAAAAAAAGGAAAAACTAAGATAGTGGTTTTAAAATTAAAGCAAAAAATAAATAAACCCAGCGACACCATTTTGACCCCTAACTGATTTTTTTTTTTACATGTTAAAAAGAGAGAGAGAGAAAAAAAATCTAAGTACGAAATAGCAAAAAGTTAAGGCGAGTTTTGGTTATAGCATAAGGAGAAGTAAATGAAAGCTCGAAAACATCTTATAAATCCTAAAAAAGGAAATAAAACTATTTTTTAATTTTCATAAAAAAATTTCTAATTTTCAAAATTCTATTTATTTTTAAATCTCAAAAATATTTAAAAGCGACATGAGTGAACTGGATATTAAAAAGCGTAAGCAAAAAAAGGAGGGGGTGGGAGGTTAAGATAGTTGTTTTTAAATAAAATAAATAAATAAACCCCAGCAACGACATTTAGACCCAAAATGAAAAAAAAAAAAAAATCTGATATTGAAAAGTAAAAAAAAAAAAAATAGAAGTAAGACATGGCAAAAAAAGATTATTGCGAATGGTCGTTGGAGTATAAGGAGAAGGAAATGAAATCTAAGAAATATCTTACAAATCTTAAAAAAGTAAAGCTATTTTTTAAATGTTTATCAAATATCCGAATTTTTTAAATCTTAGAAATATTTAAAAGCGACATGAGTGAATTAGATAGTTGAAAGTGCAAGGAGAAAATTATTATTATTTTTTTAAATCGAGGCAAGATCTAGGCAGGCTATAGTGGTTTTAAAAATAAAGCAACAAACAAACACAGCCACACCATTTCGACCCCTAAATGAAATTTTTTTTCTGATGTTGAGAAGACAAAAAAAAAAAAAAAAAAAATCGTAGTAAGAGATGGCAAAAAGATTAAGGTGAGTGGTGGTTGCAGCACAAGGAGTAGCAAATGAAATCTTAGAAAGGAATGACTTCCACATTCCATAGGAATACGTTTCTGTCGGCACGAGTTCCTTCTCCTTTACTCCTTTTTTTCTGTTCTTATTTCTTTCCTTCTTCTCTTTTCAAGAGACGGAAGTGTTCTTCTAAAGTGCGGTTTAGTACTTTTTAACGGTGTCATTTTTTTAACGCCTTTTCTTGATTCGATTCTTGAGGCCAAAGTTTCCTGGTGGGATATACTCCCGAGAAAAAAAGAAGCGAGACGGTTACAAAAGAAGGAAATTTTTTTCGTATTTTCTGGCAAGAAAAATTTTTCGCGCAGTACGCCTTACACGCGTACATTTTTTTTTTTTTTTTTTTTTTTTTTTTTTAAGTATGATGATTTTTTTTCTTTTTAAAAATTTTTTATAAACCCCCGACACGCGAGTTTTCTTGTCGCTTTTCCATCTAGGTCGCCATTTCTCCCCCCTCTTTGTAGAACCGGCAATTTTTTTTCACATATAAAAAGGTTAGATGCATAAAAAAGTTCATAATGAACACAAGAAAAAAATATTCAATCGGGGAGTCCGGAGATCTTCAACTCTTTTGTTGAGTCTACCGGGATGTGGAAAGAGTTTCCCCCACACGTTTTTTTTAACCAACAATGAACCATTAAAAAAAGGAGGGAAAAGTCGGGCACTCGTGGGGTCGGGGTGTTCAGAAAAAATGGGACTATGGCACGTGGGTCAACCCAGATGGCACGAGTTAGATACCTGCCGTGGCCTCCTTATAGGGTTTCCGTAGGTGAGGTAGGTACTCATACGCTTACAAACCTAGTTATAGAAAACTACTTGAGATTTTTTTTTTTTTTTCCAAATTCCCTCTACATACAGTATACTGAGTCTTGTGTTTCAGAGTTTTGTGGATTTCATAAGGGAGAATAAAATCTGTCTCAGACAAGGGTATTTTTTATTTCGCTTTTCAATATATGTATACAATTTTAATTTATTTCTTGGTTACCTTAATTTCTTTCATTCATTGGTTTTTCGATGCGTTATAAGGAGCTTAATATTGCCCTTTTTAGGCTTAATGGCTGACAATATTCGACGAAATAATACATAAGATATTCACAGTTTTTCATATTTGGAATATATATATATATATATATATATATATATATATATACTTAAAAGATTGCTAAAAACATTTAGCTACCGTGGTTATATATTTAAAATATATATAAGATACCATTATTAAAAAGGAAATAATTCAAAATGAATTGTTGACAATCAAAATGAAAAGATATATTATAAAAACATTAGAAAGGACTTACATTCATAATTACATGCGCAAATGCATCATAATAATTTGAATGCTAATATATAACCATTAAATAAACATTACCAACTGTTGGTGGTCGGTAATGTTTATTTAATGGTATATATATATGTGTGTGTACATTACAATTCATCATCTTTTTTAAATAAAAATTAATAAATTGAGTATCAATACATGGCACAGACATTATACATATTAAATCTGGATCAACTATTATTAATTTAACTAATTATTAATTATTTTTTAAAATCCAAGTTTCCAATATATATCCCAATAATATGAAATATTAAAAAATTAAAACATTCAAAACTGGCGAAAGGAAAATATCAACAGGAACGCGAATGCATAAAAAGAACAAATAAATAAAGATATATATGTAGGAAATCATAAATATTTGAAATATTTTGTAAAGCTATTTGTAACTAAAACAATTTAACCAATAATAAAAAAAAAAAGACCAGATATAATGAATCATTGCCAGCATCAACAAATCCTTTGCACGAAATGTATGATCTCAAAATTGAAAATTCATTAATTCAAAAAGAAAAAAGCTACAAAATGAACTTAAAATGAGAGAACAATTATGAATAAAATTGGAACTAATGATTCGTAACTCGTTTTCAAGGGCAGTATTACAAAATCATTAGTAAAAACGGTTAATTTTTGATATATATATCTGAAGATTCTGTGGGTAATTCATAGTTTCTTATTTTACATATTGGTTTCCTGTGTTCATTTCTAATTCATCTTTAGAACTTTACCAATTTATTAATATATTTGTCATTTCAAATTTATTATATATATATATATATATATATATATATATGTGTGTGTGTGTGTGTGTGTGTGTGTGTGTGTGTGTGTGTGTGTGTGCGCGCGCGCGCGTGTGTGTGTGTGTAGAAAGAGAGAGAAAAGAAAAAGTAAGTTACTTTTTCAGATCCCTTTATCCTTAAAAATAAATAAATATCTTTTTAACAAATACATTTGAAATTTAAGATTTTATTATGGGAAACGAATAAAAATATACTTCAAATATATAAATTATTCAAATAAATTAATAGGTGCAATTTCACTTTTCATGGTGAAATTTGTATTTTTATTTTATTTTAAATCTACTAAATAAGATACTGTAACTTCCCTTCATGTTGTTGAAACTACAAATGCTCGAAATTATGTTTTTAAATTTATTTTATGTGTTAAATTTTGAATGTTGTCGTCAATGAGCTTTTAAATCAGAAAAAGTAAAAATAATGTTCTACACTTCTATTTTGTCATTATCATAATGCAAGCTTTTTTAGTTATTTATTTATTTTTAAGAAGAAAAAGAAAGACGTAATGTAAGGTGCAACAGATTGAAATGGAAAATTTTAGTTTAACTAGATGGGTTGCATTTAATTTAATTTTGTTTTGTTTAATATTTGCTCCAATTCTTTTTTTGTTTTTTTTTCTTATCTGCGATTTATAATTCAATATGTTATCTTTCAAAAACAACATAAATTTTATCTTTAATGTAAAATGAATTATCCTTCTAAAAGTTTAACTATAACGATAACTTATTTTATGTGTTAAATTTTGAATATTGTCGTCAATGAGCTTTCATCTTTAATGTAATCTTTAGTGGCCTATTTATGGTCCATTATTTTGTCGAATGCATTTTTCTTTTTTGTTCTTTTTTTGAAATACTTCATATAATAGTTTGGTATCGTTTCAGAAAGTACTGATTTTTATTTTATAGTGGTACTGTTATTATTATTATTATTTTTTTTTTTTTATGTTCATAGAATAAAATTATAGTACGATAAACCTGAAAGAAACTTTATCTTAAATTAGGCCCTCTTTTTAATGTATTTCTAATTTCATTCGACATCGCTATAAGAAAATACAGTTTCATTCATTCGCTCAAATTTTAAAAGGGTGTAAGACTTTTGTTTTCAAACATTCTCTACAAAAAATTAACCAAACCTAAACATGCATATCTCCTGTTAATTCAAACAGAAGATTGTATCCGAAAGTTATTATTAATGCTGTTAAAAAGATATAATGCGGTTTATCATAGAGTAAAAATGTATCAATTTGCTAGATTCCCAGATCTAGCAGAGTAGAACCCGGATAATACGAGCTCGGTTTATTCGAAATATCGGATAAAACAAGCACCTTTTAACCCCTTGAGGGGCAGTTGGATATATTACATCCCACCTAATATTAATAAAATTTGCACTAGAAACTTTTAATTAAATTTTACTTTAATAACTTTACTGGAAAAAGTGGAAAAAATTGCTTTTCCTTATTTTAAAACGAAATTTTTCGAAAATTCTGGTGTGAGTTCAACGTTATTAAAACGCAATTACTTGCTCCTGAAAGGGTTAATTCTTTACTCTTTAAATTATTTTTCAACTTTGATGTCAGTAACACCCTAATATTTCAGCTGTAATATCTTAAATTTATCTTTAAAAAAAAAAAAAAAAAAAAAAAAAAAAAAAAAAAAAAAAAAAACATACTAATTGCAACATTCAAACCTTGTTATAAATTATATTTGTTTATTTATTGGAACTTCTACATTTTTTTAAATTAAAAAATAAGACAATTTCAATATATAAATAATTTAGTGTTATTATAATTTAAAACTGTCGAGTATGGTTTGACATAGGAGTTTCTGTCCTAAAAACCGATTTCGATTCGTTTTCGAAAAAGGATCGTAAAATTTAATTGATTGGAACTCGCAACATGATGTAAAGAAACCTGTTATAACGAACACATTTTACGTTTACTTCAGCTTAATTATACGAGGTATCTACTGTATGTAAACATTTCTGAAATGAATGGTGGTTACCAGAAATTTGGCACGAGTCGCAGACAGCGAAACATATTTAGATAATAAAGAATTTTTTACTCGAGTTTTTACTTTTAAATAATAATAATAATAAAAAAATACAAGTAGAAAAAAGGAGAAGAAAGAAAGGAAAAAGATATAGAAAGCTAAATCATAAAAGTGTTATCAGTTTTTGGCATTTTTGACAAAACTTTTCGTGACACGGTGATAAAAAAAAAGTCCAGTTAAAACCGATAAAAGTGTCAAGTGTCAAAAAACTTGCCAACACTTCCCAGAACTTTCTTAATAACGTTTCAGTGTAATTCATTTCCTAGAAATGTGTCTGATGCTTTCTTTTCCAAATTTTCTTTTAGAGTTAAGAAAAATCACTTTTAAGTCTTTAGTTACACAAAAATGGATCAAAAACTTCAGCAGTTTTTTCCCCTGTGAAGAAAATTGTTTTCATCAGAGTTGAAGCACAATGATTTGCAATATACGACTATAGTAGAGTCTCGATTATCTGAGTAATATGGACCAAGCTCAACTCGGATAAACAAAATGCTCGATTAAACCAAATTATACAAACCGTCGCCAACTAAGGAGATGAAATATAATTTTCACTTCATTCATTCATTTTTATGGTACTAAGTAACATTTCTTTGATGTACATTTTCCCGTTACTTTTAAGAAAAATGGGGAATGAAATTGTTTATTTGAAAAACCCTTTGATAGTTTTTTGTTTGTTAAATGTCAATTTTGCGGTAGTTTTATTTATTTATTTATTTTTCTTTTTTAGGCTGCAGTATTACGCTACTGCATAGCTACCAATTTCTAAGACATTTTCTTACCACTAAAACTTACCAGTAAAATTTGTCTAATTCAGTCACCGAAATCTAGCAATTGTCAACGATTAAATATGACAAAAATTTGTATTAAATTTTAGAGGTAACAAAACCGTACAAATTGCAGCTATGTGATTCTATTAGTGTCATGAAAACTGCAGGTATATAGCCTCTTCTATCTGCTCAACGCATTTAATAGTTTTTTTGTTTTTTTTTTTCAATCGAACTTATACCTTTGGAATGAATCATTTTCTTCTGATAGACTGATGTGGCTTCCATTATTATGAAACAGCCATTATAGTTGAAGTGTTAGGTGAAGATGAAAGAGCAGCCATAAAAAGTTAGAACCCTGATTTTCTGGTCAGAATGGGGGGGGGGGGGGTGGCCATAATTTTTTTCTAGCTTTTTACGACTGCTTTCATCTTCACCTAACACTTCATTTATAATGGCTGTTTCATAATAATGGAAGCCATCAGCCCATCAGAAGAAAATAATTCGGTTAAAGCGGAAACTCGGTTAATCGGGACTCGACTGTAGTATTTTTGAAATACAAACTAAACAAGTAATATAATTTTCGATTTTTTTTTTTTTTTTTTTTTTTTTTTTTTTGTTAACGTTTAGAATAGAAATCTAAAATTAGAAATGTGAAGGTTTAAAATCACATGTGTATACAGTGAAACCCCGATTTTACGTTTCTCAAGGGACTGAGTAAAAAAAAAAACGTAAAATACGGGAAATACATAGAAAGCAAAAAATTGTAGGAAAACACTAAAGGTGGTAAAGGTGATTCTTTCAAAAGGTATTACAATCTATATTTTACGAAAAGAACATCATTATACATAACATTTTAAGATCATTTTAACATATTTAGTTGCGAATCCTGGCGTTTAGGTTGAAAATAATAGCCGGTAATGGTGGATGTTTTTTAGTCACTGAAGTGAATGCAGCATCTTCCAGGATTGAAATACTTTGCAAGATTTTTTTCCTGGTCTTCATGGGGAAAAAAATTGTCTTTCACTATTTGTAAGGTATTCAATGAAATATTGAAAGAAGGAGCGGGCTGTGCTTCTGTTTCTTCATCTTCATCTTTATGGATATGTTAGATGAAAGTTCCATAACTTAGGATACGGATGGAGCAGTAGCTCTTTCGGTTTCGCATGTTGCTAAGATTTCCGGGATGTAATCGTCGAAGTCATAGATAACTGTTTCGTTGACATTCTCCGAGTCTACCACAGAAACAACGTAAAAAAAAAAAAAAAAAAAAAAAAAAAAAAAAAAAAAAACGGACTAAAATACTGAAATACTACTGGCAATCTAGACGCCAGTACTATTTCCGTATTTTAACGGAACTTTTCCCGGTAAATTACAGAAAAATTTCCGTTAAATTCCAAAAAAACGGAAAATTTTCTGTAATTTACCTGGAAAAAGATCTGTTAAAATACGGAAATAGTACTGGCGTCTAGATTGCCAGTAGTATTTCAGTATTTTAGTCCGTTTTTTTTTAACAGTCAGATTAGCTTTAAAAAGCACAAAAGGAAAAATTATTGCTTATTTTAGAACATTTTTTCCTTTTTTTACTTTCCAGAGAAAACGTAAAATGCGGGAAGTTCCATAAATAACAAACTTACGATCCGGGTTAAATTAACATTCGAATTATACGGCAAAACTGGGACCTGAGGAAAAAAACGTAAACGCGAGAAAATGTAGATTCGGGGGACTTAAAATCGGGGTTTCACTGCATTAAAATGAAAATATGTATGTTAAAACTGATTATAATAAATAGAAAGGCTATTTTTAGATAGGTTCTAATTTAAGATATTAAAATATTGATTTTTCCTCCATCCAAATTTAAAAAGAAATTGTCTAATGTCTATTTTATTTAAAACACCTTTTAATTAACTTTTATTAGGCTACCCTTTTATTTATTTATTTTTTAATTTGGACATCATGTTTCTATTCTAGAGTAGTCACAGAATCTCGTTAAAAATGATATGCAATCTAAACACATTTTTTGTGCCTTTCATAAACTCAAGTTAACTGTCAAAATTAAGCCCGGCGGTCGTTTTAGGGAAATCTATACCTGTGATATTTTATTTATTTATTTTTTGCATATAGACATTTCTTGCAACGATATTTTTTTTATGAATATTTAACAAAGCTAGTTTATTACTAAAAATGTTTTGAAATACTTAAAAAAAGAAAAATGTAAAAGAGATGTTTAATTTGAACCCGCATAAAAATGTCGATACAGGATTTTGTTTCTTGAGGCCCCATTTTCGTGAAAAATAAACATAATTTCTGTGAAATTTATTATATTTTTGTAAAAAATTTTTTTTAACGGAGAATGAATGACTCAAATTCAAACTACGTATTTATTAATAATAACTTCTACAAGTTCTTCTGCTAAGGATTTCCTTTCTGGTGAACTTGTTTGTTTGCATATTATACATCTCAAAATCTAATAATAATAATAATAAAATATGTATTGAAGAGCATTATTTTATGGAATGGAATTTTGAGAAGAGGCCTATTTTATTAAGAGTAATTTTGTGAAGGGGCCTATTTTATTAAGAGGAATTTTGTGAAGGGGCCTATTTTATTAAGAGGAATTTTGTGAAGGGGTCTATTTTATTAATGAGAATTTTGTGAAGGAGCCTATTTTATTAATAGGAATTTTGTGAAGGAGCCTATTTTATTAATAGGAATTTTATGAAGGGGCCTATTTTATTAAGAGGAATTTTGTGAAGTGGCTCATTTTATTAAGAGGAATTTTGTGAAGTGGCTCATTTTATTAAGAGGAATTTTGTAATGGAGCTTATTTTTTAAAAGGAATTTTATGAGGGGGCCTATTTTATTAAGAGGAATTTTGTGAAGGTGACTATTTTATTAAGATGAATTTTGTGAAAGCCTTTTTTATAAGGAGGAATTTTGTGAAGTGGCCTATTTTATTAAGAGGAATTTTGTGAAGGGGTTTATTTTATGAAGAGGAACTTTGTGAAGAGACCTATTTTACATAAAGGAATTTTGTGAAGGAGGCCCTAAAAGCCGTCAAATCTTATACTAAATGAAATATTTGTTAAATATTTAAGAGAACTAAAAAAAAAGATGTAGTCAGCAATTACTTCATTCAAAATAACTAACATGTAAAACAATTACGCTAGTGTTTAAAATATTTTCGGGAGTTTTTTCAAGAGAAATACAATTTCTCATATTATTTTTTATAGATAGTAAATGTATGCAATTATTGTTTAAAATAAATATATAAATTTCCATAGAATGTTAAAATCCTTCTGTTAATAAATTAAATATAAATCAGTTCCTCATTAATTTTTTTAAATAGCTTGCGAGAGCAAAAAATATTTTATGATTCTTAGATGCGTGTGAGATTAATGAGATCCAAAACAATGGTTTCTATTTTTTGTTCTCGCTTACTTGGTAATTATTGTTTCTCTCTTCTGTGTTTTAGTTTTTTTCCCTCACTGCATTCAGTAGTGGGAGGTATGGTGACTATAATGAATTGCCTTTTCACAATTTTGTCCGCTGTGCGTAATTTAAGGTGTTTAATTACCTAGTTAATTATACATTCTCCAACAAAATTAGAATGAATAATTAAATATGCAAATTTCTCTTCCAGCTTTTATCTGATCAGTTTTTATTAGCTTTTTCTATTTAAAGTTTAATACAACATAATATTCAAAATAAATAAATAAATAAGATTTCGCATGCATCGTTTATTCGTTTCTCATTTATACGCCACACAATAAAGTTTTTCGACCACATTAAAACTAATTTGTAGTTTAAAATTTTAAAAATATGTGAAAACAAAACAATAAGTTGCAACCCAACATGCACTTTACTCCGAGATTTTAAACAAAGATATAAAAATTAAAATCACAAAAATAAAAACCATACTTGAAGTTTCGGTTTATCTTTAAAACCATCATCGGGAGTTAATTTTCTTAAATAGTAAACGGCAATTATTTTGTATTCTCATTTGAATACACAACGTAAAGTCCTTATTTATTAAAAAAATAAATTATAAAATTTATATATATATATATTAATACTGTCGAGCTCGAACCTTCTTAACGTGAATCTCAGGGGAAATTGCAATTTGTTAAAGGCTGTTCTCAAATCCAAACTGGCTACTTTCTGATACATTTTTTCACCCTTTCAGGGGCGGTGTCAGCGTGAGTATATCATCTTTTTATAATTTTTTTAATTACAAAACTGACAAACGGCACCAGGAATATTTCAATTTTTGCTTTTATAAGGAAAGTGTAAAAGAGCAGGTTTTATTTTCTAAGAAATTCGTTTGGAAATTATGGTGTCAGTCAATTATTTCATCATTTTATGAACAAAATTTTCTGCCCCTGAAAGGGTTAATTCATTTTATTCGAAAATGTATCAAATTGTCAGGTGTTCTTAATCAGAAACTGCGCAATCGAAATATTTTTCCCACTTGCCGGTAAAGGCAAGTAATACATTTTTTAGAAAATTCTGTCAAAGTTGGCTTTTGAAACGAATTTCCCAACCGACAGCGAAGGGAAAGGAAGAAAACTGCCACCCTGGAAGAATAATCGCTATAGCTGAAGATATTGAGATTTATTTATCAGAAAATGAAAAAAAAGCTGTTTGATTACAAATCAGTTCAAACAGTCATGTGCCTGCAAGTATCATGCTTTTACGTTTAAAAATGAGTCAGGAACTATGTCAGGAAGTTTCACGTTGCTGAGTGGGTAAAAATAATTTTTGAGAACTGCCTTAATATTAATAAATAATTTTTAAAGTACACCTTTCTCTTAAATTTCATTGATTCACCACCAATAATATTATGCTTCTTCTAGACTTAAATGCTTTTTAAGATGAACAAAAAAACACAAGTACTTCTCTATGATTTAGATCACATAAAGTAAGTAATATTTATTCGGAGAAGAGAAAGCATTACCCCGGAGCATGCCAAAGACTCCAACGCACGTTTTTGACGTGACCATTTGTTGAGGAATTGAGAGGAAAAAACTGATCGATAAAGAATGCGGAGAAGTTCAAAAGTCACATGAATGACTGATTTTGTCTTTCGAAACGTGAACATAAATATTGACAGATCGCATTTAAGTAGCAGCATGCTGCATAAAACATTCTGAGAATAAAATGTAATACATTTTTTAAAGCAACTTTAAGGTTTCTAATGAATGCTTAAATTTAATTTCATATTCCAGTCTTCTAATCGGAAGCTTTAAATTATGCTTAGGTTTATATCGCTGCAATATGTATCTCTCCTATATAGTAATTTAACATTCTCATGCATTGGTGATTCTCCAATTCCCTGCGGGAAACTTTCTTACATATTTTTAGACTCATTTTTAAATGTAAAGACATAAAATTGGCAGACCTGACCGTAGAAGCGATTTGAAATCGAATAACGTTTTCCATTTATTCATAAATAAATTACTTTTCGAGTTGTAAGCTATTCGTTTCACGTGACAGAAAGTTTTTTTTTCCTTTTTCGCGTTGCCGAGTACTAAATTCCGTTAAAGCCGCCCATTTTGACAGTATTTTCTGAAAGATCGCCTGCTTTTACCAAAAAATAGAAAAAGCCATTCGATTACATAGTTTCTGAATAAGAACACCTGCCAATTTCATGCGTTTCCGAACAAAAATAAAATCAGAAATATGTCACTTCAAGTAACTCCTTTGTATTTGAGAACAAACAGCCTTTTAAATGTATGAAAAATATATTTTGCTTTTGAGCCGGCTGATTCTCAAATCCATACTGGCTACAACACTCTGATACATTTTTTCAGCCTTTTTTTCGCAAACGTATCAAATTGGCAGGTATTTATTCAAAAACTATGTAATGAACAGCATTTCATTTTTTGGTAAAGGCACAGAAGATCTTTCAGAAAGCATTGTCAAAGTTATAAAGTTTACTATTACATAAAATTGGAGTGTCTGTCTGTGATTTTCAGGAAGGACTATATTTCTACGTTCGATTAGATTATTTAGACGACGTGTATGTCACAAATAACAACAACAACTAAAAAAAAACGTGTGTCTGTTTGTCCAGAATATGCTCAAAACTGTTACATAAAAAACACCAAATTTATCAGGGGAAGATATAGAATGTTTCCGGCTACAATGTTAAGCTTGTCGTATTCCGATACCTAAAATAGGTTTTGAGAAAAATGGGAAAAACCGGCAGAATAAATCAATCAAAAAATATTTCAACACTATTACACAAAAATTTGTCATTATATTAAACTATTCATCATTTTTAAACAAATAATTTCCGTACTCCTAGAAAACATGATTTTTCCGTTAATTCTTCACGGAAGTCTGAAAAAGAGGGGGGGAATTCCGTTTATTCCTTATTGCACGCATGCGTATTGGCTGTATTAACACTTAAGTTCGAATTTATTTTTAAAAAGAAAAACCGAAAATTCAATAAATTAAAAAAAGAACCCAAAAATAATCTTTCGAATTTAATAAGTACCAGTTTTCTCATTCATTTAAACTTATTAGCAAGTTATTTTTTAGGGTATTAAAAAAATATTCGCATTTAAATATATATACTAAACGAACACATTTAAAAAATATATAGTAGTTCAATCAAGTTAAGCTAATCAGTTTTATTAAAAAAAAGCAAACATTTCTTCTCGAATTTAATTCAAAATATAATATTCATATTTTACATATAACAATCAAATTATGTCTTATTAAAAATTTGTCCAATATGTAATCATTTTTATACCCTGTTATTCTATGTTAAAACACCAACCATTATTTCATAACGATGAAATATTCCTGCAATTAAGTTTAAGTTTTCTGAACAAGAAATTTAACAAGCCTTAGCTATCCATAATTTGAGGAAAACCCATATCTTCATTTTAAACTCGCCCTTTACCAAGTGTTCGCTGCCCGAGTGGATAAGATGCGCGGTCCCAATTCACGGATGCCACAGGCGAATATTTTTCGATTGTATTCGCACCACTATTTAAAATAATAATAATAAATTTTATAGTATATTTCTCTTTCAGATGTTCTCAAATTGTATGAATGATTTTTGTTTTAAGAAAGTGGTGCAAGATAGAATAAAAAATAGTCGCCTGTGGCAGACCTGCAGTTTCAAACCAAGTGGATCCGCGGAAGGAAGAGAGACGTATTTTTTAAAAACTCTTTTTTTCAGATTGTTGGGTTTCCTCGAAGTCCACACAACTTTGAAGAAATCCTTTACTATTTATATGCTGCCACAACCGATATGATTACGTGATATCGATCACGCTATGAAAGGATTGTCGAAAAGAAAACCAACTCCTTCTATTAAACTTAATTAACAGTTTATTTGCACACTATTTATAAATCACAAAACACTATTTACACTTAAGAACTCGTATATAGGTAATCCGGTTCAACATTAAATTGAATACAGTAAATACTTGCTGTGTACTGTTAAACTACTTTACATCCCTCTCACCCTACGCTAGTTAAATTAGATTTATCGGAGATCACTCTTAATCTCCCAACACATTAGCTCTATTCTCTAAGAGCTTCACTCCTAATCAAGCTCTATCCACGAGCTACTCTGGAAGCGAACTCACACATTGAGTTCCAGGCATCAACTGTTTTCCACGATAAAGCGACTACACACTTTCAGCTCAACCCCTTAACTGATTTCCCTCAGCAATATCACCCCTCTCCCAAAAACATAAACAAGGTTTCCCTTCTGACCCCAAGGTTCGCTATTTCGCTCTCTGGTGAAATCCTTTTGTCCGCCTTATCTTAGGTATGCATTTGAACAGTAAGGCAAACCCTTCTCTATTGATAAACTACATTCATTTACCTACTCTGTATAACTCATCAGCCCGGATTAAGATTCAGATAAGAAAAGAGTGTTACTTTAAAATTCCCAGTACACAGATAATATACAAGCAAGAAAAATAATATATAACCATAGTTCTAATAGTAGATGCTTCTCAGAACCTGACACGCGATTACGGAATTTTTCTGCTCTAGAACAGAAATTTCTCCCGGTCTCATATATATACCGGTAGCAGTGCTGCCAGGAATATTTCCGTTAATTGAAGAAAGTATTTTTGAGAGAATGCTCAAAAACTGGAGAACTAATGAATCTAATAGATTAATTTTGAAAAATTTTACGTCGTCAATTGAAAGGTATAATTAAAATTTATAATGTGATAATAATTACATACCGCATATACTCGTGTATAAGTCGACCCCCCAATTCTTAAGCAAAATTTTGAAAAAATGGAATTTTCGTGTATAAGTCGAACCACATTTCTGGTGGTATGTTGAAAAATGACTTGTAATCGAGGATAAAAAAAAATTAATAAATTTTCATTAAATTAGTAAACTTTTTTTCTTAAAATTCAACGCTTTAAAACTGTATAGTTATATAAAATCGAAAAAGCTTTAACTATTTTGAAACTTATTCACATCAATTCAATGATACATATAGAAAAAATTCTTTCAAAAATCTATTCAAGCCTTATTTACAAGGCTAACCAACTTATTAGACTGCTAAAATATAGTACTTCTCTGTATTGTAGGACTTTTAGGAGAGATATCTAAAAGCATTCTCAAGTTGAACTCTTTTTAAAAAGGGGATTAAAATCTTGAAAGGAATACCCCTGTATTGAAGGGAATTCTGTCCCAAGAAAAAATGGACGCAGAACAATTAGAGGTACATGCAATGTTGAGCTTTTTTTGTGAATCACAGGGAAATGACCATTGTCCGCTTTTATCTCTCATGTGACTACTTAAAAGACTTACCCATTCGCCGATTACCTGCGATTTTTTTTTCTTTTACTACTTTGTGTATAAGTCGACCCCCCCCCCCCCATTTCAACTAAATTGTGTCTAAAATTCTTCGAACTATACACGAATATATACCGTATTTAGTTTATATATGACTTACACATTTTAAATACAAAACTCGATTGGTCAGTATTTTCTCGCCAAACCTGTCTTGTTTTTTTCGATAAAAAGAATTAGATGTTAATACTATGTTAATAATATTAAAATTCGGTCTTGTAATTATTACTTTATACTATTAAAATACTATGCATGAATGACATGGCATTTCACCATAGTATTTTAACTTGTAAGTTTTTGATTGATACATGAATTATTTTTTCGATAAAAAGAATTAAATGTTAATACTAAAAAAATGGAATATAAAAAACCTCCCAAACAAACCGAAAAAAAATAATTTTTCAACATTTGTTTCTTGGCAGCAATTGAATTATTGTTCCTACATTCTCTTTTTCGTTTCTTTTTCTTTTTTTTTTTTTTTTTTTTTAATATAACATTTAACTAATTGGAAAACTTTTTATACCTTAACATTAAAGAATTTATAACTGATAGATTTTTTTTTTCGATACTGCAGGTTGATCATATCTATGAGTTGATTTAAATTAAATCATACAAAAGTAAAACAAAATCAAGAATACATTTTTATCAGATAGTAACATTCTCAAGAATTTAGAACACATAAAATATATCAGTATTGCAATACAGTGTATCGTTCTGGACAAGAATTTTAGTAAGAAATAAGGAAGAAGAAAGAAGAAAGGGTTAAAAAAACTATGCTGTGTAAATAAAAAAAATTGTGTGTATCTTTTAAAGGTGCATATATGCAACTATGGTCCCGAAGGGGTTAAATAAATAAGTAAGTATTGATGAAATTTGCCTAAAAAAATAGGTTTTATTTATTTAAAAACAATCAGATAAGGAAAAATCAGATATAAGGATTACTCATAAATGGACAACACACTGTAAAAAAAAAAAAAAGATCCGTTAAAATACGGAAATTGTACTGGCAATCGAGACGCCAGTACTATTCCCGTATTTTAGCGGAATTTTTCCCCGTAAATTTCAGAAAAAATCCCTTTTTTCACAAAATTTACGGGAAAAAAATCCGTTAAAATACGAAAATAGTACTGGCGTCTCGATTGCCAGTACAATTTCCGGATTTTAACAGATTTTTTTTTTTTTTTTACAGTGTATAATTGTGAGCCATTTTTCCATAACATTTCAAATATGGATTTTTAGTTTCTTCTATCTATTGGGAAAAAATTGAATAAAATATTGGAATTGAAATTATTTTCGACTTCCGGTTTTCGACGGATTTACAAGTTTTAGGGGTCAGAGATCCCGAAAAACATTTTTACAAAATGTTTCTTTGTCCGTATGTTTCCGTGTGTATGTGTGCCCCCATTGTACCATCAAAAAGTATATGAAACTGTATAATTGTGTAAAACCGAAGAAGCGTAAACTATTTTGAAACCTATTCACATCAATTTAATGATACTTAAAAAGAAATAAATCTTTCAAAAATTTATTCAAGCCTTATTTACAAGGGTAAACAACTTCTTTGCTAAAATATAGCACTTCTTTGTATTGTAGGACTTTTGGGAGAGATATCTAAGCATTCTCAAGTTGAACTCATTTTAAAAAGGGGATTAAAATGTTAAAAGTAATGCCCATGTATTGAAAGGAATTCTATCCCAAGAGAAAATAGGTGCAGAACAATTACAGGGAATAGAAAAATAGTCACTTGTGGCAGCTCTGCAGTAAAATCCACAGACGTCCGTGTCTGCATCCCTCCCTCTACCTAATTATTTGCATCGATTAAGTGTATTATCCTGTTTTATTACTACTAGTTTTATTATCTATACAGTTCTATTATTAATTAAACACAAAGAAATGCAAATAATGTCCAGATTTTTTCTGCGACCACCAAAATTTTCTCACGGACAATTAGTAACGACCATCGGCGACCTTTGCAATAGAGCATAAAAAAAATCAACACAAAATTAAAACATGAAAAGCAAACCAGGAATTTGACCAATATTATAACTGAAATTGAAACCTTAATTAAAAATGGCTGGTGATATTTACGACAGAAATAGAAGGATTTATTTGTATTTTTTTTTCTTTTCTTTTCTAGAGGTTAAAAGCAAATCTCAATAGATTCATAGTTTGAATAAAAGACGTGTGCGGAAGAAACTTTAAAAGTTAAACTTTTCTCGCAAGAAGTAAACTAAACCCCCAATTTGAAACATCCGCATACTCTCTTATGAACAAGCAACAAAAGAATAACAAACTTCAATTCTATTTCCTATGCCTCTTTTCCAAGTGTCCTAATAACGTTAAAACAACGTTCTCAAACAAAACAATTTTCGTGTTTCCGACTTACACATACATGTAAAAAAAATATTTCTTTTTGATGACAATAAAATCCACAGACGTTCGTGTCTGTATCCCACCCTCTTCCAAATTATTTGCATCGATTAAGAGTATTATCATGTTTTAGTAGTACTAGTTTTATTATTTATAGAGCTCAATTATTAATTAAGCACAAAGAAATGCAAATAATGTCCATATTTTATTTATTTATTTATTTATTTATTTTTTCTTTTTTTTTTTTTTTTTGCGACCACCAAAATTTTCTCACGGACTACCAGTGACGATAGTTGGCGACCTTTGAAATAGAGCATTAAAAAATAAAAAATAATAAATAAAATAAAATAAACACAAAATTAAAACATAAAAAGCAAACCAGGAACTTGACCAATATTAAAATTGAAATTGAAACCTTAGTTTAAAATGAGCTGGTGGTATTTACGACAGAAATATAGAAGGATTTATTTCTTCTTCTTTTCTTTCATAAATGTTAGAAACAAATGTCAATAGACTCATTAGTCTGAATAAAAGACGTGTGTGGAAGAAACTTTAAAAGTTAAGGGTGTATTCGAAAAAATATTTTTCCACCCTCAACAGCTCGAAATTTTCTGATACATTTTCAGACTCATTTTTAAAAGTAAAAACATGAAACTGGCTGGGGTGATTTCTGAAGACATGTTTAACATGCCGTGTGATTTCATTTTCAGCTCAATTAATTAGAATTTGATTTTTGAACAATTATTTTCTCAGTATGACCATTTTTTTCATTCCCAGATCGCCCACTTCGGAAAATTCGGTTCAAAATGCCAACTTTGACAGCGTTTTTTACAGTATTTTCTGCATTTATCAAAAAATTAAGAAGCACCGCACATTATATAGTTTCTAAATAAGAGAATTTCCAAGTTTGATGTGTTTGAGAGCAAAAATGAATTTTAAAATGAATCGGAAAATAAGCAGTTTCGATCGGAATACACCCTTAAAACTTTACTCGCAAGAAGTAAACTAAACCCCCAATTTGAAACATCTACTCTATTATGAACATGCACGAAAGAATAACAAACTTCAACTCTATTCCCTATACCTCTTTTGCAAGTGTCCTAATAACGTTAAAACAACGTTCTCAAACAAAATAATTTTCATGTTTCCGACTACACAATGTCCAGATTTTTTCTGTGACCACCAAAATTTTCTCACGGACTACCAGTGACGATCGTTGGCGACCTTTGAAATAGTGCATTAAAAAATAAAAAATAAAAAATAAAATAAAATAAAATAAACACAAAATTAAAACATAAAAAGCAAAACAGGAACTTGACCAATATTAAAATTGAAATTGAAACCTTAGTTAAAAATGAGCTGGCGGTATTTACGACAGAAATATAGAAGGATTTATTTCTTCTTCTTTTCTTTCATAAATGTTAGAAACAAATGTCAATAGACTCATTAGTCTGAATAAAAGACGTGTGCGGAAGAAACTTTAAAAGTTAAAACTTTACTCGCAAGAAGTAAACTAAACCCCCAATTTGAAACATCCACTCTATTATGAACATGCACGAAAGAATAACAAACTTCAACTCTATTCCCTATACCTCTTTTGCAAGTGTCCTAATAACGTTAAAACAACGTTCTCAAACAAAATAATTTTCGTGTTTCCGACTACACAATGTCCAGATTTTTTCTGCGACCACCAAAATTTTCTCACGGACTACCAGTGACGATCGTTGGCGACCTTTGTAATAGAGCATTAAAAAATAAAAAATAATAAATAAAATAAAATAAAATCAACACAAAATTAAAACATAAAAAGCAAAACAGGAACTTGACCAATATTAAAATTGAAATTGAAACCTTAGTTAAAAATGAGCTGGCGGTATTTACGACAGAAATATAGAAGGATTTATTTCTTCTTCTTTTCTTTCATAAATGTTAGAAACAAATGTCAATAGACTCATTAGTCTGAATAAAAGACGTGTGCGGAAGAAACTTTAAAAGTTAAAACTTTACTCGCAAGAAGTAAACTAAACCCCCAATTTGAAACATCCACTCTATTATGAACATGCACGAAAGAATAACAAACTTCAACTCTATTCCCTATACCTCTTTTGCAAATGTCTTAATAACGTTAAAACAACGTTCTCAAACAAAATAATTTTCGTGTTTCCGACTACACAATGTCCAGATTTTTTCTGCGACCACCAAAATTTTCTCACGGACTACCAGTGACGATCGTTGGCGACCTTTGAAATAGTGCATTAAAAAATAAAAAATAATAAATAAAATAAAATAAAATCAACACAAAATTAAAACATAAAAAGCAAAACAGGAACTTGACCAATATTAAAATTGAAATTGAAACCTTAGTTAAAAATGAGCTGGCGGTATTTACGACAGAAATATAGAAGGATTTATTTCTTCTTCTTTTCTTTCATAAATGTTAGAAACAAATGTCAATAGACTCATTAGTCTGAATAAAAGACGTGTGCGGAAGAAACTTTAAAAGTTAAAACTTTACTCGCAAGAAGTAAACTAAACCCCCAATTTGAAACATCCACTCTATTATGAACATGCACGAAAGAATAACAAACTTCAACTCTATTCCCTATACCTCTTTTGCAAATGTCTTAATAACGTTAAAACAACGTTCTCAAACAAAATAATTTTCGTGTTTCCGACTACACAATGTCCAGATTTTTTCTGCGACCACCAAAATTTTCTCACGGACTACCAGTGACGATCGTTGGCGAACTTTGAAATAGTGCATTAAAAAATAAAAAATAATAAATAAAATAAAATAAAATAAACACAAAATTAAAACATAAAAAGCAAAACAGGAACTTGACCAATATTAAAATTGAAATTGAAACCTTAGTTAAAAATGAGCTGGCGGTATTTACGACAGAAATATAGAAGGATTTATTTCTTCTTCTTTTCCTTCATAAATGTTAGAAACAAATGTCAATAGACTCATTAGTCTGAATAAAAGACGTGTGCGGAAGAAACTTTAAAAGTTAAATCTTTACTCGCAAGAAGTAAACTAAACCCCCAATTTGAAACATCCACTCTCTTATGAACATGCACAAAAGAATAACAAACTTCAACTATATTCCCTATACCTCTTTTGCAAGTGTCCTAATAACGTTAAAACAACGTTCTCAAACAAAATAATTTTCATGTTTCCGACTACACATGCAAAAAAAAAAACATTTCTTTTTGATGACAGTAAAATCCACAGACGTCCGTGTCTGCATCCCACCCTCTTTCAAATTATTTGCATCGATTAAGAATATTATCATGATTTAGTAGTACTAGTTTTATTATTTATAGAGCTCAATTATTAATTAAACACAAAGAAATGCAAATAATGTCCATATTTTTTTTTTTTTTTTTTTTTTTGCGACCACCAAAATTTTCTCACGGACTACCTATGACGATCGTTGTCGAGCTTTGAAATAGAGCATTAAAAAATAAAAAAATAATAAACAAAATAAAATAAAATAAACACAAAATTAAAACATAAAAAGCAAACCAGGAACTTGACCAATATTAAAATTGAAATTGAAACCTTAGTTAAAAATGAGCTGGTGGTATTTACGACAGAAATAAAGAAGGATTTATTTCTTCTTCTTTTTTTTTTTTTTTATAAATGTTAGAAACAAATGTCAATAGACTCATTAGTCTGAATAAAAGACGTGTGCGGAAGAAACTTTAAAAGTTAAACTTTACTCGCAAGAAGTAAACTAAACCCCCAATTTGAAACATCCACTCTCTTATGAACATGCACGAAAGAATAACAAACTTCAACTCTATCCCCTATACCTCTTTTCCAAGTGTCCTAATAACGTTAAAACAACGTTCTCAAACAAAATAATTTTCGTGTTTCCGACTACACATATATGTAAAAAAAATATATTTCTTTTTGATGACAGTAAAATCCACAGACGTCCGTGTCTGCATCCCTCCCTCTTCAAGTTATTTGCATCGATTAAGAGCGTCTGCTCCCTTTTTTCGTTTTTTATCTTCCCATCCCAATTACCCAGAGCTGCGATTTTACGATTTCTATGGCGAGATGTATAAGAAAGAATATTTTAAAAGGAAGTTTTTTTTTAATTATTCGCTTATTTTTCTTACACGATACGATACTTTGCAGGTTTTAATTAGCATCTAATTTAATTTCTAGGCGTAATTTCAAGTAGGTTTCCCTCGTTAATTGAAATTCTCGATAATTTATTCTGGGTTCAGCATAAAATATAATGAACTAGGTGTATCATTAAAACATTTTAATTAGTGTAATTTTTTTCTAAAAAAAACTTCTTAAAAAGTACCGAAGTATATCACAGATGTGTTCATGCACTTCTCGCGAATCAAACCGACCGTAACCTTCTACTTAATCAGATTTAGAAAATATTGGCTTTATATAAGGATAAAACAAAGTTTTGTTATATATTTTTTAAATAATTTTCAATTGCATATTTGTTTTATTATTTTCAATAAAAAGCTGGAAAAGTATCATATTGTAAAAAAATTCAGGTTCAATAAACGGTCGTTTTAACTGTGATTTCCGCAACAAACTGACGAATCATTTAATCGTATTTATGAATAACGGTCATTTAACCCTTTGAGGGGCGGTAAGATATATTACATCCCACCTAATTTAAACAATAAAACAACATTTAACGGTTAAGAGTCAGTTTTTCAGTCAAATGAAAAGACGCATTCGCTATAATGCTAATCCTATGGAAGAAATTTATAAAGATATCTCGGTCGCATTTCAATATTTTTTAATGATTTCTTTTGCATTGAATAGTTGAGATCGATCTGTATGCAGGCCGTTTTTTATTTTTTTTTCGATTTTGATTGCAGATATTTTTTATGAGGATGCTTTTACTTTCGAAACCGGTTTTGAAAATGAAAGTGTCCTCATAAGAAATACCTGTAAACAAAATCGAAAAAGTAAAAAACGGCCTTTTTACAGATCGATCTCAACTATTCAATGCAAAAGAAATCATTTTAAAATATTGAAATGTGACCGATATATCTTTATAAATTTCTTCCATAGGATTAGCATTGGCGGACGGGTCTTTTCGTTTGACTGAAGTAGCCTCTTAAAGAAAATCAAGAGAAAAACAATACAATCAAGACCCCCCAGACAACCTTTATATGCATCTAGATACTACTAACTCAGTGTTATTTCACGAAGAAGAAACGATACATATGAAATATTTATAAAATCTTTAAAGAAAATCAAGAAACAGGGATTAAAAAAAAAAAAAAACATTCAAAACGACACACTGTCTTTATGTCCATAATTAAATGACCCTACTTTAAAGTTGTCTACAGACAAATACAGTGGCGTGGCTTCCGGTCATCGCTGGATGCGGCGATGACCAAGCAATATTTTAAAACTCTTAATAAGCTTTTAAAACTCTACGATCCAGTTTTAGCAGAACATTTGGAGTTCATGTATAAGTGAAGGTAAGATTTAAAGTTTCTTTTTTGAACATTCAACCATTGAATTTTAGAGTTAATAATTCTTCACCACAAACTTAAATAATTGCGATGACCACCGAAAATTTTCACGCCACGCCACTGAGACAAAACTATTGCTCATAAAGTTGTGAAATTTTGGGAAAGACATAATAAACGGATGGGAATTTTTTTTTAAGATAAAAAATACATAAATAAAAATAGTTCAAAATTTCGCCACCAGAGGGCGTTTTTTAATAAATTATAAATTTTATTTATAGGATGTTCATAATTATTCGACCCTATTTTAAAGTTGTCCACAGACGGAACTATTGTTCAAAATGTTGCGAAAATTTTTGGAGAAGAAAAATAGGAGGCCGTTTTTTAAAAAGTTACACATTTAGCATACATTTACGATAGTTTAACAAATATTGTTATAACCGAGCATGTTCTGCATGACTTTCATCATTTTCAGATACCATCTGCAATCGTAAGATAGCATGTTCAACAGTCGACAGCAGTATGTTCTGGGAAATGCTAGGAATATGACGTGAAATGCTGTCTTTAGAATAAGGTTAAATTAATAAATGAAATTTTTAATCTATCGTAATACTAAATGTGTAATTTATTAAAAATAGCCCTCTGGTGGTGGAATTTTGAACTATTTTTATTTATATTTTTTAGCTTCTAAACAAATTCCCATCCCTTTATTATGTCTTTCACCAAATTTCACAACTTTATGAACAATAGTTTTGTCTGTAGACAACTTTAAAGTAGGGTCGTTTAATTATGGATACCCTGTATATCAAGATAACTAACTGACTGACACATAAGTAAAATAGTAGGGGGAAAATGTACTCAATCCTCATATTATATTAGTACACCATCAAGTAAAAACTTCCATTATTTTTAATTTCTTATAATAAGAGTGATCCAAAAATTAACATTGAAAATTTCCCCAAATTCTTAAAGGAAAATCAAGAGAAAAAGAAGACAATCAAGACTGCAGACAACCTTTATGTACATCTAAGATACCTAACAATCTTATTTCTGATTATTTCCAGGGGAATAAGAAGAAAACTACACATGAAATATAATTAAAATCCACAGAGAAAACCAAGAAAGGGGATAAAGATATGGGGGGGGGGGGCAAACAGTACTACGTACAATCTTTATATGCAAGGAAGAACTCATTGACACAAAAGTAAAATAGTGGGAAAATTGTAATATATCCTCATATTGTATCAGTGCACCAAACCATGCATATGAAATAATTTTAAAACCCTTAAAGAAAATCAAGAAAGAGGAATAATTAGAAAAAAAAAAAAAAATCAGAACTACATACAGTCTTATCTATATATATAAAAGCCGTTCTCTCTGTGTATGTCCGGTATACAAATCTTCAATTTTTGACCAATCTATATATAAAAAAGCCGTTCTCTGTGTGTATGTCCGGTATACAAATCTTCCATTTTTGACCAATTTGCACGAAACTTCATGTACATACGTTTTAGAATGTGAAAAAGATCACTGTCAACTTTAAAAAATCATCAGACCATTATTTATCCCCTTTTTCTACCAAATTACATAATTTAACATTATAGAAATATCTCTTTTTAAAATTTCTAATTAAATCATTTCTTTCCTGTTACCACACCCATGACACAAAAATGTGAAAAAATTAACGATAATGCGTGTAATTTTTTCTATTTGCCAATAAAAATTCAGATTTTCTTGCTATATTTTTGCATTTTTGAAATTGACGTCGTTCTTAACAGGAAATGCAATTTCTTTTTATATATAAAATAAAAACTTTAACTATAAGAGCGGTAAAATAACGTAGCACCTTAATTTGAATGTTTTTTTAGATTAAAACATCTATTTTTAATACAGACAGTAAAATTTCATGAAAACAATTAAGGAAAAAGAAAACAAAGGCTAGATATGACGTCACATTCTATCAAATCTTTTCAACGTGTTGTCAAAATCACTGTAAAAATAAATGGCCCCTACATTTTGTTTACTACTTCGATTGTATACTACAGCCATATCTTATAGCTATACGTTATAGCTAAGTGTTGTATTGATTTAGATTCAGTAGTTACCTTTTCTGTGATTTATAGTAAAAAGATAAAAGTTAGTTCCCTTTTCAAAAAAATTTTTGGCTGATGTCACGATTTAAAATTTATGGAAAATGACATCATTTCATCTAATCATTGTAGATTTAATTTCTATTAATGAAAAATTTAAGTTTACGTTTAAGAGTGATGTTTTATTTAGAATGGAAACCCTCTTGATCTAATACTTTAATAAAAGCTTATAATTGATGCATGTATTGTATTTTTCCCCGTATTGTGAGAAATCGTATATTTCTGTTACGCTTGACAAAGAAAACGTGTATTTTAATTTTAAAAGTTAAGAAAATATACTTATTAGATTATTTTTAGTAGCTTGATTTGATATCTGTTAAATTCGTGTTTTATTTTATTTTATATTTGGTGTTTTATTTTTGTTTGCCAATTCGGTTATTGAATATTACACGAAAACAAACAAATTCGGATTATTTACAATGTTTTGGAATAATTGAGTAAATAATTTGTAATTGGGTTTCAAGCATACTTAAAAAACCTTCATGCTTGAAAATTACTTTAAAATCCATAAAAAATCTGTTAATCCATAAAAAATTTAGATAAATATTACTGAAAGTACTTTTATTTTCTATAAGACGGGTGGAACAATCGAATGTGCGATGTTTAGAGGTTAAATTGCAGTAAAAAAGAAATTTATTGTTGTGTTAGGTTGTTGCTACCGAAAATATGATACCAGCGTTACTCATAGACATGTCTTTTCTTTATAATATTGCATTAAGAGTAAATGGGCTCATCTTTCGTAATCGGGTTGCACGCACCTTTAAAAAATATCCATGCTTGAAAATTTTTTTAAAATCCATTAAGATCAGAAAATTGAGATACGATTTTCAAAAAAATTTTATTTGAAAGAACTTTTTTCAATTCGACACTGTAAAAAATGAAATTGTGTTGTGTTTAGAAGTCAGTAAAGGCACAATTTATGGGTTACAATTTATGGGGCACAATTTATGGGCGCTGACATAGTGTTTTTACTTTATAATGTGTATATATACTATACAAACGAGAATTTCACTATATACTGCGCGATTTGGTGGATTTATTATTATTATTATTATTATTATTATTATTATTATTATTATTATCATATTTTTCTCTTGCAACCACCTAAGAAAACGCGTATACTGTTATTAAAGCTCATGGATTTTACTATGGTTGCGAGGCAATAACGTCATGTTTTCTGGTTGTCTTTTTAATGATCTGTGAATGGAAATGTACAAACTCCAGCATTGTGAATGCCGTATTATTTCGTTTTAATTTATTTTACCTGGAGGGCCCCTTAAAATTGACACGGGCGAAGCCGGGTAGTTCTGCTAGTAATATATATATCAAAATAACTGACTCACTGACACAAAACTAAAAGTAGATGAAAAAATGAACTGAATCCTCACATTTTATTAGTGCACCCTCAAGTAAAAACGCCCATTATTTTTAATTTCTAAGAATTTCACTATGCTAAAAACTAAAAATGAAATATTCCCAAAATCCGTAAAGAAAAATCAAGCGAAGAAGAAGAAGACAATCAAGACCTCAGACAACCTTTATAAATGTCTAGAGAACCTTGCAAGTTATTTGCATCCATTAAACCAGTCTCGTCGGTCGTCTCGGTTTTTATTTTCTCTTTTCTTTCTTTTCTTTTTTCTTCTTCTTTTTTTTCCCCCAGCCCATATTTCGCCTTTCTCTGATGCTCTCAGGCTGCCAAAGGCGAGCAAAGAGAGAAAGATGGAAAGCTCGCTTGCGCTCCCTGTCTTTATTTCGTTTCCTCTTCTCCATCTAACGCTAGGACTTCGAAAAGCAATTGCAGTGTTGTTAATGATTGTTAAGCACTCTGTAATATGGGGTGGAAATGCCAGCAGCATTAAAATTACAGCAGTGATGAATTTTATAAATTAGCTTCATTGAAGAAATAAAAGATAATCATTATTGAATCTTTTACATTAAGATTTTTCCCCTTTAGAATAAAAAAAGCTGAATCATGTGTAATTCCACGAAATATAAAACGTGAACAGGTATCCCTATCTAAAAAAAAAAAAAAAAAAAAAAAGGAAAAGAAAAGAAATACAAAAAGGTATATATATATATTGCAAAACAGAATAAATTCACTAGAAAAATCACTAGAAAATAAAATATATATATTTTTTAACGGAACTATACATTAAACGGAAAATTTCTTGTTCAACCTAAATGAATACAATACGATTAAAGCAAAGATGCAACTCTTAAGAGGAATACCTGTCTAAAACGAAATTTTTGTCTCCGCTCCAAGTATTTCCATCTTAACAGATTTTACAGTATTAATTTATAATCTTATTGAAAATGTAATAAGCACAAAACAGAATTATTATTATTATTATTATTATAACTAACTTTAAAAGTGTAATTTTAAATAAAATCCATATATAAAAGGCAGTAATTTCATCTTTAAAGTGTTTTCATCAATCGTATCGATAGGCATAACTGCCAACTTTGGTTTATTTTTTATTTATTTTTTATTTATTTATTTATTTATTTATTTATTTTTTGTTCCCGAATCAAAAAATATACATGGTACCATAAAATATATTTACTAAAATTATTTAATAAAGCGTCTTGTTTTTGTATAATGCTTTTTTGATTATTTGATTTCCTTTCTTAAAAAAAAAAAAAATAATAAAATAAAAATTAAAAAATTAAACCTGGTTTGGCAGTTTGGCTCCCGTTTTTAATAAGAAATTCCCAATTGTAATTTCTACTTTATTAAATGACAGACATTTCATGATTACTGAAATTCTTCTTTCGAAATTTTCGGCACAAATTCAGAATTTCTGAATAAAAAATGAGGCCAAATTGGCAACCCTGTGGTTCAAATAGGGATTGACTGAATACCGAATAGTCGATTGGTATTCGGTGGTTCGGCGTGTAAACCTAATATTCGGTTTCGACCGAATACTTTTAAATATTCGGCCGAATAATTGCGGATAAGTATTTTCTTAGAAGTAAAAGAATTCCCTTTTAATTAGAAGTAGAATTGGCTAAACGATGAGTTTCAATATTGAGTTCAGAGTTCAGCTAGACAACAAAAAACAAATCAAAGACCAATTAAAAAACTTTTTCCTTCCTAAAATAGACAACATAGGGTTAAAATCAAAACAACTGTCTACAATAGAGAAGAAAAAAGTAAGATAGGGCATATTCCCTTATCATTTAATTTTAATTATTTCTACATTAGTTTTTTTTTATTTATTTATTTAATGTGTACATTTTTTTTAAAAATATACACATCAAATAAGTATACCCCTATGCCTATCATATAGCTTTTATATCCATTACGTTAAAATCGCTCAATTTTTTATCTTCATCACCACAAAGTTAAATCATTAATCAAAATATAAATATCAATACTAATTAGAAAATATCAATAGACAGAAAATAGTTAAATGCACAAATTGATATTATACTTTTGTATTTGAGAACATTTCCACCCAATATGTTTATACTAATTAGACTTAGGCAATCAGTAAATCAGCTTAATGACAACATTGTTTCTTTTCATTTGAATGAATTTTTGTTTTTCTGACAATCCTAATCCTTAATAATAGCTTATATAGTTAAATACTTTTTATATGTTATTTTAGGTATTGACTAATGATAAACTAATATAAAATAAGGGATGGATTAATGAATTTGTGAGTGGAAAGAAGTCATTAATTTTTTTTTGTGTGTAATTAGATTTAAGAATAAAAATGTAACTAAATTAAATTATTAAGAATTTAATTTTAATTAAAGTTTAAATGAAAAAGCTAATATAAGAAAAAATGTTTATTAAAAATTGTTAAGTATTCGGTTGCCGAACACCGAATACTCAGTATATACTTTAAACGAAGCTTCGGTATTCTGTAAAATTTTTGCTACGGCCAATCCCTAGTTCAAACTTCACTTATTTGATTAATAATAAAAAATCTGCAAAAGATAATAGAATTCACTGCTAAGGTGAAAATTTGTATAAAGTGGATTATTATTATTATTATTATTATTATTGTGACTGTGTCTAAAGCAGATTTTATCGTACATTAATTTAAAATTCTATTGAAAATATATAGTTAAAGAAGCATGAAAATCTATTTTACCCGAGTTTGAAAGTGTAACTTAGGAAGCAGTAAATATGTGATTACAATCTTTTTAATAAGCACAATTCAAATCGATATGCAATATCCTTTTCCTTCAAAAACATTTTCGTTAAAAATTACGAAACTATTCTTTAATATTGATGATTAACATTCCTTAACCCTCAAAGTGATTTGCCCGTATTTTTCTCTTTCCCCAAAACAACTTTAATCTGTTGCAGACAAAAATATTTTAATCAGAACTATATTTCAAGATGTAAGGTTAGTTGGGGTAACTTGGACTCACGAGGTAACTGGGCCACAGGCTATTTTATAAAAAACTGTTGGTGTTTTTTAAGTTTTAGCTTTTGTGAACAATGCCCCTTAATCTCTACTTTCTCAAGCAACGTGTATCAACTCAATCATATCTCTCACTTTGCTGTGATAGGTTGTCAAAAATTTACGTTTCTTTTTTTTTTTAAACAACGTCAATATGGTTGAACTTCCTCGGCTTTTTGTTAAAATACTGTAAGTACTTTTATTAAACAATCTTTTTTTTTTAAAGATTAGACCTATAACTACATTAATATTATTTGGTTGGTTGGTTGGTTGGTTGTATTTATGTCGGCCAATTATCAGCACGTGGGATATAGACCCTAAGGGGGAGAGTGCCTTCCGTTGAGGTCTTTCTAAGGGAACCTAACCCGTATTAACGCTTGGAGAACCAAGGTTCGAAGAAAATTACGAAAACTCCGGACGATTAGGCCGACGGGCGCGATTGGGATTGAACTCAGAACCTCCCGTCTACCAGCTTCGAGAGCAGAACCTCTCGGCCACTGGTGGGGCAATATTATTAGGTATCTATACATGTTTACTTCATGTTTAAAATGTGAGCCCGGTGTCCCAGTTACCCCATAATTTTTTCAAGAATGGGGTAACTGGGACATGTATCCGGGGTAACTGGGACATGTATCCGGGGTAACTGGACCATGCTGGATCCAGTTACCCCAATAGTTATAAATAATTTTTTTGAGTTTCACTATGGGAAGTAAATTTCTCCATTGTTTTTTGCTCACAATGAAGAAAATGATAGAAAACCTTATTAAAATTACGTAATGAAATTAAAAATATATATATATATTGAGTGGTATCAAGCCAAATTTCTTGACCCCTTGAGAGTCGGTGATGCCGTTATTTCATAACTTAATTTTAATTCCTAATAATTGCCACATTCGCACCTCAATTTTATAATGAAAATTTCACCTTTATTAAGTACGCGAAAATATACTTTTACTTGTTTTCAAATAGATTCTCTTGTAACTATTGGTGTCATTAAATTATTTCAACATTTTACGAATGCAAGTACCTTGCCCCTGAAAGCGAGATAGCCAGACCTTGAAATTGTACTATACACAGGGGTCGCATTCTATAGGGAAACTTTTATCGTTCCTACCACTATTTTGAAAATAATATCTTCATCGCACCTTTCTTTAGAATATGTTAAATAAAATGATCATGAAGGTAACTCATTAAGGGTTCTGGTAGGAACAATAAAATTTTCCCTGTATAATGCGACCCCTCTGGATAAAGATAAAGTATTTAAGTACTTACGTAGCCGTTTGTTCATAGATTTACCTTGCTATTTTTTTCCTTAAAATACCCATGTGACTTTTATACTTATTATCTATACTAAAGTACATAAGTACTTACTTAAGTTTTAAGTTTTTGGTATAAATAAATCTAATATTTTCACTTTTAGTGCTTTTTTTTTAGACACATTGACAGCAAAGGTTTCCCTTACAACGCTGTTATTGACATATAATTTACATGATCTGCCTGGTTTAAATTTTTTAAAGTTGTTTACACTTTTTCAAACAAGACCTGATATCCGATATGAAAAAAAAGAAACGCATGTGGAACATTAGACCCCCCCTGGTCCAGTTACCCCATTTTTGGGGGCAACTGGACCCACGAGGAAAGAAAGATGAAATATGCATATTTTTATATTTTTAAATATTAAAATGTAATTTTGAGCATTTCTGTCTGATAGAGGGAACCTAACTGAACACATTTACAGAAGTTCAGACTTTAATTCAAATGAACATTAGCTTTTTGAAGCTGAATTGTCAGAAGCTCCAGAGTCGCATTGTAAAATCATGGCCCAGTTGCCCCAACTAACCTTATATCAGATAAAGAGGTATGAAGTGTATTTTAGAAACAAACGAGGAAAGAACATTTTAATTAAGATTATTTGTTAAGCGATTTTATGAAAAAGCAGGAAAGCCCCCAAGACTCTCTGAGGGTTAATTCTATGAGGAATTTTCTCTATGACTAAACTCTATGAGGAAATCTCTTTCTAATTTAGACTTTCCGAACACAATTGCTGTTTTGCTAATAATTGTCAAGAATTGTGGAATATATATGGAAATTCAAGCAGTATTGAAATTTGCAATGGTAATATAAATTATAATTTAGTTTCGTTAAAGGTGTTCTCAAATCCAAAAGGGCAACTTTCTGACATAAGTTTTAATTTATTTTTGTTCGAAAATGCATGAAACTAGCTGGTGTTGTTCAGAAACTATTTAATTGAGCTATTTTTTCCATTTTTTTACAAACGCAATATATCCTGCAGAAAATAGTGTCAAAGTGGGCGTTTTGAACCGAATTTCCGCGCGAAGGAAGAAAGAGCACTCAAGAAAGGTCGAAAAACATGTTTGTCACGTGATAGAAATCGCTTACAGGTAATTGATTGTTTAAAAAAAATGGAAAAAACAGTTCAATTCCAAATCGCCACATGCTTCCATGGCCAGGCTTTCCAATTTTATACCTTTCCGTTAAAAAATGAATTTGTAAATGTATCAAAACGTTTTGCACTTGTTGAGCAGAGCAGTTAAGAACAGTCTTAAGGCGGTGTTTAAAAAAAAATATATTCTTCCACGCTCAACAACTCGAAATTTTCTGACACATTTTCCGACTCATTTTCTAAAGTAAAAACATGAAACTTGCTGACACGACTTTTTGAAGAAATTTATAAGTGACCTGTGTTTTTATATTTTCGTTCAATTAATTAGAGCTTTATTTATAAACAATTATTTTCTCAGTACGACTACTTTTTTCGTTTCCAGTATCGCTTCGGGAAATTCGGTTCAAAATGCCCATTTTGACAGCATTTTTTGAAATACATTCTACTTTTATCAAAAAATCAAACAATATGACACAATAGTTTCTGAATAAGAAAATCTGCCAATTGGATGCGTCTGAGAGTAAAAATGAATTAAAAAATGAGTCAGAAAATAACCCGTTTGGACTTGAGTACACCCTTAAAGATAGTAAAAGCATTATTGAATCTTTTATACGGATATGACTGATTTTTTTTTATTTTTTTTTATTTATTTATTTTTTTTTTTACAGAAGATTTCTGTCTAATCCCCCGAAATATAAACATTAATTATAATCCCACCTGCTAAAAAAAGCCTAACAAGATAAGGCAGTTTTCGCAAAACAAAAATTCCGCACTCTCAACAAACGCGAAACTTTCTGAAATATTTTTAACTCATTTTTAAAAGCATGACGCTTTCAGGATGATTAGTGAAGTGATTTGTAATCGAACAGTTTTTTTATTTTCAGATAAATTAATTATATTCAGAGTTATAAACGATTATTTTCCATGAACGGCAGGTTTTTTCCCCTTTCCTGCATATGTAGTGTCCGGAAATTCGGTTAAAAATGCCAACTTTGACATCTTCTGAAAAAAATTTCCGTTTTTACCGAAAAATCAGTTCTATTACATATTTTCTTAGTAAGATCCCTTGTCAATTCGATACGTTAAGGCTGTTCTCAACTGCTCTGCTCAACAAGCACAAATCGTTTTGGCACATTTACAAATTCTTTTTGTAACGGAAAGATATAAAATTGGAAAGCCTGACCATGTAAGCGACTTGGAATCGAACTTTGCTTTCTATTTTTTGATAAATAAATTACCTATTGAGTTATAAGCGGTTTTGATCACGTGACAAACATGTTTTTCACCCTTTCTTGAGGGGTTATTCTTCTTTCGCGCGGAAATTCGGTTCAAAAGCCCATTTTGACACTATTTTCTGAAAGATCTATTGCGTCTTCAACAAAAAAGAAAAAGAAAAAAAAACGGAAAAAACAGCTCGATTACATAGTTTCTGAACAACAACACCTGCTAGTTTCTTGTATTTCCGAACAAAAATAAATTAAAACTTATGTCATAAAGTTACCCTTTTTGATTTAAGAACAGCTTTCAAACTGAATCAAAAAATGTGTCAAGAAGGAACTAACGTGAATTTGAAAGTGTGTAACTGAAATCGTAAGAGCCTTCCACGATTAAAATGCTTTCATCAAACATAATTTAGATCGATATAAATCAATATCTTGCATTTTTTATTAAGAAATACTTAATTAAAAATCATTTTCATTAAAAATTACCGGATTATTTTCCGATATTAAGAATTAACAACATTTCTTAATTGCGTATAAGGATGCTTCTTTTCTTCTCCATCTCACTAAAACTTTAAAAAACAATTTGGGTTTTATTAATTATTGTTAAGTATTCTTGAATATGAAAATGCTATCAGCAGCTTTAAAGTATTATACTTGAGGATGAATTTTATTAAGTTAGTTTTGTTGAAGAAATAGAACATGAAGTGTTGCGGAATAATGATAGAGAAAATCATTATGAATTTTTTTTCTTAGATATTAAAAGTATTTTTCATAGACATTAAAAGTATTTTTTTACAAAAAAAAAAAAAAAAAAAATTATGTGAAATTTGGCGAATTATAAAAATTTTATTATAATAACTGCAATTAGAATAATCTGAAAAAAGTTAATATTATTTACTATTAACACCTTCGGACGAGCGTCTTTTACAGAATTTTAATCTTTTACCACCGGTTTTTCAAAACAGAAATGTTTGCCTAATTGAATCGGTAAAATGCTCGGATTAAATAAGGAAAAATTTACAATAAAATTTACTGGTAGGAATAATTACGGATTCTGAGCATCTTACGCTTCACGTATACCGGTCGCTCGTCCCCAAGAGGTTAAGGCGGTTCTCAAGTTCCCTGCTCAACAAACTCGAAATTTTCTGATTTATTTTTAAACGTAACGACAAAGAATTGGCAAGCCTTGGCTATTGAAGCGATTTGGAATCGATTTTCTGATAAATAAATTACTTATCGAATTATAAGCGATTTCGGTCATCACGTGACGCCGGGTTTCTCTACCAAAAAATGGATAACGTCTTTCGATGTTTCTGAATTCAACACCTGCTAATTTCATGTGTTTCCAAACAAAAATTAATGAAAAAATGTGTCGTAAAGTTGCTCTTTTGCATTTGAGAACAGCTTTGAAAGTTTATTAGTATACCATTTTATCAGATAATTGTAATAACTGTTAATTGTAATCAGAACTGCAAGCTACAAACAGAAGGCGGTAAATCTAGAGCTTCATCATTAGAATTAGAGGCGGCTAGCCATGGCGTTGAAAATGTAACTGTTAATTGAAATCTATTACACACAGAAGACGATACATAACTAAAGTTTCATTATTCGATTCAGAGTCCTCTTTAGTAGCCATGACACCATAGGACCCGCCCACTTCGAAATTTAGCGACCCTGACGAATAATAGCGTATTAAGAAATTATTAAGTTTTAAACAAGTTCTATTTAATTTAACTTAAAAAAAAAAAGAAAATTATATTTTCCACCAGATAGTTTTCCCAGGCCTGTGGATAAAAATCGTTCTCTGTTATAATATGAACAATTTTCCAAAGACTTCGTAAATTTAGAGGTATAAATTTACTTACAAAAATTGGCCAAATACGTTCTAAACTTACATACTTAAAAAGATTGAAAACTCTAATTTTACATTTAAAAAAAGGGACGATTGTGGTTTTGTTGTTTATTTTGTGAATATATATTATAACACATTGTATAATGGATGTATTTTACCAGTGCTTATAGCACGCAAGCGAACAATTTTATGAAAAATATGCGAAAAATGTACAATTTGCAAAAATTCTTAAGTATAAGATTTACACTTCATGCCTTCCCTTGCATAAAATTTGCGGTTAATTTCTTTCACCAATCAGTTAAAAAGTGCGAGATCGATTATTAGATGGAGAATATTGATTGAATATTTTAAACCAAGTTTTTAGTCAATTTACCAAAAATCCCTGTTTATCTTTTATTTCTTTTTTTTTCCAGTATTTTTACACAAATGTTTAACTGTATACCCCTTTTAAAACCGCATCTGATTATAATACCTTCACAAACAACTATTCTGTTCGATATCAATCTATATCTTAATTTTACTTTGAAAAATACTTCTGAAATTACTAGTTTATTTTTTAAGGCGCTTCTCAAGTTCACTGTTCAACAAGCACGAAACTTTGACACATTTTCTGACTCATTTTTAAATGTAAAGGCACAAAATTGGTGGGACTGACCATTGCAGCGATTTGGAATCGAAAGGGGTTTTCCATTTTTTCATAAATAAATTACTTATCGAGTTATAAGCGATATTGCTCACGTGGCGACAGGGTTTTCCTCCTTTCTCTGGCTGGTTCTTCTCCTTTCATCCTGAAATTTGGTTCAAAACGCCAACTTTGTCTTTCTTTAAAGAACTTTTGCGTTTACCAAAAAAGGAAAACGTCTTTCGATTACATAGTTTATGAATAAAAATACCTGCCAAATGAATTAAAAAAATTGTCATAAATTTTTACCTTTTAGATATGTGAATACCCTTAATATTAAGATGTTATTTTAATATTAAGAGTGTGTGTGTGTGTGTGTGTGTGTGTAATGTTCTATCAATTAGTCTCAATAACGAAAAAAATAAAAAATGATTTTTTAGTGTATTTATCAAAAGATAATTTACGTTTGATTGTTCAAAACTATAAATTTTGATGTTCTATTTCTTCAGGTGACTTCTTCAGTATTTGTCAATCAACTTTAGTAAATTATCACTCGGTACTTATGATTGTTTTTATTCATACCAAAAATAATAATAAAAAAAAATCTGACATTTGTTTAATTTTCATAATAATTGTGGACTTCTGAACACAGGGAACTTTAACAAGCTTTTTTTTTTTTTTTTTTTTTTTTTTTTTTTAGTACTAACATTCCAAAAAACCTTCATATTAGTTTTACAATATTCATAGCTAAATATTCTAATTTCTGGTTATTTATCTGTTATTTTGAAAAGTGCTGTTGGTTTAAATATTTATTTTTCTTTCGTAATATATAAATTAAACAGGTACATAAATTATGCACAAGTAACGTAGAATAACGTAGCAGACAACTTCTATGCTTTTTTTTTTTTTTACCACTATTTTTAAACAGAAAAAATTGTCTTTTTTATTCACCAAAAATTCAGATTAAATAGCATGTTTCATCCAGAAAGTCTATTCAACATATCATTCCAGATTCCAGATTATTAAATAAAGAAAATTTTTCTATTGTAAAATAGTGATAGGAAAAAAGCCTAAAGTTTTGCAGATCATGCGGAATCGTAAGAAGTTGTATGCGTTTTTGTCACATTCTTATTGCGAGCAAGGTATATACACTCTGGCCACAGAATTTCAGATTGCAAAATTTCTATTAAAATTTAAATAGCAAAATTCTCAACCACAGCTTTAACAGTGGAATTTTTAATATTTTTCAAAGATTAAATAAGGAAAAATTAAGGAACTTTAACAATTGAAAAGTTGGAGTAAAACTATGAACACCACGTGTGAGTTAGTCACCTGTGACAAATTATAAAAAGTTCTGATTATTTGCTCAAATTCATTCTTAAAAAGGAATTTTTTTTTGTATCACTGTGGTTCTGTACAGCAGAAAAAATGTATGCGAAACAGTAAAGTATTATGTTGTTTGTTTGTTTGTTTCTGAAAGCAATTTTTCTCCTTTTTAAGAGTGTTTGTGTGTGTGGGGGGGGGGAGGGGGGGGCTATGAAACAGCATATTGTACTAAACTTGAAAAATCAAACAGAGTTTTTTAATTTTCTCCCAGTAGTAATTATAAAAGTAGTTCAGCCACTTGAGGGTTTACATGTATTATCATGCGTTCTGAAATTAAGTTAACAGTTTTAAAACTTAATTATGCAAAAACAGCTATTTGTGTCACTAGACTTTCATTTAGGTCTTTTATCAAATCCAAACTGCATACTTTCTATTGCATTTCTTAATTAGATTTTGTTCGCAAACATTCCAGATTGACAGGTAATCCTATAAAAAAACTATGTAACATTTTTTTTTTTATTATTATTATTAAAGACAGAAGGTGTTTCAGAAGATGCTGTCGAAACTGGTGTTTTAACTGAAATTCCGCTCGCGACAGTGCAGGAAATAAGGAAAGAAAACAGAGGTTCTGAGATAGCAATCACTTATAAGTCATAAGTTATAAATCGTTTATCGGAAAATGCAAAATATGTTCGATTACAAATTATTTCAATAATCATGGTTGCAAGGATCATGCTTTTATGTTTAAAAATGACTTTGAAAATGTGTCAGAAAGTTTTCTGTTGTTGAAAAATAGTTTTTTGAGAGCCGCTTTCTTCTTTTTACTTTTTTTTTTTTTTTTTTTTTTTTTTTTTTTAAGAATAAAGTATTGTAAATTTCACAATAACATTCCAAGTATAAATAAATAAATAAAGTAAAATAAAATGCGTGATTCATACGTTCATTTCTTTCAAAATTTAAGAGGTTTCAAAGTTTTATAATATCGCAATGACAATAATAATAGTATTTACTTACTTTTTTTTTATTACAAGCATAAATGTTATAAAATCGACAGTTAATTTCAAATAATATTTTATAATATTCATGTATTACCTTTATACACTCTTTTATAACTTAACAGTTATAAACCACTTTTAAAATTTATTTTTTTATTATAAATTAATAAGCATAAAAAAATATATGGATTTTCTAACATAATAACTAATACTTTATACCATGTAAAAAAAAAAAAAAAAAAAAAAAAAAAAAATTCTTTGCTTTATCTACTGATTTTATGTTTTAAATAATTTTAATAAGATACAAATTTTTACTGTGCGTTTCTAAAATAAATATACAAATAAATAAATAAATAAAAATGAAGAAAAAAATAAAAATAGAAAACTAATGACTTTAAATATGTATTTAGAAATGTTAAAATTAACAATTTTAACTAACTGATAATCGATGCGCATTTTGTGTTTTAAATCTGTTAATTTTCCATTCTTTACTTTCGCTTTTTAAAATTAAAAGCAAAACAAATGAAAAAAAAATTCAATGAAGATCACGAGAGCCTGAAAGGCCAAACACTGTATCTAGTTCCTTCAAAACTCAGAAGACCATCCCTCTTAAACTCAACAGTGTATCATTAAAACTTTTAATATTTTCCTAACGATTAATGTAAAAAGTAACTGCATAGAATCCGATGGGAAATTTAAATATTAGCTAAATCTAACATAAATTAATAATCATTTAAAATATGTATGAATTTTCGAATATAACTATTAATTTATACAATGGAAACATTTTTAATTTCTTCTTTTGTACCATATACTGATTTTTAATTTAAAGCAATTTTAATAAATCAATTTTAATTATATTTCTAAAATACAATGAAAATAAAAATTAAATAAAAAGTGTTACAAATATTCATTTAGAAATTTTAAAATTAACAATTTTAACTAATAATCGGACCATATATAATCTATTATATTTTCTGTTCTTTACTTCCCACCAAGAAAAAGAAAGAAAGAAGTTCCCAAATTAAAGTGAATGTACACAGAGACTGGAAATCCAAACATCGCATCTAACTCCTTCAAAACTTAGGAGAACATCCCTCTTAAACTCAACAGTACGTCAATACAAACTTTTAATGTTTTCATAAAGATTAATGTAAAAATAAATGCATGGGAATCCGATGGGACATTTAAATACGAGCTAAATCTAGCATAAAATAACAAATCTTTTGCTCCTTATCTTTTACGGTGGAGAAGAAATAAAATTTCTCTTTTGCAGAGAATCCTATCAAGGGCGGGGAAGGGAAAAAAAGTAAGGGGGAGGGAAAACACGTCTCAAGCCAATAAATAAAAGCAGCGCCTACATTCATTCTGAACGGTGCGAGTAATTCTTAAATTCCTCCTGATTATTTCGTTTTTATTCAGAATGCTTTTTTTGTGCGTGTGTGTATTCGTTATTTATTCTCCATGCTTAGAAGTCGATAAATCTAATAATAAGTTCGTTCGTATTCAACAAGTGCTTACACTGGAATATGTTTGGGATTTTCATGCCATCAAGACTAGATTAAATAAATGCTCTCTGTCAAGTTTGAAAGGGAAGTTTTTTCAGAGTTGTATGATTGAAAAAAACGAATGTATTTCCCTTTTGTACTTTCTTGTGCTTTTTTTTTCAAACTTTCCCCCCGTTTATGGTATTTAATTTCAATCGTTTAGATATGAATTCGTTCGTATAAGCTATGTGAAAAGAATGAAAATGCTAATTGTAAGTTAACACTACTGGAATTTTTAAGAATTTAGCTTTTTTTCCCTTTCTATTAAATACTGAGAAGACACGGATATTAATTTGCATTGTAATTGGTAAAATATTTCTTTAGTTTAAAGATTTACATCACTATTATTATCATCACTTACATTGTAAGGAGGAGGAGAGGAGGGGGCTAAAAAAATAGAAACAAATCTCCCAGTTAATTTCATGTCCTGCGATAATACAATGTAGCTACAAATTCATTCTACTAAATACATAGATATATTTTTTTATAAATGACATTAAGAATTAACCACTATTCCACACTTAAACATTATGCGCATCAAGTATATTACAAACATTCAAGAACTAATACGCTTACTGTTAACAATTAATTTTAACCCTTTTCTTCTTCAATAGCAAAATATAGACAAAACTATATCAGAACTTTTCAGAACATACTTTGATTTCGTTGAAATATTATTACTTAAGAATAAACTCTTATTCTCAAGTTTATACTTTTATTTATTTTTTTAAATGTAGCTACCCCAACTTAAAAACTAAACAAACAAACAAAACGATTGCAAAAACATATTTTGATGAAATTACAGCACTTCCTAGAAAAGCAATCTGAAGTTCATTCGGCAAAATTTCCGATATACTTTGTCGATTTGATTTACATCAGAATTGTGAAAAAAATATTCTAGAATCAATTTGCTTCTTTTTCTTATATTTTATTGTCACTATCTGAATGCTTACACGCATTTGAGGGTAAAATTAGCTCAAAAACTCATTTTATAGTCTTTCAGATAATATGTGGTGGATATTGAAAAAGATATAAGGTCATCTTTCTTGGACAGCATTATGCTTGATACGTTTCTTAAAGATAAAATTTTTTAATAATTTTTCTCTCTACAATAAGGTTCCAAAATTTTACAGAAAATTTAAAAGTTTGTTGCAAAATAAAGACACTATAGCGATATTTTTTAAATTTAATATAATGAAAACAGAAAAATTACAGATGCATAAGATATTTACCTCTTAGTTTAAATGTAAAATCGAATTTCATTTCAAAAGCAATAATTAATGTTTCTCCGTAATAATTTATGTTTACAAATTATTTTCAATAAGTTTCTTACAGTTCAAATTATAGATAATTAACTCATTTGTATCAAGTGCATGCATTTCAGGGGTTTCTTTATTATTGAGAAACTCTGAAGCCATACCTAAAATTCCGGAAGAATTTTATTTTATGTATTCACAATAACATCTATCACCGAATAAAGCAAAAATTACTATTCAGAATTTCTTATATGAATTTGGATTTTCTGAATTGTAAAAAAAAAAAAAAAAAAAAAAAAAAAAAAAAAAAAAAAAAAAATCCTGAAAAGTATGTATTGTATGCGTTAATGATGATTAGATTTAAATGGCAAAAATGACGTATTCCTGCTCTTATAATTTTTGTCTTTACTGCATACATGTAACTATGTGTTACCCTGCAGATTCGTGAAATACTTTTGCAACACTAACTGAACATAATAATTAACACTTCTAACTAAAATCATTTTGGATTGTGTTGTGAATGTGTTGTGCCAAATAAAAAGATTGTGTAAAAAGTGTTGTTAAAAATTACAAGAGGAGAAAATATGTTTTCAAAACATTCATTTTTAAAATTGTATTATAAATGTTTAATAAATTGTATGTTTTAAGTGTGTGTGTGTTATTTTAAAGGCACCATGTAGAAAGTGTTTTGAAAGTGTTTTACATGTGTTGTTTTATAGTGTTCTAAATTGTGTGGTGCTTACAATGTGTTGTTAATTTTGTGACAAAGTGTTGTGCACCACAACACTATTGTAAGAAAATATTTTCATCAACACTATTTACAACACGATTTCAACACAATTAAAAACACTATTTTTTAGAACACGTTTTTAGATAGCAACACTTTTGCAACATATGAAGAACACATTTCTTAGATAGCATCACTTTTGCAATATATTAAGAACACAATCACAACAGAAAATATTTTGTATATGAAGTTTTCTAATTCACAACACATTAATGTGTTGTTAATTTGGTGACAAAAAGTGATGTAAAATGTGTTTATTTTTGTGTTTGAGAATTGGCAGTGTAGACTTAAATTCGGAATTACAGACCTTAAAAAATTACAAAAGAAAAAAAAAAAAAGAAAAAGAGAAAAGAAAGAAAGAAAGAAATTGAAATTATTCCTGTGCCAAAGCAATCCAGTCAATATTGGCTTTAAAATAAACAGCGGGGCATTCTATCCGATAAAGAAGTCCTGATTTAGACTTTTCAGTGTTTAAATTTCGAGTCAGCTACACTAGAACCAATCGCTCCACAAAAGAAAATTTAAGGCACCATAGAAAATTCACTTCACAATGTCTAAAACGGCCAGAAAATAAAACAGGAAGAAAGTTAACATGGAAATGGATTCCTAGACAGCTGAAGTGGACGGGAGAAGACTTTAAACTCTTGCACTGATCGATAAGCGAAAGATATAATGGTTCTAAATAGGCAAAGGGATAAAAAAGAATTCAAGAAGGAAACCAAGGAAAGTACAGCACCAAATAAAAGTATCGATAAATTTCAAAAAGAATGCTGGGTCGTTTCGAAATACTTTGAAAATTTTTTTAAACGTAAATGTGACACAATAGCGATAAGGTGGTCACCTATTAATTCCACACAATTCAGGAGGGAGGAGAGGGGTCCACAATGTGTGACACAGTGTGAGGGACATATTGTAATTTCACATCTAAAATGAGAGATCAACTAAAAATTCGTTTTCGGTCCAAAATCTGAGTTTCGCCGAAAATTAGTTTTGGCGAAAATGTTGCCAAAAATTTGGCCGGACCGAAACACGACCGAAACTATCTGTATTCCAAAAATCTCGTTTCTTCCTTCGGAAATCTTCAATAAGGGACTCGTAGATTTGAGCTGTATTGGCTCAAATGAGACACTCTTTATGAACTTCCCTGTTTATAATTATCAATCATGACTGACTCAAAACGAGAGTGCAAATTATAAATAAGAAATACATATATGACTAAACTTTGAAGACGCTTTCCACGTGCTCATTAAAAGCTTCAGACTTAACAGAAATAGATAATTGTTACCTGTAGTTTGAAACCGCAGAAGTGTTTCGAATAATCTTAGAGAAAATTCTAATACATATAACAGATGATCATTTACAAAAATCATCATAAAAGATAAATCGAGGTACATGCATACCTAAAACATTTTTTAATTATATGAAATTCGTATAATTAGAAAATCATTTTATGTGGTTGATGAATTAATTACATTTTATTTTACATCAAAATAAAAAGTTTTGATCAGAGGCACAGACAGCTAACTTGGGTTACAACGTATAATTAATTAATAATTATGTATATTTATGTATGTACTAATTACGTAAAAAGTTTTTTTTTTACATTTTCGTTTTCGGCCGAAAATAGGAAGATCACCGAAATTCGGTTTTGGTTTTGTTCTTAAAAACCTGTTTCGGTCGTTCCTTATCTAAAATCGGAAAACAATTAGGTATGCATTATCTGCGAGTGATTTGTAATCGAACAGATTATTCATTTTTCGTTAAATTAACCCACCACGTTGCATATCTGCAACATACTCAAAAGTCAATTTTACTTATACAGTAATCTTTAAAACACGACTTTATTTATTGCTGCAACCTATTGCTAAATTAATTTTTCATGCCAAAATTAGGTTTTTTTTTTTTGTCATTTGAGTAGTTTTGCGTCTTTATTGCTAAAATAAATTTCGTAAATTTGGTAAAAATAAATGGCTGGAGGCAAAAATACATTTATTACAAAGGTAAGTTCGTATAGTTTGCAATTAGAAATTTGAAAATATTTAAGAGAAGTGCTGTAGTTTTCTGTTTAGGGGCTATGCATATATAACGTTATCATAATAGGGGGGGAGGGGAGGTCTGGCACATGATATCGTAAGATATCTCTAGGGGGAGGGGGGGGGGTTGTGTTTCGATATCATTATCATTTTTGATCCAACCAAAATTTTCTCTTCTTTTTTGTAACTTGATCTTTACATCAAAATAGTATATTATCTTTCTTAGTATGTTACATATTTTCCTGAAAATATAAAAGTTATTATTTAAATCCCTAAACGATTATAAAATTATTCAGTTCCAAAATATGGAATACCCCAGCATGTATGTATATATAATCCGCTGTTCAACAAAGTATAATGTGAAGTATGTTATAAATTATACTTGTATTTAACAAGTAAATAAAAGAGAATGTTGTCCGCCTGTTTTGTTGATAAGAAGTTCTGTCTGCCCCACCCCGTGAGGGGGCAAGTTCAAAAATACATTATTACTGTTGAATGCATTATACAACGAAAAGCTATTATTAAATACTTTTAAACAGTCTGTTTCTTTTAAATGTTACTTGAGATAAAGTTGTTTCATATATAAACTGCTATTTTATTGGCTTCTCTTCATTTGAAACAATAAAATATAAGAAAAATATACATATTTGTATATCACTCCAAACAAAAGAAAAAATTCCAAAAATCTAAAGAATTTTTATACATTTTTATTATTATGATAACGATATCATTACTGGGGGGGGGGGGGGGGTCCAAAAACACCAAAAAGTTGATAACGTTATATATGCACAGCCCCTTATTACAGATGTTAAAAAAGTACATTTTAGCCAATATATTTTTTTATGTTCTAAATATTTTCTATTATTTTCTATATACTTAAAATGATGTATTCTAACATCTGAGCAAATATTTTTCAAATCGGAGTTCTGGAGTCACAAAGGGTTAATTATATCTTGACAAAGCGAGTTATAAGCGATTGTTTTTTCGTGACAGCAATTTTTGATTTTTTCCCGCCCCGTGTTGCAACCTGTATATATTTCGATACAAAACATCAACTTTGACAACACTTTCTGAACGTTATTCTGCCTTTACCGACAAATGGACAGCTGTTCGATTATGTAGTTTCTGAATAAGAGTAACCTTGAAGATGATTTCATGTGTTTGCGACCAAAATTGAATTTCAAAAAGTGCGACAGCCAGTTAAGATTTGAGAACCGCTTTAAACATTTAAATCAGTAGATTGTAATTAACCCGCCCACCTTTTTTTTTTTTCTTTTGCATACAATTTTCTCTAAACTAGTACTAGTTGCAAACAATGTGATGTCACAGTGGCGGGGAAGGGACATAAAGTATCATTCGAGTGCGACAAACTGTGACAGATCGGAAGAGAGGGATAAAAAAATATCCACGATGACGTAATTAATGAATAAACAATAATGTAATTGATGAAGAACAAGAAATTGTGAGTATATGTTTATGATTTAAATTAATTGCAATTTTAATTACACTTAAGGCTGTTCTCAAATCTAAATGGGCTACTTTCCAAGACATTTGATAATTCATTTTTGTTCGGAAATGCATGAAATTGGCAGGCGTTGTTATTCAGAAACTATGCACCTAATCGAAAGAAGTTTTCCATTTTTTGGTAAACGCAAAATACTGTCAAAATTGGCGCTTTGAACAGAATTTCCGGGCAAAAGGAGAAATACCAGCCAGAGAAAGGAGGAAAACCTATATTGTCACTGCGGCCAAAGTCGCTTATAACTCGATAAGCTCATGACTGAGGATAGTTAACATGATATTCTCATAATTGTAAAAAGTGAATTTCTATCAAAGAATTTGGTAACTTGCAAAATTAAAAATGTGCATTAAATACGATAATTTCGATTGGAGTAATATATTTTTAAATAAATTTCCTAAATTTTTGAATATTAAAAAGTTTGATTTTTGTGACGATCAGTGCCGTCTCTCTCAATTTCTTCTAGATATTCTGATAAACAACAGTAAATTCAAGTATGCCTAGTAAACAAACCTTTATTATACGCTTTACTATTCTTATTTTCAAAAGAAACACTGAAACAACAATAACAAAAAGGAAAGAAGAAAAGAAAAAGGAACACGTGTTTCACTGGGAAAATCAAAATTCCTATATAAACGATTCTTTTCAAATTACACGTCAAATCTAGAGAATGGTAAATAAGCTTATACATCCAAAAAAAAAAAAAAAAACTCAACTCGGACATTGTGGATATAACATTTGATTCAGTATCTTACGATGGAATAAATATTTAATGAGGCAAGCATGTCGGTGATCTGCTCTGTACAGCATTCTCGATGCACTCCTACTTTTTTAAATATGACTTCACTGTCACTCAAATTCCCGACGTCCATGACAGCGATTTTGCTTTTTCTTTTTAATACTCCTCTCTTCTTTTTCCCATTTTACAGCTATTTTATGGTTGGAAAAGAAAGAATATACATAGTCTTTGTTTGCTTGGGCAAACACATACTCATTCTGAATCGAGACAACTGCATAGAGAGAAAAAGGAAGCGGACAGGCTTCCTTCTTGCATCTTGGGACCTCGGGGTTGAGGGTAGAATAAGAAAAAAATATATATAAAATAAAACGGTGGAGCTATACCCTGTGGACATTTTTGGAAAGACGAAAAGGGAAAAGCAAAATGTATGAAATAAAATAAAAAATAAAATGAAATAAAATTTCAAAGTCCAAAAAAGCAAATAAAAGGAGAGAAGGCCGAACTTTACGATGTTGTCCGCCGAATTTACAACTTACAAAATGGAAACAAAGTGTGGCGAGAGTGGGTCATAACTCCGGGGGACAAAGAGCGGGTCTTATATTTATTTGTTTATGCGTGGACATATTCGCTTATGCGCTGCTGATCTAGTATAAAAAGCCTGTTTGGAAAATTTAGAAATGTTAAATTTGAGATGGGATTTTGCTTTCCTGAAGATTTGTCAGAAATCATATCTTATAAAAAAAAATCATGTGTGTCCTTTTTCTTGTTCGTTGACCCTTGACTATAAAAATCCTCTTTTATTATTACTTCATTCAGATTTATTAAATATGTTTCATTAAAACAAATAAATATTATTTATGCGTATACATATTCGCTTATGTGCTGCTGATTTAATATGGAAAACTTCTTCGGAAGAGATTGAAATTTCCTTTGCTGAAGATTTGTCAGAAATCACAAGCACTATATAGTATATACAGTAGGGCCAGCTTATATGGCCAGTGGGGTGCGAGCACACCCAATAATTTGATTTCTCTGCCCACCCAATTGCAATTGATTTATTCGTTATTTATTTATTTATTTATCTTTTTTTTTTTTTCATTTTTCTCTTTTGTTAACCCTTGAATATGAAAATCCCCTTATATTTTGACTTTATCGACATTTATTTAAAAAATTTTGTTAAAACAAATAAATATTCTTTATATGAGGACAGATTCGCTTATGTGCTGCATATCTGTAGTATAAAAAAACCTGTTTGGAAAATTTAGAAATGTTAAATATATGCTTTGCAGCCATTTTTTTTTCAGAAATCATAGCATTGATGTTTTTTTCTTTTTTCGATGACCCTTGAATCCGTAATCTTGTATTATTATTTTATTGGCACTTATTTAAAATGTTAAAAAAATAATAATAAATACTTTTTATACGTGGACATATTCGCTTATACGCTGCTGGTATAATATTTAAAAAAAAAAAAAAAAAAAAAATTGTTTGAGAAAATTTAGAAATGTTAAATTTGAAATAGAACTTTGCTTTGCAGACGATTTGACAAAAGTCACAACATATATATATATATATATTCTCTCTCTCTCGTTGACCTTTATTCTGTCTATTAATCCTCATTTATTATTATTTAATTAACATTTATTGAAAATGTTTCAATAATAAAAAAATTAATACTTTTTATACGTGGAAATATTCGCTTACAGGCTGCCGATCTTATATTAAAAAAAAAAAAAAAAGCCTGTTTGGAAAATTTAGAAATGTTAAATTTGAAACAGGACTTTCCTCCGCAGACGATTTGACAAAAATCATAACATAGATTTTTTTTCTTTTTCGTTGACCCTTAAATATAAAAATCCGCATTTACTATTATTTTATTGACATTTATTTAAAATGTTCCATAAAAAAAATAATAAAATAAATACTAAATAAATAGATATCTTCTCGGGAAATTCATATTTTTAACATCTTTTTTCTGTGTACACTTCCTAAAAGATGTCTCTTTCTTTCTTAGTTTTCAAAGAATGTCTAAAATCTATGCTGAATTTAATATTTTATGTGTTAAAAGCGGGCGAACTGTGAGTAAGATTTTAATACTTCCTATAAAATTAAGTTTATACTTTAGAAATATTTCGAGAACTAAGAAAAAAAGAGACATCTTTTAGGAAGTGTACACAAAAAATAAAAGTTAAACATATTAATTTCCCGAGGAGATATTTTAAATATACGAATGCATTCAATGCCCGTAGACTTTACATTAGTGACCGGAAATCGGAAGCTAAGTGACCAGCCCCCTTAAAGTGTTATCATGAAATATTAGTTTACCTGAAAACGACTCATACTTTACAAATATATTTTTTTTAAAAAAAAAAGGATAATACTAAACAAGACATGCTTCCAAACCCAATAGGTTTGACAGGTTCTATCTGTTATTGAATGTTTATTTCGTTGAGAATTTTGGATCATCCAGTAACTCTTACAGATTGTGTTTGTATTTTAACACGCCATTTGTTACTTTCTTCTATCTTTACAAGAAGAAAGTATTGGACTTATAAAAAAATTTGGACTTCCGATATTCAATGGAGAGTATTCTCGAGACGTCACAGTGGGAATCACGTGGTGTAAAAATAGCGGCTGGCGCGTTTGTTTACCTTATTGCGTCGTTTGATGCAGCAGAAATACGGGTGAATGCATGTGTAAAACACTGCAGATTTATTTTGTACGAATTATTTTCGATCAATAGTTATATACATATTAATTAAAATCCATATATACGTATTAACTAAAATTTAAAATTTTTATTTTATAAATAAAATGAAAAATATGCATGCCATTGCTTTAAAACGGAGAAAAGAATTAATGTATAACCCATATCTGCACCTGAAAAGGTCTAAAACTCCGTATAAACTAAAATATAAGCATAAATTTTCTAAACATAATGCTTTTCAATAGCGCGGTTATGAATGTTATTCCCAAGCAGACGAATTTTTGTAGCCTCGAACCGAAGGGGAGAATATGGTCCATACGTTTTACAAGGTCCTGAACACGATTTGACTACTTTTACAAAATGTCTGTTCTGTCTGTATATGTGACAAACGTTGTATGCACACTAAACCAATCCAACTTCAGAGTCAGTTGCACTTTGATATAAGTTGGAGCAGATTCGGTTTTGGTGTAAATCGTCCAACAGATGGCACTGCTATGTTGCATTTTTCACGATTTCGGCAATAGCTCTATCTCAATCTCGGAATTTCACCAAATTTCATGTTCTGTTAGACTTTGACATAAATAGATCCTTATTAGGTTTTAGGTGCGAATCGCCCAACAAATGGTTTTGCTATACTCTGTTTTTCACGATTTCCACGCTAGCTATATCTCAAGAACAAATAGATTGTCATTTAATTTTGGTTGCAGACGATTTGATTTATACAGAAGAAAGTTTCGTAACGACCACAACTTACTAGTTACTCTTAAGTTATTTATAAATGTCAGATCAAACATTTATACTTTTGCTGTCTGCTTTCAAATAGCATTTAAAACATCATATTCTGGTGATTCGAATTGAAATTCTTTTTATTATTATTATTATTATTATTATTATTATTATTATTATTTAAATCATTTCAGAAAGCACTTTTAATCGAATAAATCTCAAGTATTTATACGGCAATAACAACAAATGGCAATGAGGACATTTGATAAATTATCTTATCAATTTATTTTAACTTTCAACCGCAATTTTATCTACCAAACAACGACAACAATTTATCACAATTCGGATCCTTCGCTTTTTAAAAGAATTTCAAGCGCAATATAATGTCTTTCCTAACAATAAACAGACCTGCCCCCAACCCCCAATCCAATCACCTGATTCGAGTACTTGTTTCGTCATCCATCAAGATCCTTCGTCCAATCTTTGGCCGTCCGAAATTCTGAAGACTTAACAAGCCCCATTATTCAATATCACGGATAAAAAGATTCTGGGATTGAAAATCAATGACTTTTGGGCTTCGGCTTGCAGAGCATCGCTGTAACAGAGCTAAAGAAGAAGAAGAAAAAAAAATTGAATTTCTGGGATGGGGAGATTTTGATCGAAAGGTGAGGTTTTGCAAACTTCCAGAGCTTGATAGGGTCTATTTCGAAATTGGTGGGGTAATGTTGCCGAAAATATGATGGGAGTAAAAAAGATTTAAAGAATATGGGACTAAAAAAGTAGCGATAAGCAAAAATCTATTTATCCGCATATTTCAATAAATGAAATAAAAACTCTAAAGCAGTGTTTCTCAAAGTGGTATATGCGGATCCCTGGTGGTACATGAAATTTTTATAGGGGGTACGCGACAAGTCTAATGTCAACAACCAAACATTAAGTAGCTAAATGAGTCAAAGAAAAAGTTTTTCATCTTTGAAGGTTTTAAAAATAAATTTAAAATAAAATACTAGATACTGAAGATTACTTACGGCTCTAATTTAGAAAATTAATATCAACAAATGTGTTGCCGCCCATTAGGCGCCTTAAAAATTTTCTACTTGTAAAACTTAGATTAAATGTGTAAAATATAAGCTATATTTATTTGTAAAAATCCGATGTGTTCTTTGATTCTGTTTTCTTGTTACTTATTTTTATTATTAATAAGAACTTTTTTCAAGTAATAAATAAATAAATAAACAGACTTACACCTCGTACATGTACTTTCTAAAGGGGTATGATATACATAAAAGTTTGATAACCACTGCTCTAAAACTATCTCTCATGGAATTATCATGGTGGAAGAAATAGTTCGATAAAGGTTTCATAGATGGCCTTCAAAATAAAATAAAAATATTTTCATCCATTTATAGACAACAGTCCAATTCTATAAATAGAAGAATTTTCCGTCTATGGCTTTCTTTAACTGCGTGAAAAAAAAAAAAAAAAATAATAATAATAATACAGTCGAACTTCCCTTTAACGGAGTCCCTATTTAACGAAGTTTTCTACTTAACGAAGTTTTCTGCTGAACCTTGACACTGAACACCTTATTAATCTCCATATTACGAAAAATATATTCTATATAACGAAGTTTATTCAACTTTCGTACTTGTACAACATTCAAACGGAGAGGTTGCTGGCGCGATGGATGTACGAATTTGTTTCTGCGGATTGTACGAAAATGAAATTATTTAATATTTTACACTTACACTTACTTTTATATATATATATATATATACACATACACACACACACACACACACACACACACACACACACACACACACACACACACACACACACACACACACACACACACACACACACACACACACAATATATATATATATATATATATATATTAGAAATTAATTTAAAAGTGTTTTTAGGTATTTTAAATAATGTAATTATTTTCTATTTATATTATATTAATTGAATTTATCACGGTATTTCAAAATGAATTAACTGAATCCATAGGTTTTAATTTCTGTGTTAACTGTTTCATTCACCTTAACCTTATCATGCTTTTGGATACCATGTGCGGGAGGATATTTTGAAAATCAACTGGGATTTTATTCGGTATGTTGTGTAATATTTCTATTTTTTATGCTATAAATTAAATATTTAAAGGGTTGCATTGTTTTTTCCATTTCATGCCATTTGATAATGTCTGTTTTCATCTTGAAACTATTCTCTTGGTCATATTGGTTGTTTGAGTACAGGAGAAAAAAAATTTTCAGCTTTTAGCTTTTTTTCTCACAGAAAACAACCGATTTGCTTATATCGTTAAATTCTGTACTCTTGAAAACGTAATTCAATATTTTTCGATATCCATATTCTTTTTTTCTTCCATATTAATTCTTGTAATTAAGTATATGGCACTTTATTTTATACATGCAGTTCTATATTATAGGTTTGTGGTATCCATTTTTATTGTCATATCATTCACAATATTGCGGTTTTTGATGATGGTCGGTAATGTTTAATTAATGGTTATATATATGTATATATATAAGCCTTCGATACTATAAGAAGAGGATTCCAATTTCACGAAAATGTTACAGATGAATTGTTCTGATATTTACAAAAGTTCAAAAAGTTTTATGAACTGTGTATTTACTATTTTTTATAAGAAACCTGTACAAAGTAATATTACAAACTTCTTTAAAGTCAAGGATTTGGATTATTGAGAAAAAAGAGAAAAGTTACTCTATGCTTCAGTTTTTGTTTACCTCTCTCTATTGTTTTTTTTTGTTTGTTTTTTGGACATTATTCTAATTAAATTTTCTAATATGTCTGTATTGCATAAAACGAAAGTTACTGCCCGAATTAAAATACATTCTTCGAATATTTCCATTTTATGTGTATTTTTTATTTTATACATCTGTATTTTATTAAACAAATTTCATGAATTTGAGTTGATTTCTATTTAACGAATTTTCTTCAGAACAAAGTGTTTATGTGTAACGATGAGACTTCGTTAAGTGGAAGTTTCACTGTATTTCATTAATAAAACCACAGATAACTCTAAAGCACGTATTACAGAGGACGAAGAAAAGAGCTTTAAATTATTTTCCTGTACTTCAAACGGGATGACCAGAAACGTAAAATTGAGGTCTGCAGATAATCGTATTCTCGATAAAACTGAAACTGATTTCCTAGTAATGCAGATAAACACCAACAAATTAACAGTTTGTAGTTTTAATCGTTTTGGGACTACAATCGCAAATCGCAATTTAATCGACTGGCAATGCGTCTTATCACACTTTGTTCAAATTCGAAAAAAAGTGTGTCGGAAAAAAAAAGAAAATAATGATAATATACACTGAAAAAAATGAAGTACTCAAAAATGAATAAATCGATGTACTCATATCGAATTGAGTAAAATTGGATCAAAAACGAACCTATCTTTTCTTAATTTTGATCCATCACATGTTATCAAACAGAAACAAAACGGTAATTTTGTACTCTGTAATGATTTATTTATTTTATGGCAACATAAAAGATGTTTATTAATGTAAATATTAAATTATGCACAGTATTTTAAAATAATTTAAAAGTACTTGAAAACAATGCTCTTGTCATAAAAATATTTGATTTGGCTATCTTGCTAATAATTTTGCTACTTTTCTTTAAAAATAATCAATTAAACATTTCTCGTTAATAATTGTTAACGGAAAATAAATGTCAGTACATTTTTATTTTTAATTTGTATGCTCAGGGGGGGGGGGGGGGGCAGTACATAAAGATTCATATTTGAACACAACCATGGAATCAAAAATGAGTACATGTGTTTCTCAATTTTGAGTACATTTGGCTCGGAGCTATTTTGAGTATGTGACGCATTTAAAATTGAGTACTCATTTTTTTCAGTGTATTTATGAAACTCAAGTAAGCTACAAAGAATGAATTATAAAATAATAATTAAAAAAATCCGTTAAAGGACCTATATCTATAATTATTTATCTGTTAATCAAAGTAAAATTAATTAAACTAACACCAATCTTTATGAAGTGTTTCATATACAAAAACTGCGTTTATCATCAATACGACAACGAGCATGCCTTATAGAACATGGAATTTTTCCTTTTCCAAATAAAAACAAATTCTCTCTCCGTGTATTCCTTTTCTAAAAGAAAATAAAAGTGAGGGATAAAGGGATACTGCCAGAGAAAATGGGAAAATGCGAAAATTTGGATTTGGCAGAATGGAATTACAGTATCACCCTTTTAAATGAAGTTTACAGTGAAGTTTCTCTTTTAAAAAATTAACTGTTTTAACTCATGGGTATATAATATCTTCTGATGCTGACAGCAAGAACGCATTTGCAAGATATACTTTTGAAAATGAATAAACAAACAAAAAAAAAACTTAAATATTTATTCGAAATTTTAATCTAATCATATTTTTTTTATTGAACATATGTGTTACCTCACCTATAAATGCATTTGGGAAAAACCCTTTGGATGTCATAAAAATATTTTTTTTTATAACGAACTCAAAATGTCCTAACTGTTTTGGATGATATTTATTTCATAATCAATCTTAGTTAAATTTTTTATATAGAATCTTACGTTTATCCTAAGCGTGTTAAAATATAATAACAATAAACGGTAAAATGTATATCAAAATTTGCTGGTCTCCACATACAAGCATTTTTTGCTGTGAATTTTACTATAATTACAGTCCTTTTTGCTGCAAAATATCAACAATAAATAATTTTAAGACATATTTTGCTGATAATTTACCACAGAAAATGTTAATAATCTGGTACCAATTAACTTTGTTGCAATTCTTGCCTTTTTCTCTTAAAGTGAACTGTATTTTAATGTTAATTTTAATGCTCTATGAGTATGTTTCCGAGCACTTTTGTGAAATACAATCTGGATATTTAAATGTTTCATTTTTTAAATATCTATAGATTGAATAAAGACAAAAGCCTCACCCAATCATCATCAACAGTAAAACTTGCAATAGCAGTAATAAAATGAAGTCGGCGTCTTTATATATTTACATAATAATTCATAAAATAAATCTGGTATTTATTGATTTTAATTTATGTAAAAATAAAATATTGAGAATAAAATCAACGGTATAAAAGGAGGAGGGGGGGGGGGGAGTAAGGAAGCAGAAAAAATAGTACATTAATGTAATTATAACAATAACCGAAAAAATAAATAAATCATCACACTTCAAATATTTTTGTAACACATTTCTACGTATTATTGACATCAAATAACTATTAAATATTTTAAAAAGAAATGTCTTATTTGAATCCTTGAAAATACTGTTCTGTGCACATCTAAATTATTTATAAATATCACATAATTTCAACAATAAAAATAAAATATACAACAAACTGATTAAGTAAAATAATGCTATAAAAAGTGATAGCATATCTTTATTAAGATTGACGATCATTTCCTCGCACAAACGGCGACGGTAAAAACATGTTTTTACAACAAACTGGTTTTCAACAAATACTTAAATTTTATTATTTTGAATTATTAATTCAATATCATTTTCCCTGATTAAAAGTATTAAGGCTGCATTAATCTAATAATAGTTGACGATAACCTATACTATTGTAAAATGAGGTAATTAAAAATACCTTTTAATTTTTTTAGATTAGAAATAAATGTCATCAAAATCTTCTTCTAAGTAATTCTTCAATTTCATCTCAAATGAAAAGTAGAATTAGTGAATTGTAAGTACCTAATTTTTATTTACAAATTCAAAAAGAGAATATAAACTAAACATACGTACATGTAAAAGGAAGGTATACTTTTAAAATTTCTTTTTAATTTTTTTAGAGTAGAAATACGTGAGATCAGAATTTCCTTCAATTTTAGCTTTATGAAAAATAAAATCCTCCATCTTGTACATGCTTAAATTTTAATTATAGAATCAACGAGCTAATATAGAGGGAAATTAAATTTTAAAGGAGATAGTTTAAATTTTCTTCTTATTATTATTTTTAAAGTAAAGAAAAAATGTCTGTAATCATAAAAAATGAAAAAAAAAATAAATAACTAGCCTTTACGAGCCTGATTTTTACTTATATATTCAACAGACAAATAGCAGAACAGGGGAAATGTGAAAGAAGGTAGCTATTTATTTATTTATTTATTTTTAATAATTTTTTGTTTAGAAATACGCGTGATCAGAGTTTTCTCTTAAGGTGGTTCTCAAGCTCCCTGCTCATCAAAAGCGAAACTTTGACACAATTTCTGACTCATTTTTCAGGTTAAAGGCGGCATAAAAATAGCAGGCCTGAGTATTGAAACGATTTGGAATTGAAAAAAGTATTCCTTTTTTTTTATATATATGAATAAATTAGACATCGAGTTATAAGCGATTTTGGTCATGTGACAACATGTGTTTCTATTTGCTTCCGGAAATTCGGTTCAAAACGCCCACTTTGACATTATTTTCTGAAAGGTCGTTTGCGTTTACCAAAAAATAGAAAGCGTCTTTCAATTACATACAGTTTCTGAATAACAACACCTGCCAATTTCATGTACTTCCGAACAAAAAATGAATTTAAAAGCGTGCCATAAGGTTAACCCTTTGAATTTGAGAACAGCTTTAATAAATTTTACAGGGTGTTCATACTCAATGGTGTCCAATGGCATGTAATTAGTAATACCCCCCCCCCCCCTCCCCCCGGGTCCTATAAGTGATATTTCGTAAAAGTTTCCTATTACACTAACAAGTAAGACAAAAAAAAGTCTCATTCATGTAATACTAAAATTGACCTAGTTATGAAACTTCTAATTTCATGATTTACACCAATTTTCTGCATCTGAACAGAGATGAAGAATGCTTTCGATTACATAAAGTTTCTGAATAACAACACTTGCCAATTTCATAACTTTCAGAACAAAAATTAATTTAAAAATGTTTCATAAATTTGCCCTTTTGGATTTGAGAAAAGCCTTAATTAAATCTTTAACTTTATTGTCTTATGAAAAATAGAACTAATAGACTGTACGTAACACATTTTTATTTACATTATGCAACAAGTGATGAGAAAAAGTAAATTTGATAGAGAGATATGTTTAAAAAAATTTCTTTTAAAATTGTTAGAGTAGAAATATATTTTATCAGAATTTTCTTTTAAGTAAATAATTAATTTTAGTTTTATGAAAAATAAAATTACAACCTTGTGCATACCGAATTTTTATTTATAGATTCAACAACCAAACAGGCACAGGAAAAAATACTATAAAAGGAGGTAAATTAAACATTTCTTTTAAATTTTTTTAGAGTGAAATATGCGTGAACAATAGTAATAATAATTAAAAAAAAATCACTAGCTGGTACGTGCCTAATTTTTATTCAACAAACGGGGGGAGGGGGGGGGGAAGTTAGAGAAAAATTTTTTTTTGGATTTTTAGAGTAAAAATGCGGGTGATCAGAATTTTCTTTTAAATAAATCTTTAACTTTAAAATAAATGATAATAAAATTTTGCTATAAAAATTAAAATGGCTGTTATGAAAAATAGAATCAATTAGCTTTCATGTGTCTAATTTTTATTTAAATGTTCAGCAAGCTAATACAGATAAAAAAATAATTATAGCCTCAAACATTAAGTCTCGAAAAGGACATATACAATTCTGAACCCCACGAAAATATTTAGTTGGCAAACTTATATTTTAGAACATAAAAATATCAGATTAAAGGACCTAAAATATTTTTCTGAAACTTGTCACAAAATATTGGCAACAAACATGTCAGACTTCCATTCCAAATAAAAATCTATTACTTTTTATTATTATTTTATTTATTTATTTTTCTTTATGTCCCGCCTTCAGACTGCAACTTGGATTATAGGGACTTTATTTTAGAGGAAAATAAGTTATTGGTTCTCAATACAGTAGAAGAAGGGCCGTCCGCTTACATCCACATTTCTATTTTTCTTTCAAACTCAAAATTAAAGTTTTCAAAAAATGGGACAAAATATGAAATCACTGTCACATTGTTGTTCGGTTCCAAAGCAATATTGGTCGAATTCCAAGAAATTCTATTACGAACAGAAACGAATACTGGAATTAAAAATATGTCTGAATTTTTTTTATATGTAAGGTGGACTCCGACCAGATAGAAAATTGGTTTCTTTTCAAAGAAATTCGTAGCTGCGATCAAGTTTACGTCAACAGATGCATAAAAGAAATACATTTTTAAAAGAGGTGGACTATTGACCGGTAGTACATTAAATATTTAAGTTTTTTGTTGTATAGATCGTAAACTATTTAATGGATGATATGAAAAAATTCCAAGTTTTATTATTAAAAGACAGTTATCTAATTACTTGGAGTGGATTTTTTTTAAATAATTTATAATGTTCTTTTTAGCAATGTTCTTTCTTTCAAAGCTTGTCCTTTTACTGTTTGATTTAACAACAACAATAATAATAATAATAAGTTATAATATATTAATCTACAACATTAAAACTATCTATAAGGATTTTCAAAATTTCAGACATGGGTTTGAAAAGTTATCAATTAAAAAAATTAGTAATCAGTAATCAAACAATTGTAATTATGAATTCTTAAATTAGGAACAAAGTATGAAATTACTGTCCCATTTGTTCTTCAGTTACAAAGCAAAATTAGTCAAATTCTAAGATATTCTTTTGCGAACAGAAACTAATACTGGAATTGAAAATATGTCTGCATATATTTTTTTTTCTTTTAATATGTATAAGGTAGTCTCCGACCAGTTGGAAAATCGAAGATTTTCGGAGAAATTCGTATTTGCAATAATCATCAATCAGGTTTACGTCAATAGATATAAAAGAAATATGATTTTTTTAAATTTATTTTTTAAGAGGGAGGGGGGGGGGGGTTATTGAGCAATAGTACATTAAAAATTTCAGCTTTTAGTTTTACAAGAAATTATGCACTATTTAATGGATGATATTAATAAATTCTAAATTTTATTATAAAAAGACAATTATCTAATTATTTGGAGTGGAATTTTTTTTCTAACAAATAATGGGCTTTTTGACAAAAAAAGCATGTCTTATCCCTTTTTGATTTGCAATAATAATATACAATAATAATTAGGGATGTAACGAATAGTGATTTGGCCGAATAGCCGAATACCGAATATTCGGCCAAGTTTTAGGCCGAATACTGACTTTAATAAAAATGACTTTTATTTTAATTGTTTAATTTTTTTTTCAATTTTAAAATAAAAAATTAAATTAAGGACTAATTGAAATTAATTTTTTGTTTGAGTTTTCAAAAATCATAACAGCTGAATGTATTTTTTGTAATACTTTAAATGGCTTAAAAAATACTTTAAATTTAACATATGACTTTTAAAAATGTAAATAATAATTTAATTCATATTTTTTTATTTAATCCATAGATAGTTCTAGTAATTTATATATATATACTATCTAAAATAGAACTCATTACCTCTGTAAAAATGAAACTTTTTTTATTTTAGTAAAATCCTTTCACCCATTAAAAATAAGAACTTGCATGTGTCCTCTGTCTTTTTATATCCTTTTTCATGCAACTTAAACTTAGTAAATTTACATTCTGTATGTCAAAAAAAAAAAAAAAGGTTATTTTCTTAAAATATAATTATTCATTCCATTAAAATATTATATATTCTTTTCTGCTACCAAGATGTACTTTTCTCTTTTCTTTCTCTCAAAATTAACAAGCCCCTCATAATACTTCCTCCACCCCATATTTCAGAATGAGATCTTTTTCTTATAATAATTAATGTATTTAGCTGTAATTTTTTAATATTGCTTGTCGAAAATATTTAAAATCACATTTTGTTTTGATTTTCTGGAACATATTTAACCAAATATCTTAAAATATTCGGCCAAATATGCCACTATTCGGCTACAGGTATTCGGTCAAATGTCCCACTATTCGGCCACAGGTATTCGGCCGAATATTCGTTACATCCCTAATAATATTAATAACTTACAGTATTCATCTACAACATTAAAAATATATCCATGATTGCTATTATACAGTTTAAAGTTTAAATACTCATTGTAAAACAGCATTCGATTTCAGAATGCGGAGGAGCTTTCAAAACTTCAGGTTAAAAGACTTTAGACATTACATTAAAAAAAAAAATAGTAATCAGTAATCAAACAATGGTAATTAGGTTTGTTTTTCTTTTCCTAAGGAACAAAATATGAAATCACTGTCACACTGCTGTTCAGTTTCAAAGCAATATTGATCGAATTCCAAAAAATTCTATTACGAACAGAAATAATACTATATTTAATAACAGATCTGAAAAAATAAAAATCATATATATAGGGTGGTCTCTGACGAGATAGAAAATTGATTTCTTTCCAAAGAAATTCATAGCTTACAATTAGGTTTAAGTCGGTAGATGTAAAAGAAATGTATACATTTTTAAAGAGATGAGCCGTGATGATGGTAGAGATGACCGGTAGTCATTAAAAAATTCAGCTTTTTGTTGTATAAGAAATTGTAAACTATTTAATGGATGATATTAAAAATTCTGAGGTTGGTAGAAATATAAACCGTTACGCTGATATGAACGGTTGTTTTAGTCGTTCATTATAATACGTACGTAAACCTAAAGCGTGCATTATAGTAGCTCCATTTCACAATTCGAAATGAAATGTGTATGTTCAAAAAATATCACTATAATCATTGAAATTATGCATTATACTTTTTTTTAATTACCCTGTCAGTGCTGATTTCAGGGAGTGCCTGGGGGAAACATTTCCCTCCGGAGCATCGAAATGTCTTCCCCCGTAATATTTGGGATTTTATGCTTGTTATATATGGTCAACAGCGCAAATTACGCCCCCCCCCCTCCTTATGTCCACCCTTGGAACTGTAAAAAACCCTTTCAGAGAAAAATTTCTAATCTGAATTCAACACTATGGAACCTGTATAATACACTGGAACCTGTATAATATATACCTGTATAATATTTACTTTTTTCACTCTTTAAAAGAATAGTATTTATAATTTAAAAACATACTGCTGTTTTCTTATACAGTAAACACATAATATCAAATAAAAAAAGAAGAACTAAAGGAAGAGAGGAAGAAATAGTTCTTGTTAACACATTTTTTTCCTGACTATTACACTAATCCTGACTAAGCATGTATCACTAAACAGATTTAGTCGCATCTTTATCTCTATAAATCTCTAAATCTAATCATCATTCGAGAGGACTTTAATACAATTCTTATTCCATGAATATTTCATATTTTTTTTTAAGTACTTACAAGATTCCACACAGTTGTCAATTAATAAATAACACTGATAAACAAAAATTGACTTTTTTATTTTTTCTTAAATTTAAAGCTAATATTCTAATGACATACAGTCTTCAGTAAATAAAAATGATATTAGAAATTTTTAGTTGGTTCTTATTTTTTTTTTTTTTTTTTTTTTTTTTTTTTTTTACGAAGGATATGTATTTTTAGGTTATTACGATATATCCCAATTTAGGAGATCTTACAATAATGCATAATAATAATAATAATACATAAATGTTAAATTTACCAGCAGTATACTTGTACACTGTTTATACACATTTTCCACATATTTTACGCAGCTGAACACAAGGAGTGTATTAATTTGAGTACATTAGTACCTATTTTTGCGTTTATATTTATGTTCAATATCTTCTCTCTTGATGAACAACATTAATCGGCAAGCATTGCTGCATTCCATTACAATCGATAACGAGACTCCATAGCAGAAATTTTTTGGTGAAACCGTTCACCACGCTCGTCGCTAATTACTCCCATATTATCTGGGAAAATGTGAAATGAATGAAAACCACCATTCATTCGAACCATTCTGACTGAATCTGAATTTTGATGAAAATCCGTGCATTAGTATTTGAGATAGAGCTATTGCAAAAATCGGGAAAAATGCACACAGCTGCGCCATCTATTGGGCGATTAACACCAAAACCTTGTGAAAACCCAATGAATGAAAACCATCCATCGTCCGTGAATGAAAACCATCAAACTTCAGATTCAGGTATACTTTGATAAATATAGGGGCTGATTATATTTTGGTGTAAATAGCCAAACAGGTGATGCTGCTATGCTGAATTTATCATGATTTCCGCAATAGCTCTATCTCAAGAACAAATGCACAAATTTTCATCAAACTTCAGATTCAGCTATATGTTGACACAAGTTGTTCCTGACAAGGTTTTGGTGTTAATCGCCCAATAGATGGCGCAGCTGTGTGCATTTTTCCCGATTTTTGCAATAGCTCTATCTCAAATACTAATGCACGGATTTTCATCAAAATTCAAATTCAGTGAGACGTTTACACAAGTTGTTGCTGATTAGGTTTTAGTTTAAATCACCCAACAGGTGGCGCTAATATGCTGCATTTTGCAGGATTTACACTATTTTAGCAATAGTCATATCTGAAGAACTAATGCACGGAATTTTATATCTTTAGAATCCTCAAGATGGGCATAGATTGCCATTTAATATTGGCACTCTGATAGCTAATTTTGTAGTATTAACATGTATGAGATAGAAGAAAGTTTTGGGATAGGCACATCCGACTAGTTTTTTCGTCTGCTGTATTTGTTATTTTAAAATTTTCTAAATTTCCACCGCCACATGCAGAACCCCCCCCCCCCCCCCCTTTCGGACCATTTAAATGTTTAAAACTTGTATTTACAAAAATGATACCCTTTTTTAAAAAAATGCACTTTATAATTTATTAGTTTATTTAATTTGTAGGTCCTTTTTTTTTTTTTTTTTTTTTTTTTTTTTGGTCCTTGAAAGTCTATAAAAGTCCTTGATTTTTATTTAAAGAAATGTATACGAACCCTGTATTATTCTATCTGTATATATATATTTCTGCTTTCTCCTTCCCCTGTAAAAGTATACAAAGTTAAAATATTTCTTCATATGAATTGCTTCTGATTATGTTTTGGTGTAAATCGCCCTACAGCTGGCGCTGCTGTGCTGCCTTTTTCGCATGGACGAAACACTCCTTATTGGTGCCTGGATGTATTATAAGTAACAGATATTTGTTCAATTTCAGGATCATTAGACTGTAGAAACAAAGTACTTTAAAAGGCAATAAAATAACATAATGAGATATATTTAAACACAGATATCTCTGAAACCAAAACCAACTTTACTTTTTTGTGACTATTTCCTAAATTCCCAAGGATATGGTTACTTAAATCTGTTAAAATTTTCCAAGAAAAAAATTCTTGTTTATCAGTGTAAGTCTTAAATTTATTGGAATCATGAGAAAAATATCAAAGTTATGTTGTTAAAAAATACACACAAAAACTAGCGATTTTCTTAATTTATCATAACTATATTTCTGAAAAAAAAAATGTTTAAACGCTCGTAGTTAAATTAACATTTGTTGCAATAGCGGTATTATTTATTTAAGAAATTTTTATTGCGAAAATTTTATTTCAGAAATATTTACAGTAAAAATATAGCATAGTTTTCTAAGTACCAAGACTTCACTCAGAATATCAAATAATAAACTAACCTTAAATCCACCTGTATGTGGAAAAGAAAAAATATTATATTGATAATTGTATTCAATCAATTAAAAAGTACAAACAAAAATGATTTAAATGCATAATGCATTTTTTGAATATTAATATTTAAAACCTCATAGTCAAATTAAGATTAGTTGTTTGTAATAGCAATATCGATTTCATTTGAGAAAGCTTTATTACGATTATTATTTTACAAATGTAAATGCTCAGTTTTTCACATACTAAGAACCTTCGATTAAGCTGCGATATCAAATAATAAATTTATCTTAAATTTATCTGCATCATTGAAAAATTCACCCTGAAAATTATGTAATATTTAAAAATATATAAACAAAAACGAACCACATCTTTTAAATTATTATAATGAATTTACGAAAATGTTCATAAACAAATTAAAATAAACTACAAATATAATAAATTGAAGTAAACTATTTTATTCAATTTCCTTAGTAATAATATTCAATCACCACAACAAATTTTCTAAAAATTTATTTAATTATCGAGAAAAGATAATCGGACTTCATCAATTGAAATAATCGAAGTTTCTTAATTTATCATAATACATTTATAAAATATAAATGTTCATAAACAAATTAAATTAAACTACAAGTATAATGAAGTAAACTATTTTATTCGTTTTTCGCAGTAATAATATCCAATCACCACAAGAAATATCTAAAAATCTAGTTCATTATCGGGAAAAAAGTAATCAGACTTCATTTGAAATAATCGAAGTTTCTTAATTTACCATTATGCAGTTATAAAATATAAATGTTCATAAACAAATTTAATTTAACTACAATCATGAAATAAGCTATTTTAATCATTTTCCTCAATAATACTCAATCACCACACCAAATATCTAAAAATCTAGTTTCATTACCGGGAAAAAAATTATCAGACTTCATCTATGAAATAATCGAATACGGAGAGAAATGTTAAAGCGCATGTCAGATAAGTTCAAACTTGCGCATGCGTCTGTAAATCTCGGAATTCTCTTAATGTTTTTAACATACGATTGATTGAAAATGAGAGATAGGAGGTTTCTAAATTTGTTTCCAGAAAGACTAAAGCAAGATAATCTTGGTTTTTGATTTAATATAGATGAAATAAATTTAATTACGGTATAAATTGAAAAAAATATATAATTAGATATGTTATTTTGAGTATAAACAGTGGAATAAAAAGTATCACACACAGTAGTTATTCATAAATGAAATCAACTAAAAATTTAAGTCAATTAAAAATTCAGTGAAATAACAAAAAGTTTTTACGCATTAAAGCAAATCACTTTGTATTAGATAGGTGGTGTTGGGAATTAATTCAAAACTTTTATAACTTTTATAATTTATTTATTTTTCATATGAGTCACGTAACAGCCGATTATTTAAATATTTGCAGAGAGTAATTTAAATATTTGCAGAGAGTAAGGTTGTTTAATGTCAGATGCGAAAAATAATACTGCTCTAATTCAACCATTTTTAAAGATAGTTAAACGCTCTTGTGTGGTAATTATAATCTGATTCATTTGTACATTAATATCTCAAAAGTTACATTTTTTGAGTTGCGTCAGATATATACAATAAATAAATACGTATAATGTATGACATATACGTCTTATTAGGCGTGATTGCCTTTGCCCATTTTTTTGTATTTGCTTATTTGTGTTTACTTTTATTCATTTACTTCCCCAGAGCTTTAATCATTGCGTAAGTATTACTGAAACATTAGTTGCATCTGAGAAGAATACAAAAATTAATTTAATTTCTAGATGGTATTATAAAAAACGTAGAAAATCCTACAAACAGTAATAATAATAAAAAACTTACGTGACACGTTCAATAAAATAATTCATTTCCTGCTGTAAAAAATAATCGTGAAAGTTTTTTAAACAAAACTCATAAATATTTTTTTTAGATTTTTGGATAAAGCAGGTTTTAGTCATTTGAAATTTGATAACGCAACGCGTCGCATTAACCTATCCCGGATTTTTAACCCCTTCAGGTTGTACGTCATTAGACAACGCATTTTAATTTTCAGTACCAGTAATTTCCATATAGCCTTATTATTTGATTCAAGAATTCTACCATTATTAGACAAGGCAAAAATTACGACTAAAATATTCCAATACAAAAAAAAAAAAAAAAAAAAAAAAAAAGTGAATGTATACGTTACACCCGTCTTGAATGTGTTAATCTATTCTCTTTCTCTCTCACACACACACAAATATTATTATTTTCTAAAAAACTTGCTTTAGCTTTTACATAATTATATTTAGTGTATATGAGGCAAATGAGTATAAGTGAGGTAAATACTTTACATTTTTCCTTTGACCAAGTGTGTCTTAGTGTAAAGTTATTTCAGATTCAAAATAAATCATTTTTTTTCCCAAGTAGTTTTTACAATCCACTGCAAAAAACTAAAATTTTAATCAAATACAAATAGATAAATATTTTTATACATTTCAGAAATAAATCGTAATATTACTTTTTCATCAAAGGAAAGGCATAATGAATTGAAGAGCTGAGTGGATAAACATATTATGCTACATTTTCTAACAATTTTTTTTATCTTTTGGATGAAAGCGTTATGAGGTATGCTATCACATAGTGAAGCTAAAATACTAAGATTCTATTTAATCTTGAAGATTTAAGAAAATATTCATTAATAGTTAATATTTTAATATTTAATAATGTCAATAATATTAATAATTTTTAATATTTGAAAATTAAATATGAATAAGTTTTTCTGAGAGAGTTTAGTACCATACCTGTTAATATTTTAAACAAATGGTATCAAACAGAAAATAAATCATTGAAATTTACAACAAAAACTTTCACTTCAAATTTCTTCAAATGTAATTTTTGTTACCTAACATGTTCTTCCACTTAGCTCTTCAATTATTAGCAGGTTTTTTGGTGTTTTCGAAATGCTTTTAAGTTATCAAAATTGTTGCAAACACTTGAAGCCACTTAAAAGACGAATAAAGATATGTTTAATCAATAAATAAAAATGAAATCTGATTAAGTCAATTGCTGGTCACATTTGATGTGTTTGATTAAAAATTTGATTTTTTAAAACACAAACTCGGTATTTTTTGTTATTTCTTAAGAGTCTAAAAAAATGGGGATTTTGCTAAAATGAAAAATTCAATTATTATTAAGCGTAGTAACGTGAAAATTTTTTAAGCATCTTAACGAGATAATACAAGGTTTTTTATAAAATACTGTGGCCTTATATCCCTATGTACTTAGAATGTAAATGGTAAAAATGTATAGAAGGATTTAAAAAAAAAAGGGGGCTAAATTTCAAAGGGAAAATTCAATTATTATTAAACGTTTAAATTTGTAAATCTTTTTAAGATATTAACATGACAATACAAGGATTTACATAAAATCATTGTAACCATTAAATTCAAATGGTGTTTTAGGAATTGAAATAGCAAATATGTAGAACTTATTACATGATAAATTTTATAATAGAAATTCTGTTATTAAATGTTGCAATTGCTGATTTTTTTTAAATAAATATTTAAATAATATTATAAGTTTTCACATGAAGCATTTTGATTTTATAATTCAAATGATATTCTGGGAACGGAAATAGTGTACATAGAAGAACTCGTAGAAGGAACCCGTTAAATAATATAATGCAAAAATTAATTATTATTCAGTGTTGCAATTTGTCAATTCTTTAAAAATATTAATGATAATACATAAAGCACTGTGACCTTAAATTTCGAATGATAATCTGGAATAGAAATGACGAATATGTAGAAGAACTCATATACGGGAAACTGGATAAATTTCATAATGAAAAAAAAAAAAAAATCAAATATTAACTCTTGTAACACTTTATCAATTCTTTTAAAAATACTAAAGTGATAATGCAAGGTTTTACATAAAATACTGGAACCTTAAAATTCAGGTAAAATTTTGGGAACGAAAATATAGTAAAGTATGTAAGAAGAACTCATATAAGAAACCTGATAAATTTTATATTGAGTAGCGTCACATTAAGCGATTCTGGTACGGGTTTCACACTAGTATAGCTGTCATGCTTTTTTTTTAAAACAGGCTAGTCGTGTGCCGAGAACTCCCAAGCTCGTAAGGGACCTTACCAACAATGAGGTACCACTGGGGACAAAAGGGGGAAATAAAAAAGGGGGGCACACTATAAAAATCAGGTCAAGGCCTCCCCTAGTTCCCTCTGCCGATTAATTTTTAAAACGCCGAAAGGATTTCGAGTAGAAGGCGCATGCGCAAAGCACTTGCCGTGACAGAAGGGTGGGAAACAAAGTGTGAATGACGAAATAGTGTTTAACGAGAGATGATCCGGAAACAAGGATCAACTGGAGGTAACTGTAAAGTGCCCAAACATTTGAATCAGCAGTAATTTTGGGCCGATATCTTTACTAAATCCAAAACGAAAAAGAGCTGATTTTTTCCTTATCTAAAAAGCACGTTCAATACTTCACTATATACTATCAGCAAATCAAATTGCAGTTTCAATTGTATCGCTATTTTCACATTTTAACGGACCTTTAACCCTTTATGTCCTGGAGCTACTTTAAAGTACCATTAAAATAACTTGTTAAAAAGTTCATTTAATACATCGAGTAGTAGTAATACAGTTTAGAATGAGCTAAAGATGCTTTACTTTATCTTATTCAAAAAGCATTATTGGTTGCACAAAACAAAAATATTTTTAAAAGGATGATTCCTTTTGCATTTGTATCTTTTCAGCTTTCTTGACGTTGAAAGATTGTGGGAGGGGTTCAGTTCAGATATATTTCTATTGTATGATATCATTATATTTGTACATTTTCTAATTCTACAAAATACTAAAAAAAATATTTTAAATAAAAGATTTGAATGGAGTTATAAATAGTGCACAAAATCCCTATAAATTCAAATTTAATTAATTAATTTTAATTGGCAAAATCCTTCTAAAATTTATTAAAGGATTGTGTAAATCTTCTAATTTAGTTTCAAAAATTCACGAAAAATGCTTTAGAAGATGAAATTTTCATGAATTCATAATTTGGGACATAAAGGGTTAAACGATTATTTTTCTTTCATCTTTTCATTTCTTCCTCCCTCCCTTTCTTTCTTGTCAACATATAATGAAAAAAAGATTATAAAATGCTAAAATGCAGTCAAATAACACAGAAAAATAATATGCCTTTGATATGCCTTTATAGAATTTTTTTTTTTTTTAAAGATATTAATTGCACATACGCACACAATATTGTTTGTGTATGTCTGCACTTTGAAAATGTCATTGAAATTGCACGTATCATTTGAAATCTCATAACTAACAATTATTTTACGAATTGCATGTAAACGGCATCTAAAAATAATGTACATATACCTGTTTAGGTTTTGTTTAAAATAATAATAATAATAATAATTGCATCTATAATCAATTTTCGTTTTGTTTATATGAGCATTCTAAAACCAACATTAGCAATTGCAAGTATGATTTGGAATGTTATTTATACATTGTAGCATTAACATTAGTAATCCACAGAACCTGACTAAAATATATTTGTGCCTAGTCCATTTTTTGCGTCCCTCCATATTGTATAGTTGGTTATTTTCTAGACTCTGTGTTTTTTTTTCTTTTTTTTTTTTTCAACATATTACTATTAAAACCCTGCACTTCTTGACCGACAGAAAGTTGCTTAACAAATAAAGAAAAATGGCGTATTTCCAAGAAATTCGGCTTTTCTGTATTAACTATTTCGTAAATAGGGTAATATCGATTATCAATAAAATTTTATTCAGTAAATATTACTACAAATGTAATGTCAATTTAATTTAATTTAATTTAATGTTTATTTATTATTTATTTTATTTTATTTTATTATTTATTTTTATTTATTTATTTATTTTCCAGCCCACCAAAGTTTTAAAAAATCTTTAAGAAAGCGTTACTAGGTGAAACATATTATGACATGATAGGAAACTTCAAGTATTTTCCCGCTTAGACATGAATGTTTATTGAACAAAACAAGAGTGACTAACGTTATTTCTTGATCTTCCTAAACTCACTTCAGATTTTCAGATGAGCTTGAAATTCAGCTTGCTTGCGCAATGCAACATAAAGATATACAAAAGAAAGCATATGAAAAAAGATATTCATGAAATGATTGATAAATCTTTTGGATAGAAAGCAGAAGTTGTGACATTTTTGGATGCTTCACACTATTTATTATTATTATTATTAGTAGTAGTAGCATCATCATGAACACATATTTCTTGAATATGTAATATTAAATGACATTATTAGAAAGTTTTAGTTTCCTCTCAAAATTTCAAGCCCAGTGCACAGGTTCTATATATGGTAGCGTACTTTAATCAATCCTCGGTACTGCAAATATTAATTTGATCATACTGTCTGTTACCTCAATTTATAACGGTTAGCATATTAAAATTTTGAAAAAGGTTCAAGTGATCATTTTCAAATAAATTGAACTATTGTGATCATAAATAATTAATAGTTATGAGAATAATTTACTGTTTAAACTGACTATTAATGATATTATCACGGAATCAACATTTTAATTATTTATTAATTTTATACACGCAAAAGACTTAATATACTGAAAATTGTGGAGACTTACAATTATACAATTATCAGACAACGGAGAGGTTGGAAAGTAAAGAGCCCCCGGAACACTGAGGACGGTATGCTATATGCTACCGAAACCGGTATGCTTATAACTTAAATGTTGATATTTCTACATTTCTAAAGAGCCCGCACTCTTTAGCTGGATGATAAAGAGTCATTGCATGAGTACTCTCATACAATAAGAAATTTTCAACGTAAAAGAAAAAAAAGTCTTAGTGTATCAATGTGTGCTATTGTATTTCTCCTTGCAGTTCACACGAGTTAAATTTCTTGAAATTACTGGAACTATTACTTGTTGTAATATTTTAAGAATCAGTGATGAAATCAGGGAGTGGCTAGGGGAAGGGGGCATTTCACGTCGGAGCATCGAAATGTACCCCCCCCCCCCCCCCACACACACACACCTCGGAGGATTTGAAATGTTAAGCTTACGTATACATAAGCTTAAAATCTTTTGACCATACATTGTCAAAAGTGCAAATGTCCACCCCCCCCCCCTCCCCCTCGCCGCCATAAAATTAATTTAAACTAGAAATGCGAGTCGCAGAACGGTTATTGATGTCCCTGATCTGCAGGTTTACATGTTAGAAATATAATCAATATTTATAATATTTCTTTATATACAGAGTTCATTTTTTTTAATCTCCCAAGCAAAGAATTATGAAACGTGGAATAGACAGGAGTCTTTGAAGCAACTCATGATATTTTAAAAAGATATATTTGTTTGAATGAGAAAAGTTTAAGCCCCATGATCTCCTCTTTTATGTATATTTCGTATGAAATACTAACTATTACATTCTCCTCTATGTTGGAATTTCTGAAAAATTTTTGCAGATCTACACCGATCATGATCCCTGAACCCAAAACCACCCTCAGTAAAAAACTTTATCTATCTATCTATCTATATAATCACTTTCTTCTGGATACGATAACTTCCACAATTCTGCACAAATCTCTTACAAACTGATACATAAAATCAAAGGGCATAAAATCTCGGTCAAGTTCGTTAATGGGCAAAATTCGACCAAGGGGATGGAAATAGGGAGGGGTTTTGTGAAAACCGAAAAAAAACCAATAACTTCTTAATTTTTGTACATATCAAATCAGCTTAAAGTTTTTATTACTTCTAAAAATAGGGCCAAAAATTTATATATCACAGGCTTTTGATCAAATTAAAAATGGTCTCAAAGGGCGCAAAAAATAGAGTTTTTGGGAGAAAAAAAATTCATAACTTCATCAATTCTCAAGATATCAAATCCAATTTATTTTATTATAAATCTCCTTAATGTTATCTACAACTTTTATATTGACAAGTTTTTGATAGGACCAATTCGTACCGGAAAAAAACAGGGGGGGGGGGTGAAGAAGAAAAAAATCCATAACTTCGTCAATTCACAAGATATAAAATCCCCATGAATTTATCATATATCTTCTTAATATGTCTACAACATTTATATAGACAAGTTTTTGATAGGACCAATTCTTACAGCAAAAAAAAATTAAAAATACATAGCGGTTGAAGAAAAAAATCATGTTGTTAAGGGTGTATTCAAGTCCAAACTGCTTATTTTCTTACTCATTTTTAAATTCATTTTTGCTCTCAAACGTATCCAATTGGTAGATTCTCTTATTCAGAAACTATATAATGTACCGTAATGATCTATTTTTTGATAGAGGCAGAATATATTTCAAAAAATGATGTCAAAGTGGGCATTTTGAATAGAATTTCCCGAAGCGATTGTGTTAGAAACAAGAAATATTGCCCTACTGAGAAAATAATTGTTCATAAATCAAGTTTTAGTTAATTGAACGAAAAATAAAAACACAGGTCGCTTATAAATCCCTTCAAAAATCACGTCAGCAAGTTTCATATTTTTTCTATTAAAAATGAATCTGAAAATGTGCCAGAAAATTTCAAGTTGTTGAGCATGGAAAAGTATTTTTTTGAATACCTCCTTAACATGATTCTGATAAAACCAGCTAGTATATAAAAATGAAATAAAAACTCGTCAAAAGCGGCCAGATAAAATTGTTAAAGTGGATAAATCTCTAATCATGATTTAGTTTTTGTTGGTGGAATTAGTATACTTAACTTCGAAATCTACCTCCGCCTGTAGGCCGGGCCGGCGGGGATTTTATTTTCTATACCCCTTTGACTTTAATCCACCAAGAACGTTTTTTGCACCTTGCACCACAAACTTTCATCCATCTCTGAATCTCCTAGATTACCCTGAAAACGATCGCCGCTTTTAATTACTTCTCGTCACTAAAAGCTTGGAAATTTTATTCCGGCCTTTCCATTTATTAGACATTAAATGCGATGTTTCGTTTCTGCCGACGGTTTACGTCGTTTTCTTTTCCGTATATACTCTCGAATGATTGGCAAACGCAAGCGGTCATTTAGCCGGCATGCATAAGTAATAATGGTTATTGAATATTTAATGCTCTCCCTGTTGCGCGGAGTTTGGTTTAGATTTGCCTGTGCACTAATTTTATTAGTGGCCAGCGGAAATTGTCGGTTTAATCCACTAACAATTCGGTTGAATTTTCTCTTAAAATTCACTTTTCATTTGATGGGAGGATTTTGTTTCAAAAGCGTTGATTTATTTTGCAGCATAAAATTTCATTTGTTGTTTGTTATTTTGCTAAAAGTTCACGATTAGCATAAGTGCATAATATACGATTGACCATCTCTGTTTCTGGGAATTTCATTAATGAAGTGATAATGCTTATTTACTTGAATAATAATCATCGTTTACGCCTTCAGCAGTAATTTTGTCATAATTTATTAGAGCAAGTTTCTGATTTTTAATTTTGTAATGATACATTTCGCTAATATTATATTGTTAAATATTTTTACATGTTGCAAAAATATTATGTTTTTTGTTTGTTTGTTTTTTTAACCTACCATCATAAAGATGTAGCTTTAAAAAAACTTTTCCCGTTAACTTTTTAGCACATTTTCAATATCCTTAATTAACCCAAAAATGAGATATGCATTTGCAAGATATATTAGGCATGACCCTCCCCCCCCCTCCCCTCCTGAAAAAAGATCTAGTGGAAATTTCGTGTTTTTAGCTGAAAAATCATTCAAGTTACATTAATTTTTATACTTTCTTCTTTTAATTTTTCACATAAATGTTATTAGTTTCGAAATAAAAAAATCTACTGAAAGCTTTATATTTTTAGCTGCAAAATCATTCAAGTTACATGAGTTTTTATACTTTTTTCCTTTAATTTTTCCCATAAGTGTAGTTTTGAAAAAATAAAAAATAAAATTCAGTGCTTAATTTAAGAATTTTAAGTTAATTCCGTATATTGATATTGATCAATATAAAATACTCTAATTAATAACTAATATCAATAACCCATATTAAATATCAGAACTAAATTGACAACAACACTAGAATGAATATTAAACTCAAACCGTGGATTTTTGATATGCAAAAGCAAGACTGACAGTTAGAAGGGGAAGGTGTTAGACGATTCCCCCTCCTAACACATAACCCCTCTGAAATTTAGGTCAATATCAACCCTCCAAACCTGTCCCACCTCCTGTTCTTTTATAAAGGCAGTTTTTTATATATATATATACAATTTATATAACATATGTATTCTCTTTTTCTTTTCTTTCTTCAAATAAAATATAAATATATGGTAAACGTGTCGAAAAAAGATTAATCTTCAAAATTTGCAAATTGAAGTTAAATAAAACTGTACAAGTTTCGAAGTTCATGATAAAATTTTTAATATTTGTACTAACACTAAAAGCACAAATCTTACTATTTAAAAGATAGAAATGAAAATGCTGTGAAACTGAACTTGTATATATTGTCAATAATAAAGAATCATATGGCATAAGGGATTGAATATTTCACATTCATGTAAGATAAAGAAAATAAAGTGGAAAACAAAATAATTAAAAAGCGTAAAATTTCGAAAAATATTCGAATTAAAATTCGTTGAATTAATCCCAAGCTACCTAAAAGTTAACATAGTAAGGTTTTTTTTTTTCATAATTAAGAGAATAAAGATCACTACCATTTAATAAGACCTCCTGGAATATATCCCATTACAAACACCCCCCCCCCCCCACACACACACACACAAATCAATAAAGAAATCCAATAAATAAATAAATACATTATATACACCCTTCTTTTAAATTAAAATTGTTATTAAAAATTAATATTATTTTATTACTTTTGCAAACCTAACATAGTTATACGCAGCTGAAGATGTTTAATTGAGAATTTCGGTTTGCGAAAACTCATTAGTACACTATATAAACTACTCGGAAACGTTTCCGAAAATCAATGGCAGCAAAATAAACTTTTTTTTAATAAATACTCTTTTAAATTTTGAAAATACACTAGAATCTCGTTACAACGAATGTCAGTTTAACAAATTTTTCAATTTAACGAATATAATTTGAATTGTTAAAAAGAATCCTATTGTCCTAATTTCATTATAAAAATATTCACTTTAACGAAATTTTCAGTATAGTGAATTTAATCTGTGCTCACCAGAGATTCGTTGCAACAAGATTTTACTGTATATCAGTTTCTGGGGTTTCTAAAGGTAAAGAACACTTTTCGGAGTTTTGGATAACTCGGAAGAGGTTATTATTGTATATTTTCCCTTGTGGTTATATTTTCGTGTATATTATTAAATATTAGTCCTTTTTTTTTCAGTGCAGCGACATGAACAGAACATGTGGGTAAGTGTGATTGCTGATTGCACAGAGGGTTTCGTTTAATATCTCTTTTAAAACACTTTATCCTTAGTTAATAAATCAAAATTGTTAATTTATAATTATATTAAACCGTTACATAAATGGCAGCACCATTACATTTAATTAAAAAATATATAAAAGTAATGTTTTTAGACCAAATTAAAAATATTCAAGCAAAATTATTTAAGTAAAATTAAAAAATCCGATTTTTAAATTCAGTAATTTAAAAAAATTTAGCGGAGGTATAAATAAAATATAAACTTTTTAAAAGAAAGAAAATGTTCAAAATATACTTAAAATGCTGAAATAATTCCAAAAAAAAAAAAAAAAAAAAGAAAAAAGAAAAGAAAAAAAAATCCATATTAATTTTTTCACTTTCCAAACACTCACTAGATGGCGCCAAAATATGTTAACATTTATTTAAAAAAAAAAAAAAAACGGTAAAATGGCTAAAAAATACGAAATTAAATCCATCGGACATATAAATGTAAAAAATTCAAAATTTCAACCGATATGCTTCGAACGCTGGACCTTTCGGTTAGAAATAACACACTCTACCACAGGACTACCGAGTTCACGAAATGACGATTGAAATTAAGATTGTGCTTTGAAATCACAAAAATGGTGGGATGTCATTACATTAATTTATTCATTGTATATACTCGTGTATAAGTCGATCCACCCAATTCTTAAGCAAAATTTTGAAAAAACTTGAATTTTCGTGTATAAGTAGAACCACATTCCTGCTAATATGTTGAAAAATGATTTGTAATCGAGGATTAAAAAACATTAGTAAATTTTCATTAAATTAGTAAACTTTTTTACGTTTCTAATCAGACTTTTTCTTAAAAAATCAAAGTTTTAAAACTGTATAATTATGTGAAACTATAGAAGGTTAAACTATTTTGGAAACTATTCATATCAATTCAATAATACTTAAAAAGAAAAAAATCTATTCAAGCCTTATTTACAAGGGTAAACAACTTCTTGACTGCTAAAATATAGTACTTCTTTGTATTGTAGGACTTTTAGGAGAGAAATCTAGATGCATTCTCAAGTTGAATTCTTTTTAAAAAGGGGATTAAAATGTTGAAAAGAATGCACCTCTATTGAAGGGAATTCTGCCCCATGAGTAAATGGGTACAGAACAATTACAGGGACATTATTGCAGAGATTTTTTGTAAATCACAGAGAAATGACCATTGTCCGCTTTTATCTCTCACGTGATTACTTAAAAGACTTGCACATTCGCCGATTATCTGCACAGGAAGTATTCATATCAACGTAAAAAAAAAAAAAAAAAAAAAATCAAGTTTGTAACTTAAATAGTTTCCGAGTACGAGCGCTGTGACAGACAGGGAAGCGAGAATATATAAGGGCTTTGTGAGACGAACGAAACCCTAAGAAAGATATTCCAACAGACAAAAAACTAGTTGTTAAGGGTGTTTGTTCTCAAATCCAAAAGCGCAACTTTCTGACATAAGTTTTAATTTATTTTTGTTCGAAAATGCATGAAACTAGCCAGTGTTGATCAGAAACTATGTGATTGAGCTGTTTTTTCCATTTTTCTGCAAACGCAATAGATCGTTCAGAAAACAGTGTCAAAGTTGGCGTTTTGAACCGAATTTCCGCGCGAAGGATGAAAGAGCACTCAAGACCGGGCGAAAAACGTGTTTGTCACGTGATCAAAGTTGCTTATAACTCAATAGGCAATTTGATCGATCAAAAAATGGAAAAAACAGTTCAATTCCAAATCGCTTCCATGGCCCAGGCTTTCCAATTTTATGCCTTTCCGTTAAAAAAAATGAATTTGTAAATGTGTCAAAACGTTTTACGCTTGTTGAGCAGAGCAGTTAAGAAGAGCCTTAATCCTATGATGTAAAATCTAGCATGTGAGCACAAGAAAAGATGCATCTAACTTATTTCCTATGCCACACACTAAATTTCCTTCAACATCGCGAATAAATAAACTGATTCCTCCAAGCACTAAATCCAGAGAAAAAGAAATAAGACAAGCAAGAAATCTGCAACAAAACACCAAGCTAAGATCTACGAAGCCGAAAAATAATTTACGGTCAGTCGCATACCCCTGGGGGTAAAGAGAGATTTCCCGGTAACAAAATGAAAATAAATAAATAAATAATAAATAAAACATCAAGAAAGAAAGAGTTAAATTCATGTTGATTTCTGTGATGAGAAGAACAAGGAGAAAACCGGTTTTGTGGTGGTCGTTCTGCCCATAATGCATGGTCCGATACGGGAAAAAAAATCAGATATCACCAGATGATAGGCAATTAATAACGAGATGCATTTACTCTGTCGAGATTGACGACTGAATGCAACGCTAAAAGAGAATTATTTGAGGTCAGATGTTAAACGTGGAAATAAAACCGGTCCTCCAGAGCAATACGAAATAGCAGTACAAACTGACACTAACAAAATTTAATTTGCCTAAAAGATTTATTATTATTTATTTTAATAACCGATGTGTATTAATTTCTTTTTTAACTCATCCATAAAGTTGCAATATAAATGCACTTCTAATTTTGTAATGCGGATCTCTGCTATAATTATAGCTTTTCGAAATTATGTATAATTAGATTTCAGTCGTCAAAGAAGTCTGATTGCTAATTTGACACTGACAAAACTAGCAAAAAATTTTAATGAAAATCATTTATCTACCAATCAATAAATTAAAAAAAAATTCTCCTAAATTTTCGCGTACAGCTAACATAATCGTAATGAGCAAACAAATGCGCCTTATAAAGGACCATCCCAAATATTTACGTAGCGATTTATGTGACAAATTTTGCGTTTTGGCAAGTATCTTGATAAACAAATATACATTGTATAATTACAATAGACACGAACTATCGCAGCATTCAATAACGTTATGCATGCCAAAAGATAATTTATTAAAAGATAATAAATAGCTTACTATGATATATAACACTTATAAGATGCATGGCATTTGCTAATTTATTTCATTTCAACAGGCATTCTTTCGCATTTATGCAACTTTTGGATTATAGCAGTAAAATAAACAATTAAATTTAAAAAATCAAAAAACTCGACTGCGTAAAAAGCGAACTAATTAATTATTTCTCATCAGTGTGAAACTATTTTTTTTTTTCAATTCCTACTATTAGCTCACACTTTCGCTATATATATCATGTTCAAATTTTCAAACGTTAATAAAATACTTATTATTCATCCAATGAAGCTCAAATAAATTTAAACTTGTAGTGGATGACACTTGATGTTAATCCAGTTTTTATGAAATATTAATTCATTAATTAAATTAAATTAAATAATTTTCAATAATCGAGAGAGCCCTCTTCTTGATCAAGGCATTTTAAGCGCCACTCGAGGAGAAAGAAGAATGGGAAAAAAAAATTCCCTTACTGATCTAAGCAGGAATTGACTTAAAATATATATTTTTTTTTTATATTACTTATTTATATTACTTACCTATTTTTTTTTATTTACTTTTATTCACGACTTTTAAGCTGTGTTTAATTGTTAGTTCCTATCTATAAACACTGTTTTGATGAGGTCTGTAGATGTTTATGATGGTTAGAGTTGCAGTAAAGCTAGAGATCCTACATACACAACTTCCCGGTTGTATAAAATTTTAACGGAGCTTCTGACTGTAAAATAGCCAATGAAACATCGTCTTCATTTTGAAAGACCTATCCAATGATATGCCACTCAATAGGGTGCGTAATTTTGTTTTCGTCTCTACCGCCATTTTGAATTTATAAAAACAAAACCTAGCCTATAACCATCGGGCCGTTAAGACGAATTGATAGAGACGTCATTCATTAAAATCCATCCAGCCGTTGGGATGTTTCGAGGGTATAAAGAAAGCCACATACACATATACGCATGAAACACATAACCCTTCTTTTCAGTCGGGTAAAAAAGTTCCACCTTTCAGTTTCCTTGTTTACCTAGGGCCCTAACCAGTCGATAAAGTTATAGGGATTTCGAAATTTTTTAGTGGGGCTAATACATATCTTATCTTTTTTTCTTCTCCATTTTATTGATAAAAAATGCGTTAGACAAAAGTAGTTTGGATTTGAGAAAAGCCTTAAATAAAAACAATACAGTCTTTCCATCTGACGTAATAACTTAAGGCTGATTACTGTTATCTAACTTTACTTCTCTTAGATTTTCATTTGAAGTTATTTAGAAAAAGGCACTTATTTGCACAGGAGCGTTGGCGAGATAAAGAAAATGACCTTGGCAAGAGAAGGAAAATTAACATTGTATATTTTCTCTCACTCTATTCACTGTTTCATAAACAGCAGCTTTTTTTATGTATATTTATGCAATATATAAAGTATCCATTTATCTATTTTAATATAAAAAACAGAAGTAATTGATCTGTAACTAGTGGAATTTTAAAAAATACATATATAAACAAGCATAAAAAGTTCATCAAGGTTTGTTTTCATAACTGTTTATATTGTTTGACAAAAAATATTACTTTCTGAATCCCGAATTGCGCCAAGATTTTTTTAAAAACGTCAAGACCCAACAACAAACAAGTATCTTAAACAGATTTACATTAACCCTTTTAGGGGAAAAGCACTTTCATTGTTAAGATGTTGAAATAAATGATTGACACCGGTATTTACTAACAAATTTATTTGAAAAAAATGAAAAAAGCTATATTTGACATACATATTAAATAGAAAATATTTTACTAAAATTCTGGTGACATTGTGGCATTTGGTAATTAAAATTAAGTGGTTTCATAAACATACCACCGCCCCTGAAAGGGTTAAAGCTGAAAATTTTATAATCATTAGTAATGTTTAATATAAAATAAATTCATTCTATTTACACGATTTCTGTAAAGCAAAATGGTCAATTTATACACTTGTTACGCAGAAACATAATGATCAGTGAAAGAAAACTTTAAGAAATATAAAAGAAATGTTTGAGTAAAAAGACTGCTCAAACATTTTCTGCCCTAATTTAATCTCTCCCCAATCAACTTCTTCTACTAGTATTCTAGAACAAATTCTTTTCTAAGCTACTTCGCTTGGCTGAGTTTTCTTCCAATTACGATTAAATTCTTCCTAATAAAAATCCAAACTTTCAAACAATTTTCAGAGAAAACGTTTCTCATTCTAAAATAACTTCCCTAACAGGACCACTTCAATCACTGCTGTTTGTCTGTTACCCAACAATCACTATGATCAGGATTTCCGGCTTACTCCTCAGGCACATAACAAAGCCCTTCAAATAATTTGGAAAAGAAAATCTCTTGGGCAGAATAAAGCTATTTTTTTAAGATTTTAAACACATTTGAAATAATAAAAGAAATTACTTCGCAAAAATAAAACTATATGAAATTTCTAATGTTAAGGGCAGAAAAAAAAATGAAAGCTCAACAAATTATTAGAGAACGTTTGCAAGTGGTTCTGCCGATAGATGTAATATAGTTATACCACTATAAAAATATTTTCTAATCTTAGTACATATATGGAAAGATATTTATATATATTTCCAAAATTGCTCGTTTAACAGTATGAGATTTGAAATATTTTTTGTTTATTTCATTTCAATTTTTCGCTGTTTCTTGTACACCTTGAACAACACATTTCTGCATATGCGTTACCATTATTGTTTGCTTTCTACAATTATTTTCCCTGTGCGTAGAGCGGGTATAATAAAACGAATAACAGGCTTTTCTATCGGTCATTCGACATAATATTTATAATAATGTTTTAATGTCATATCAGTTTTTGGCAATTTTTACTTCTCAGGCAAGTAACAAAGCTCTTCAAATAATTTCGAAAATAAAATCTCCAGATACAATAAATCTATTTTTAAAAAATTTTAACGCATTTGAATGTTAAAAAAATTACCAGACAAAAAATAAATATCATTTCAACTGTTAAGTGTAGAACAAAAATTTAAATGCAGCAATTATTAGTGAACTTTCAACAAATGGCTCTGTCATTAACGCTACAACAGAATAAAATGATAGGTATTACTAATATAATTATTGGATCTGTGGTTAAGCATCGGGCAAAAGATGCAAAAAAAAAAAAGAAAAAAATCAACGTTTTTATTAATCACTTTATTTTCTTTTAATATGCACACGCTATAAGATATTTGCAACGTGCCAATCTATGCAACTCTTGCAAATTTGTAGCTCTGTTTAGGATTACTACATTAGATTTTAGGAATTTTAAAGCATATATTTATAAACAGGGGTAATATGAACTTTAAAAAAAATTAAATGTACAGGGCTTGAAGTATATAGGAGAAATTTCATTCTTCCTACCAGTATCTCCAGTCAATAATATTGAGGGTAAATTTCTTTAACATTTGCAATAGAAATATATCCTGAGGATAACAGTGGTAGGAATAATAAAATTTCTCCTACAGGCTCGGTGCCCTGGATATACTTATAATTTGATGGATATAAATGCAATTAAAATTGTTACAAAAAAAAAAAAAAAAAAATCAAATAATTTTTAAAAGAAAATTTCTAGATAGAATAAAAATATTAATTAAGGTTTTAAACACATTTGAAATGCTTAAAGTAAATGACTTAGCAGAGACAAAAATAAATAATATTTCTACCGCTATGCACAGAAAAAATGAAAGCGCAACTCATTATTAGAGAGCATTTAACAAGTGGCTCTTGCCGTTAGCAGTAATAAAAGTAAATGATAGGTATATAATTTGCTTTGTGGTTAAACATTTGTGGTAAAACATAATGTGTTAAGCACGTATTATACTTAAGGAAATGTTAACAAAAGGCAACCTTTTAATTGATAATTCACTGTAAAAAAAAAAAAAAAAAAAAAAAAAAAAAAAAAAAAAACGGACTAAAAAACGGGAATACTACTGGCAATCTAGTCGCCAGTGCTATTTCCGTTTTTTTTACGGGAATTTTTACCCATAAATTACAGAAAACGGAAATTTTAATTAAAAAACGGAAATTTTTCTGTTATTTATGGGTAAAAATTCCCGTAAAAAAAAACGGAAATAGTACTGGCGTCTAGATTGCCAGTAGTATTTCCGTTTTTTAGTGCGTTTTTTTTTTTTTTTTTTTTTTTTTTTTACAGTGTTCACTCTACTATTGCACATGTTAAAAGATTATCACTTGTCCATCTCCGGTTAATATTATTTCATGTTTAGAAATTTTACAGCACATATACAGTAAACTCTCTGCAAGACGGACTCTGTGTAAGACGGAAATCTGTCTAACTCGGAAAGATTTTCAAGCCCCTGCGAATCAGACATAGAGTAAAATTTGTCTAAGGCGGAATATTGTCTACTACGGAAAAATTTCTCGGTTCCGATCGATTCCGCCTTAGACAGAGTTTACTGTATCATATAAACAGGTCTGTATGAACTAATAAACTAAAATTTTAAGATACACCGCTGTAATTTCTTGAATAGAAATTCAACTAAAATAGTAAAAAACTCATTTAACAAAACGCTTCAAATGATTTCGAAGAGAAATTTTCGAAACAGAATAAAAATATTCTCTAAAATTTTAAAGACATTTGAAAGACTAAAAAAAAAAAAAAATAAAAATAAAAATACTTGACAAAAATAACTAATTTCTCTAGTGCTAAATGCAAGTGAAAATGAAATCGCAACAAATTATTATAAAGCGCTTAACATACGGTTCTTTCGTTACAGTAGAGTCCCGATTATTCGAATTAATATGACCCCAGCTTACCTCGGATAAGCAAAGAACTCGAATAAACCGGATTTACACAAACCGTCACCAACCAAGGAGATGAAATATAAATTTTCACCTAATTCATTAATTTTTATGTTACTAGTAACATTTCTTTGATGTACATTGCCATTATTTTTCAGAAAAACGGGGAATGAAATCGTTTATTTGAAAAAGCCCTCGATAGTCTTTTGTTTGTTGGATGCCAATTTTGTTGCAGGCTTTTTTTTTTTTTTTTTTTTTGGCTGCAGTATTACACTACTGCATAGCTACCAATTTCTAAGATTTTTTTTTCTTACCACTAAAACTTACCAGTAAATTTTGTCTAATTCAATCACCGAAATCTAACATTTGCCAAAGATTAAATATGGCGAAGATTTGTATTAAAGTTTAGAGGTAACAAAACCGTACAAATTAGCAACTATGTGATTCTATTAGTGCCATGAAAATTGCCTTTTCTTTCTGCTCAAAATATTAAATAGTTTTTTTCAATCGAACTTATACCTTTGGAATGGATCATTTTCTTCTGATGGAATGTGGAAAAAAAATGGTCATAACTTTTTTTTCTTTCAAAAAACATTATGATCCCCCCCCCCCCCCACGACGTTCTAACTTTTTACAACTGCTCTTTCATCTTCACCTAACACTTCATTCATAATGGCTGTTTCACGATAATGGAAGCCACCAGTCCATCAGAAGAAAATAACTCGGTTAAAGCGGAAACTCGATTAAGCGGGACTCGGATAATCGGGACCCTACTGCATCTGTAATAAAGGAAAATGATACACATATTGTTGTTAAACATCGTAGCAAATCATAATGTGTTAGGCACACATTATTGTAATGGAAATGTCAACCTTTAATTCATCAACTGGATAATATTTACTTTAACTATTCATACGTTAAGAGATTTTATCAACTTGCCTATTTCTGATAAACATAATTTCAATGTTTTTAGAAATTTTAAAATTATATCTATAAACAGACAAAACTAAAATCTCAAAATGTACCACTATAATTTCTTGGCTATAAATGTAACTAAAACAGCACACAATTTACCTAACAAAGACCTTCTAATAATTACGAATAGTTAATCTCTTGCATAGAAAAAAAAAACAAGTAATATAATTTTTTTTTTTTTTTTTAAAGCCAATTCCTACTTAGGCCATCAAAGAAAAATTTAATATAATCCCTTAAGCTAATATTAGTTTTTGTTGCATTAAAATATCTCAATTTGTTGATTTTCTATAAGCAAGTAGGTTTACAATGGAACTCTATGGGAATTGGGCGAAGTATTACAGATATCGCCAAGTTGGCGTCACTTTTGGCGACTCATTTTGACCACCAAATTTGGCGATATATCACAGTATTTGGCGACAGAACAGTTCCCCCCTATGGTAACCCTTTATTGAAAATACTTTAATTGATCTTCAACAACCAATGGCCGCCATTTTGTTTCCCATGCAAAACTAAAATTAATTACTAATTAAAATTTAATTAATGAATTAATATTTGAAAAAACTGTATTAACATCAATTGTCATCCAGTATAAGTTTTAAAAAATTTATTTCAACTTGATAGGATGAATAATGAGTATTTTATTAACGATTGAAAATTTGAACAAGATAAATATATAAATAAATAAATAAATATAGGGAGAGTGTGAGCTAATAGTAGGAATTGAAAAAAAAAATAAAACGTTTGAAAAAAGAAAAGAAAAGAAAACCCAACAAATTATTAGAAAACGTTTAACAAGTGGCTTTGCCGATCCCGGTAATAAAATATAATGATAAATAGAGTAATTACGGGTAAAAACCGCAAACAGGGTATTATTGGCGTTGTGGCTGAACATCGTGGTAAAACATTACGCACGCATTGTGTTAAAGAAGATGCTAACAAAATGTAACCCATTAACTCATCATCAACTGGTTATTTACTTTTACTATGCACATGGTAAAAGACTTTCTCAACTTGTTCATCTCTGGCTAATATAGCTTAATCTTTTTAAAAATTCCAACTCTCTCAGGCATAAATTACTTTTAAATGAATAAAAGACCTATTTTGCGTTTGCAGTGGCACAGCCAGGACTCTCATCTGAGACAGGTTTTGAACCATTGTTACTTATAAAATGAACAAATGCGTTGTGCTACATGCTCATATACGGTAGTGTTTAGTAAATACGAGACACAAAAAATCGACGTCAAGAAAAGCAAAATAAAGAATAAAATTTAGCATTTATGTGCGCTTCAGTTTCATTAAAGGGCCTCTCCTCCAATCTTCAAAGAAGAAAAGAGGAAGAGAAGGAGAAAGATCGGTAGCATATACATATTACTTTGCTGCTGTTGCTCCAAACTTTTTCTTTCATTAATTTTGTTTTTAAACATAAAGGATTCTATTATGAAGCCGTGAAAAGTTGTAATGGTAAAAATTCTAGGCTGTTTATGCTTTTCTTAACTTTGGGTTTTACTATATAGAGTCTAGACTAGAAGATACAGAGTGTAGCAACTGGCTATTCCAGTAATACTTTAAAAAGTACTAAAAAATGAGACCCGATAAATGTCTAACGATGCTGAACGATAAATATCCATCGCAGCGACGTCTGTTTTAGCCCTTCATCGGACAAATATAGCTCTTCACCGGTTTTCTCAATTCAATCCTTATACAGCGTTTACATTTGAGCTACCAAATGTCGCTGTGATCGACATTTATCGGTTCAGCATCGTTAGACATATATCGAATTCAATTTTTTAGCACTTTTGGAATATTTGGGATTGCCTCACTATATCTTACAGGCCCTATAGTTTATACTCATCATATATAGTCCAGGCAATAGAGACCGTATAGGGACTCTACCTAGCAAAATTAATGGTAGTACTGGAAATCGGCTTTCTAGATGTTTTTTGGGTCGCTGAATCCGAATTTGTAACTTCCCACCAAAATTTCCACCGGCAACCCCCCCCCCCCCTACCACCCACCCAAATTTTGGTAAAAAGCCTCCCAAAAAAGGTTTTTATTAAAAAATTCCATTTTTTTATTGTTTTAGAGAAAAATTATCTAGAAATTCAGAAAGTAGACAAAATTTGCAACAAATTAGACATATGACATTATGACTTAGGATGAAGGGGAAGGGGGGGATCTGCCTCGGAACATGCGCCGCAGTGCTGCGTGGGCTAAGTTGCACAATTCCACTTAAGGGTGTATTCCGATCCAAACTGCTTATTTTCCGATTCATTTTAAAATTCATTTTTGCTCTCAAACACATCAAACTTGGAAATTCTCTTATTTAGAAACTATATAATGTGCGGTGCTTCTTAATTTTTTGATAAATGCAGAAAATATTGTAAAAAACGCTGTCAAAGTTGGCATTTTGAACCGAATTTTCCGAAGCGGGCGATCTGGGAATGAAAAAAATGGTCATACTGAAAAAATAATTGTTCAAAAATCAAATTCTAATTAATTGAGCTGAAAATGAAATCACACGGCATGTTAAACATGTCTTCAGAAATCACCCCAGCCAGTTTCATGTTTTTACTTTTAAAAATGAGTCTGAAAATGTATCAGAAAATTTCGAGCTGTTGAGGGTGGAAAAATATTTTTTCGAATACACCCTTAACCACTCACACGTTTACATTAGCCCTCCCATCTTCCCTCCGAACTTTCTCTATAAGGTTTACTTTAAGTTTTTTGGGTCGCTGAATCCGAATTTTTAACTTAACTCCAAAATTCCCCACCCCCGAAACCCCCCCCAAATAGTTGTTTATATGGCATATGACGTTACCATGCATGAAAGAGTTAAAGTGTAATTGATTAGTACATGCTATTTTTTTTTCAATATTTTCTTAATATTTTTCTTATTTTTTAAGTATTAATGGAACTTTATAAAATTTGGTTGGAAGTTTATTTGTGTTAAAGGAGTACAAATGAAATATGCAAAGTTTTATGAAGATTGTTTTTCAATTCAACCTCATATTGCATATGAAGTTACCATGTATGAAAGAGTTAAAGTAGCATATATTTTTTTTCTTATATTTTCTCAATCTGTTATTTATTAAGAATTGCATTCACTTTATGAATTTGATTGAAAGTTTATTTGTGTTAAAGGAGTACAAATGAAATATGCAAAGTTGTATGAGGATTGTTTTTCAATTCAACTTCATATGGCACATGAAGTTGCATGAAGGAGTTAAAGTAGCATATATTTTTTTCTATATTTTCCCATTCTATTTCTTATTTTTTGAGAAGTACTTTAATTTTATGAGTTTGATTGGAAGTTTATTTGTGTTAAAGGAGTACATATGAAACATGCAAAGTTGTATGAGGATTGTTTTTCAATTCAGTTTCATATGGCGTATGAAGTTATCATGCATGAAAGAGTTAAAGTAACATAAATTTTTTTTCTATTATTTTCTCAATCTATTTCTTATTTTTAAAGATTTTTTGTACTTTATCAATTTGATTGGAAGATTATTTGTGATAAAGGAGTACAAATGAAACATGCAAAGTTGTATGAGGATTGTTTTTCAATTCAACCTCATATGGCATACGAAGTTGCCATGCATCAAAGAGTTAAAGTAGCATATATTTTTTTCTATATTTTCCCAATCTGTTTCTTATTTTTTAAGAAGTACTTTAATTTTATGAATTTGATTGGAAGTTTATTTGTGTTAAAGGAGTACAAATGAAATGCAAAGTTGTATGAGGATTGTTTTTCAATTCAACTTCATTTGGCATATATGAAGTTATCATACATGAAATAGTTAAAGTAGCATATATTTTTTTCTACATTTTCCCAATCTATTTCTTATTTTTTAAGAGTTACTTTAATTTTATGAATTTGATTGGAAGTTTATTTTTGTTAAAGGAACACAAATGAAATATGCAAAGTTGTATGAGGATTGTTTTTCAATTCAGCTTCATATGGCATATGAAGTTACCATGCATGAAAGAGTTAAAGTAGCATTTTTTTTTTTTTCTATATTTTATAAATCTATTTCTTATTCTTAAAGATTTTTCGTACTTTATAAATTTGATTGAAAGATTATTTGTGATAAAGGAGTACAAATGAAATATGCAAAGTTCTACGAGGATTGTTTTTCAATTCAAGCTCATATGACACATGAAGTTACCCTGCATGAAAGAGTTAAAATAACCTATATTTCTTTTCTATATTTTCTCAATCTATTTCTTATTTTTAAAGATTTTTTCTTACTTTACAAATATGACTGGAATTTATTTGTGGTAAAGCAGTACAAATGAAATATGCAAAGTTGTATGAGGATTGTTTTACAATTCAATTCATATGGCATATGAAGTTACCATGCATGAAAAAGTTAAAGTGATTAGTATATACATACTGAATAAAGGAACAAAAAAATTTTGTAAATTAAAACTAAAATAGGTTTTTTAAAAAGGTAAGTTAGTAGTATACTTAGAAAATGGACAATATTAATGAGAAGTGGTAATTTTCTGTTTATTGTAGATGAGGGGGAAAGCACTTTTTAGTCAATTTTTTTTCTGTTCTATTTTTTTTTTTTTTTTTTTTTTTTTCATGCTTAAAATGATATATTCTAACATCTGAGTGAATATTTTTCAAATTGGAGTTGTTGAAACATAAAAGGTGAATTAATATAAAGCTTTAAATAATTTTTAAAAACAGTTTTATATTTTCATAATATTGCAAGCTAAAATTTATGACCCAATGAAACAACCATAAAACCTATAATGCTAGCAATAATTTTTAATATCAAAATTTGAGTTTTAAATCCGAGAAATTGCTTTAACAGACAGTGTGAAATACACTTTATTTTAACTTTATCAAATAATATTTCACTTTGTTTTTCATAGTAATTCTGTTGAGAAGAACAAAGAAATTAGCATTTTAAACCCTAGAAATTGCTTTTACAGAAAGTAAGAAATAAACTTTATTTTAATTTTATCAAATAGATCAAATAGATATAATTGTGTTTCGATAACATTTATATGTTGAAGAGAATAGAAAAAAAAAATGTGATCATATGAGTTTTAATAACATACTTAAAATGGACATATACTTTTCCAAGTAGAGGTAAAAAGGCTTATATCGCATAAAGGTCAAAGGATCTGCCCCTGAATTATGTCTCTTTAAGTTATTAGTTTTCCATCAGCACTTCCAAGATTTCCGAAATGCCCAGGATTCGATTATCGCAGGGGTATGCTTTCATCGATATTTTTTAAATTTATCTTCGACTTATTCAAATTCACAATTTCTATCATAAATAAGGAAAAAAATTCTTTTCGAAATTAATGACGAAACTTTGCACCTGCGGTAATAAGGCGCTGGCCATACCAGATAAATCATAGTATAAGTGCAGTATTAAAAAATATACAACCGAATAATATGTGTTATCTAAGTTACATGTTATTTAAATTTGATTATTTGATAAAAAAAAAATTCAAAAAGCCAATGGAGTGTTTATTTGTGGTAATTTTATTTCATCATAGTATATAATTTTGACTCTGCATTTTTGTTACAACAGAAACACAATCAATATATGTATAAATAAATAAAAATAAGAAAAGATAATCTTTATGAGTAAAATTATACAAATGAACTAAAGTATTTTTTCAGCGCGAATTTCAAATTGTAAAAGTATTTGTACATAAATTATTAAAAAATAAGAAATAGAAAGATTTAAGAAAGAAAACAAAAATGCAATATTTAAATTCTATTTAGTTCATTAATATAGTCTAAAAAATTAATAAATAAGTAACAAAAATTCTAGGGAGTTTCTAAAAAATAAAAGCAAAATAAAATTAAATGAAACATAAAAAAAGAAATCTTTTCTTATATACGCAGAAAGCCAGGCAAGCCAGTTTTTAAGATTTTAAATTTTTACTGTCTTTTTAAAAGAATTTTTCTGAAAAATAACAGATAAACGATTTTTTTTTTTTTTAAGGAATAATAATTTAAAAAGGTTTAAAATAACTGAAGATCAAGCCTAGTAAAAATAAAATAACATGTGAAATATAAAAATTTACATTTTTTAATACATATAGGCATCAAAGTTACTCGTACAGAATTTTTGTGTCAGGGATATCAGTTTTTAAAATTTTTCAATTTTTACTGTAATTTAAAAACAATATTATTTTCTGACAGTTAGCAGATAAAAAGCGATTTTTTAAAAGAATGTTAGTTAAAAATGGTTTTAAATAACTCAAGATGAAGCCAAGTAACCACAAAATAAAATGAAATGAAATACAAAAAACTACATCTTTTATTACATACAAACAGGCTAGCTACTCTCACAGAATTTTTGTGCCAGGCAAGTTAGTTTTTTTTTTTTTTTTTTTTTTTTTTTTAATTTTCACTGTCATTTTAAAAGAATATTTTTCTGAAAAACAGCAGAAAAAAAGAATTTTTAAAAGGAATAATAGTTAAAAATGGTTTAAAATAACTGAAGATCTAACCATCTTTAGAACAGAAAACTACACTAAAAGCAAAGCGAATAGAAACGAGTATAAACTTTCCATGACATAAGTTAAGAATGTTATTGCTTTCAATATATGATCAAAAGAACTTCTACTACTGTTCAAGAGGCCTATTTTCCAATAACCATTCAGCAAGCCATAGAACTGGAATCGGCGGCTTCTCTCGCGATAACATAACCAAGCCCTCTAACAATTTTGGATAAACAGTCTCTGACAGATATCTCCGTGCGCTGACTCCCAAATCTACCTCAAACCGTGTTTCAGGGAAAAAGAATCGGATTTCTCTAGTAGCTGCTTCAAAATTTGGACTCCCTCGAATGCATTTGTCCGAAAAATCTGCTTGACCAATAAGTTCCCGCCATCTGGACACAGCATTGGTGCCTCCTATGATCAATACTTCGATAGGGGCAGTGGTTGTCCACTCAATAAAATCAGGATTAGGATTTCTCTCTTTTAGAATGTATGTGGACAAATACTTCGCTTGGTCTTTACGAAGTTTGAATCTTTTCTTCTGCAAGATGAAAAGTCCACTGCTCACAACGGCCCGTTTTATTTCGGAGAGTTTCGGAAAGAGTTCAGCTCCAATAATAGCTAATGTTTTCTCCAAGGCGTCCGGCATAACTTGAAATTCAGTTCTTCGCAGAGATTACTTCTCACTTTCAGATACTTGAATCTAAATATGAACACATGTGAAATTAATTCTCACGTAGAAAATTTCGAAACAACTTAAGATCTTATGCTACAAAAGTCTTTACATTTTGCTTCTATTTTAAACTTTCCAAACTGGGGAAAACAAACTAATATATATTATATATATATATATATAGAGAGAGAGAGAGAGAGAGAGAGAGAGTGGGCATCCTTAACTGGGGTTTTATTTTCCTAATACCTTTACAATTAATGCCTTTTTGTTTACGAAATGTACAGTCGTGGGGAAAAAAGTAAACACCCCCTACTAACTATTACAACTATAATTATAATAGAAAGTTACTGGTACCAAACGATTGGAAAAAAAGCCTTCTTTAAAAGGATGCACATGAAATTTGATTAGGGGGTACTCTACATATCAAAATGAACCCAAACTTTGTTTTTTCAATAGAAACACCCACGTTTGACACCATAAATAAATTCTACGCCGTTCAATTAGCCTAAAAACAAATTTTCATGAAATTCGTACGATTAGTTTCAGAGAAATTAATTATTTTAAATCGATCATATTTTAGGGGCTTTATCCAAATTGAAGTTCGGTACTCGATCATTGAAATGCTGCAGAATGACTATGTCACTTCTATTAATGTATTATTTCTTGCCACTGTGGTCATTTCACTCACTTAATATGTTTCGACTATTTCCAGCGCAAATGTTCCAATAACATAAGTAAAATATATTTTTTTTCAAATTATGCTTTTCTGCACATCATACATGGCCCCTTAAACCATCATTTTGACATTTTTTAATCATAATTCGAAAACTACTTGGAAGAAAAATTTGAAATTGAGAATTCGCCTAAAACAGGACATAATAAATATAAAGCTATCAAAAACAATTTCTGAGTTGCAATTCATATTTCTTTCGAACATTAATTCCATAATTCATGTTATAAAAAAATTTAAATTGCAAATTCAATGTATTTATGCTTGGGTATTTTAGTATTATAGCCACACAAAAATTATCATATTAGTATTACAATTTCAGGAGATATTAATAAAAATGTAATTTAACATTAGAAGCTCTAAATTTCGAATGTTTGTAATTCGAAAAACTTATCTTCCAAATGACTTGAAATTTCGTTTCTATGGAAAGTTTGATCCGAAGATTTAAAATATATTACTAAAATTGGGTATTGCTATTGAAAAAAACAAAACAAAGTTTGGTCTGGTTTGGATTTGTGGATGCCCTCCAAAGCAAATTTTTTATACATCATTTAAAGGTAGCCTTTATTTTCAATCGTTTGGTACCAGTAACTTTCTTCTATTATAATTAGTTGCAGAGTTAGTAGGGGTGTTTACCTTTTTTTCCACTACTATACATAAAAATAAAAATGAAAACATGCAAATTATTAAAAATAAAAATAATAAAATAGAATAGAATAATAAGCCAATATTTTCAGATAGAGACTTTTATAATTCAAAATATCCACCACTTTTCCCGAGAAGTAATCTTCATTTTATTTAATCACAGAATGTATGTCATTAAATAAAGTAACTATTATAAAATTTCGGTAGATATTTTGAATAAAAAATTTCCATTTGTTATTGGGAGTTTAAAAAAAAAGTGCAGTTTTTAAATATAATAAAATGAACCCTTTGCTTTGAAAATTTGTTTAAGCATAATTGAAATATACTGAATTCGTGATCTAATCTTCCTTTTCACTCTCTGAATGTTTTCTGGAACACAAACATTTCTCGATCTTCACCGTTTTTTTTATTATTATTATCATTGTTTCAAAATAAATATCTACTATATTCGCAGTGGTTTTAAACTCTGAACTTTTATTTGTCACATTCCTGTGTGAGTCCGCGTAAAATTAGAAATATTTTTTTGTAAAGTGTCAGATAATTCAGACTGACTACATTCATAATAGCGTGCATTCGAAATAATTTTCCGTAAAGTGTCAGATAATTCAGATAGTGACCAACTACATTCATAATGGCGTGCATTCGAAATAATTTTCCGTAAAGTGTGAGATAATTCAGATACAGACCGACTACATTCATAATTAGCTTGGATTAGAACTATTTTTTCGTAAAATGTCGAATAATTCAGATAGTGGCTTGTTCTTGTAGTAATATAGTAATACAGTATAGTGCTTGTAGTAAATTCTTGTTTTTAACAGAATCAAAAGAAAATTTCCAATTAAATAAATTAATGTATAGTAATAATAACACTCATAATTCGCGTACATTAGAAATATTTTTTTTCGTAAAGTGTCACATAATTCAGATAGTATAACTGACTACATTCATAATAGCGTGCATTAGAAATATGTTTTCGTAAAGTGTACAGATAATTCAGATAGTGACTGACTACATTCATTGTTGTATAATTAATCTTATACAGGAATTTTCATTAATATGTGTCATAATACAAAAAATACTTACTATAAACAAATTAAAAACGGAACGAAAGCAAGTTAGTGCATGTTGACAGAATTCTTTAATTAAGAGCTTCAAAATAATGCAGATAGTTTTTAAATTCTTGTTTTTAACAGAATCAAAAGAAAATTTCCAATTAAATAAATTAATGTATAGTAATAATAAATAAACAAAATAAAAATAAAAAATAACAGCAGCAATAACAATCTATTTTTAAAAAATTTCAACACTTAAAAATAAAAATAAAAGCTTATTCTTCTTTCCATCATTATATTTTTAACTAATTAGCATTTTTTGAATTTTATTTTTATGGAAATTTTGTAAATATAATGGCACTGGTTAAAAAGTTTTAAGGAAAAAAAAAACTTTACTGAAATAATCAGGCAAATTGTTTTATACCCCCATCAGCCCACTCCCCTGAATACGCCATTGCCCTGTTGCATTAAAATGCATTGAAGAAAAAATCGACCAAACTATTTTAAAGTGTGTTGCTATTGGTTATAAAAACAAATAAAACTATCGGCAGTTTAATAATATTCCAAAAGCACTTAGTCATTTAAATCCTAAATAATACGAGTACAAGTTAATGAATTTATTAGCTCGATTATTTCGCATTAAAATGCATCAAAGAAAAAACGTTCAAACTTTTTTTAGTGTGCTGCTATTGGTCACTAGTTAAGCAAAACCCCTCCTACAGATAACATAGCCCCCTCCGGCGACAACTGCAAGAGCAGTTCAGAACCGTTGGTCAAGAATAAATAATGACAAAAACCTTGGGGGAGAAAATTTTCCATTTCAGTGAGCAAAAAAAAATTTAATGAAGTTCTAGAGAAACTGGGAATGTGACCTGAATAATAAAAGAATAAATTTTGATGGCGAACTAACTTATCTTTTTCTTTTATTTATTCCTCATTCTCCGTTTTTGCTTATTACTTTTTTATATTTTTCTCAATTGATACGAAAAAAAAAAAAAAAAAAAAAAAAAAAAAAAAATACAAATTTTGGTTTATTTTAATACATAGTATTTGAAAACCGAAACTTTAAAAAGTTTTTATGAAATATTTTCGGTCAAATTCTGTTTTTTCAGTCTAAAAATATCAGATAAGCTTGAAAAATTTAAACGTATTGAAAAATAAAAATATATAATCAATAACAAATAACAATATACTATTCAATTTGAAAACGTAATAAATTTTCATGGGGAATTGATTTGATTGATGTGAAGGTGTTACGTAATATTGTCTTCTACTTGGGTATTCAATAAATGAATAAGTTTTTAATCACAAGTAATGTAAACACAATCGAAATCGACTGCAGGAAGAATAATTAATTTCTGGAATTGACTTAACCTTCTCTTTTTTTTATTATTCCGTATCACCTTTTCATAATTCCTCCATTTGATACGGAAATGAAAATCTCGGTTGACTTTAATACGTAATAAAAGAAGACTAAATAAAAAAAAAAGGGGGGGGGGGATCATAAAAGCAGTTAATATCATGTGTTTTTCAGTCTAAAAATATCAGTTTAACTTCCAAAATTTAAAGGTATTGAAGAATAAACGAATAGAATCAATAAATATTTACAAGTTAAAAAACATTATGGCAACCCATTTTCTTTCTTTTTCTTATATTTACTTTGTCTTCACTTTTTTGACTTCCCGAACACTTAGTGTAATATAAAGAAAGAGTGTGTTAGTGTGTGTGATTGAGTAAGTGGGTGCACTCTCCTACCCTCCCTTTTGAGTACCTAAAGTGGTTTAAACACCAACGTAAGGAGTAACCAATTTCAATTCGAGTAACTTTTGCCGGTTACTCGATTTGTTTAAGCATACCATGACGTTCCTGAGGCATTTTTCTATGCGTTGCACCACTTTTTTCGAAGTTACTCAGAAAAGCGTTATTCCACAGTCATTCATACACACCGTGTGTTATGTAAAATCTAAAATCTGTATAACGCCATCTGGCAGTGTGTAAAAATGCAGCCTCAAACCCAGGGAGTTTCCTAACGATTACTCGGTAAAACGGTAAGAGTCCAATACTGGCAACCCTTGTGTGTTTGGTTTCTTCGGTAATACAGGTTTGCTATATGAGATTTTCCTCTCTATTTAGCGGTTACTCGCTAAAGCGACAATATTCCAATGCTGGCAACCCATGTGTGTTTTGTTCCGTCTGTTATTCAGGTTTGCTATGTAAGTTTTTCCTCGCTATTTAACTGCTTTTTTGGTAGAAAATATCTGTCTGTGCAGTTTTTTAAATATAATAAAAATTTAAATATTAAATTCACGATTCTAGTTAACATAGCTTTACAGTGTAAACTTCTCGTGGAATAAAGTTCTGACATAAATTAAAAAATTCAGTGAATGCAAGAAAAAAAATGTGCTTAAACCTATTACTAATTGAGCAAATTGTTAGTTTCAAACATCACTTTTCTTCCCAGTAGAGGTCTGTACGGGCCGGGATATCCTGGCCCGAGCCCCGCCCGACCAGAAAGAGAAATAATTAGGCCCGGCCCGGTCAAAAAAAAAGCAAAAGTCAAAGAAATCAAACCAGACTGAATTTTGATTTTAAAAAATCCGATTTTTCTTAACATACAATTAAGATTATTTTCTAGTATACTGAATTTATGGGAAAATTTAATAGTATACATTTTACATACATAGCATACACTATTATACGTTTATTAGCCAGAGCATACAGAATAGCAACATTAATTATCACTTAGGCTCATTGGTCTCTAAATTCGAATAAAGATTCATTAAAAACATTAATATGTTCAAAATGAAAGAAAAAAATTGTTTAAAGCATCCTATATTTTGAAGCTAAAAAAAATGATAAAAAAGGGAGATTAAAAAAAAATATTTTTCTCTAACTTATTAAGGTATATTTCCGAATTTCCGTTATCAAAAGTTGATTATTACTACTATTCTTTTTAGAAAACAAATTGCTTTTCCGATGAGGCTACTTTAGTCACGCGATATGACCCACTCGCTAAGGTTAATCCAAAGGAGAAATGTTTTAAGATATCTCGTTAGTATTTAAATACTTTTACATGATATGATTTTCTTTAATTGGATAGCTGAGATCGATCTCTACAAAGGCCGTTTTGTACGTTTTCTATTTCGTTTTCAGGCTTTTTTATGGGGATGCTTTCACTTTCGAAGCCGGTTCCGAAAGTGAAGTTGTTCTACTTAAAAATAACTGCAAACAAAATCGAAAAAGTGCAGAACAGCCTTTGTAGAGATCGAACATTTAGCTATCCAATGCAAAAAACCCATTTAAAAATATTGAAATGCAAACGAGATACCTTAAAATGTTTCTCCAATTGGATTATTATTGAAGAACGGGTGTTTTCACATGGCTGAAGTAGCCTCTTAATTTTATTACCGGCCATCCTCGCAGACGTAGTATGTAGAAAAAAAAATGTAAGTCTGATCCTGGACTGCCTCGATCCTACAGAAAAAATTAAACCCAGTTTCAGACATGATGTAACTGCCCGATATCGATCTCTACGCTGAACATGTTTTCTGTACACATAAATATACAGAATTATTTATTAATAATACGTGTAATTAATTACATGTGTGGTTCAAATTGGCTCTCTCCTCATCTATCCAAAACTTGTTATTTTAATACAAAATAAGATGTAATTAATTTATCTACGACATAGAATAATATTCTAATTATACGAATTTCATCTAATTAAAACACGTTTTTGGTTACATGCTTCGATTTATCTTTTATAATGATTTTTGTAAATGATCATCTGTTATAATAGAACTTTCTCAAAGTGTACTCGGAACACTTCTACGATTTCAAACAATAAAATTTCTATTACTATTAAGTCTGCAGCTTTTAATCAGCACGGGAAAAGCGTCATATATGCATTGCTTGCTTTATAATTTGCACTCACCTTTTGAGTCAGAAATGACTGCTAATTATAAACAGAGAAGTTCATAGTAATAAATAAATACAGAATGTCTCATTTGAGCCGATACAGCTCAATGTGTAATGTCGCAAACTTCCGAAGAAAAAAATTATATTTTCGGAATACAGATAGTTTTGGTAGAGTGTCGGTCCAGTCGCATTTTTGGCAACATTTTTGCCGAAAAAGAATTTTGGGCAAAGCTTACGTTTTCGGCAGAAACAGAAACCGAAATTGCAATCTAGCATCGAATTGTGCAGCACATTTATACTTATCCTCACACCGGTCACGTCCATTTAAAATTGTTAGTATTTATCGGCTTAGTATGATACTTTTAACTTTCTATATCTGGTTAGTAGGCCCATTTAATCATTTTATAGGTCCGATATGAACGGGCCAGGCCCATAATTTTTAATTCGGCCCTGCCCGTTAAAAATTGTCTTTAATCTGCCGTTCCAGCATAGGCCCGTGCAGATGTCTACTTCTCAGTCAGAACAATAGGTTACCTTTTTTTTTTAACAAAATTGTTAAAAAAAAATATTGAAATCATAGATTAAACAAGTTGGAAATTGCTCGTCAAACGTGGCAAATGAGGTGCGTTCGTACTATAACTAGTTTTATAATTATTTTTTGCACCCCATATTGTACTGAATGTATATTTTTTTGCACTTCATAAAGTGCATAGTCTGTAACATCATAAAAATGCACTTCCAATAATTTTTTCCCCATTCCCCGTAATGTAACGGAACACTTTTGACTGTCCTGTAATTAAACTATACATCCGATTTTCCTAAAATTTGAAATGGCTGGACAAAATTTTCCAACAATTATATCTTTAAAATTTCAGACCATTCGGAAGGCTGTAACATCATTAAAATGCACTTGTAATAATTTTTCCCATTGGCCGTAATGTAAAGAAAAACTTTTGACTGTCCCTGTAATTAAACTATACATCCGATTTTCATAAAATTTGAAATGGCTCGACAAAATTTTGCAATAATCATATATTAAAAATTTCAGACCATTCGGTTGGGTAATTTTTGCTCTGTTATATGCGGACAGACGGACGGACTGAACGACGACTATAGGTGCTATGTATTTATATAATTACGAACACACCTAAAAATGCCCACGGGCAATAATGTATTTCCTATGTTCAAAGACATCAAAAAATTTTAATGTCTCGCCTAACAAAGAAAAAGACTTTTATTGAAATCAAATAATTTTAAAATAATATAATTCGATGGTCATATATAATAATATAAATGATGGTTTGAAAATATATTTCCATTAACTGTAGTGTTATTTAAATTTTCAAATGGCCATTATTTTCGAATCTAAATGCCCAAATTTCGTTCTAGTTTTTTTTTTTTTTTTTTTTTGGGGGGGGGGAGGGGAGGCGGGGTATTGTTGTGACGACACAAGAATGTAAAGTATGATGATGCTAAGGCATCATTCATTTATGATGCACAAGTGAGATTCGAACCCAAACCATTCAATGAATACCAATGAAATTATTTTAGTGTATCTGACACCAAAGTAAACAACTGCAAATGATATTAATTTAATCTATGAAATCCATCACATATTTGTAATGAACTAAACGTATACCCTCAATGACCTTAATGCTTGTTATTCAGATTTTCAAAAGGTCGTTATTTTGAAAAGATTTAACCAATTTTCTTAATTAACGAATGCACCCAATATAATTTTATATTGGGTGCGTTCGTTGAAATATTTATATAATATATATTTAAAAAGGAAAATTTATATATATATATATATTCTTATTTTTCGACTAAGCTAAAAAGATTTGTAAATTGTAGCAAACCCATAGCCGGGCTTAGACTATGTAGTACCCAGGGCAAATATCATTTTGAAGATCCAATATTCTGTCTATCCACAGAAATTGTTCGTGAATAGTATGCTTAAGTGACTAGATTAAACATCATTTTTCTTTTTTAGTATATATATATATATAAATTTTATACCAGGAAGTACTCACATCTGTATACAGGGTATCATCACAAGACGCCTCAAGTTTAAGAAAAATATTAGTAGGAAAATAAGTGGATAACTGTAGAAAAAATGATGGATTGTTTTATGATACAAATGCTTGCGAACTTTCCCTTTCCTTATGTGTGTAAGTCATAAGATGGGTTAAAGACAACCAACCCTCCTCCATTGGTTATCATAAATTGTTTTAACATGCCCCTTTAAAGAGGAAAATACCAATAATTAATTTCACTTGAAAATTACTGACTACTGTATAACACAATTTTAATCATTAGTTTTCTGATGACGTAGCTCATTCTTTTTTTGTGTGGGGAAGGGGTAGGGGCTACAGGACCCAAGGGGGGGAAGGAGATTAAATTCCCTTCCTAAATCTTTTAAAGTGTTTTTTGTGAAAAAGAATATTGATAATTTTAGGCAAATTTTAACCACTTAGAAATCCTCTGAATGAAAATCCTGATTTCTACCATGGTGCACCCCTCAAATGGGGAGGCCCGGATAGCTGCTCTGCATGCCCGGACATTAGTCGGGCCTATAACGATAATGCTTAAGAACTCCCTTCTAAAATCATGCATGATCAACAGAATTTAGAAAAACCACGTTATGAACAGCAATTTAGCTAATATAATATAATAATAAATAACTATATATATAGACTTATAAATACATAAATATTTTAAATAGAGACATATTAATTTAATAAAATTATTTATTTTCGATATGCTTTTTTCCTTGCCTGATTCCGTTATACCGATTAAAAACTTTGTGAGATTTTTTTTTATATATATATCTTTGGCTGCTTACCAATCTCAGTTTTCTGTAACTTCCCTTATTAGGACGAAATTTTGGTATTTTAATTTAGCAGAAAACAATGTCCTCAGTTTTAAAAATAGTCATTCTTTCATACATGTCATACATTTTATGTAGATGATTATTAAATCAATCAGAGTGCAATTCGTTCTTTAAAAAATCACCTTTTTTTAAGTATTCACCGCCTATCTTAAAAATCAGACCAGGCTCTGACTGTTAAAAAATACCGCTGTGATTTACGTTTCATAGATAATAGGAATTTCATGCTGAATTAATATAAATATATATAATATTTAATTTTGGGCATTTTTAGATATATGGCCACGGAAATGGAAAAAAAAAAGGATTATTTAAACTTATGTAGACAATTAAACAGGAGTCGCACATTGTTTTTAAATGATATAATTTTTTTTTATTAATTTCGAAAGAGAACATTCCATTTCTATGCACATACAAAACACACAAAGATGAATGAGGTATCATTCGAAGGGTTTAAACAGATTTTTCATATCGTAATTCACAAATCGCTTCGTATCAGCCCGTTTAATTAAAAATTAATGAAAAAATGTAACACAAATAATCCTTTTCGAATCATATAAATTTTTGTATTACCCTAATCACACAAACATGATTCCAGGTATTTTTAACATTTTTCATTGTCGTTACAGGTTTAAATATTTTGATATATAGTTAATGATTTAAATAATTACAGTTAAATTAATTTAAATCAATAGTGTGTTATTAAATGTTACGACTAGGCTAGTCATAATTTGCGCAGTGCTGCACCGTGAAGTTTTCCTAATTCAGTTTAGAAATCTGTAAAGGTTCATCAAATTTAAACTGGTTATTCAGTACGTTGGTACTATAACAACTTCAGTTACTCAAAATGAAGGGTAGGACAGTTCAGAGTGTTTCTTAGTGGTTACTCATTAAAGCGGCTAAATTCCAATCAAGGCATTTTCTGTGTGTATTGATTTTTTCGTATACAGTTACAGTAATATTGATTCTTTTTCTCCATTTAAGTACATTTTCAATAGAAGAAAAACGATATATTTGTAATTCGTTGTGAAAACTGTCGAATATGCATTTCATACCTTTGTTAAACTTTTTTTTCTTGTAAGTAAAACTTTGCGTACTATACACGTATTTAAAAATTAACTTATTTTTTTTTATATCTGTGAGAAAAAATAAATAATGTTTATGTAATAACAATATGAAATCTTAATGCTGTAGTTAGTTACTTTATAGTTACTTTATTGTAGTTAGTAAATCTCTAAAAATATGAAAATTTCTCGACTGTCTAAAAATCCCTTAATCAGAACCTTTGTTAGGCCTCTTCCCTGAAAAAAAAAATGGTTACCACATGAAATTACAGAAAACTTTATTTCTACCACAAAAATCCAGGTAGGATAAATGTGAAAATTTTTAATTATTAAAGGTATTTTGCAATTTTAATTTATCATTATTATTTTTCTTTTAAAGTTTGTTTCAAGTGCGAAATATTCGAATAAAATCTGTAAACATATATTAGTTAAAACAGACATAAGAATTTAATAATACACAGTCACTATATAGTATTTCGAATGCTAACATTATTTCTTTATGCGCGTACAAACCGAACAACGATGGATCAGGTATCACTCGAAAAGTTTATACACATTTTTCATATACATTCACATATCGTTTCATATCTACCTCTTTGATTAAAACTTAATGAAAGAAAGTATCACAAACAGTTCTTTTTGAACCATATAATTTTTTTTCTGTGTGTGTGTGTGTTACTCCAATCACGCAAACGTGATTCCGGGTAAATTATATTTTTTATTTTTTAACCGTTTTTCAGTGTCATTACAAATTTAAATAATTTTATATCTAATAAATTGTTTAACTAGAGAAAAATAAATTAATTTAAATTAATGTTATGTTATTATTAAATTTTATGACTGTTCTAGTCATAATTTGAACAGCGCTGCACCGTGAAGATTTCCTAACAATTTAGTGACTTGTAAAAGTTCAAATTTAAATTGGTTATTCAGTACGTTTGTACTTTAACAACATTAGTTACTCAAAATGAAGGATAGGACAGTTCAGATAGTTTCCTAGCGGTTACTCATTAAAGCGGCTAAATTCCAATTAAGGCAATTTCTGTGCGTATTGGTTTCTTCGGTATATAGTATCGTAATATTCATCATTTTTCACCATTTAAGTACATTTTCAATAGAAGAAAATTTATACATTTGTAACTCGTTGTGAAATCTGCCGGATATTCTTTTCATGCCATTGTTAAGCTTATTTGTTTAAGTAAAATTTTACGTACTATGTTTAAAAATTAACTTACATTTTTTTATGTATGCAAAAAATTAAATAAATATAGATTGTATAAGAAAACAATGAAATCTTAATGCTGTAGTTAGTTACTTTATTGTAGTCAGTAAATCTTAATGAAGTTAATTAATCAAAGATGGAATGAAGAATGATTTACAAAAAATTTAATATGTATTAAGAACATAATGAAACTAAAAATATGAAATTTCCTCTGCTATCTAAAAATCACTTTATCAGAAACTTCGTCAGCCCCATTCCCTGGAAAAAAAAAACTTGTTACCACAGGAAATTACAGAAAACTATGTTTACCGTAAAAATTCCTGGTAGGATAAATATGAAGAATTTGAATTATTAAAGGTATTTTGCAACCTTAATTTATCATTATTATTTTTCTTTTAAAATTGTTTCAGCTACGAAATATTCGAACAGAATCTGTAAACTTCTATTTAGTTAACACAAAGCTTAGAATTTAATAATACACAGTCATATAGTGTTTCGAAAGCGAACATTCCTTTTTTCATGCGCATAAAAAACACAGAACGATGACTGAAGTATCATTCGAAAGGTTTAAACAGATTTTTCGTATCGCACAATCACAAATGTTTCGTATCAGCCTGCTTGATTAAAAGTTAATGAAAAAACGTAACACAAATAATCTTTTAGAATCATATGTTTTTGTATTACCCTAATAACATAAACGTGATTCTGGGTTTAAAAAAAAAAAAAAAAAAAAAAAATTATTGTTCTTTTTAAATGTTTTTCTTTGTCTTTATAAGTTTAAATATTTTGATATGTAGTAAATGATTTAACTAGTCACAGCTAAATTAATTTAAATTAATATTATATTATTATTAAATGCTACGACTGTCCTTGTCATAATTTGCACAGTGCTGCACCGTGAAGATTTCCTAACACAATGTAGTAACGTGTAAAATTTATCAAATTTAAATTTGTTATTAAGTACGTTGGTACTTTAACAACTTTAGTTACTCAAAATGAAGAGTAGGATAGTTCAGAGAGTTTCCTGTCGGTTACTCATTAAAGAGGTTAAGTTCCAATCAAGGCAAATTCTGTGTGTATTGGTTTCTTCGGTTTGCAGTATTGTAATATTGATTCTTTTTCACCATTTAAGTAATTTTTCAATAGAAGAAAATCTATATATTTGTAAGTTTTTGCGAAAACTGCCGGGTATGCATTTCACACTTTTTGTTAAAAAATGTTTAAGTAAAACTTTACATGCTACACACGTATTTAAAAATTAACTTATTTTTTTTTAAGTATGCAAAAAAAAAAAAGAAAAGAAAAGAAAAGTTATATATATATATATAGTAAAGCGAGGAGAGTTCGCGCGGTAGGAGAGATTGCGCACAAAGAGATTCGACGGGAAGGAGTAGAGTGCGCGCGCAGTGACTCCAGGTAGTTGTACAGCAGCATTAGTGCAGTGTCTATATGAATTTGCATATTGATTGTTCCAAGCGTCTTGGATTAAGCAGTGCTATTTTGTTTTTTTCCCCAAAGTAAGTGCTTGAATTTTCACAACTGTTCGTCAGAATTTTTATAGATCGTCAATAATAAAAAATATTTTGAACGTAAACGATTTCTTATAAACTACTAACCTAGACTAAGTATGCGAACACCAAAAATTCATTTTAGAAGTGGCCATATTTAAATAGCAGGCCGCGCAATCTCTCCTACCAAAATAGGAGAGTTTGCGCATCTGCTACTTAGGAGAGATGGAGCATTTCCCCATAAGTTTAAGTGTTAGGAGATATTACACAGCTTATTGATAAATTTGCATGAATTGCAAATTACGTGTAAAACATGTGAATGAATCAATTTTGAAATAATTTCGGAAAAATACATAATTATCAAAACTAAATGTGGCAACAAATTAATTTGCAAAAAAATACTTTTGCAGATAAAAATTTTATTAATAAATTAATAATACAGTTGTTATAAATAAATTTTATATAATTATTTTTTTTTAATAAATTAATAATATATTTGTTAATAATTTAATTAAATATTTATATATTTTTTTTATTTATGAGCAATTAATTTGCTAATAAATTAATTTTGTTAACTAAAATAAAATTTCTAATACAATGTTTTGGAAAAGCTTTCACCCATTCCAGGTAGTGTAAGGCCATCGAAATCAAAAGGAAACAGAGTGCAACTAATGTTACTTATCCACAAAATATACATGAAAAAAGACTTAAGAAGGATGCCGCTACAAAAAAACAGCTGAAGATAAGATGCTTCCACAAAAAGTGGGACAAAAAAATCTCAAGGAAAAGAACCGAAGGTCAATGCGGATGAGTGCACTGAATGTCTGTAACCGTACCAGGAGACAACTTCGAGAACTGACTGGATTCAATGTATTGCTTGTTGCAAGTGATTGCACGAAAGATGCACTATTTACAACAATAAGTGCATCGATTGTGGACGATGACAACTTCGGTTCGTAAACAAAATACAATGAAACTGCGGAAATGGAAATGAAGTAATTTTCAAGTTAAACATGTTATCAACTAAATTAATGTTATTTTGTAATCTTAGTAGGGCTTGCTTTTTCTGATATTTTAATCTTCTTAAATTAAAATTTTTAACAATATTTACTCACAAAAACCTTTCAACAATGTCGATTAAGTGTAATTATTATTGTTAACAATTTAATTTTAGTTATTATTAATAACAATCTCTTCTACCTATGTGCGCAATCTCTCCTAACCATGTGCGCGTTCTCTCCTACCCTGTAAGAAGAGATTGCGCAAAATAGTTTTCTTGGTTTTATTACTGCTGCTCTATTAAATTACAATAGAACAACAAAATAACAATGGAAATGCATAAAAAAAAAATGAAGTCAAAATTATTCATACATAGTTTAGCAAAATATTAATATTTAGATTTTTTATTATTATTCTTTTGAAATGTGCGCAGACTCTCCTCGATTTACTATATATATATATATATATATATATATTTAGGTTGTGTAATAGTAGTATGAAATCTTAATGCTCTAGTTAGTTTAGTTACTTTATTGTAGTTAGTAAATCCTAATTAAGTCGATAAAACACAGGCTTAATAAAGGAAGATTTTAGAAATAATATTTTAATATGTATAATGAAAGAAATTATCACAAATACTCCCTTTTTAACCATACATATTTTTGTGTGTGTGACTCCGTTCACGCAAACGTGATTCCGGGTTAATTTCATTTTTTATTGTTCTGTTTAAACGATTTTCATTGTCATTATAAGTTTAAATATTTTTAGATATAGTAAATTGTTTAACAAGACAAAAATAAATTATTTAAATTAATGTTATGTTATTATAAAATATTATTACTGTCCTAGTCATAATTTGAACAGAGCTGCACCGTGAAGATTTCCTAATACCATTTAGTAACTTGAAAAAGTTCTTCAAATTTAAATTGGTTATTAAGTACGTTGGTACTTTAACAACTTTAGTTACTCAAAATGAACGGTAGGACAGTTCAGAGTGTTTCTTAGTGGTTACTCATTAAAGCGGCTAAGTTCCAATCAAGGCAAATTCTGTGTGTATTGGTTTCTTCGGTTTGCAGTATTGCAATATTGATTCTTTTTCACCATTTAAGTAATTTTTCAATAGAAGAAAGTCTATATATTTGTAAGATTTTGTGAAAACTGCCGGGTATGCATTTCACACTTTTTGTTAAAAAAATAAGTAAAACTTTACATGCTACATACGTATTTAAAAAATTAACTTAATTTTTTTTTATGTATGCAAAGAAAAAAAAAAAAGAAAAAAAAATTATATATATATATATATATATATATATAGGTTGTGTAATAGTAGTATGAAATCTTAATGCTCTAGTTAGTTTAGTTACTTTATTGTAGTTAGTAAATCTTAATTAAGTCGATAAAACACAGGCTTAATAAAGGAAGATTTTAGAAATAAAATTTTAATATGTATAATGAAAGAAATTATCACAAATACTCGCTTTTTAACCATATATATTTTTGTGCGTGTGACTCCGTTCACGCAAACGTGATTCCGGGTTAATTTCATTTTTTATTGTTCTGTTTAAACGATTTTCATTGTCATTATAAGTTTAAATATTTTTAGATATAGTAAATTGTTTAACAAGACAAAAATAAATTATTTAAATTAATGTTATGTTATTATAAAATATTATTACTGTCCTAGTCATAATTTGAACAGAGCTGCACCGTGAAGATTTCCTAATACCATTTAGTAACTTGAAAAAGTTCTTCAAATTTAAATTGGTTATTAAGTACGTTCGTACTTTAACAACTTTAGTTACTCAAAATGAAGAGTAGGACAGTTCAGAGTGTTTCTTAGTGGTTACTCATTAAAGCGGCTAAGTTCCAATCAAGGCAAATTCTGTGTGTATTGGTTTCTTCGGTTTGCATTATTGCAATATTGATTCTTTTTCACCATTTAAGTAATTTTTCAATAGAAGAAAATCTATATATTTGTAAGTTTTTGTGAAAACTGCCGGGTATGCATTTCACACTTTTTGTTAAAAAATGTTTAAGTAAAACTTTACATGCTACACACGTATTTAAAAATTAACTTAATTTTTTTTTATGTATGCAAAAAAAAAAAAAAAAAAAAAAAGAAAAGAAAAGAAAAAAAAATTATATATATATATATATATATATATATATATATATATATATATATATTTAGGTTGTGTAATAGTAGTATGAAATCTTAATGCTCTAGTTAGTTTAGTTACTTTATTGTAGTTAGTAAATCTTAATTAAGTCGATAAAACACAGGCTTAATAAAGGAAGATTTTAGAAATAAAATTTTAATATGTATAATGAAAGAAATTATCACAAATACTCCCTTTTTAACCATATATATTTTTGTGTGTGTGACTCCGTTCACGCAAATGCGATTCCGGGTTAATTTCATTTTTTATTGTTCTGTTTAAACGTTTTTCATTGTCATTATAAGTTTAAATATTTTTAGATATAGTAAATTGTTTAACAAGACAAAAATAAATTATTTAAATTAATGTTATGTTATTATTAAATATTATTACTGTCCTAGTCATAATTTGAACAGAGCTGCACCGTGAAGATTTCCTAATACCATTTAGTAACTTGAAAAAGTTCTTCAAATTTAAATTGGTTATTAAATGCGTTGGTACTTTAACAACTTTAGTTGCTCAAAATGAAGGGTAGGACAGTTCAGCGTGTTTCTTAGTGGTTACTCATTAAAGCTGCTAAGATCCAACCAAGGTAAATTCTGTGTGTATTGGTTTCTTCGGTATACAGTAATGTAATATTGATCATTGTTCACCATTTAAATAAATTTTCTATAGAAGAAAATCTATATATTTGTAAGTCGTTGTGAAAACTGACGGATAGGGTACACGACATTTCGGTCACGACACTTCGGTCCCGCCATTTCGTTCCCGAGACATTTCGGTCCCTGGCCATTTCGGTCCCGAGACATTTCGGTCCCTGGCCATTTCGGTCCCGAGACATTTCGGTCCCTGGCCATTTCGGTCCCGAGACATTTCGGTCCCTGGCCATTTCGGTCCCGAGCCATTTCGGTCCTTGGCCATTTCGGTCGATGGCCATTTCGGTCCCAGGCCATTTCGGTCCCAGGCCATTTCGGTCCCTGGCCATTTTGGTCCCGAGACATTTCAGTTCCTGGCCATCTCGGTCCTTAACCATTTCGGTCCCTTCCAATTTTGGTGCTCACCACCTAATAACTCGGATTCTAATTGTCGTGGGCCCGCCAAACGCTGCAATTTTATTTGGGCCCTTTTAAAAAATACCCCCCCCCCCCCTCAAATTTCATAAAAAGCTGAACATAACAGTCTGATAAATTTAAACTTTTAGAACTCGTGATTATGAAATCACAGCAAGCTGAAAATTTGATTGAACAATGTGATATAATTTTACATGGGACATTGTCTTTTTTTAAAACTATTATTATTTAACAGAATGGATTTTTTAAGTTTTATTATTTATTATTATTATTATTAGGTATTTTATATGTACTATAAACTGCCATAAATGTTTTTTTGGTTGTTTCCATATATTATTTAGAACGTTTAAATTATCATTAATTAAATAATTAAACTGTGCTTATTTTTTTTCTTCTTCCAATTACATTAATCATAAATGTCTTCAATAATTCAATTAGACACTTATAAGCTATTATATGCAAATATTTCCTCAAATCACCCCTTTACAACCTCTCCTTTAATAATTCAGAAATGAGATATATTTAGTGAAGCACAAATTTAATTTTTCTTATTACTTTTTATAATACAAAGTTGCATCTTATAAATTTGTTTTCATAAGTTACTTTACCATTATAAACATTGGGAAAACAATAGTGATTTGGTAACTAGGCTTGCTACGAAAAATATTTTGTTTTCAGAAAACTCCACCCACAACTTCATTTATTTTTTTTTTCTTAATTATTGCTTCAATTTTTAAAGTCTTCTCACCCTTTGAAGACAATTTTTGTGAGCTAATTTTATTGAATCTGGGCCTATTTCTTTTTAATAAGATTATTATTTTTTATTTTATATAATAATGTAACTATTATTTTAATTAATTTTATTTGTAAATTTTAATTGACAAAACTAAGCTTTTTCATATTTGTCGTTTATTTATTTATTTTTTATATTACCCTTTTCCTCCCACTTTCCCAGAAAAAAAAAATATATTTTTATTTTACTTTTATTAATAATTATATTAATAGTTTTACATATCGGTAACTTTAAATATAAAAATAAACAGGTAACGGATAAATTTCAGTTTTTAACTACTATAAAATATAATGATAAATTGAATATAAAATATATTATGTATCGATTTTATTTTAAAGTAAAAATTTGTAATGTATATTAATAATGTTATTAATTTAATAAATTAAGGATACATTAAATATAAAAATATATATTTAATAAAATACTAATTTAATTTTTATACTAAAATTATTAACTGTTCTGAGAATTAATAGCAATTATTCATCACACTTAAACTTTTCATTCAAAATTTTTGATTTATTATTTTCAAAAAAATAAAATAGAATGTTTTTGAAAAATCAGTCAAAAATATAGTCTAAGTAATAATTAATTAATTAAACATAATAATAATAACATTAATAATAGTGCAACATTGTACAAATACTCCATTCCACTTTTCTTTCACAGTAATTGAAATAACAATTCAAAGACCGCCGTGAAATAAGCAACAGTTTTTATTTTAATTCAGTCAGTTACTATTGATGATAAACTTTAAACTCAATTTACTCCAAATCAAAATTTTTTCACTTGTATCCCTTGGCTTCTGGGGGTCCTCATGATGTGCTACAGTTTATATCCGAGTCATAAGTGTTTGCGGTTTTTGGGACCTTATATTCGGGTTATACTACATTTCGAGGGTTCAATTAAAAAAATCCGATAATATCCCTCCTTTTATAAGGATTACGTTTACTGTACAAAATATGAGTGTTTTGCGATAATTATCGAGAGAGTTATAAATGTTTTAATTTATCAGGACCTTATACTTATGATACACTAAAATACAGAAAAAGTCAACAAAGACCCCCCCCCCCCTGCTTTTTAAAACGATTACGATTATCATAGGAAATTTGTGTGGGCTGCGACAAGTTTGATCTGTGTTATAAGTGTTTGCGTTTTCGAGTCCTTTTATTCGGGTTATACTAAAATTTAGGGCGTTCAGTTAAAAAATCCGAGAATATCCCTACTTTTATAAAGATTACGTTTACCATACAAGATATGAGTGTTTTGCGATAATTATCGATCGAGTTATAAATGTTTTAATTTATTAATACCTTATACTTATGATACACTAAAATATAGAAAAAGTCAACAGAGCCCCCCCCCTCCCGGTTTTTAAAAACGATTGCGATTATCACACGCAATTTGTGTGGGCTGCGACAAGTTTGATCTGTGTTATAAGTGTTTGCGTTTTCGAGTCCTTTTATTCGGGTTATACTAAAATTTAGGACGTTAAGTTAAAAAATCCAATAATGTCACTTCTTTTATAAATATTACGTTTTCCCGTACAAAATATGAGTGTTTTGCGATAATTACAGATCGAGTTATAAATGTTTTAATTTATCAGGACCTTATACTTAAGATACGCTAAAATAAAGAAAAAGTCAACAGACTCCCCCCTCCCTTCTGCTTTTTAAAGCGATTACGATTATCATAGGAAATTTGTGTGGGCTACGACAATTTTGATCTGTGTTATAAGTGTTTGCGTTTTGGAGTCCTTATATTCGGGTTATACTAAAATTTAGGGAGTACAGTTAAAAAATCCGATAATGTCCCTCCTTTTATAAAGATTACGTTTACCATACGAAATATGAGTGTTTTGCGATAATTATAGATCGAGTTATAAATGTTTTGATTTATTATAAGTATAAACCTTTAATACACTAAAATATAGAAAATGTCAATCCCCCCTGCTTTTTAAAATGATTACCATACGAAATTTGTGTGAGCTGTTAATAAAATTTTAAGGCCTTTATTTAAAAAACTCTACAATGTCCCCTATAAAATTAGTCACCTATTTCAAGTGCACAAAATTTCAGCTTGCTGGAGAAGGGACCGAAATGTCTCGGGACCGAAATGTCTCGAGACCGAAATGTCTTGGGACCGAAATGTCTCGGGAACGATATGTCTTGGGACCGAAACGGCGGGACCGAAATGGCGGGACCGAAGTGTCGGAACCGAAACGTCCTGCTTCCCTGCTGGATATGCTTTTCATGCCTTTGTTAAACTTATTTATTTAAGTAAAACTTTATGTAACTTGCATTTTCTGTATATATGCATTACATTAAATAAATATAAAAAGACTGAATAAAGAATGATTTAAAAAATAAAATTTTAATATGCATTAAGAACATAATGAAACAAAAATATGAAATTTTCTCGGCTATGTAAAAATCACTTAACCAGAACCTTCGTCAGCCCCCTTCTCTGAAAAAAAATTTGTTACTACAAGAAATTACAGAAAACTTTATGTTCACCGTAAAATTTCCATGTAGGATAAAAGTGAAAAATTTAAATTATTAAAGGTATTTTGCAACCTTAATTTGTCATTTTTATTTTTAAAAATTTTTTCAGCTGTGAAATATTCGAACAGAATTTGTAAACTTATATTAGTTAACGCAAAGCTTAAAGTTTAATAATACACAGTCACTACATAGTATTTCCAATGCAGACATTCTATTTTTATGCACACACAAAACTCACAGTATTGATGAATGAGGTATCATTCGAAAGGTTTAAATACAATTTTCAAATCGCACGTTCACATATAGTTTCATATCAACCACTTTGATTAAAAATTAATGAAAGAAATTATCACAAATAATCATTTTTTAACCATATACATTTTTTGTGTGTGACTCCAATCACGCAAACGTGATTCCGGGTAAATTTCATTTTTTATTGTTCTATTTAACCCCTTGAGGGGCACCGGTATATATTACATACCACCTACGATTAATGAAGTTTTACACCAGAAAGATTTTATTGAATTTTAGTTTTCTAACTTTGGTGGAAAAAAGCCGTAAAATTGCTTTCACTTATTTTGAAATAGAATTTTTCAAAGAGTCCGGTGGGAATTCAGCATTTCACAATCGTAATTGCTTGCCCCTCAAGGGGTTAAACGATTTTCATTGTCATTATAAGTTTAAATATTTTTAGATATAGTAAATTGTTTAACAAGACAAAAATAAATTATTTAAATTAATGTTATTTTATTATGAAATGTTATAACTGTCCTAGTCATAATTTCAACAGCGCTGCACCGTGAAGATTTCCTATTACAATTTAGTAACTTGTAAAAGTTCGTCAAATTTAAATTGGTTATTCAGAACGTTGGTACTTTAACAACTTTAGTTACTCAAAATGAAGTGTAGGACAGTTCAGAGTGTTTCTTACTGGTTACTCATTAAAGCGGCTAAATTTCAATCAAGGTAACTTCTGTGTATATTGGTTTATTCGGTATACAGTATTTCAATATCGATTCTTTTTTCCACATTTAAGTACATTTTCAATAGTATAGTCCGGGTGCTACGGTTGAGAAAACTGCAAATCGTGATAAGAATATACCGATTAGTGAGTATCTACTTTATGTTAATACAATGAATTTCAGAGGGGGAGGCATCCCGTAAAGTCGTAGGAATTCAAGATGGCGGCTGTTATTCAAAATGGCGTCATTTTCTGAATTTTCTTATTATCCATCGTACAAATATGTGTTTCAGGTCAATTTAGATCTTTTTAATGTCAATAATTTCGTTTTTAATACTTTCCGCCATAGTTTAATCAGTTTGTCTGTCTGTCTGCTCGCCTTACTATGCTCTAACTCGCTTAAATATCGCCACTCACTTGAATTCTCTCAGGTTGTGATTTAATTTATATATGTTATTGAAGTTTACAATAACATATTCCGAATAAAAATGAAATATATAGGTTTTATAGTCCGTTTACAGGGTCCTCAAAAGAATTCCATTACGTTATTGTCTATTAACCCAGGTTCTACGGTTGAGAAAACTGCAAATAGTGAGAAGAATATACCGATTGGTAAGTATCTACTTTATATTAATACAGTCCATATAAGAGGAGGAGGCATCGCGTAAAGTAGTAGGAATTCAAGATGACGACTGTTATTCAAAATAGCGTCATTTTCTGAATTTTTTTACTATCCGTCATATAAATGTGTGTTTCAGGTCGATTTTGATGTTTTTAACTTCAAAACGCTTAAATTCACTGAGATTGTCATGTAATTTATATATGTAATTGAAGTTTACAATAACATGTTCCGAATAAAAATTCAAGAGTATAGGTTTTATAGTCGGTTTACAGGGCCCTCGAAAGAATTCCATTACGTTATTGTCTATGGGGGAAAACCTTTGCAATGCATTTTAATGATGTTATACTCCCAGAAATAAATTCAAATTGACATACATAAGTGAGATGCACTACAAGATACTTACTATAGAATAAAGTGTGCATAGTATTTATCATTTATTTACAGTGGACACACCAAAAAAAGAATAAGTGCGTTTGTAACTCGTGTATAAATTCTATAAAGATCATCAGTTAAATCAACTGTTATTAGTGGAGCTGCTAGGTATAAAAAAACTGCATTTTGTTTGAAAGATACCCCGAAAGGCCAGTATCTATTTCTTATTAACACAATGCATATTAGAAGTTGAGGCACCATGCAAATTCATAGGAATTCAAGATTGCGGCTGTTATTCAAAATTATTTCCATTTGTATTCCTATACATCATATAAAAGTGTCTATGATATCAATTTCGACATTTTTAGAATGAAAAACCATTATACCATCATATTGTTCCGGAAGACGGCTATAGAAACAGCTCGAAACGTAGAATTTAACTATTAGCTTATTAAAGTTCGTGTTTTGTGTACCATTAAGCAAGGTTGTGTGTCTTTATTTACTATAGTTTATGGTGCAATTGTCCAATATGTGTTAATGAAAAATTCCCTTTATTATACAAGATATTAAAAAAATTTCACGTTACATTTAACGTTAGAGAATATAAAAACTTTACTTTGTATCATCATATTTCTCATATTAGTTTTTGGAGTTGCACAATAATGTGCAAGAAAGTCCAACCTTTCTACAGCCGCACTTATTTTTACAGATTTTGCACATACATTTTACATCAAACACACTTTTATACGATAAATAGTATGAAAATTGCAAGAATTCCAGAAAATGACGCCATTTTGAATAACAGCCACCATCTTGAATTCCTACGAATTGTCGCGATGCATATAAAGTAGATACTCACCAATCGGTATATGGGGCATTCTCACAATATTTTGTCTTTCATGTCCCTGAATAATAATTTTTATTTTAATACACTTTTTTGTGTTTTTTTTTAATTTCATATACTGGGGAACATCCCATTGCATGATTGCATAACAATATCAACGCGATAAATAAGTTTTGGACGATGTTGGGGGTCCAAATACTAGAAAAACTCATCTACCGCTCCGTGTCCCTGATGCTGATTTTTAAGTTGGGAGCTGTCTCTATAAAATTGTTTCAATAGAAGTAATTCGATGTAATTTTTTTCCAAAACTGGAACAATTTTTTTATCTAAATATGTAGCAAAAAATTAACCTGCACACATTTTTAAGGTTCATATTATTTTTTGAAGTCTGTCCCTGGGTTTTTCATCCTTTCCCTCTTGCTAAACTCATACAGAAAATCACTTAAGATGCAGCCACAGAATTGTTTTCAAATTTTTTCTCATGCAGAAGTATGCTAGAGAAAGAACGTATAAAATTCATTGACAGGAAATTTACTGCAGAATTTAAATCAGCATTTAAATATGAATTTCAAGATCGTGCCTCTATTGGTAGTCTTACCGTCCCCAAGGTTTATTCCAGCACCTTTCAAGGTAAATAATAATAATAAAAATTAATTTAACCCAATGTTAACAACTGTTTTTAAAAACCAATGAACATTGTGGCTATCACATAGTCTTAAAATGATTTTTCTAAAAATAGGTGGTAATTTTCCTTACCGTTCCACCCTTACCGTCCCTTTTTTTACCCTTTCGTCCCTTTTTTTCCTATACCATCCCCTTTTTTTTTACCTTACCGTGCCTCTTTAACACCCCTTTAAGACAATGTTATACAAAAATTCTGTATTAAAAGTACTACATTTTTATTATTTCTTATTTGAATGTCCTGTGGGTACTATGCAAATTCATCATAAGTAAAAATTTAGAAGAAAATAAAAAGTTATAAGGGTAAAGTGGTAAGGAAAATTAAACTCGCAAGTTTAATTTAAACCTCAGTTAAATAAAATATTTTTCGCTGCTGACCATTTTTTCTTTATTTTGAATCATTAAGGCATTCGTCTATCAGATTAAAATGTTATTTTAGCAAGTTTAATTTCGCCAGATTTTTTCCCCCAAAAGTCAAAAGATTGTGAGAATGCCCCATATTCTTCTCACGATGTGCAGTTTTCTCAATCGTAGCACCCACACTAATCGACAATAACATAATGGAATTCTTTTGAGGGCCCTGTAAACGGACTATAAAACTTATACACTTCAGTTTTTATTCGGAACATGTTATTGTAAACTTCAGTAACATATATAAATTACAAGAAAATCTGGGTGAATTTAAGCGAGTAGCGATATTTAAGCGAATTAGTTCATGGAATGGCAAGCAGGCAGACATACAAACAAACAAACAATTTGAATTCATAAATTCATTCAACTATGACGGAAAGTATAAAAACGAAATTTTTGACGTTAAAAACATCGAAATCGACCTGAAACACACATTTATATGGTGGATAATAAGAAAATTCAGAAAATGACGCCATTTTGAATAACAGCCGCCATCTTGAATTCCCATGACTTTACGCGATACCTCCCCCTCTAAAATGCATTGTATTAGTATAAAGTAGATACTGACCAATCGGTATATTCTTATCACGATTTGCAGTTTTCACCTTATTTTAGTCGTGTAGCACTCGGACTAGTAGAAAATCTACATAATTGAAAATTGTGGTGAAAACTACCGGATATGGTTTTCATATCTTTGTTAAATTTATTTTTTTTAAGTAAAATTTTACTTACTATATTTAAAGATTAATTTGAATTATTGTAAGTGTGCAAAAAATTAAATAACTAAATATGGACTACATAATAACTGTATGAAATCTTAATGTCGTAGTTAATTTCTTTATTGTAGTTAGTATATCTTAATTATATTAATAAAGCAAATGTTGAATAAACAATGATTTTAGAAATAAAAAATTCTTATTTATTGAGAAGATAATGAAACTAAAAATAATGAAAAATTCTCGGCTCTCTAAAAACCATTTAATCAGAACCTTTGTCTGCCCCCTTTCTCGAAAAATAAATAAATAAATAAATAAAAACTAGTTACCACAGGAAATTACAGAAAACTTTAAGTCTAAGATAAAAATCCAGGTAGAATAATTGTAAAAATTTTAAATTATTAAAGGTATTTTGCAAATGAAATTTGTCATTATTATTTTTCCTTTAAAGTTTGTTTCAGTTGCGAAATATTCGAACAGAATGTGTAAGATTATATTAGTTTACACAAAGCTTAGAATTTAATAATACACAGTCACTATATACTATATATTTTGAATACGAACATTCTTTTTTTATGCACATACAAAACGTGCTACGATGAATAAGGTACCATTCGAAGTGTTTAAACAGGATTTTTATATCTTACATTCAAATATATTCATATCCGCTTGTTTGATTAAAAATTAATGAAAACATATTACACAAATAATCCTAAATATTGCAGTGCGAAAGGTTCATGTGGTGCACTTTTAATTTAATAATAAATATTGTTGTATCTGTATAAATTTGAAAAATATTTTTTATGTTTATTTAAGAATGGTTTGTTTCTAACAAAAACTAAAAAGAAATAAACGGTCAAGTGCGAGTATTACTCGCTCCCAGAGGGTTCCGTACAACAAATATATGAATTATTAACTGTATTATTAAAAAAATTGTTACTAAAGGAAAAATAAGACTTTGTAAAAAACTGCACAACGTAGGGTTTGGTATAGCTGTATATATACTAGAACAAATGGGTAAGTGTGATCACAGATCGCACAGAGGGTTTCGTTTAATATTCCTTTCAAGACACTTTATCCTTTTGAAAAATCTCTTAGTTCTATATTTCGCAACCAGGGGCGCATTCTATTCTAAACAAACCTCTATCCGAACAAAACTCCGTTTTACATACTATCCGTAGATAAATTAGTCGAGGGGATTGGGCCCAAAGCACCGAGATAATTAGGTGCCCCTGGCGGTAAAAAAGTGGAACTAAAATATGTAAGGCTATGGTGCATAATATGAAAGAATGGTCAAAGAGGTGTCGGCAAAAGTTTTAAAAGTGCACCTCGGTTGAAAAGGGCGGAGGTTAGAAAGATTGCTTAAAATACACATGTTAGAGCCCGGAGGAGTAAATAATATGACTTTTTGAAAATTTTATGATTTGTCGTGCAGTCTGAAGTATTCAGCTATACGTATGCAAAAATTCATGTCTCCAACTTAATTAGGGGCTCTCTTAGAAAGAATTGCTTAAAATACATTGTGGTAGCTAAAAGAGTTAAACATAAGACTTTTTCAAAATTTTATGATTTCTCGCCTGGCCTCGGGTCATCTGCTATAAGTAAGCAAAATTTCAAAACTCCAATTTAATAAGGGGCTCAGTTAGAAAGAATTGCTTAAAATACGCATGTAAGAGCCCAAAGGGTTAAATAAACGACTTTTTGAAAATTTTATGATTTGTCGTTTGATGTGAAGTGTACAGCTATAAGTATGCAAAAGTTCACGCCTCCAACCTAATTAGGGGCTCACTTTGAAAGAATAGTTCAAAATACACATGGGCGAGCCCAAAGGGTTAAATGCACGACTTTTTTAAAATTTTATGATTTGTCGTTTGATGTGAGCTGTTCAACTATAAGTATGCAAAATTTCACGTCTCCAACCTAATTAGGGCTCACTTAGAAATAATTGTTTAAATTACACATGTGGGAGCCCAAAGGGTTAAATGTACGACTTTTTCAAAATTTTATAGTTTATCGTTTAATATGATGTGTTCAGCTATAAGCATGCAACATTTCACGCCTCCAACCTAATTCGGGGCTCACTTAGAAAGGATTGTTTAAAATACACATGTGAGACCCCCAAAGGGTTAAATTTACAACTTTTTCAAAATTTTATTGTTTTTCGTTCGATGTGAGATGTTCAGCTATAAGTATGCAAAATTTCCCGCCTTCAACCTAATTAGGGACTCACTTAGAAAGAGTTGTTTAAAATACAAATGTGGGAGACCAAAGGGTTAAATGTGCGAATTTTCAAAGTTTTATGATTTGTCGCATGATGGTGTTCAGCTATAAGTATGCAAAATTTCACGCCTCCAACCTAAATAGTGTCTCACTTAGAAAGATGTTTAAAATACACATTAGGGTGGGTCGAAAAAACCGAAATATTTACAATCGAAATTTAATAGAGCGGAAAAGTTGCCTTTTGTAATAAACAATAAATTCATGAAATATTATACCAATCGGTTAATATCTTTTACCGCCGCAAGGGGGCCAAAGTTTCAAAAAATTGCAAAAAACATGTATTTTTCAATACTTTTTTTTTTAAATTATCTAAACGTACGTATACAATTTTTAATAGGACGCAATAGCTACATGAAGATATAAAAAATGTCCCGCTAAATGTTCATTATGATAAAATCATATCTTTTACTGCCGCAAAGAGACCATATTTAAAAAAAAAAAAAATTGTAAAAATTTCAAATTTTCAGTTTTTCAAAATTTTTATAATATGTCTAGAAGTAAATAAATTTACTTTATATTTATTAATATGTCATAAGTTTTGTTAACTATTTGTCATAGACTGGAAGATAAAAACGGTAATCATTCATTGTTCTTGACGACCGCTTCATCTACTACTGTTTTACTGCATATCAGCAGTTCATATACCACAAATCACAAAAATTATATAAAATGAACAAAATATTTTACCATTTTATTAATTAAAATACAGAGATGTTTAACTTAAACGGATAAAATAAACTTAAAATGAAGAAGTATTTAAAGTAAATGAATTTCATAATATGACTTGCTTTCAAATAAAGCCATTGTTCTTCGAGAGGCCGAAATTGATCATATGTGATCCTCACTCTGTTCTGATCCACAAACTTTACCAGCAATTTAGTGACTAATTTCATTTCTACTGATTGAGTGGGACAAGGAAATTTATAATAGCTGGTATCTTTAATCGAACATTCTAAACTCACCAGCGTTGTTAGATCCTCAGTCGATAGACAAACCGTAACAGGTGGTTTCGTTAGTTTACAGTTTTTCCTTTCGACTAAAGCCATGCAATTTTAAGCTTCAAAGTTCAAGTATGGAATGACGAAATGACGGGACGGATGGCACTATTCGTGTCCACAGAACTTCGTGCTTTGGCAATTTTTAATTTTGGCAATCGGCTGATGCAGTACACTTTCAGGGTGTACTCAATGAGTACATCCTGAAAGTGTACTACATCAGTTGGTTCACAATTAAAATGAATCCATCGTGTTTTTCAGATTCTGTGGACTATAATTAGTAACCCCCGTTACTTGCCATACCATCTACGAAAGATTATACTTCCAGTAATTTCACGAAATACCTGTTTAGCAAACCATGAAAATAGCCTCATTGGAATGATAGCATATGAAGGAGAGGACATCAGGACCCCAGCCATAAAGAAAAGTGCCAAAGCACGAAGTTCTGTGGACACGAATGGTGTTATCCGTCACCTCGTCATTCCAGACTTGAACTTTGAAGCTTAATTTTGTATGGATTTAATCGAGTGGCAAAACTGTAAACTAACGAAACCACTTGTTACGGTTTGTCTAACAACTGATGATCTAACGACGCTGGTGCGTTTAGAATGTTCGATTAAAGATACCAGCTATTATAATTTTCCTTGTCCCATTCCGTCAGAAGAAAGATGCGTGAAATTAGTCTCTGAAGTGCTGGTAAAGTTTGTGGACCAGAACTCCAGAACACAGGGGGATCACATATGATCGATTTCGGCCTCTCGAGGAACAATGGCTTTATTTGGAAGCAAGTCATATAATAAAATTAAATTATTTAAATACTTCTTCATTTTAAGTTTATTTAATCCGTTTCGGTTAAACATCTCTGATGTTAATTAATAAAATACTAAATTTAATTAATAAAATACTAAAATATTTTGTTCATTATTTATCATTTTTGTGATTTTTCGTATATGAACTGCTGATATGCAGCAAAACAGCAGTAGATGAAGCGATTGTCAAGAAAATGAATGATTACCGTTTTTATTTTCCAGTCTATAACAAATAGTTAACAAAATTTATGCCATATTAATAGATATGAAGAAATTTTATTTACTTGTAAACATATTATAGAAATTAGAAAAATTTAGAAAAAATTAAAATTTGAAATTTTTACGATTTTTTTTTTTTAAATATGATCCCTTTGCGGCAGTAAAAGATATGCCTTAATCATAATGAGTATTTACCGGGACATTTCTTATATCTTCGTGTAGCTATTGCGTCCTATTAGAAATTTAATTCGTACGTTTGGATAATTAAAAAAAAAATATTAAAAAAAACATGTTTTTTTGCGATTTTTGGAATTTTTGCCCCCCCCTTGCGGCGGTAAAAGATATTAACCGATCGGTATAATATTTTGCGTATTTATTCTTTATTACAAAAGGCAACTTTTCCGCTCTATTACATTTCTATTATAAATATTTCGGTTTTTTCGACTCACCCTAATACACATGTGGGAACCCAAAAGGTTAAATGTACGACTCTTTCAAAATTTTATGATTTGTCATTTGATTTGAGGTGTTCAGCTATAAGTATGCAAAATTTCACGCCTCCAACCTAATTAGGGGCTCACTTAGAAAGAATTGTTTAAAATACACGTATGGAAACCCAAAGGGTTAAATGTACGACATTTTCGAAATTTTATGGTTTGTCATTTGATGTGAGGTGCTCAGCTAAAACCATGCAAAATTTCACGCCTCCAACCTAAATAGGGGCTCACTTAGAAAGAATTGTTTAAAATACACATGTGGGAGCCTAAAGAGTTAAATGTACGACTTTTTGAATTTTTTTTTATTTGTCGTTTGATGTGAGGGGTTCAGCTATGAGTATGCAAAATGTCACGCCTCCAACCTAATTAGAGGCTCACTTTGAAAGAATTGTTTAAAATACACATAAGGGAGCCCAAAGGGTTAAATTCACGACTTTTTCAAAATTTTATGATTTGTCATTTGATGTGAGGTCTTCAGCTATAAGTATGCAAAATTTCACGCTTCCAACCTAATTAGGGCTCACTTAGAAAGAATTGTTTAAATTACACATGTGGGAGCCCAAAGGGTTAAATGTACGACTTTTTCAAAATTTTATAGTTTGTCGTTTGATGTGAGGTGTTCAGCTATAAGCATGCAAAATGTTACGACTCCAACCTAATTAGGGGCTCACTTAGAAAGGATTGTTTAAAATACACATGTGAGACCCCAAAGGGTTAAATTTACAACTTTTTCAAAATTTTATGATTTGTCGTATGATGTGTTGTGTTCAGCTATAAGTATGCAAAATTTCAAGTCTCCGACATGTATATTTTCTGAGAATGGGCTCTGTGACGGACAGACAGACGGACGGACGGACAGGCAGACTGAGGAGCGAGACGAATAGGGTTTCGTCAGGTGAACGAAACCCTAAATAATGGTATGAAGTAAACTTTCTTATGATGAATGAGTTATACTTATCTCATATCGCTGTTCAAAAAGTCCACGCAAATTATTAGATTTCCTAATTTAATTCGTGGTTAAAAAAGCGCGTGTCTCCATTTTAATCGACGCATTTGTTAGCAATAAACCGATTAATTAAATGATAATTAATATTTCAGCTTGTAATTAAGATAGGACTTAGATATGGGTATCAATGAAATCAGCGAGAAATTTGACATCGGGATACCAAAAAATTTAATCAAAAAATTTAATATTTAAAAAGTTAAAATTTCGTATTAAAATATGGTATTATGGAAAACCGCAGCGTCGTCATGTCTACCTGCTTTCCCGCCGAATTGAAATCTTTTTATTTCCTTGTCTTTCCTATTAAAGAAATTAAATTTTTATGGATCCATTTTTAGTGGATATTTTAACTTATACACATCGCAGAAATGTGAACTTTATACCAAATGAAAGTAGATTTTTTTCTGCGTCTGTCTATTCCATTTACAAATTTCTCGGACCAATATTTTCTGATATGCAATTTCGCTTTAAAATCTCAACTTCATTTTTCGGCTTAATTTCCTCCGTGGTAACCGTGCATTCGACTGATTTTACTGGCAACCCTTAGGAGAAACACGGATGATTTCGAGAAAGTCCGGTTGAACCTGCTTTAAAAAGGTGGATTGGTTAATTTTAGAAGTTAATTAGCCCATAATTCCGTTAATTACCAACTTTTTAAAAATTTTTATGATTTGCTGTTTGATGTGAGGTGTTCAGCTATAAGTACCCAAAATTTCAAGTGTCTAACATGTATAGTTTCTGTGAACGGGTTCTGTGACGGACAGACAGACAGAGGAGAGAGACGAATAGGGTTTCGTCAGATGAATGAAACCCTAAAAAGTATGAATGGGTATACCATAAAAGTTTAAAGAGATATAAAGCCTAAATAATGTCAAAAATTGTTATTATGTATAACTCTTATTTAAATCTTATCTTATCTGTTTATGATGAACTTAATTTGGTACTGACAATAAAAGTAGTGCGTATTTAAACTTCATTTGATTATATGAAGTAATGATTAAATGGGTTTTTGGTTAAACTAAATTTAGCGTCGTAATAATTTTTAATAATAATATTTTTTTCTTTTTACAGTTTAGCTAAAATAAAACCCTTGTTCAAAGTTTAAATTTGGCATTTTGTTAAGCGCGCTTCGAAAGTTTTTCCAGATATGTTTTAAATAAATTTAAAGACACGGGAGGCGCATTGAGAGATCTACTCAATGCGAACTAGTCCATAGAATCTCATAGTATTTATGTGATTAATTCTAATTAAATTAGCCTGTTTTTAACAATTTGAAGTTTATTGCTTTTATACTGCTACTGGGCATTGCATTACACAAATTAATCATTAAAAGTTGTTATCTAGGATTTAAAAGTCGATGGTACATGGAGTACGCCGCCCCTGTCATCATATATGTCCAAGCCGCCCCTGTCATTATATATGTCCAAGCCGCCCCTGTCATTATATATGTCCAAACCGCCCGTGACTTTAAGGGTTAATATCTCGGCTAATTACCGACGATTTTTTTTCTAAAATCATTATTAACAATGCTATTATACTTCTGGTACGATAGGTACCGCCAGCGCTTCCCAACACTTTTGCTGAATGCCCGCAAATCGAAATTTGTGTCTAACGGGAAAATGCGCTTTTCTCCAAAACTATGTGACCTAGGGTAATCGCTATAATTTTCCTGCAAGGTTTAAGTCAACGCCAACTACCTCTAATTTTTTCATAATTTTAGTTTCAGTACATTGGGAAATAGATTGGGGGGGGGGGGGGGCATATTTTTGAACTACATTCTCAACGAGTCTCTGCAAATATAATACCTAAAATTATAAGAAATATATTTTTGAGTTCAGCGTTACGAAAGCTTTCACGCGATGCAAAGAAATTATGTCTTTTCCCAAGCAACTTCATTAGCTCATCTACATTTTTCTAAAAATATTTGTAAATGTTTTATAATCTGTAAATATGTGGGTCAATAGTCTTTATTACTGCCCCAATTTGAACTTTCCACATTTAACACAGAATTTGTGTACAACCTTTTTAAATATAAGTAAGCGGAATCCAGGCTTTTAGTCTTTCCAGCCATGAAAAGCGCGAAAGTTTTAAATATAAATACAAATATGTTATAGTAAGCAAAAGGAAAACTCCATTTAATAACTCCAATATTTTTATTAACCCCTTAGGGACGAGCGTCTTTTACTGAATTTTTAATCTTTTATCACCAGTTTTTTAAAACACAAATTTTTGCCTCATTGAATCGGGAAAATGCTCGGATTAAATAATGCACAATTTACAACAATTTTCTGTTGAGAATAATCACTGATTCTGAGCACCTTAAGCTGAACGAATATCGGTCGCTCGTCCCCAAGGGGTTAAGAGTGGACTTTGAGGGGAGGGAGATAAAATATCAGTATCTACAGCGATAGAAAAAGAAAAGAAATAAGCGAGAGGGGGGAGAGTAACGATGAACAAAGGGTAATTTTACATTGTGGAGACTTTCCTGAACTGGAATTTTACACCAATTTGGGTTCTGGATGAAGCAGAATTAAGGCAATAACATGAAAAATTAAGAAGAAAAATATTTAGATTTTGAACGGGATTAATAAGTTTTCGAATTTTAGTGACAAAATTTTCTAATGCTTTATTTTTTAAAGAGAAGCTTAGAAGGGCATTTAATGGGTTTAAAACTTCTCCCGTACACACAAAAATGTATACAGGCAAAACCCATTGTATTAAGATAAATACATGATAGGTTAAAAATTCCCTGCCGGCCCGGCCTACAGGCGGAGGTACATTTCGAAGTTAAGTATACTTATTTCGCCAACAAAAACTAAATCACGATTAGAGATTTATCCACTTTAACAATTTTATCTGGTCGCTTTTGACGAGTTTTTATTTAGTTTTTTTATAACAGCTGGTTTTATCAGAATCATGTTAAGGAGGTATTCAAAAAAGTACTTTTCCATGCTCAACAACTCTAAATTTTCTGGCACATTTTCAGATTCATTTTTAATTGAAAAAATATGAAACTTGCTCACGTGATTTTTGAAGACATTTATAAGCTACCTGTGTTTTTATTTTTCGTTCAATTACTTAAAACTTGATTTATGAACAATTATTTTCTCAGTAGGACAATATTTTTCGTTTCTAACACAATCGCTTTGGGAAATTCTGTTCAAAATGCCCACTTTGACATCATTTTTTGAAATATATTCTGCCTCTATCAAAAAATCGATCATTGGGGTAAATTATATAGTTTCTGAATAAGAGAATCTACCAATTGGATGCATTTGAGAGCAAAAATGAATTTAAAAATGAGTCAGAAAATAAGCAGTTTGGATTTGAATACACCCTAAATAAGATGATTTTTTTCTTCAACCGCTATGTATTTTTAATTTGTTTTTGCTGTAAGAATTGGTCCTATCAAAACGTTGTCTATATAAATGTTGTAGACAATATTAAGAAGATATATGATAAATTCATGGGGATTTTATATCTTGTGAATTGACAGAGTTATGGATTTTTTCCTTCTTCAACCCCCCCCCTCCCCCTTTTTGTTTTCGTTTTTAATTTTTTTTTTTTTTTTTTTTTTTTTTTTTTTTTTTGCGTTAGGAATTGGTCCTATCAAAAACTTGTGAATATAAAAGTTGTAGATAATATTAAGGAAATTTATAATAAAATTAATTGGATTTGATATCTTGAGAATTGACGAAGTTATGAATTTTTTTCTCCCAAAAGCCCTATTTTTTGCGCCCCTTGAGCCCATTTTTAAGTGGATCAAAAATCTGTGATACATAAATTTTTAGCTCTATTTTTAGAAATAATAAAAACTTTAAACTGATTTGATATGTACAAAAATTAAGAAGTTGTTGAGTTTTTCGGTTTTTACAAAACCCCTACCTATTTCCATCCCCTTGGTCCGATTTTGCACATTAACGAAATTGACCGAGATTTTATACCCCTTGATTTTATGTATCAGTTTGGAAGAGATTTGTGCAGAATTGTGGAAGTTACCGTGTCCAGAAGAAAGTGATGTATATAGATAGATAGATACATAGATAGATAGATAAAGTTTTTTTACTGAGGGTGGTTTTGGGTTCTGGGGGTCATGATCGATGTAGATCTGCAAAAATTTTTCCGAAATTCCAACAGAGGGGAGAATGTAATAGGTAGTATTTCATACGAAATCTACCTAAAAATGGAAGGAAAAACATAAACAGTACCCACCTTATCTCGCCCCTCCACCTCATTAGAAAAAAAAAATTATATATATATATGTTCAAGAACTATTTTAAAACTTTATAATAAAAGTCCATTTCTCAGTGTAAAATAGAATGAATGAAAAGTACGTGTGAAATAATAGCAGACAAGTTCGTGTGTTACATTTTCTAATGTTTCTCAGTCCTATTCTTTTATTGTCATGTTTATCTGTGTTCTAAAAAAAAAGTAACTAACGCTGTCACCGCCGCAATAAATGAATTTTTCGTGACATGGGGTCTTACTTTGGTAGTATTAAGAAATGTACTGCACACAAAAATATGGAAATGGTAGTGTTATAGAGCAATGTTTGATAAATACATTTTTAAATAATAAATAATAAATACGTTATTAAATAAAAAATTTTAAGCGATATTTAATGTTAAAGTTGGTCAAAATCGTTCTATTAAAGAAGTTTTACATTAGCAAAAACTATACATAAGAATTTAATCCTTTTTTTCTAAGGATATACTACATTAGAAGTTTCCGGTGTGCCGGCTGCATTTATTTTTTTTATTATTTGGCTAATTTTTTTGAGGGCTTATTTCCATTAAAATGCAAATTTGCAGCTTTTTGAGAGATTATTTTTTACATGTTTTAGAAAAGATTACAACTTTAAATTATTGCCAATTGTAAAACAGCGCAAACAGTAATATTTCCTTCAAAACAAAAATATATTTATTTACATGGGACTATTATAAACAGGAAAAAAAACTTTCAAATTAGAATTAAATGATTATGTATTAAAAGCAGGAAAATATTGAAAATTACGTCATAAAATCTATATTTAGTACATGTGAATATTAAGAGAGAAAGAAAATTTTAAGATAATAAATCTATTAATCTGTGTTAAGTATCTTAATTGGAGGAAATTATCTCCTATTTAAAATGACAAAATAATAATATTGTAAAACTGTTTAAATTTAAAAATATATTTACACGAGACATTTATTTCATATTTGGAGATAATATTTTTAACTATTGTTGTGAATTTTAAGAAAGCGCAAATATTAAAACTTTTGTGAAAATTATATCAGATATAAAGCGATATATTTAAAATGTCTTATTTAAAACAATTTTCTTATATCGTTGTTAGAAAAATACCAGGAGGATAAGACTCTGTTTACATAGTTCATTTTATATTACCCCCCTCCCTTTTTTTTTCAAATGTTTAACTTATCTTATTTAATCAAACATGAAAACAGTCAGTAGTTGTCTAACAGCAGCTGATCCGGCCTTAAAATTCCGCAATCATAAAGAAGTGACTAGAAATCTATTTACAAGGAGATCGCCACTGATTTTTTAAATTATAGTTCAGTTCTGCAATCTTTTTACAGCCGATCAAATTAGCGTGTTTCTAGAGTTTGCGATGTCTCAATGGGGATTGTCGAGCGTAGCTCGTAGATGACAGTAGGGGGCAAAGCCTCCTTAGTATACTAAAACATGCTTTCTAAACATTTAAGCCTATTAAAAAAAATCCGCTTAATAACGAGAAACTTTCTGACTCATGTTTAAACATAAAAGTGTCAATACTTACGGGCATGGTTATTGAAGCGATATGGAATTGTACAATTCTTTCCGATAAATAAAAAACGCCTCGAATTAAACGATTTTTATCCCATAACGACATTTGGCTGCCTTGTATGAAAATTTAGTTCAAAATGCCAACTTTAACAGCCTTTTCTGAATAATCCTCTGCTTTTATCGAAAAATGGAAAAAAAATTAGATTTCTTAGTTTCTGAAAAAGAGCAGCTGCCAATCGCATGCCTTTACATACAAAAACGAATTCGGGAATGCGTTATAAAGCTGTCAATTTTGATTTAAGAATATTAAAAAGATTCTTAAATAGTGGGTAACTTTAATAATATTAAAAAACCATCTAGAAATTCCGGGTTAAATGCCAGTCCAGAGTGTTTATATTGTGCAGTTAAAAATTGTCTCTTATCTATCCAGAATTTCTGTATGCATTACAGGGCCGAAACTAGCCTTTTTTGCGTCCGGGGCAAACATGAATTTTACCCCCACCCTTTCTTCCTCAAAGTATATTTACAAAGAGAATTTTACTAATTTTCTAATGGCCGACTTATTTTAAAATTTAAAATATGTAATCATAAAATATGTAATATTGAACTACGAAAATTGAATGTGACGTTTGTTACAATTATAGTTCGTTCACATAAAAGAATTCACATTTATTACCGGCTATTTACAGTGTTTGCTTATACAGTAGAGTTCCGATTATCCGAGTCCCGCTTAACCGAGTTTCCGCTTTAACCGAGTTATTTTCTTCTGATGGACTGATGGCTTTCATAATAAATGAAAGCCATGAGTCCATCAGAAGAAAATGATCGATTCCAAAGGTATAATCTTTCATTTGGCGCCCCTTGCCTGTGGCGCCCGGGGCACATGCCCCCCTCTGCCCCCCCCCCTATACTTACGGCCCTGATGTATTAAACTTATCATATGAATAAACAACAATAACAAACAAAATAATGGGATATTTTTTCTATGCTCCTTTCTGCCAGCATTAGATTAAACATTTCAAAAATCTTAAAGGTAATATTCTTTAATGAAAGCTGAATGCAGTATTTGGATAAACTATCGTCGATTAATTCATAATACAGCCGATCTAGTTGGTGCTTACATAAATAAGAAATGGTAAATGAATTAATAGTTTCCATGCGTATATTCCGTAAGATAATCTTTTTTTCTCAACTCTTTTACTGAAAATACGATAAATCTAATATATATATATATATAACCATTAATTAAACATTACCGATCACCAACAAAAACCGCGATACATATATATCTATTAAACTTTCTGTACAAAAATACCATTGAAGGATAATGACAATGACCAATAATATGAATACATAAACACCACATAATATATATATATATATATATATATATAATGTTTATTATTATTAATGATTATTTGATTATTTTCTATAACATATTTAAATTTCTTGTTATTATCTATATTTGTTTGTTATTAACTATAACATATTTAAAAACGCATTTAATACAAGATTCATAAGTTCTTCAAAGCTGTTTCTCTAACCACTTGGAAATATTTCCCCCCCCCCTAACACGCCGCCGCAAGGCAAGACAAGACATCTGGGGATAATTCTATTTGCTGCTTTTGTTAATGACCGGTGACTGATTACTGACCAGACTATATTTCCGCTAACTATTCGAGCCGAGCATTCAAGTGCAGAATGAGTGGAAAACGGGTTTTAAATACATTCTTTCTTTTATCGCAGTATTTCTTCGAACTATAGGTCCGGTATTTCTAGCAGGATAGACCCATTCAGATGGCTAAATAAAATGTTATTCGCTCAATGAAGAAAAAAAAAATATCTGTAGCAAATCGAATTTTAACAAATTTATATGCGTTTTTATTTAAAAAACTAATATTCCATTGAATACATTTTATTTTAATTCAAATGTTAATATGTGTTTATAATTCTTTTATTTCTTATGATAAAAAACGATGTGTTGATAGTTTAAGCTGACAAAACAATGTCAAGGATTTTAAAAAAAGTAACTAATACTTGTGTGTACCAAGTTATATGAAATCTACGTTACAAATAAATACACCAATGAAAAGTATTTTTTCACAGAGACTAAATATATTATGGTTTCGATTAAAAAAAAAAATATATCTGAAAATAAAAGATAATTTATAGATTTAAAATTCCTGGAAAGCGATATAAATATTTATGGATGAAAATTTTTAAGTATAAATGTTATATACATAAGATAATATACTGACGTGGAAAATTGAACAGTGAAGTTCTTAAATTTAAAATGCAATTTTTTATAAAAATATTAAAGAACATAATATGTTTCCATTTATGCTAATTAATTTTATTATATGCTAAATATATTAGCACTTTTTTGGCTCTTAATGTTCCAGTTCAATATGTATAATTAAGCTCAGAATATCTTTCTTTTAAAAAAATATGTATTAATAACAATTTTTAATGTTGTTTTTATGTCATTCTGTGTAAAAATGCAAGCAAAAAATTAAAATAAATCCAAACTTTTCTAATAAAAAAAACGTGATTTAAATAGTTCTAACATTTTAATCACAATAATACTTTGTTTAAAATTTAAGGTTTAACTGCGTATTCAAATGTAATTCAAAATTAGTTTCTTATATGATTAAAATATCGATTTCTTACACAAAAATAGTTAAGTTAAAATATAAGTTTTATTTTAAAGTTTATGAGTGTAAAAAAAAAAAAAAAAAAAAAAAAAAGGGGAAAAAAAGAATCAAACACGTACATACATAAACATGGGATTGGTTTATCAACTGAAAAAATGTTAAAATCTTATTTGTTTTTCTTTTATATGTGATAAACTTATGTTATGAGAAATATTTCTCTGTGCCTAAATCCAAAATGGCTACCTTTTGGCACATACAGGAAGTTATTTTTAATTTCGGATGAATGTAAAGCTGGTGTTCTTATTCACGCACTATGACATTGAATAGCTCAGGAAATGCTTTCAAAGTGGATATTTTAAAAAGATTTTTCGCATAGAACAAAATTCCTTCTAAAATGTTTTCCCAGCATTTTTATCTTTCCAATACCGTATCTCTGAGAATAGTTGTAGTTGTAAAACCAAAAATATCTTGCTGTAAGATGCGCACACAGCTGTGCACACAGAGATCTTTTAATCCCATTTAATACCCATGACTGTATCTTGTAAGGCATGAAAGAAAATAACAAGGATCCCAATCAGGGCCGAAACTAAGGGGGGGGGGGGGGATATGCTCGAGCGCCAGAACGAAGGGGCGCCAAATGAAGGATTATACCTTTGGAATGGATCATTTTCATTTGATGGTCTGATGTCTTCCATTATAATGGCTGTTTCATAGAATAGGGGGGGGGGGCATATTTTTTTTTTTCTCAAAAAAAATGGCCATTTTTTTATTCATTCTGACCAGAAAATCAGAGTTCTAACTTTTTACGGCTGCTCTTAACCTTTCAAAAAATGGCTATAATAAAAAAAAATGCCATCTCCCCCCCCCCCCCCCATTCTGACCAGCAAATCAGAGTTCTAACTTTTTACGGCTGCTCTTTCATCTTCACCTAACACTTCATTTAAAATGGCTGTTTCATAATAATGGAAACCATCAGTCCATCAGAAGATAATAACTCGGTTAAAGCGGAAACTCGGTTAAGCGGGACTCGGATAATTGGAACTCTACTGTGTATTGCATTTTAATGATCTTTAGAATATTTTTGTTGGTGTTCAAGATCCCCGTGACCTTCCCCTTGGATCTGCCATTGTAGATTACGTAATTCAGTATTACATATTTTAAAATTTAAAATAAGTCGGCTATTAGAAAATCAGTAAAATTCTTTTTGTAAATATACTTTGCGGAAGAGGGAGGAGGGGGGGTGGGGGGAGCGCCAAAATCCATGTTTGCACCGGGTGCAAAAAAGGCTAGTTTCGTCCCTGATACCAATTTCCCATTTCATGAGGGTAATTGGGATCAAACAGGCATTTTTACCTGAAAAAGACACTTTTTACCTGGTAATATGATACATTTAAAATAATTCTTCACACATTTCAAGAGACCAGTACGCACTGAGTAAACTTATACATATCATTAGTATATAGTCCACTTCATTCTCTGGCAATTAATTGTCAAAGTTCAAATTGTTAAAAAAAGTTATCCTAATCACCCCTGCCTCCCCTAATTGTTTTGTCATCTAAATTGTTTTCTCAACGTTTGACCGTAATTTAATAGATTTAAACTGCAAAATTTAATATGGTATTTAACACTCTTTTTTTTTAACTTTTATTAACATTTCTACATTTTAGCTTTTGAAATATTTCACTGTTGCAGTTCCCCTATAATAACTGTGAAGATCAAAATAAAAGGAAAAATTTTCTTTTAATAAAATAACGGAAGCTTTCTTATATTATGAGGTGTTTTACTCTACAGTATGCCTTTTCAGTTGAATCAACTGGATATACAACTTTGATACAAGTTTGCTTATCTTGGAATTCGTGCAGAGATCTGTTGTCTATTATGTTTCGGGGCGGGTTAGTAAAACATGTGCAAAGTGTAAATCATTAAGAGTTCTAAAGTTGGGTTCTAAAGAAAGTGCATGCGCGTATTGGAGATTTGGGGGGAAGTTCTATAGAGAGAATCCTATACTTTGAGATTTTAAAATCATTCTTCTTTTAAAAATTAAGACTATCTAGATTTTTTAATATATGGTTCCTTCTAAAGAAATACTTACAATAATATTTAAAAAGAGATATAACTCGTATAGTCAATGATGTATGTAATAATCCCAATTTTGTATCTCTTGCTTATATAATCTTTTAAATTTATTCCAATGACATTTTCATTTCATTATAATTATCTCGCAAGACTTGCAATAAAGAAATGAGAAAGTATTTTAAATTCAGAAAATAAAGGGATAAATGACTTTTTTTTTTTTATTAATATCCTGATCTCACTTCCAAATTTATATTAATTGCTTTGCAAGTAATTTTGCATTATTATGATTCAAACAATGTGCGTAGATTTTGTGTTGAATTACTCGATTTATGTATGCTCTCATTATCAAATTAAATTTTTTGAATTCCTGAATTCGCTTTGTTTACGATCAAACTTTAATTTACACTCTCTCTGTAATAAAGAGAATAATTTTCGAGAAATGAATAGTATATGGTATTTGAATGCTTAAAAAATAGGTCATTGCAATAAATAAACTAAATTAAATACTCAAAGAAGAAAAGAAAAAGCCTTAACACATTGCTTAAATCAAAACTTTTTTTAAAAGAAATATTTACGCGCATCTTCTTTTTTTCCAATATATTTTGAACTCTAAATATTTTTCTTTTCCTAATAGCACTGAGATTGATGAAATTCTATATTGTTTTATGCATAGAAATTTGCGTAAGGCGCATTCAGAAATTCTACTTTTTAAAATATGAAGTGCTTATTTAAGTCAGTCAATTTACTATTTGTTGAAATATAACTATATTAGGATACTTGAATTTACGGAGCCGTTTTCGAAAGTGATGTTATCCTAATAATATATATATATATTTTAAACCTTTATACATAATAGAAAAAGTGAAAAAATTTCTTTGTAAAGATCGGCCTCAGCTATCCAACACAAAAAACATTTTAAAATATTGAAATGCAAATGAGATACTTTAAAAAAATTGTTACACAGAATTAACATTAGCGATCGGGTATTTTCGCACGAGTGAAGTAGCCTCTTAAGAGGAGGGCTTAATTTCTAACAAAAAAAGTACCGGAACCCTTATATTTTGCGGTGCCGGTACTAACAACTGTACCATTCCCACTCCCTCCCCCTGTCACTCCAATCTGCATATTTATATTTTGTACATTATTTACGAAATTTAAAGCATTTTTTTCTTTAGCAAAATAAACATTTTATTCCAATCTGCATATTTATAATTTGTACATTATTTGCAGAATTTAAGGCATTTTTTTTCTTCTGTAGCAAAATAAAAATTTTAAATATATCTGTCAGCTTATACTATAGCTGTCTACTATTCCATTTTTCCCACTTCTTCCGAATAGCAATCTTTGCCTAATTATAATGTTAATTGCGATTTTTTGTTAATTCTACGATTAAATATAGTAAGGATTATGATTCGGACATAGTGTTAACATATAAAAAAAGAGATAGTTCGTAGCTATGCATTTTTTATGAAAAGATAAATGAAATTTACAGAAATTAATATTTATATGCTGAAGAATAGAACAATGTTTTCAATTTCCTATAAAACTTGCATACCTTAAACTATAATCGATTATTTCCGCATAACAATCTTTTGTGGTGAGTCCCTGAAAATCAGATTAAATTAAAAAATTGACACCATTATTTTAAAGATTAGATGCTTTTATAGACAAAGGGGAAACACTGCTCGATTGCTTTCTGATCGAATAACAATGCATGGCAATTGTATGGGGCATTTTCACAATCTTTTGACTTTCGGGAATAAAAATCTGGTGAAATTAAATTTGCTAAAATAAAGTTTTAATCTGATAGACGAATGCCTTAATGATTCAAAATAAAGAAAAAATGATCAGCAGCGAAAATTTTTTTATTTAACTGAGGTTTGAGTTAAACTTGCGAGTTTAATTTTCCTTACCATTTTACCACTAAAACTTTTTATTTTCTTCTAAATTTTTACTTATAATGAATTTGCATAGTACACACAGGACATTCAAATAAGAAATAATGAAAATGTAGTGTTTTTACTAGAAATTTTTGGTATAACATTGTCTTAAAGGGGTGTTAAAGAAGGGACGGTAATGTAAAAAAGGGGAATGGTATAGGAAAATAGGGACGAAATGGGAAAAAAGGGGACGGTAAGGATGGAACAGCAAGGAAAATTACCACCTATTTTAGGCAGATCATGTTAAGACTAAGTGTTATAAAAAATGTTCATTGATTTTTAGCAACAGTTATTTACATCGCATTAAATAAATTAAAAAAAAAAATTATTTACCTCGAAAAGTGCTGGAATAAGCCTTTGGGGATGATGTGACTACCAATAAAGCCACGATGCTTGAAATTGATATTTAAATGCTGATTTAAATTCTACAGTAAATTTCCTACTAAAGAATTTTATTCATTATTTTTCTAGCATACTTCTGCATGAGAAAAAACTTGAAAAAAAATTCTGTGGTTTCATCTGAAGGGATTTTCTGTATAATTTTAGCAGAGGGATGGTAAGGAATCTAAAACCCAGGGATAGAGTTTAAAAAATAATAACAACCCTAAAAACGCGTGCAGGCTAATTTTTAGCTACTTATTTATATAAAACAATAGTTCCAGTTTTAGAAAAAAATTACATTGAATTATTTTTATTGAAACAATTTTATCCAGACAGCTCCAAACTTAAAAATCAGCATCAGGGACACGGGACGGTATAGGAGTTTTCCAGGTGTTTGGACCCCCAACATCGTCCAAAACATATTTATCTCGTTAATATTGTTGTGCAATCATGCAATGGGATGTTTCCCAGTATATGAAATAAATAAAAAAAAAAAACACAAGAACATGTACTAAAATAAAAATTATTATTCAGGGACATAAAAGTCAAAAGATTGTGAGAATGCCCCGTATCTACTTACAAATGAAAGTAACTTCGTAAAATGTGCAAAGCAGAGGCTTAACATGGACAGCGTTCATGATACAAAGTAATAGAAAAATCACTAACGTAATTTTTATACTTACGTAATAGGAGACAATAAACCTCAAACAAACAAACAACAACAAAAAAAAAACTGATGCTCGTTGGATAAAAACAGAAAATATTCTTTTCAGGTTAGATATCTAAATAATAATAATAATAATAATAATAATAATAATAATAAATGATAATTAAGAAAAAAATCCAACCAATTAAAAATTATCCTACTGTAATAAAAGAAAATCGAACTGAAAGCAAATTCATTTTTCAGTCTCTTGAGTGGAGCCGTATCAATGGAAGGCCGACATAAACTTGCAACTATCACCAGAATAGAAAAACACGATTTCTGTTTTCCTTTCATTCTGATCAAAATGATTCGAAATAGAATATAATACGTAATTTTGAAGGAGGAAATTTTTTTTTTCTATACATGAATAAATAAAATTTCGAATATAAGACAGATTGAGCTCCAAATCCAAAAACTGATATAAAAATTGAGTGCATTTTATCTCCATCTCCTAATGTCACACATAAGTGTTTTGATAAAAAAAATAATGCAAAAACTTGGAGATTGGAAGGAAAGGAAAGGGTAATTTAGGCTTCGGTTTTTCGGAATTACGAGATGGCAAATCATGGTTGGGGGGAAAATGCGCTCCGGAACCCTGCATTTATGAGCTCTGGTGAATTTCGACTAATGTTTAAATATTTACTGAAAACAGAGAAGTGCCAGATTTGGGCTCCGGTTTTTCTCCGACGCAAATTAAACCCTGCAAGAGGCTACTTCAGTCAGGCGAAAACTGTCAGTCAGGCGCTATGTTAATCCAATGGGAGATATTTTTTAATATATCTCGTTTGCATATTTTAATATTTGTGAATGATTTTTTTTTTCATTGGATAGCTGAGATCGATCTCTACATCGGCCGTTTTTTACTTTTTCGCTTTTGTTTTCAGGTATTTTTAATTAGGACCCTTTCACTTTCGGAACTGGCTTAGAAAGTGAAAGCATCATCATAAAAAAATCTGCAAAGAAAATCGAAAAAGTAAAAAATGGCCTTTGTACAGATCGACCTCAGCTATCTATTGAAAAAACACTTAAAAATATTAAAATGCAAACGAAATTATCTTAACTTAAAAAATTTCTCCCATTGGATTAACATTAGCGAACGGGTGTTTTCGCCTGACTGCAGTAGCCTCTTAAAGGATCTCTTCAATGCAGCCATTGAAGAAAAGGGGCTATGTTAAATTTGAAGATTGAGAGGTTTTGAGATATTTGATAAATCGGTAGGTCAAACTTCATACTTGCTCGTCGCAGCTTTTTTTTTTTTTTTTTTTTTTTTTTTTTTTTTTTTTTAACTTGTAATAGAAATATTTTTTTAAATAAATTCCTTTTTAAAAAAAATCACCAATTTAATACACTTAAATCAATTTTATTTGAGCCTACCTTGCTGTGTTAAAAAATCGAATTATAATTCCAATTCTGTTTTGTTAACGATGTATTTTGTAATGAATGTTATCACAGGACTCTAGCGATAACGACTATAAAACAATTGAAAATCCTACTTAGTAATGTCAAAACTATAGGAAGTTAAAAAAAAAAACTTATAGACTTTACGTAACGAAACAAACTGCTGTTTTATATAATTCTAATTTAAGTTTCATACTTTTCAAATTTGTCAGATTTTAATTATATTTATTTATATATTTTTATTCCTGTGTAAACAATTACGGATTCTCTAAAGTTACATTAATTTTTGAAAAGGCCGAAAGCCTGAACTACAAATACAAAATACCTCACGATATTATCTTTTCTACGATTTTATTTATTTATTTGTTTCTGTGCATATGTGTGTCTGACTCTTTCAGTTTTATCGGTGCAAGAGTGTTCTAAAAATAACCCCCCATCCCTCATTTGACAAATTTACATATTTATTTTTAAACATTAAAGCATGACCCGGGTAGGTATATTTATTGAAGTGATTTTGAACTGAACAGCTTTTTTTTTTTTTTTTTTTTTTTTTTTTTTTTCGATAAATGAATTACACCTTGAGTTATAAACGATTGTTTGATCATGGCGACTTTTATCCGCGACTGTCACTTCCGGAAATATAGCTCAAAATGCATGGTAAAACTCTCTGAAAGATTCTCTGCCATTTTATAAAAAAGGGGAAAAAACCTATTTAATAGTTTCTGTATAAGAATGCTTGTCAATATCCTCTTTTATAAATAAAATGGAATTCAAGAATTTGTCATAAATTAAACAGTTTTGATCAACATAAAATAGTTGTAATTTCAATCCCCCCCCCCCCCCCCAAAAAAAAAAAAAAAACTACGTAGAAATTTCAGATTAAACGTCGGAGCAGAATATTTATAGGAGGTTGAAAAATTTAGTTTGTTCGACTTTTCTTCCTATGGGGGAGGGGATGGGAGAGTTTAGATATTTTATTAAAGCTTAACTATACCGCGCCGGTATTAGATTAAGCATTTGAAAAATCTGAAAGGTAATATTCTGTATAGAAAACTAAATGAACTGTTTAAATAAAGTCTGATAATTAATTCTTAATGTAACTGATCTGGTTGATACTCACATAAACAAGTAGAGTGGCATTAATTCATATGTTTTATTCTGATAATCTTTTATTTTCTAAAATTTTTACTGAGAGTACAATAAAGCTAGAAATATTATTAAATATTTTTTTTCCAAAGAAAATAACAAGAGCTCATTAATTTTGTTATTAATAATAGTTTTTTAAAAGGGTTTTGTTCCTTTGTCATAATGTTTCGCTTTACCTGTAACACGTATTTAAACATCGATTTGATAATTGATGCATCTTTAAAAAAAAAAAATTAAGATACAGAAAAAAAGAAACAAGAAAAAAATATCGATTTTCTAATACAGTATAATATATATACATTTTTTTAAGTTGAAATTTATCTGAATATACACTAAAATCGTGTATTATTTTGAAAAAATGTTTCTTTAAAATATGAACTTTTATTTGATTTGCTGGTCTGTTCTAGTTGGATTCGATAATTCATTTATGATCATTTCAGCTTTTTCAACGCAAACGATTCCGAAGTTTATACTGTATGGCTTGTTACTACCGAGTTGCACATGCTTGTTCCTGTCAAAGGCTTAATTAATGACTTGCAGTGGGACATTCTACCTATGTCTGCTTATATTAGATAAAGGGCAGGCGAAAGCAGGTTTTCAATTGCCAAAATATTATTCAGTTTCCCGTTTCTTCAGACGAAGACACTCGCGAGCTAATGCTAACGCTCTGGGAGGTTCTTTTCAAGTATATCGGGTGCATTTCGACTTTTTATTATTATTTTTAATTGAATAGTCTCTATATTCGCCCATTTTATTTTATTTTTGGTGCAATTTTTTTTTTTTTTTTTTTTTTTTTTTTTTTTTTTTTATAAAGTTACTTTTATTTTCGGAACGGGTTCCGAAAGTGAAAGTGTCGTTATAAAAAAAAAGTAAAAATGGGCCTAATGTAAATATCAATTTCAGCTATCAAATGCAAAAACAAACAAACAACAAACAAAAAATATCGAAACGCATTTTCTTTCTTTTTTTTTTCTTTTTTTTTATGAAATATGTAGGCATATGCGTCCTTGAGACCTAACAATGGTATTTATTGGTTAATTGTCTTTGTATTGTGCGATATAAAACTATGTAAATACTGAAACTAAACAACCAATTTTTTAAAAATTTTGTCCATTGATTCCTCTCCTTCTAACTTATTGGATTATAGAACATGCCTTAATCTCTACCCCTGATAATTCAGATCCAGTTCAATAGCCTATTTTGATAGTGTGAAAGCATACACTGTAAAAAAAATCCGACCAGTTTTCCTGTAGGAATCGGAAAAATAGCTGCCCTTATCGTACTGGAAACTTTTCCGACCTAACCCGGAATGAAATCCGTAAAAAAGAGAAATAGTCCATAAAACGGTATTTTACGGATTTTACTCCGATTTTAAGGATTTTATTCCGAGCTGGGTCGGAAATTTTTCCGGTACGATAAGGGCAATTATTTTTCCGATTCCTACTGGAAAACTAATCGCATTTTTTTTTTTTTTTTTTTTTTTTTTTTTTTTTTTTTTACAGTGTATAGATTTGAGAGACCTCAAGTTTATGAATACTTTGACCAGGGCCCTGATTACCTAGGTCTCACTCAATCTAGCCCTCTCGGTGAATACTTATAATCAGTTTAATTTTCCTAAACTATATTGATAGCGTTAAGAGGCTATTCACGCAAGCGAAAACACACGCTCGCTAACGTTATTCTTTTCTTATAAGAGATTTTTTTTTTAATATCTCGTTTGCATTTCAATATTTTAAAAAGATTTCTTTTTTTACATTGAATAACTGAAGTCAATCTCTAGAAAGCCCGTTTTTTACTTTTTCGATTTTGTTTGCAGTTCTTTTTTAATAGGATACTTTCACTTTCGGAACTAGTTTGAAAATTAAAGGTATTCTAAATAACTTCTCCAGTGGTGTACAAAGTTATGCAGCTATCCAATGCAAAATAATAATAATAATAATAATAATAATAATAACAATAATAATGTACAAATATTAAAATGCAAGCGAGATATTTAAAAAAATTCTCTTATAGGAATAACATTAGCGAGCGTGTCGTTCCGCGTGAAAAAAATCAGACTGTAAAAAAAAAAAAAAAAAAAAAAAAAAAAAAAAAAAAAAAAATCAGACAAGTTTTCCTGTAGGAATCGGAAAAATAGTTGCCCTTATCGTACCGGAAAATTTTCCGATCCAGCTCAGAATAAAATCCGAATAAAAAAGGAAATAGTCAATAAAACGGTATTTTACGGACTTTATTCCGATTTTACGGATTTTACTCCGAGCTCGGTCGGAAATTTTTCCGGTACGATAAGGGCAACTATTTTTCCGATTCCTACAGGAAAACTGGTCGTTTTTTTTTTTTTTTTTTTTTTTTTTTTTACAGTATAGTCCCTTAAAAGTGCGGCATAACAAATTAATACTTTTCTGTTTTTACATCATATGTTTTTGAAAATGCCATTAGATATTTATATTTCGATTACCAGTGGACTCTGAATTTCAATAACAAATGTAATACTTTTGCAAACTTTACTTTGTACCTGTAAAAAAGATTTTGCTGAACTAAATTTTCCACACCATGAGAGTTTTAAGAATCTGATTTTAAAAGATTTTTATCAGTTGTTAAAAATACTATATAGATCTGGATTATTTTTTTTAATTATTCATTTTGTATTATCTTAAAAAACGTATTTGACGACACTTTTGAAAACTGCAGTATTTTAATACATGTATTTTTATTCAGGTTTTTTTTTTTCCTGTTTATAAATTAGATATATCTTTGATTATACAGCTAACTGATGGTTAGCATATTCTTTTTTATGGCTCGTTTGACGACTGATTTAATTGATATATAGTGAATTTTATAAAACAGATAATTCTTGTATATATAAATATAAATAATAATAATAAAAAAATTGCTCAGTTCTCAAAGAATCTGAATTAAATATCTGAAATTTTTATAACTGTGTTTGAAAATTTTGTTATTGTGACTGAAAATTTAAGAGTTATTTGTAAATAATCAATGCATACATATGCAATGTTGTTGTTATTAGCGATTAAACAGAAAACGTTATAAGGTATTATTTATTATTATTATTATTATTATTATTATTATTATTTATCTGAGTAATTGTAGTAAAATTTGCATGAATTTTGAAAAATAAAAGATTATGATTCCTATTTTTTTTTTCAAAATTCCTATCATTTCCTATCATTTTGAAAAAAATGATGATTGTGTAACTTACCACCTTTATCATCTGATTTCTTCAATTGTCGAAACAAGGTAACTATTTAAAGTCTTATTCTAATATGCAGTTCCTTTTTAATTATAGACTCAGGGGGGCGGGGGGGGGGAGTTATTAGAAAAAATATTTTAATTCTTATTGGTAATAAACTTTTACGAAAGATCAATTCTTGCTCCAATCCGAATTCCATGAATCTAGGTATAGGGGTAAGAGAAAATGGATTTTATGTGGAATGAACAAGCGACTTAAATGAAAGATTCTTTTCTAATTCTTGTACACTTGTTGGGTAGCCGCCATGCATCTCAGACAAAAATTTATGGTTCTTCGATGAATACAGTACATCTACTACTGATTTTCGAATATTTAAGATTCGCATAAAAAATCAAGAACTCCCCCCCCCCCCCACACACACACACAATCTATAAAAATGCCTCACAGCTACGACCAATATTGACAGAATTTGAAGGTAAATCCCGTTTTGCAGAATAATTTGCATGTATATATATCTAACCTACTATTTCATTACAAAAAAAAAAAAAAAAAAAAAAAACTTAAAAGGAAATGCAACATTTTTAAAATTTTTTATTAGGGGATTTAACTGGACAATGCGGTTACAGAACGTTGGCAGAATCTTACTTTTTAACTGTAATAGATTTCTTATAATTAATATGTTTTTAGATTGCACACTAGCAATTCGAAAAATCATTTTAATTTTAAAATATAAAAATGTATTCAAATAAAGTTTTGAAGTTTATTAAAAGCAATACTTTTGTATCAGCACCAAATTTGATGTTAATATCCGAAACAATCGATAAGGATTTCGTTAATTACAGAAGTATTTTTTCTGATTATTTCAGCGGTTTTAGAGAGTAATTAGATTGCTTGTCTATTAAATTTGTGTTATATTTATATTATTTATAATATTTTTTAGTTATTCATAAAGTTTCAATTTCGTTATGGAATACTATTCGAAAATATATGCTAGACTATTTATATTGTTTCGTGTGTAAATGGGTTAATATTTCGTAATAGGAAAGAATAGTGCAATTCTTTTATGTAATTTTTTTTAATTAATATTACAGTATATACTGTATACACGCATAGCTGTCAACTCGTACGGATTTTTGTTACCACTAAAATTCAATAGTAAATTTTGCCTAATACAATCTATGAAGTTTAACGATTACTTACACTTTAATGAGGTAATAGTCTTAGGGGTATTTTTTAGGGGTATAGGTAAATTTTAGGGGTAACAAAAATCCGTACAAGTTAGCAGCTATGTATACGTTTCCCTTGGTCATATTTTATTTAAAAAATCAGTTTGAACAATTTCAAAGAATAAAAAAAGGCTTTCGACGTGTATAAAATCTATAAATGGATTAACAAATTTTGCTAAAAAGCTGCCTATAGTCAAGCTTAAAACATACTTAAAAAAATCAAGGGAGGCTGCAATTTTTATACTTATTTTAAATCTTCTTTTTTTAGATGCGTTCGTAATTATATAAATATGTAGCACCTATAATCGTCATCTGGCTCGTCCGTCTGACCGCATATAATAGCTCAGAAACTACACAACTGAATGGTTAAAAATTTAGTATGTATAATCGTTGCAGAATTGTGTCGAGTTATATTTCACATTTTTTGAACACCGAATCAAAAATTTAAAAGATATTAATAAAAGTTCTCTTCCTTATATTAAATCCTGTCATACGTAATTAATTTCCTCATATCCTCTGATACGTCATGATTCAATTTTGCCATGGTGATTACGTCAGATTTAAGATGAAATCATATCATTTCCGTATTATTGGATTTAATGTATATAATAAATTTTATATTCATGTATTTTTGCATGAGAGTGCAACAGCTATTGCATCAAAATCTGAATGTTTACAAAACTAGCTATAATACGTCATTTGCCACATTTCACGTACAATTTCCGATTTTCTTTTCTACTAATTTTTTAATTCGTTACCGCAATAACACGTGAACCCTGGGTATAAACATTGTTTGGGTCTCCATTCTTGTGTTGTGTAGTACGTGAAACGTTTGTAATTCTACTCGAATGGTACAATTTAAACTTTGTACCGGCCTATTCACGAAGTTAATTTTATTCATAAATGCACAAAATTTGCATTTATATTTAAACTCAAATTTCAGAAAATGGAATTTTATTTCAAATTTTTCTATTAAAAAGATTCTTAAAATTGGTAAAGATTTTCGCTATAGAGCAGTGTAGAAAAATATGTTTTCGCTTAAGAATTAATTTTAATTAAGGATGTATATGTATAAGTTATTAAAAAAAAAAAAAAAAAAAAAAAAAAAAAAAAAAAAAAAAAAACTGATAAATTCCATGGCACCCGAAATAGTACTATTTAAAAATTACACATGTTTAGATGTAAAAATGTCTTAGTGAAGGTGCAAAAAGGCGCGAGTTTCCAATTGCAGTGCAAAAAGGAAAAAATAAATAAAACAGTGGAACACGCTTATATAACGTTTAATTGCATGTATGATTGGACATTTTTTAGACGTGATTTTCATGATATAGAATTAACCCATAAGTCGCGTTATACCTTTCTTGGGCATTGCGAGGTAGTTTCAAGAAAGTATTAGTTTCTGGAACACAGTAGTGGTGATTAAGAGTTACCTATCTTGTTATTGTACGATATAAAAGTATGTAAACAATGGAACTCAACAGCTAATTTCTTTCAATTCTGCCAACTGACCCCCCCCCCCCCCCCTTTCAAGCTTATGGGATCATGGACCAATGTCCCGTTTGCCGATTCATAATACTGGCCATGTGTACGCTTAAATCACAGTTTAATTGGTCTACCTTATGTTGATAGGGTTAAAAGTGCGACATAATAAATTAATACTAATTTGCTTTTACATTGCGGTCACTTGAAAATAGTAATGAATTTATATTTCGCTTAAAATCGATTCGAAATTCCTTGATAAAGTGTAATAATTTCGCAAATTTTACTTTGTTCTGTACGTGTAAAAAAGTTTTACCACGCTAACTTTCAACAGAATAAAAATAAAACAGTTGCTAAAAATTGTGTGGTTCACGAAAACCTTTTTTTTTTTTTTCATTTTTTTTCATCTGAAAAAGCTTTTTGGCCCACGCTCTTGAAAACCTCAGTATTAATAGGTATATAGTAAAACATTAATGTATTTTAATTCATATCGGGCCCCACTAGCGGCCGAGAGGTTCTGCTCTCGAAGCTGGTAGGCGGGAAGTGCTGGGTTCGAACCCAATCGCGCCCGTCGGCCTAATCGTTCGGAGTTTTCGTGGTTTTCTTCGAACCTTGGATTTCCTAGCGTTAAAACGGGTTAGGTTCCCTTAGAAAGACCCCCCACTAAGGGCACCCCCCCCCCTTAGGTCATATATCCCTCGTGTTGATAATTGGCCGTCATAAACACAACCAACCAACCTTTAATTCATATCGATTTTTCCTCTTTGTTTATATATTAGATATATATCTGATTATATATGTGTGAACAGCTGATTTAAGGGATATGTAACGCGTTTTTTATCATAGATAATTACTGTTATAGATATTATTAATAAGAAATTATCAGTTGTATGGAATCTGAATTAAAATGCATGGAATTTTTATTATTGAGTTAAAAATATTTCGAGATTTTAAATGAAAAATAAAATGATAAATGCATATATGAAAATTGCTGATGTTGGCTATTAAAAAAAAAGTTATGTAAAATTATTAATATTATTTTAAAATCTGAGTAATTACAGTAAAATTTATATGCATTTCATAAAAAATAAAGGGTTATGATTCCTATTTTATTTTCCTTTCTTTAAAAGAATTTCGAAGAATATCTTCTGTAAAGGTAGAAAAAGGCAAAATATTATTTTCTCCTGACCAAAACCCTTTTCAAAATATATGTCTTCGGGCTAAAACTAACCGCTCTTTTGCCTGGAGCGATTGCACCCCATACCTTGACGACATCTGGCCGTGGTCACTCACACTGGAATGCCAGACTTAAAATTTCCTAGAAATGGGCAGGAAACGTAAATAGCCATTTGATAACAGTTGCATCTTACTCCGTGTTTCAGATAGGGGAAAAGTAACATTCAATGTAATGTATTGTATTATGAGTTAATCCATTAATGTTTTTGTTATGTATTAACGTATTTTTCTCTCGCAAAGAATGCACATATTCTATTGCAATACGTATAATTGATTTCAGAATACACTTCCTTTTTTTAAAATATGCCCCAATAACAATTGTAAATGTTGATTTTATAACATTCTGTATTAAAATTTAAGCAGATAATTAAAATTAGACTTAAACTTTCATAATAAAGGTCTGATATATATACATATATATATATATATATATATATATATATATATATATATATATATATATATATATATATATATATATATATATATATATATATATATATTATAAAATATTTAACTTTAAAAAACGCGATTTTTCTAATGAAAAATAAATACGAAACCTTTTAAATATATTTTTAGTAACAAATTAAAAAATACTTTTAATATAATTTCTTATCTTAAAAATGCCATATGAGTTCGTATTTTGTTGGTAAAAAATTCAATGTCAAACTTTTGAAAGCATCAGTATTAAACAGACGATGTTTATTTAGTCAATACCAGAAAAATAAAATTAAACAATAAAAAGTTTAATTAGCATTTTGTTTTAATAACACATATATGGGGTAATATTAAAATATGAAATTCCGAAATACAAATAACTCCAAATTTGATTTTAGGATAGAAGATTTAGATCGTAATTTTATAATATTAATGAATAATGACACAAACGCCATAAAAATTAAACAATATAGAGTGATTAAAAAAAAAAAAAAAAATAAGATCTGGCAAACTTTAAGAAATGGTAGCCCACGCCACAACAAACTATTTTTTATATAGGAAGCCAAGGTCGAATAATATTTTCTATTGTCAAAAATACAGTGTGTCTCTCTCCCAGCACCACAGGAACTCCATTTGGCGCCCGGGGCGGAAGAGCTTGTTACATACCATTGCCGCATAATGATAATAACTGGCAAAAAAAAAAAAAAGCAAATATTTCGGATTGACCATCGGTCAGGAATGTTTATATGGGGTTGAAAATTTTATCTTATTGGTTCTACATTTTTTCATTTGGAGGGGGGTCGTGTCGTTATTTTATTAAGGCTCTCAACTACTCCGCTCAACAAGCGCAAACAGTTTTGACACATTTACAAATTCATTTTTTAACGGAAAAATATAAAATTGGAAGGCCTGACTATGGAAGCGATTTGGAAACGAACTGTGTTTTCCATTTTTTGTTAAATAAATTACCTATTGAGTTATAAACGATTTTGATCACGTAACAAAGACCTTTTTCTCCCTTCGCTGACTGGTTTTCTGCTTTCTTCGGGAACTTCGGTTCAAAATGCCCACTTTCACACTATTTTCTGAAAGATCTATTGCGTTTGCAAAAAAAACGGGAAAAACAGTTCGATTATATTGTTTTTGATCAACAAAAATTGCTAGTTTCATGCATTTCCGAACAAAAATAAATTAAAACTTATGTCATAAACTTGCCCTTTTGGATTTGAGAACAGCCTTAAGACTTAACAAGCATTAATACGGGTTAGGTTCCCTTAGAAAGACCCCCACGAAGGGCACTCCCCCCCTGAGGGTCTATATCACTCGTGTTGATAATTGGCCGTCATAAACACAATCAACCAACCTTAAGACTTAACTATGATGGTATTGCATTGAGCATTTCAAAAACCTTAAAGGTAATATCTTCTATTCTTTCTTTATAAAAAGATATCTATTCTTTATAGAAATCTAAATAAATATTTTAAATAAGCTTTGATAATTAATGCGTAATGAAACCGATCTCATTCATACTCACATAAACATGTGGGAGGGCTACTTCATTCACACGAAATGACCCGCTTGCTACTGCTAATCCAATGGAAGAAATTTATAAAGGTATCTTGTTTGCATTTCAATACTTTTTAAATGATTTTTTTTTTCTGCATTAGATAGCTGAAATCGATCTGTACAAAGGCCGTTTTTTATTTTTTAGTATCTTTTTATTTATTTTTAGCTCACAGGCTGTCAAAGCCTGAGAGCCTATGTGCCCGCCTGTTCTGTATTGTATGTACGTATGTACGTAAGTAACGCGATAACTCTTGATAGAAATATCCGATTTGCTTCAATTTTATTTTCCAGGCTCATTTTGATAAGGCGCTTCCCTGATTAGTTATGGGGGTTAATTGTTTAAGGATAAAGGGGGAAAAGGGGGTTAGTGCCCCCCTTAATTTAGATAAATGGGTTTTTCATGCAGAATTGTCCGATTTGCTTCAAATTTGGTATACCCGTTTATTCTGATAAGGAGCTTCCCTGATTAATTTGGAAGTCCATTACTTAAGTATAAAGGGGGTAGGGGGGCTACCCCCCTTAATTTATATAAATGGGTTTTTCATGTAGAATTGTTCGATTTGCTCCAAATTTGGTATACCAGTTCATTTTGATAAGGCGCTTCCCTGATTAGTTTTGGGGGTTCATTGTTTAAGGATAAAGGGGGGAAAAGAGGGGTTAGTCACCCCCTTAATTTAGATAAATGGGTTTTTCATGCAGAAATATTCGATTTGCTCCAAATTTGGTATATCGGTTTATTATGTTGAGGAGCTTCGCTGAAAGTTCATTACTTAAGTATAAAGAGGGGAAAGGGTAGGCTACCCCCCTTAATTTAGATAAATGGGTTTTTCATGTAGAATTGTTCAATTTGCACCAAATTTGGTACACCAGTTTATTATGTTAAGGAGCTGCTTTGATTAGATTTGGGGGTTCATTGCTTAAGGATAAAGGGGGAAAAGGGAGCTGATTCCCCACCTAATTTAAATAAATGGGTTTTTCATGCAGAAATATTCGATTTGCTACAAATTTGGTATACCGGTTTATTATGTTAAGGAACTTCCCTGATTAGGTTTGGGAGTTCATTACTTAAGTATAAAGGGGGAAAAGGGGACTAGCCCCCCTTAATTTAGATAAATGGGTTTATATAGAATTGTTCGATTTGCTCCAAATTTGGTATGCCGTTTTATTGTGTTAAGGAGCTTCCCTGATTAGATTTGGAGGTTCAGTAGTGAAGTATAAAGGGAGAAAAGGGGGTCAAGATCCCCCCCCCCCTTAATTTAGATAAATGAGTTTTTTATGCAGAGTTATTCGATTAGCTCCAAAGTTAATATACCGGTATATTATGTTAAGAAGGTGCCTTGATTAGATGTGGAGGATTATTGATTAAGTATAAAAGGGGACGGAGGCTAGTCACCCCTTAATTTAGATAAATGGGTTTTTCATGCAGAATTATTCAATTTACTTCAAATTTGATATACCAGTTTATTCCGATATGGCGCTTCCTTCATTTGATTTGGAGGTTCATTGGTTAAGTATATAGGGGGGAAACTGGTCTAATCCCTCTTCATTTATTTTTTGAGTGACACTATTCTTTGAAATAAGACTATAATAACAATTAGTGTGAATAGCCTGTGAGCTCAATGCCATCAGTTTAACTGCGCACTTTTCTTTTTCTTCTTTTTTTTTTATGAGGATGCTTTCATTTTCAAAACTGGTTCCGAAAATGAAAGTGTCCGTATTAAAAATACCTGTAAACAAAATCGAAAAAGTGAAAAACTGTCTTTGTACAGATCGATTTGATATACCCAATGCAAAAAAAAAAAAAAAAAAAAAAAAATCATTTAAAAATATTGAAATGCGAACGAGATACATTTATAAATTTCGCTCATAGAATTAGCATTAGCGAGCGGGTCTTTTCGCTTGACTGAAGTAGCGTCCTAATGAATCGGTTCCATTTCTGATAATCCTTTTATTTCTGAACTTTTTACTGAGAATATGATAAAGTTGAAAATATTCTTACATTTTTATTTTTTTTTTTTTGAAAGAAAATAAATAAACCCTTTAATTGTATTAATAAAAATAATAATAATTTAAAATGTCGTATTCCTTTATCATAATGTTTCGCTTTATCTGTTACACATATTTAAACATTCGTTAGATAATCGATGCATGTCGACAAGAACAAGAAAAACTGTCGATTTTCTAATATTTATTTTTAAAGTTGAAGTTTATCTGAATATATAATAAAATCCTGTATTATTTTAATAAAATTTTACCAGAAAAAAAAAAAAAAAACAAATAATAAAAAGTTTAACAATAATTTTCTTAAGAGCTTATACGAGTCACACAAAGAAACTTGAAAGAAAATGTTAAACCTATGGGTGAAACTTAAGCAGAAATCTTTACAGAAGTCGTTATATATATACAGGGTGTCCACGTATAACCTAACCGACCTTTATTTTTGCAACCGTTGGTCCTAGATGCATACTTCCGATTACAAAAGTGGTCAAAATCAGGTTCAGAGTTAAGATAAAAAACAGTTTGAAGCGAAAAAACAATTTAGTGAAGAATTACAGAATCTAAAATTTTATACGGTCCCCGGTCCTATAAGTTATATTTAGTAAAATTTTCCTGTTACATTGACTAGTAAATCAAAAAGAGTCCCGTTATTCTACGATTAAAATTGACCGAGTAATAGCTGTTTAAAGTTGGAGAATATTTTTGCTGCAAATTAGGGGTAATTCATAAATTTACTAGAAATATAATTTCGTCAGATATATTAAAGAAATGGTTGAAAGTAAAATTAGCATTGCAATATAAATTTGAAATCTTTAATCATTCTGACATATTACTGCAAAATATACAATTTGTACTGAACATATAAGAGGATAAAAATAACAGAATTTTTGTTAAATAAACGGACGAAAAACAACAGCCTTAATTCTTTAAAAAATATACTTATTTTTAAATGCCGCTAGATTACACTGTCTTTCAAATTTTGGGTTGTGCATGTTTTTTAGCTTTTGAAAATTGATTTTTATGTATTTTTTAGCGCTGAATCCGAAAATGACCTTCATTTTAAACCATCACGTCAGGATTTTTCTCAAATTGCAAATTTCAAAGTTAAAAAGCTCAAAGTTAAAATTGATCCCCCCTCCCCTCCCAACCTCATCGGACCCCTGAGCTGTTTGGCTGTAAAAAACACAGTATAAGACAAAAAATTGAATAAATTATTGAATTAAATAAAATTAAACTCAATAAAAAAGTTTTACATCTATTTTATAGTATCAGATTTTTCGCCTTGAAATTTACGATTTCCGAAAAATCCAGACATGATGAAATTAAGCAAATTAAGCAAGCAACTGTAAACAAAAGATCTGGCTAAAATTCTGTTCGAGTTTATTAATATTTTACTAATTTAAAAACAAAAGAATATTTTTTGCATAAGTTACTTTATTTTTTTTTATTTATAGGTAACATAATTTAAATAATATTAATCAGTGGTTAACTACTACAGATTAACATTTGTCAATTAAAAATATTCACCAATTACTTACATTTTTCTACGTACCAATAGCGTCAATTAAGTACCATTTTAATCAAATGTAAGTAAATTATTAAGCATGAATATCTTTATATCATAACGCTTTCATCTCCATTGCAAATATTATATTTTCGATATATTTTCACCAACCAGCAAAGCCCCCTCCCTCCCCCCCCCCCCCCGTATGCAAAGGATATACATCCTTTCATGTCGCATAAAAAAGACACCATTCTACAATTATTGCGCCGAATTAAACAAGCAACCGTCTTCAAAAGACTTACCTAAAGAATTTGTTGATGCCATATGTCGCCAATGACATATATTTTAATATTTTAAACAAAATTTAATATTTGTTCACAAAATTTATTAAAAAAAGAGTCAATTTTCTTTCAAAGACAACATTAATTAAATCGTATTAATCAATCATTAACTAACCGCAGTCAATAAGTCAATTATTTACTACTTGTCAATAATAATCATTTATTACTACCCATAACTAATAATAGCGTCAATTAAGTACTATTTTAATTACCAATAGCAGATGATTAAGCATGAATAACTCGAAATCATAACGATTTCATCCCTATTGCTTAAAACATCCTTTCGAAAAATTGGCATTGTCCTTCAAACGCTTCAATAACATTATACACTTTGTCAGGCAATTCATTGAATAATAGAGTAACCACCCAGGACATCTTAGTTCGAGATTAAGTTACTCGGGTTGAGTGTGTAAAATTTCAAAACGAGTAACACTCGAGTTACTCTAAATAATTGTACTTTACTCCCACAAACTTTTCGCTCTAAAAAATACAAATTTTCTTCGAATGAAATTTTTTTGGTGTTCATATGTATATTTTGCATATCTTAACATTCTATAACAATATTTAAATGCTATTAATAAAATTTCGGTGGGTATTCCAAACGTCGGTAAAAAGTTTAGTTATTGACGAGGGCGGGTAGGACGGTATGTGTGTATTAGTGTGTGTGTGATTGAGTAAATGAGCGTGTTAGTTTGTGTGTGTGTGATTGAGTGAGTGTGTTAGTGTGTGTTATTGAGTAAGTGAGTGTGTGATTGAGTGAGTGTGTTAGTGTGTGTTATTGAGTAAGTGAGTGTGTAAGTGTGCTTGATTGAGCAAGTCAGTGTGTTAATGTGTGTGACTGAGTAAGTGAGTGTATGTGTGTTTGTGTGCGTGAGTGAATATGATTGAGTGTGCGTGCGTACGTGAGTGAGTGAGTGAACATAACTCCCGATCGAGTTCCCACTTTACGAATATGTTATAACCACTGTCGCAAGAACAGTATGTAGATTTTCGTAAAAATCGTCTGGCAGATTAGGTATTTAATCGATTGTTAAACCATTTTGCAACCGATTCTATAGGTAAAATCTTGAAGGAAACGTGACAGAGTACGTGTGATAAATTATTGCAGTGATTTAATCAAGCCAAAGAAAAAAAAAACGCACTCTTCTATACATTTGCTCAAACTTTTACATGAATAATAATAATTTTAAAAAAATGAAAATATGTGTTTCCTTCCAGAAGTAATTTTATGCCTATTGAAATACAGATATTTAAAAATGTCATTTTTCTTTTTAAAAGTTTTAACAAGATCATACCCTAAAAGCTCACCAAAAAATCATTTAGTTCTCATTAAAAATTGTCTGGGAAAAAAAAAAAAAAAAAAAAAAAAAAAAAAAAACAGTACTATTGATGATAATCAGACATTGAAAAATCTACAGCAAAAGTATAATATATATATAATATAGTAATAAATATTGCGGCGATCTAATAAAGCCAAAAAGAAAAAATAAGACATATATACATTTGCTCAAACCTTTATATGAATGAAAATATCGGTTTAAATCCAGAAGTAATTTTATGCCCATTAAAATATGGATATTTAAAAATGACATTTTTTTTAAATTTTTTTTTAATTTTTTAACAAGGTCATATCATAAAAGCACACCAAAAACCATTTACTTGTCATTAAAAATTCTCTGGAGAAAAAAATGCTATTGGTGATAACCCGAAATTGAAAAATCTACAGCAAAAAACTGTAAAAGTTAAAATTTAATTCGTAAAAACAGTTATGGTGGCTAGTTTAATTTAAATGAAAAGAAAAGAAAAAATAATAAGTTTTAAGAGAATTTAGCATTACAAATAAAAAATTATGGTTGGGATTATAGTATCAGTGAGTGCCAAGTCTGGACCTGCTGGGACTTGTAAATAATCAGGCAATACCAGTAATAATAAAATAAAAAAACATTGTTTGACGTTTGATATATAAAATTTAAAATTAAAAAAATATATTACAATTCATCAGACATACAAGTAAAAGTTACATAAACCTAAAACAATAAATGTAAAACATAAATCTAATTACATAAAAGTAAATGTTATTGCAATGATGAGGGGCTAAAACTTAACCCGAAACGTTTGCATTTTTAATCATATATGTATTTATGTACAATCGTGGAAAAAAAAAGTAAACACCCCCCATTAACTCCTGAACAAATTATCGTAGAAGAAAGTTACTGGTACCGAACGATTAGAAATAAAGTCTACTTTTAAATGATATAGATAAAATTTTCTTAGGGGGGCATCTACATATTAAAACGAACCTTAACTTTGTTTTTTTCAATAGCAGTACATAATTCTGACATCATAAATGAACTCTACACCCTTCAATTAGCCTAAAAACGAATTTTTATGCAATTCGTATACCATAAGTTTCTGAGAAATTAATTATTTTAAAACGAGCGTATTTTAAGGGCTGTATCCAAATTGAAGTTCGGAACTCGTTTGTTATCCGAGAGAGCCCCCATCTTGATCAAGGCACCTTAAGAAGTCAATGAAGTCTGCTAGATTACAGGACAGCAGAAGAAATTTCAAAATATCTAATCACTTCTATTATAGATGGCCCCTTAAACCATCATTTTGCTGTTTTTTAAGCATAATTTGAAAACTACTTGGAAGAAAAATGTGAAATTTTGGATTTTCATAAAGCAGGACTTAATAAATCTAAATCCATCAAAAGAATTGTAGGTTGCAATTCATAATTTTTTCGAATATTAATTTCATAATTCATATAATAAAATCATAAAAATTGCAAATTCAACGTATTTATGTTTGGGTATTTTAGTGTTATTGCTACACAAAAAATTAGCACATTAGGATTATAATTTCAGAAAATATTAATAAAAATATGAAAATGTAATTTAACATTAGAAGCGCTAAATTTTGAATGCTTATAATTCAAAAACTTATCATTCAAATTACTTGAAATTTGGTGTCTAGTCATAGTTTGAACCGAAGATTTGAAATATTTCGTTAAAATTGGGTATTGCTATTGAAAAAAAAATGAAGTTTGGGTTCGTTTTAATACGTAGATACCACCCTAAGCAAATTTTCCACGACTGTAACTTTTACTGGTATGTCTGATGAATTGTAGTATATTTTTTAATTTTTAACACGAGTAATACTTTATTATGAGTACCATACAAATAGTTTATCAAATTCTTGTAGTTATAAAAAATTCTTAAAAGATCTCACATCAGATTTGTGCGAAAAACATTTACAACTTTTCACTTTTACTATAAGTCATAAAACTGTATCGTTTGGGATAATCTTCGAAAAAGAAATGATATCACAAATCGGTTTACTAAAAGTATCAGTAGGCTTACTTAGAGTTTTTAATGTTACACTGAATAGTTCATAGCTGTAGCATTTTATTTTGATAAATTTATCAAATTAAGAAATTGAAATAATAACACACATATATATATATATATATATTACTTAAAATATTTAAATACCACGAGAAAAGTATATTTAAAGACATGTTTTATTTATTACAACATGATATCGGTTTATTGTATTTTTCAAAAACATCTTGAACTTCCTTGGATTTCGTCCTGGCGGTGCCTTTTGAATAATTTGTAGGATTTTTTATACATATATTTTGTTATGTACAAACAAATGAAAACTTAAAATAATAATAATAATAATAATAATACTAGGTATAACAGATATATAAATCAACTGAAGATCTAGTAAATAATATTTTTGTATTTCATTTAAATATTTTTCATAATTTTAAATTAACCGATTTAAATAGATATTTACCACAAACAATTAAAATAATCATACATGGATATAGGAGAGAACGAGGTACAGTGGACCTAAGTACACAGTGGACCACCCCTTATATTTTAATTATTTTTAAATTTTTAAAGCTTTTCTTTTAGGCTAATTGATAACAGTATACTGGATTGATTACTTATAGCCTCAGAACACATTGTTAGCTCAGAATGAACCCTTTTATCCTGACTGGTTGTTTTGAGCTCCTAAAAGTAAAATTTTCCATCATCATACTTTTTTTTTATTGAGTAATTAAAGGTTATGGATAAATAAGATAAAACAACTTTTTTGAAAAGGTAAAAAATTAGTCTATTTAATTTAAAAGTTTATATACTTAAAAGAAAATTTTAAATAATATTTTAATGAGTATGTATTGAACTTCAACATGGGGCACAGTGGATCGCCCACTGCTGGGGTACAGTGATCCGCAATGAATACGCTCCTGTAATGAAGAATTTTCAAAATATTTAATAATTGCTTATTCTCTATAAAAAAAAAAAAAAAAAAATATCGTTTTAAAATAGTTATTTAACTATAAAATAAAGTAAACAAAGAAAAATGACAATTTTTTTTAACCCTACAATGCATAGAGTAGCCATTTGGCAACTTTAAATTTCATGTTATATGTTGTTCAGATTATAATGTAGCTATATGACACTTTAGTTTTCTCCTAAATTATGGACAACAGTTTACATGTGATTTTTAAAATGAGTTTTCTTGTTCAATATAGCAGGGTTTTTTTTTTTTGGGGGGGGGGGGGGGGAGAAGGAGAGAAATGAAAATCATGCATTGTAGAGTTACTAACATATTAAAAAATATTTTGTTTTGTATTTACTGCCTTTGAAAAATATAACTGTAGCCTAATAAGTAATAGATGACCTCACTGGATTGGTTATTTATAGCTTCAGACGAGCACATGGTTAGCTCATAATGAACTATTTTATCCTGACTATTTTGAGCTTCTAATAAATTTTTCATCATCATATTTGTCTTAATGTTTGCTGATTTTTTTGTACTTAATTAATAACTTATTTGCAATCACTCCTGTATCTTACATTGTTATTTTCAAAATAATATAAATTTTTTGATAATTCTTTAGTTTTATGTTTTTTTTTTTTTTTTTAAATGCTACTTGCAAATTTGTATTATTATATTATTTTGCAGGTAAAGAGGAAATAAAAAAGAATTAGATTAATTATAAATAGATTTATATTGTATTTTATACAATAACTAATGGCGGACCACTGTGCCCCAGCATGTGGACCAGCGTACCCCACTCTCGGGCCACACTGGTCCACTTTACGGGTGTGTACATTTTTTTTTTCTTTTTGAAAAATGTATTGGGAACTATGTTCTGCAAAAATTATGAGGCATGTAGAAAGGTTTAAAGAATATTTAAAAATATTTTCAGGTAGATTGGTCTCTCCGTTAAAGAAAAAAAAAATGTTAACTGCAAAATTGGACCCCGGTCTCCCCTATTCCTGATTTTTTATTTTGACAATTCGGAAAATCTCAGCAAATATTTCAGTCTTTAAAAATCAGTACCTGATTTTTCAATTTAATGAAAATGCGTTTCAAACTGTCGAATTTCCCAAAATTCTGGAGCATTTTTAAATTTATTATTATTATTATTTTATTAAATATGTTTTATAAGGTATCAAACAAATTAATTTCATACTTCATATTCAGCTAAAATGCACCCACTCAAATAAATAAATCAATAAATTACATTTAAACTGGTACATATCAAGTTCTAATGAATGACACATCTTTTGCCCTAAGCGGACTTAAATAGTTAGTAAGGCATTTTATATTTTGAGAAGTGTAATAAAAATGTTCAAAGTTGATAAAACGCAAAACAGTAAAAAAGACAAATATATATATATATATATTTATTTATTTATTTATTTATTTATTTATTTATTTATTTACGAAAATCTAGATAATTAATTTTAAAGTAAGTTTGAGGCATCTATAGAATCAAACAAATCAAATATTGCTATTTTAATTACTTGATTTAAAAAGTATATCTATTTTGCTATTGTACTTGGGACCATGATAATTTAATTCAGAAATTTGATTATGTATAAGTTAACTAAACTTTTATTTAACTTATACAAACTTATACATTTTCATTAGCAAGTTTAAATGCGTCACGATTTAATAGTTCAGCTTCAATTATATAGCACATAAGTAATCAGCATTTAGTTTTAGTAATGTTTTATATAAATAAAGTCATCTAGCTTTAAAAGTTTTATTAGTTTCATTGGAATGTTTCCACTGTCCCAAATCTTATATGATCCTTAGAATATAAGATATTGATAATTACTGTTACCAGGAAAATAATAATTTCAGTTACAATTACCAGTTTAGATAAGGTATTTTCGACAGTTGATCTTATTAATACCTTAAAACTTAAAAAAAAAAAAAAAAAAAATAATAATAATAATAATAATAATAATAGAAACGCAAGGCAGAGGTAAGCCTCGTAAGGAAAAAAAATATTGCTGATATTTTAACAATTGTTCCTTTTTATAATATTTAACCATATTACAAATTTATCTTTATAACCGCTTAAATATTATAAACATATTGGCTATCTTATACAATGATAGCAAAAAATCAATTTTTAACTACAAACATGTTTTACATACGACCGTTAGAGTTTTAATTTGTACTTTTAATTAGGTTTAAAAAAGATTTTTTTTCTTTTTTTACAATTAAAATATTTATAATGTTTTTAATATGTACGTATAACGAGTAAAAAATGTATAAAATCTCTCTTTAAGCAAAAACCTAAAGGAGTGATTAAAAAATATAATTTTTATTATAATTTTAAATGTTTTACTCAGTATATGTTACATATTGACCATACAAAATAATAATAATAATAAACACGTATCAGTTTATTAAACAAATAATTAAAAAAAAAAATCCATTAAAACATTTATTTGAAAAAAAAAAAAAAAAAAAGCACTTCTACGTTTTTAACCATAGTAAAAAACTATATTTAAAACAAACAGAATAGGTGCTCATTTTCCAAAGCCTTGCTATTTTGAAATCGGAAAATAATAATAATAATAACGATAATAATAAAATGACATGCAATAATCGTAATTAAAGCATAACAAAATTTCTATTTGCACAATGGTTGTTTAGTATAGAGTATGTGTCACTTAAAGATTCTCAAGAAACCAAAAGAAGGCTAAACAAATATGACCATTAGATGATGGTCAAATTCACATTTAAATCTTTGAGAGAATTTTCAAGAATGCCCCGAGTCTAGAATATTGTACATGGGCTCTTAAATGTGTATTATTTTCTCAATAGAATAAAAACTTAAAAAAAATTTTGGCCACTTTTTCTTTTTTTAATGTAGTGCTAATGTTTATTACAATGAAATGTCCGTTAATATTTTCCATTTGTAGCACATATATATGAATGAGTTGGAACATAAACTCAAAAATGTTTAAGGGATACATGTGAGATCTCGACGGATAAAATGAAGCAATTTTAACACAAAGCTTAAGAGTACGTATTTTATTAAAAATAAAGAAAGAAAGAAAAAAAAATTCTGCAAACTTTAAATTTTAGTATACATATTGTAGTATATATATATAACATGAAAATTAATTATTATTTACATATACAGTTATTAAATTCTCACATGGTACGCTTAGTACACTTTACTCAAAGACTATAAAACCCATCACTTTCAGATTTTTTCTGTTCACTAGGAACAAGGCATTTAATAATGATAGGACAAATAATACATGTCGGTACATTAATATTGAAATTATAAAGGAATGCATTATATAATTTTCCTTTATTTTCAAAAGATTTTGCTAAAAAATTTTACATTTTATTTCTTTCAAAACAACACAAAAACTGTTGTTTCCTATTATAATTAAATGGCATGTTCTTAATAAACATTAAAAAAAAAAAAAAAAATTGAAAGTGGTAGGTTTCTTTGTTTATGTACCAAGACACACTCTAAAAATCAATCGCAGATAAGAAGCAGTAAAACAACTATATTTAATACACATATGCAATTTATATATATATATATATATATATATATATATTCACTTCACTGTTAAAAAAAGAAGAAAAAAACATGGATTGCCCATGCAATTTCCGTGTTTTAAGGGGTTTTTTAATTTAATTTTTTTTTAATAAAATTGATTTTGTGAATACGGTAAACTTTGTCTAAGGCGGAATCGGTCGGGACTGAGAAAATTTTCCGTGGTAGACAATATTCCGGCTTATGCAAAAAAACTCCCCCCCCCCCCAAAAAAAAAAAAAAAAAAAAAATCCCTTTCCGATGACGTTCTTTCATTGATTTTCCTAATTCGAGAATCGGTTGAAAAATGAAATTCTGAAAGAGCCTTTGTCTTTATAAATAAATGAGAAACGCTATTCAATTTCTTAGTACTGCTATAATATATGCGAATAGGATGTTTACACGCACATAAAACAATAAATTTAGAGAATGAGACACAACGGTATCATGTTGTATTTGAGTACAACCTTAAACTATAATATATTGTACTTTAGAAAATATATATGTTGATTAATGTGCATTCTACTAGAAATAATAACTTTTAAATGCAATTTTGTACAGGAAAAAACGGCATAAGCAAGAACTCCTTAAAAATTAAACAGTTTCTGTTCTTTTGAATTAACTTTTTCGAAGTGTTACACAATTTAACTAACATGCTCGACATTGAGTATTTGACAGTTTTAAAGTTTGACAAACAAAATGCCTTTCATTATTAAAATATCCTTTTTTCCGCATTATGCAAAATTTTGGTTTCGCTGAAACCTTAAAATCATTTCCGTTTCCGCGTTAGACAGATTCCGCCTTATGCAGCATGAATTAATGTAATTTTCTATGGGTTTGCCGGGACTTGGAAAATTTTCCGCGGTAGACAGATTTCCGGCTTGCACAGAGTCCGCCTTAGACAGAATTTACTGTATGTCAAAAATCATACGGATTTGATTTGAAAATATGTTTGAAAGGTAATGCTAAATTTTCACCTTTTCTAAAGCTGTGAGATTTATTTTTATTATTACACTAGAAAAGAAAAAAAAATCCGTAAAAACCCGCAAACTGTAGTTGCAGAATACGAAAATTTATTATTTTAGGGTAAAGATTATTATATAAAAAACTTAGCAAAGCATTAAAAATTTAAAGGTATTGTTAAGAATACCACAAGAATATTTTTTACAATGACTTGAAAAATGTTCGAATCTATTTCTTAAAATTACATTTGAATTCGTAAAGAAAATATAGGTACTTTAAAGTATATATATATATAGATATATAAAACCATTATAAATCTATACAAATTATCATCATATATATATATATATATATATAATAAATTTGAAATTACAAATATATGAAGAAATTGATAAAGTTCTAAAGATGATTTAGAAATGAACATATGAAGAAACCAGTATGTAAAATAAGAAACTATGAATGACTCACAGAATCACCAGAGGAGCTTGTGAGTTCATTCATAGGAGATGCGTTATTTCATCCAATTTTGTCGGCATTAAGCCTAAAATGACAAAATTTAGCTCCTTATAACGCAAATATTACAGAAAATAGATTGGATCTGGATTAATAACAATAATGTTTAGAGTTGCCATCTTAAGTCCAAAAAAAAAAATAATAATAATAATAAATAAAAGGAATGAAAATGATTGAAGAAATCAAGAAAATACTTAGATTAACTTTTAGTTAAACTAGAATGAAAAAATAGGAATAAACTTAATAAGTACTGAGTGAATACAAAATAAAATAAAGAAAAGGAATATATATTTCATTATGAGATTTATTTAGGCTATATCTGTTAAAAAATTCGAATAATTTAAATAAGAGTATCATCTTAAGAATATGTTTAAGCATCATTACTAATACTCAAGTCGTAATTGAATTCCTAAAATCGGATTTGAATATTCTTAAAGGAAATATACTCTGATTTATGGCTATTTTTTCAAACCAGCTTCATTTATACCCCACAAAAACCACACACACCTCTTAAGCGAGTCTCGAAATTCAATTAAGAGTATTATCTTAAGAATGTTTATACAATCACTTTAAGAAAACTCGATCGAATTTGAAATCTTAAAATTGGATTTGAGTATTCTTAAAGAAAATATATTTTGATACATGTATATAGAATTATTACTTTTGTTACTATGATTTGAAATTAAGAATGGCGCGGTCTTTAATTCTTTTAAAGATTGTTTTAGATCTTTAAAAGAATTAAATGGCCGTCATTCTTAATTTCAAAGAATTAAATAGGCGTTATTCAAGATCGTATTGATTATTTAAAATCGGATTTGAATATTCTTTAAAAAGTATATGCTGTTTTGTTTTTTTTTGTTTTTTTTTTCTAACCACAGATTCATTTATGCTCCACAAAAACTACCTAATCTTCTTAGGCAAGTCCTAAAATTCAATTGAGAGTATTTATCTTAGAATGTTTTACAATAACTCTAAGAAAACTCAAGTCGAATTTGAATTCTTAAAATTGGATTTGAGTAATTAAATAAATTATACTTTGATAGATTTATATAGTTTTATTATTATAATTATTATTATTGATATTTGAAATCAAGAATGACTGGCATTTAATTCTTTTAAAGATCGTATTGGATCTTTATATTTTTATTTGAATATTCTTAAAGAATATGTATATAAATTAAAAATATGCCATCTTAACATTTGAGATTTGGTCATATTTTGATCAAAGAACTTATTCGCTGTCTTTTGATTTTCAAAGGTATTATATAATATGTATGTATATATATATATATATATATATATATATATATATATATATATATTCTTAACCAGATTAATATTTTTGCAAAAATCACATATCCCTTCTTAAGTGAGCCCCCAAATTCAATTAAGAATATCACCCTAAGAATGTTTTTAGAATTCCAAATTGAATATGAATATTCGTAAAGAAAATGTCTTTTGATACATTTATATAAATATGTTTTGAATTTGAAATCATCAGTAGTCGGCATTTAATTCTTTTTAAAGTTCTTAGCTCGTAATTCGTAGTAAAATAGGCTGTATGTTTATTAAATATAAGATTTTTTTTCTTTCACAAAACTTCAGCGAAAAATAAATAAATAAAATAAAATAATGTTTATATTTGAATATATATATATATATATATATATATATTAAAGCTAGTGTCATGTTAAATTTCTGTAAAAAAAAAAAAAAAAAAAAAAAAAAAAAAAAAAAAGAACTTATCTCTAAAATATATATATAAATATCACTATTTCAAGAAAGAAAACAAGAGCCGGATTTTTTTCATTAAGGATTTTTTTTTATTATTAAAGCAACGTTTTAAATATATATATATATATATATATATATATATATATATATATAACTATAGATAACGTAACATCACAGAAATTTTTAATTATAATTAAATACTTCTTTTTAAATTATTGTCATCACCTAAAGATATTTTCCACTCTAACGAACAGGTACTAATAACCATCCATACAAATTAAAACGTTTAAGTTACAAAATACTTCAAGAAGTAATAGCATTTTATATTCTGGAATACTTGCCATTATCCACAGAATTAAGTGTTAGATTAAATGTTTTTGTAGAAGATGAATTAGTGTACAAAATTGTACAAAGTAATTAGCATTAGTATAAAAATATCTAGGAAATCAGTGGTAAAAGAAAATAAATGTATATAGAATTACATACAAAAATATAACAATGAATAATTACTCTCATTTTATGTATGGTTGACGATTCTGCACCCCCCCCCCCCCCCGCCTCCCCTAGATATAAAATTAACAGATAAATACTAAACATAAACTTTGAAATTAAATTAAATGAAAGAGTGGTTATTAATATTATATTATTATTAAAAATTCTTCTGTGAGAGAAAAGTAAATAAACATTATATTTGGGGAAAGGAGAGATTAAGCAACAATAATTCAAAGAATAATATATATATTAACTTTTTATAGATATTTATCAGTCTACTGAATATATAAAATGTTTGGGAGAAAAAACTATGTAATCAAAATACAATTATGTGTGGAAAAAAAACCAGTTTTGTCAAATTAACGCTCACAATTAGCATCATCAAAATGATCTTGCTATTTCTTGACAATTTTAACTTTGGAAACCCACATTACAAGATATGTAAACAGAGTAAATCAATGCCGCAAATGTAAACAAAAGACAAGCATAATTGATATTTTGTTTATAATTGTATTTTTTTATATGGCCTTTATATATTTTTCATACACAACAAAATGATATTATACTTTTCACACGCTAAAAAAAAATAAAAAATAAAATAAAAAGTAAATAAATAAATCTATGTTACCAGAGAATAAAATAATAATAATAATGGATAGCTTAATTTATTAAAATTGAAAACTATGAATAAATTTCAATATCAAATGGCATTTCATTTCTCAAAGATTTGAAAATCAAATATAAAAATAGTCACTAAATAATTTAACAGAAATAGCTTCTTATAATAGATATATTGCAGTGTAAACATGTTTTGTTTGATTGTCTTACTACATTCAAAAATACAATTGATAAGAAACTTTTTTTTCATATGAAATATGTTAAAAATATTTTACCTATTTATCTCAGTTCTTTCTCCTGTTAGTTTACGTTATGAAAATATTACTTTCACGAGCATGATATTTTGAAATAATTACTCCAGAACATAAAGTTCTCCCTTATTAATTTACAGCATTATGTTATGGAATTGCATATGATGTACATATTTATTTATTTTTTTTTTTTCTTGTAAGCAATTTGAAGTAATCAAAGAATTCAGAATGCAATTCCAATATCTTTATCCCCCCCCCCTTTTTTTTCTGAATGCTTTAAAAAGAATTATTTTAAATAATAGAAAAGCTATTTTCCATTCTTTATATTTTAAAACAACATCTTGTAAAGCAATTTTAATGATTTTTTTACTGTGTTAGCTCTCACATATATATTTTTAACGGATTCATTTTAGGTAATGGAAATGTTATTTCGCGAGCTATGTTTTGAAATAAATATTTCAGAATATAGATCTAAGTAGTTTTCTCCTGCGTTGTTTTTCAGGTTTTTCAAAAAGTCATTACTTCAAATAACGGAAATGTTATGTACATGCGTAATGTTTAGAAATAATTACTTCAAAGTGTAACTCAATTATTTTGCTCTTTCGCTGTGTTTCTCGAATATACTTTTTAAAAGAATTATTTTTTAAAAGGGAAGTATTATTTTATGTATTTAATATTTTAAATGGAGTGGTGAAATTTTTATTTTACATGTATATTTTGGAGTAATTATTTCAGAATACAATTCGAAATATTCTTTCCCAATGTTAAGCTTCTCGAATATACTATATTTTTAAAGCATTATTTTAAATAATGGAAATTTTATTTACATTTTTAGAATAATTACTTCAAAATATAGTTCAAATGATTTTTCTGTTGCATGATTCTCGAATATACTTTTTGAAAGAATTATTTTTAAGACAACAAATATTATTTTATGTTTTTAATATTTTAAGAATTACTAAAAAATAAATTTCAAAATATTTCCCCCTCGTATATCCTATTTCAAAATATTATTTTAAGTGCTGAAAATGTTATTTTACATGTAAGTTTTTAAGTAAATATTTAAGACAAATAAGTTTTTTCCCATGTTATGTATCTCAATGTACTATATTTTTAACATATTATTTTAAATAATGGAAATATTATTTACATGTTTAGAATACATACTTCAAAATATAGTTAGAATTATTTTATATTTTATTATGTTTCGAGAATATATTTAATATTATTTTAGATAAATATTACTTTATGTAGGTATTTAAAATTCTAAAATAATTAAATGCTTTTTCAAAACATTATTTTAAAGGATAATAATGTTATTTAACATGTATATATTTGAAATAATTACTTCGGAATACAATTCAAATAAGTTTTTCCTGTTCTGTGTTTCTGTAATGTACTATATTTCTAAAGCCATTACTTTAAGTAATGCAAATGTTATTGGCATTTTTAGAATAATTACTTCAAAATATAGTTCAAGTGATTTTTCTCTTGCATTATATTTCTCGATTATATTTCTTAAAAGAATTATGTTTAAAAATGCAATTATTTTATGTATTTACTATTTCAAAATAACTGCTACAAAATATATTTTTCAAAACATTAATTTAAGGGATGAATATGTTATTTTACATATATATTTTGAAATAATTATTTCAGAATACAATTAAAATAAGTTTTTACCTATGTTATGTAGCTTGAATTTACTACGTCCTAACGTATAATTATTAATTGTGGAGATGTTATTTAAATGAGTAATATTTTGCAACAATTACTTCAAAACACAATTTAAATTATTTTCCCCACGAATTCTGTTTCATACATATGCGCTAAAAATATTTTAAATAACGGAAATATTAATTTACGTATATAATATTTTAAAAGATTTACATAAAAAATATTTCAAAACGATTTTCCTTGTAATTATATATATATATATATATATTAATATTATTTTTAAGTAATGAAGACGTTATTTTCACTTATTCGAATTATTTTCTCTTATAATCTCGGATGTACTTTTCGAAAAGAATTTAATTACAATGATTTATTATATCCCACGGATGTGAATGAAATATATATATATATATATACTAGTATATATATGTATTACACGTTTAATGACTGAGATTTACATTATTGTAAATCCATGAAAATTTTGATAAATTTCTCGGATTTACTTTGTAAAATAGATGTGCCGATATGTATTTCAAAGATTTTAAGTTACAAATTCAATAGTTATAAACATATCAAATATCTACAGAAATAAATATAAAAGATCATTCGTCATTATACAACTGAATAATACTTCAAGAATAAGATTTGTTTAACTTTGACAATACTTATTAATTGTATTTATGTATTGCTTATTTTGTCATGTTCATAATGAATCAGAGACATGTATTAATTTGAACCGAAGGGAGAAATTGCTTTTAGCAGAACAGGATTTCTTTTTCGTGTAACTTTTTCCATGGCCCTCTTTTCTTTTTTTTTTTTTGGGGGGGGGGGGTTATTAAAATGATACTTGGATGTGCTTTATGATTAAACACATCTCTGAAATTGTGTTTATTATTTTTATTGGGAAAATTTATTACTTTCAATTCATAGAAAAATTGGTTCTAGTCGAACACAAACGCTTTTTGCATTTCGACTATGTCTCAAAAAATATTTTTATCAAATGTAGCTTATATTTAGTGTATTTTAACTAAACAAAATGTCCGAAATTGTGTTTATGATTTCTTATGAAAAAATATATTAGTTTCAACACAAGGAAAAATTCCCTTTTGTAGAACACAAATTCGCTTTCATACCGCTGTCTCAATAAACATCTTCATCAAATATAAACTTATATTTAGATGATGTGCTTTCTAACTAAAAAGATCACTCAAACTGTGTTTGTAATTTTTATTGAGAAAATATATTAGTTCAATTCAAGAGGAGATTGCTTTTTTGTAGAACAAAAATTCGTTTCGTATGACAGTCTTTATAAATATATATATCAAACGTAAAGGAATATTTAGATGTGTGCTTTCTAATTAAAACAAGTCTCTGAAATTGTGTTTCCCTTTTTAATGAGGAAAACATACAGAACTCAAGAAGAAATTGATTTTAGTAGAGCTCAAATTCTTTTTCATATCCATTGTGTCAATAAACATCGTTATAAAATGTAAACAGATATTTAGATGTGCTCAATTAAAAAAAAAAATCTCTGAAATTTTGTCTGTAATTTTTATTGGGGAAAGTGCTTTTAGTCGAACAAATCCTTTTTCGTATTGATGTTTAATAATGACCTTTATCAAATGCAAACTGATATTTAGATGAGCATCTAAATAAATTTCTGAAATTGTGTTTACGATTTTTATTGGGGAAAATATATATTATTTCAACTCAAGAAGAAATTGTTTTTTTGCAGAGCTCAAATTCTTTTTCATATCCATTGTGTCGATAAACATCGTTATAAAATGTATACAGATATTTAGATGTGCTGTCTAATTAAAAAAAAAAAAAAAAAAATCTCTGAAGTTGTGTTTGTAATTTTTATTGGGGAAAATGCTTTTAGTAGAATAAATGTTTTTTCGTATTGATGTTTAATAATGACCTTTATCAAATGCAAACTGATATTTAGATGAGCATCTAAATAAATTTCTGAAATTGTGTTTACGATTTTTATTGGGGAAAATATATATTAATTTCAACTCAAGAAGAAATTGTTTTTTTTTTTTTTTTTTTTGCAGAGCTCAAATTCTTTTTCCTATCAAATGTGTCGATAAATATCGTTATAAAATGTAAACAGATATTTAGATGTGCTCTCTAATTAAAAAAAAAAAAAAAATCTCTGAAATTGTGTTTGTAATTTTTATTGTGGAAAATGCCTTTAGTAGAATAAATATTTTTTCGTATTGATGTTTAATAAAGACCTTTATCAAATGCAAACTGATACTTAGATGAGCATTTTAACTAAACAAATTTCTAAAATTTGTTTACGATTTTTATTGGGGAAAATATGTATTAATTTCAACTCAAGAAGAAATTGCTTTTTTGCAGAGCTCAAATTCTTTTTCATATCCATTGTGTCGATAAACATCTTTATAAAATGTAAACAGATATTTAGATGTGCCCTCTGAGTACATATATATATAGACATATTATATATCTGAAATTGTGTTTATATAATTTTTATTGGAAAAGTGCTTTTTGTAGAACAAATTCTTTTTCGTATTGAGTGTCTTAGTGAACATCTTTATCTATGCAAAATTGTATGTATTTTAACAAAACAAATTTCTGAAATTGTTTATGATTTTTATTGAGAAAGTATAGTTTCAACTCGAGGGAAAATTTCAATATGTAAAACACACGTTCTTTTTTTCCCCGAATTGATTGTCTCAACAAACCTATTTCTCAAATGCATGCTGTCATTTAGATGTGCATATTAACTAGGCCAATTTCTGAAATTATTCCTATGATTTTACTATGGAGAAATGTTGCATATGTAAAATTAAGCGGGCTATAACTGCATATTTGTGCTCATCAGCCTTTTTAACATATCAATTATAAGCATGTTATATTTCTTATGATTCTTTGATGTATTAGTTTTAATTAGTTAGAGATATTTAGCTTTATGATCCTAATTAAATAAAAGTTGACAAAAGAAATTATCCATAGAATATGTATGTCATACAAATATTTTTTTTCAGTGTTTTTGATTTAGCGAGTGATGAACTATATTACGTCAGAGTACATAAAGATAAATTAATCACAAAATATGTTAATTCGATAGCGAATTCAAAAATTCTCAAACGATATTCACAAAAATAAGCGATGAAAAATCTTTGCAGTATATCCTTTCTTTATTATTATTATTTAATTTATGATAAAGATATTTAAACTTAGAAGCTGCACGCAGTCAAATATGCATCCTTCTACCCCAAAAATTTTAATAGATTTCAAGAATGTTCTATTTAAATTCAAATAGCTATTTTTGAATGTCGAAAATCACTATATTTAAGCAAATTGATGCAGCAAAATAAATAGTCACTTTTACAAGTGAAACCGTGACCTAAACGTTATTTAGAGGAAATATAAATATGTTAATTTGTTTTATATTAAAATATACGAGACATCATAATACTGTGCACATTTTTAAATCAATGTTTGTGTGACTTGTTTACGATGACCAGAATAAAATGACTATTTTCGTTAAAACAAAACATGCACCTGTTTTTGAAAAAAGATAAACTTGTCATAGCAATATTTTGGAATGGTTTATTTCCTCGTAAATATTGGTTTGTGATGGTGGTAGTAACACTCGAAAAAAAAAAAGTTACATTCACCAACTTTAATTTTCATTTATTTTAGTTTTATGATGTATTTATGTGCATATTTTATTGAAGTCATTTAAAAAGGGGCGAGTGAGGCTTTTTTTTTCCTGCTCAGAAAAAATGAAAACACAACCCTTTTACACCGGCATGCATCCCAATAGTTTTGATATCTTTTAAGCCACCGATATACGTGAAAAATGTACTCACCACGACGATTTATCTTAAGCCTAAAGTACGGCGATTCCGAGAAGCCCGGTGAACGGCCGAAATTGGGATTATCTGGCGGCACGGTGTGGCACAATCACCGGGGGACAGGAACAAGAGTATCCGCTGCTTAGGAAATTTAGAAAAAAAACAGTCGCACATAAAATTCACTACGAGTATAACATCCATGTTAGATAAGTAACGTAGAAGCCCAAATTAAAGAAGCAGATGCACTATCGACGGAGTCCTTTAAATAGAAGTTAAGCCTAAAGACACTGCCGATGAACTGAGTTGGGTTTGAGAGATGTAAAGTAGCATGCGACGATTTTGGCGCTGCAGTCGTTCATCTCTGCTCGCAGCTCTCTCGTGCTAGGAAAAAACCGCGCCGCTCGCTTACTGCTCCCCGCGGGCTCCGATGTAGAAGAGGAAAAAAAACATGCATTTTTTTTCGCACCCCCTTCCCCTCCAAAACTAAAGAAATACGAAAATTTCCCTCCTGTTTTATTGGTTAAAAAATCGACCGGTAAAAATTTTTTTGCAGTTACCGATTTGCGTCGCACGTACAGCATGTATATGAAGAAGCGAACACCGGTTTCCTGCACATTTTCTGTATTTCTTTTACTGTCCTGAAATTGAGGGAAAAAAATTGTGGGTTATTCGGGTAACAGCATGCACAGAGCGAGAAAAAATTACTAATAAAAAGAAGTTTATTTTTTACTAGCCTATATTTTGAGGGTATGAGCTACGTAACCTTTTTATCGATATGGAAGTACACTTTAACTACAGTGAGGGTTTTTTCTGTCTTTTTTTTTTTTTTTTTTTTTTTCTTTTTAAGAGTACAGAAAAAGGATACGGTTTTATAAGATTCAGTTCGTGGAGATAATGAATGATAATAAATAAAAAGTTTGGTTTGCTTAAAAAGTGGATTTTTTTACATGCAGTTAAAAAAGGTACCTCGTTTTAAGTACATCTTCTAAGAGTAGACAAGAGATGTATATGCAAAAGATATGTCGATCATGGGTGGTGGCGGAACGAAATCCAGAGAGGGTGAGATTTGGGAACAGGTGTGCATGTGGTCCGCTGGTCGAGTTCTATATTAAATGGAGAATCCAAACTTGAAATAAGTTAATCTAAGGTTGTTGTTGTTGTTGTTTTTTTTTTCAAAACAGCCCGTGCAAGAGAAATTTTAAAAACGTATCAACAATAAAGAAATTTAAAAACAAAAATATATTTAACTCAAAAGAGGAATAATTTTTTGCCAGCATTTTTTTCAAAAGTGAGAATTAAAAGAGAAATTTCATTATCTTCAGGGGGGGGGGGGGGGCTGCTGCTGAACACTTTGTTTAAAGATAAATTTTATACACGTGAAAGTAAATAATAAGAAACAGCTTAAATTTCACCTCCATGAGATGTTAAGATCAGTGCTGATTTATCGATGAAAAATTTTTAGTACATAATTCTCTTAATCTTTAATTATCATAAGTGACTAGTCTTTTCTAAGGGAGAATTAAAACAGAAATTCCATTATCTTCAACGTTATGTGTGTGTCTGGGGGGGTGGGGGGGGGGGTGCTACTGAGCACTTTATTTAAGATAAATTTTATATATGTAAAAGTAAATAATAATAAAAGAAAAGGCTTAAATTTCACCTCCACCTTGGCATGTTAAGATTAGTGCTGATTTATAGAAGAAAAATTAGTGACTTGTAAAAGACAAACTTTTTCAAAAGGGAGAATTAAAACAGAAATTTCATTATCTGCAGCGGAATGTGTGTGTGTGGGGTGGGGAGGGGCTCAACCCCTTGTTTAATATACTTTTTATACACGTGAAAGTAAATAATAATAAAAGAGCTTATATTTGACCTCGTTGGGATGTTAAGATCAGTGCTGATTTACCGAAGAAAAATTTCTAATTCATCATTCTCTTAATCTTTAATTATCGAAAGTGGTTTGAAAAGGACACATTTTACTGTTTTTTTTTTTGTTGTTGTTTTTAGAAAATAGAAATTTAGTTCATCATTCTCTTAGTCTTTAATTATCATAAGTGATTTGTAAAGGACAAATTTTACTGTTTTTTGTTGTTGTTGTTGTTGTTTTTTATTTATTTATTTATTTATCAGAAAATTGAAAATTTAGTTCACAATTTTTTTAATCTTTAATTATCATAATTGACTTATAAAAGACAAATTTTATTGCTTTATTTTTGTTGTTGTTGTTGTTTTAGAAAATACAAATTTAGTTCATCATTCTCATAATCTTTAATTATCATAAGTGATTTGTAGGACAAATTTTACTGGGTTTTTTTTTTTTAAAATTTATCAGAAAATGGAAAATTTAGTTCACAATTTTCTTAATCTTTAATTATCATAAGTGACTTATAAAAGACAAATTTTACTGTTTTATTTTTTATTTTTCAAAAAATAGAAAATTTAGTGCATCATTCTCTCAATCTTTAATCATCATAAGTGATTTGCAAAGGACAAATTTTACTTTTTTTTTGCTGTTTTTTTAATTTATCAGAAAATAGAAAATTTAGTTCATCATTCTCCTAATCTTTAACTATCATAAGTGACTTACTTGTAAAGGACAAATTTTACTTTTTTTTTTTTTAAGAAAATAGAAATTTAGTTCATCATCTCTTAATCTTTAATTATCACAATTGATTTGTAAAGGACAAATTTTACGGTTTTTTTTTTTTTTTTTTAATTTATCAGAGAATAGACAAATCAGTTCATCATTTTCTTAATCTTTAATTATCATCAGTGACTTATAAAAGACAAATTTTACTGTTTTATTTTTTTATTTTTCAGAAAATAGAAAATTTAGTTCGCCATTCTCTTAAACTTTAATCATCATAAGTGATTTGCAAAGGACAAATTTTACTTTTTTTTTTTTTTGCTGTTTTTTTAATTTATCAGAAAAGAGAAAATTTAGTTCATTATTCTCTTAATCTTTAATTATCATAAATGACTTACTTTTAAAGGACAAATTTTACTGTTTTTTTTTTTTTTTTTTTTTTTTTTTTTTTTTTAAGAAAATAGAAATTTAGTTTATTATCTCTTAATCTTTAATTATCATAAGTGATTTGAAAGGACAAATTTTATTGTTTTTATTTATGTATTTATTTATCAGAGAATAGTAAATTCTGTTCATCATTTTCTTAATCTTTAATTATCATAAGTGAATTATAAAGACAAATTTTACTGTTTTATTTTTTATTTTTCAGAAAATAGAAAATTTAGTTCATCCTTCTCTTAATCTTTAATCATCATAAGTATTTTATTAGTAATTATCATAAGTAAAGGGCAGATTTTACATTTTTTTTTTTTTTTATCGGAAAATAGAAAATTTAATTCATCATTCTCTTAATCTTTAATTATCATAAGTGACTTGTCAAGGACAAATTTTACTGATTTATTTTTTTTATTATTTATAAGAAAATAAAAATAGAAAATTTAGCTCATAATTCTCTTAATCTTTAATTATCATAAGTAAAGGACAAATTTTACTGTTTTATTTTTCATTAATCAGAAAATAGAAAATTTAGTTAACTAAATTTCAAAATCCAAAGAAGGGCAATGAAGCTTGTAATACGTCCTTGCCGGCGTGTATGTCGATACATATCAAGAATGCATAGAGATAACATAGGCATGTCGACGAATGGAACAATAGATACTTTCTAAAACGATAACATTAAATTATTTTTTCTGATTTTGAGGTAATGAATGAAGTACAATATGCAAACCAAACGCCAGGTACAAAGAAAAGAAATGTTACAAATTATGTTTACAAACTACGATCTTTCCAATTTAGGGAAAGATCAACTGTTTCAATTGACAAGTGAGATAGATAGTTAATTTTTTTACTTTCTTCTATCTTTACAAGAAAAAAGTATTGGATTCGTGAAAATTTTCAACTTCAGGTTTTTGGAGGATTTACACGTTTTAGGGGTCAAAGATCCCGAAAAACATGTTTTTACAAAATCTCTGTTTGTGAGTCTGTATGATATAAATAAAAGAAATTACATTAATTTACAGTATCAGCATAATAATGTAACTTATAATCACATTAATAAAATACAATAATTAACTGTGTTATAATTTAAATTATAATGCAAAAAATATTTGCATTAACAACAATAGATAACAACAATACAACAACAGAGAAATAGAGTGTTGACGTCTGGCTGTTGTGCTTATTATAATTTTATTTTGTATCATGTTCCTATTATTATCTTATGTTGTGCTTTTCGATTAACAATAAAATTGTTATTTTGAATCAGAACAACAATTATATATATATATTTATATATATATATAGAAGGGAATGGGCATAGATTATTCCTGTACTTCAGACGAAAATGTTTATAAGTGCGATTAACATTACAATGTTACACACTTAAGTTCCCCCCACCCCAATCCAGATTTTAACAAGAAGAAGGATTTAAAATCCTCCTTATCTTTAAAATGAAAAACAAGAGAGAGAGAGAGAGAGAGGGGGGGGGGGAGTCTAATATATATCCAGTAACTGGAATCCGTAAGGTAAAAACCAGAAGAAATGAAGAGGAAAAAAAAAATCCGTCGATTGCCAGTACAACTTTTGCATTTTTACGATGAAAAAATTTCCGATGAAAATAATTTCGTGAAAGTATAAAAAAATATGAATTTGAGAATATCTTTAACAGACAATGCTAAATATAAATTTTCTCTGGAACTGTGGAATTTCTTTTTATTATATTACGCTAAAAAAAAAAAAAAAAAAAAAAAAAAAAAAAAAAGTTAAAATTTGGAAATTGTACTGTGAAATAAGAAAATTCTTTTTAGAGTGTATATAAAATAAGTATAAAAGCAAAAATAGTTTGAAAAATGTATTTTTATACGCACTCAATGTTCATCTTGAAAATCACGCACCAATGTTTGACTGCAATTCATGCTTTTCCCCAGAAATTTCCGTTACAATACATTAATTTGGCGTGAGCACTGAACTCGGTTATGATAATTTACTGTTTTTTACACTTGCGAACGTAAAAAAAACAGTAAACTCGCGCAAACAAGTGAATTTATTAAAAAATACATATATTTTGATCTGTTTATTTTCCAAAAGGACATATTATTTAAACTATTTTTTCAGGGTTTCTAAATTGATTTTTCAGCGTCTAATCGAAAATTAATTAATATTTCACCCTTCATTTTTATTTATAACATATTTTCTACTAAAACATTTAATTGATGCAGTTTATGGCAGCCATTTGGCCTATTTTCGCGATCGTGTTTTGGCGCATAATTAAATTCATTATTTTTTCAGCTCCCATTGAATTGTATGCGCATTACAGAGAAAATTTGACAATTTATCGCCTGTGGCGGGCTTACGAAAAAAAAAAAAAGACTTAAAATTGCCGTGTTTACTCGCGTAATAGCATTACCACCTAGAATACAAAGCCTTCTGGCTGGCTGGTTACGTCAGCAGCAAGAGACGAAGAATCTGTATATCACATTGATAAAGTAAAGTTTAATATTGCTATGTTTTTCTACATAAACAACTAATCATTAAAATGACCTAATAATAGAATTGTAAGCTTGATTGTACATCAATAAATTGTTACTGACATATAAAATTAAACTTTATAACTAAAAAATTTTAACATGAAACATATTTATCATCACTTTTTTGCTTGCTGAATTTTCTTGATATCTTGATAAATACTGCTAATTTCAAAAATATCTTTTAAATAAAAGTATTTTTAACTAGATTGTTCATTTTAGAATCAAAAGTTCGGTAATCTGAAAAACAGAGTTTTTTTTTCTTTCTTTCTCTCTCTTGATTTTTTTTTTATTGAAAATGCAGCAAAATTTTTGAATAAATGTGCGTAAATATTATGAATAAATGTTTAAATAACCTTTAATTATTATAAATAAAGCATCACAAAAGAAAAGAAAAGAAAGAAAGAACTAGATTGTTCATTTTAAAATGGATTTTTCGGCGAAAAATAGGATTATTTTCTTTTTTTTTTTTCCTCTTTTGTTGAGAAGGCTGCAAAACCTTCGAAGAAATGTTATTCTTTAATTAATTAAAAATTTAAGCCAATTTGTAAATTTATTAAAAATAACTTTATACCAAAAGACAAAAACTGTTTAAAAAATAACCTGTTTTGTGAGAACAATTTTTATTTTTATTTATTTATTTATTTATTTTTAAAGGAAAAAAATTCTCTTGCAAAATTATTAGATTTTCAATTTATTCAATATTCTAAGATTGTTTATGATTAAATACAATTTTTTTATTTATTTCTGAAAAGTAATATTTAAATATTTTATTGAAAGAGTCTCATTTTGTTCTTTCTTTTGTTTTTAATGAAAGTGGTTCATATTTTCAACTTGTCTTCATTTATTAATTAATTTGTAGAACTAACAAAGTGTTGTTCCCATTAAGTAGGAGGATATTTATTATTATAAAATTAGTCTTTTATTTTGATAAATTCTTAATTTTTTTGTGTGTGTGTGTGTGTATTTATTTAATCACTTTCTTCAAATATTTTTACTTGCTTTTGATAAAGTTGAACATAAATTATCTTAAAATATCTAAGAGCATATAGTAATATTGCTATGGTTATTATTATTATTTCTATAGACCCTTTTTTACAATCCGAAACTAAAATGTTAAATTTTGATTAATTTTGAAAAGCTCTAACAATAGTATTATAGACCTAGAAAATGTTAAATTAAATAAGGCACTAATTAAATAGTTAAAATTTGAATAATATTATGCATTATCTAGGGATGGACGCCATACTTTTTCACTGAGTGATTATTCTTTGTTCTTATTGACCATCCAATCTCCATACAGTCGGCCCCACTTAATCGGGTATCGGAAAATTGCATACCCCGCTTATGCATAGAATGCTGTGGAACAGAAACGTTCCCCATAAGGCTAATGTTAAATATACTCGTTTTATTGCATAACAATTCCCGGTTAATTGCATAAATATCTCCAATCTTGTAGTAGTAATCCGGATTTTATGAATTCCTGTTATAGTGATGAATGGGGAAAAGGGAAGACCTTTTTTGGTAACAATGGTTTGGTTTGTTTTATTTACAATCGAAATGCTGAAATCGTCGTGAAAGATGACTTATCTTAATTCTGGAAACTTATGAGAGTGTTGAATTTGGACAATTGTGTTTTTCTTTTAAAGCTTACCGTACATACACAGTGACTCAAGATGCTGGGGGTACTTTTTGAAAAATTCTGGAATCGGGGGAAAGTAGTATCGAGACGGTCAAGAGAATAAAAGACCAATATTTAGCGCTGGAAGTGGAGAAATGCAATGTCGAGATATGAAAAAAAAAAAAAAAAAAAAAAAATCCTAAAGAATTTTTTGTGTACGCAAAAAAAAAGAGATAAATTGGAAAATAATTGAAAAATAAAAAGAATTTATGGAGAAACTTTTATTTTTAAAGGTAAGATTTAAAAGCAAAAATTTTTTATTTAACTTTCATTTTAATTTTCACATAAATCATAATGAAAAATTAAACCATGTACCGTAAATAGTGTTATAATACCTTATACTTTATTACATATATTGTTATATAGAGAGTAATAATAAATTATTTATTAAAGTTATTAATACAATAGTTTTTAATTTATTAGGTAAATAATTATTGTCCATTAATATTTATCATATCTGTGGTATATAATCAAATGATAACGTATACTGATAACATTAATTGCTGTCCCCGCTTAAATGCATACAATTCAGTGGAACCAACTATATGGAACTAAGCGGGGCCGACTGTATTCGTCTTATATTGACTTTAAACGGTTTCAGAATTGATGTGAGCGCTCCAGGAATTATCACAAAAGATCTGTTTTGCGAAGAAGATATTTTGACGATTTTTTCTGCTTCAAAACGGGAGTGCGACTTTTATGCGAGGGCGACTATTACGTGAGTAAACACGGTAATGTGTTAATTTATAATTCAGTTGTAAAAATATTAAAATGTTGCATTGTCATCAGAAATACATCTGTGAATGTAATTTTTATAATTCTATCATGTTAATAAGTGGGTTGAAAATCTTTTACAAAATTCCATCTTTACAAACAAAAAACAGGTTCAGTTAAATAAAAGAGTGTAAACAACGACATTTAATTAAATTTAAAAAATCAAAAAACCCGACTGCGTAAAAAGCGAACTAATTAATTATTTCTCATCAATGTTAAACTAATTTTTATATTACTTATACCTATTGTTTTTTCATTATTATTTACTTGCATTGATGTCTTTTAAGTTGTATTTAACTGTTAGTTCCTTACAAACACTGTTTTGATGAGGCCTATAGATGTCTATGACGGTTAGTGTTGCAGTAAAGCTAAAGATCCTACCTACACAACTTCCAGGTTTTGTAATATTTAAACGGAGCTTCTGACTGTAAAATAGTCAATGAAACATCGTCTTCATTTTGAAAAACATATTCAGTGACATGCCACTCAATAGGATGCGTAAAAAACTTTTTTCTTGTCTACCACCGTTTTGTATTTTACGGCGCCATTTTAAATTTATAAAAACAAAACCTAGCCTATAACCATTGGACGGTTAAGACGAATTGATAGAGACCTCATTCATTAAAATCCATCCAGCCGTTGGGATGTTTCGAGGGTATAAAGAAATCCACATACCCAGATACGTGTGAAACACATCACCCTTCTTGGCAGTTGGGTAAAAAAAATCATTAAAATAAGTAAATTGTACAGTGAAAATAAGCACATTTTTTTAGAGTGTAAGAATATAAAAAAAAAATCCCAAAGTTTTACCGAAAACGATAGGGTGTACATCAATTGCGCCTACGGTGGGAGGAGATCATATATTGCGCCTACAGCTTCGTCCCCTTCTGTATGAACTGCGCTCGAAGGGGTGAGATAAGCAATCCATCATTTTATTGAGGGTTGCCTTAAAGAGTTCTTTTCCCAAAAAAGTCTTCTGGATGCAAATCCGGGCAGCGAGATTACAATCCAACAAAACTTGAGGGGTTTGGCGAGATAAAACGCTATGAGCCAAGGCGCTAAAATCTTCTCTTTCTACCCTTTCTCCAGTAACCCATTTGTTTACACCGTGGAAGATCAGTTTCAATCCATCTTATTGTTCGTGGAAGAGGATGATGTGAAGAAAGAAACGCGGTTAACTTTCGGATAAAAAAAAAATATGCTAAAACAATTAAGTTCCACGAGTAACATATGATCGCTAATGTCTTAATTAAATATTAAAACACTTGTGAAATAGGTTATTTTAATGTATAAAAGTTATTTTCAAAGTTTATGAAAATCGTCTACACTATCTAAGAGCTAGAAGCCTGTTAGCCTAGAAGGCTGTTATATGCCCTATATTATAGCTATATATTTCACGTTAAAAAAAAAAAAAAAAAAAAAAAGATAAAGATAATTACCCAGTAAAATTTCATGCTCTGCTGCCATTTGTCTTTATGTTCATTAATGATTTGTTAAAAAATTACGAGAAAATGTTTTGCTAATTTAGTTTAAATAGAAAACACATTTGTTCTTTTATTAAGTAAAGTGGAAAAGAAAAACAGCCACAATATGTATGTTAACACTGGTGATTTTTCAAAGTTGTTTTTAAAAAGAAATAATAACATTTAGAGGGCATCTAAAAGTAATACTAAACATTTTTTATAAATGTTGTTATTATTCTTAACTCCATTTATCAGCTAAACTCTATGATACATGAGACAATATTTAAATTATTGCTAAATGCTCAATTGCTGAATATTCAAAGCTTATTTTTTTAATTCTTAATTAATTAAAAGACATTTTTTAAAAATTCCTTTTATTTATAGATCCATACGTGAAGCGAGTTTAAAAAGAGTAAGGTAAGCTGGGGTAACTGGACCCACGAGGTAACTGTGCCATAGACTATTTTTTTTTAAACCGTTGGTGTTTTTTAAGTTTTGGCTTTTGTCAACATTGCACCCCCATCTCTACTTCTTAAAACAACGTGTGTTAACTCAGTTATAACTCTGCCTTTGTTGTGATAGGTTGCCGAAAATTTAGGTTTCTTTTTTTAAAAACAACGTCCATTTGGTTGAACTTCCTCGGCTTTTTATTAAAATACGGTAAGTACTTTTATTAAACAATATTTTTATTTAAAGATTAGACACATAAATACATTAATATTATTAGGAATCTATACATATTTACTTCATGTTTCAAGTGTAAGGTAGGAATTTCAGTTACCCCATACATTTTTCAAAAGTGGGGTAACTGGGACATGTCACATGTATCAAGGGTAACTGGACCATATGGGATCCAGTTTCCCCGACAGTTATAAATATCTTTTTGAGTTTCTCTTTCTATGGGAAATTAATTTCTCTATTGTATTTTTGCTTGCAATAAAGAAAATTACATAATAAAAATTTTAAAAAAGCATGTTGGGGGTATCAAACCAAATTTCTTAAGTGTGATAGCTATAGTTCGAAATTTTACATACAGATGAAGAGGCATATACATAAGGCAAAGTGAGATTATTAGAAAATTATCGAAACGAATAAAAAAATAGTTCTATTCGATATAAAAAATATAGTTACATTCTCCACAGGTTTATTGGACATATCGAACTTCCATTGTGGTAAATAAAAAAGAGAATGAGATACTTAAGTACTTATGTAGCCGTTTGTTCATAGATTTATCTTGTTACTTTTTTCCTTAAAGTACCCATGCAACTTTTATGCTTATTACCTATACTAAAGTACATAAGTACTTACTTAATATTTATGTTTTTTGTATAAATAAATCTAATATTTTCACTTTTAGTGCTTTTTTTCGACACATTGACAGTAAAGGTTTGTACATGATCTGCCTGGTTTAAATTTTGTCTAGTTATTTACACTTTTTCAAACAAGACCTGATACCCAATATAAAAAAATACAAGCGCGTCTGGAACATAGACCCTCCTGGTCCGTTCATAGATTTATCTTGTTACTTTTTTCCTTAAAGTACCCATGCAACTTTTATGCTTATTACCTATACTAAAGTACATAAGTACTTACTTAATATTTATGTTTTTTGTATAAATAAATCTAATATTTTCACTTTTAGTGCTTTTTTTCGACACATTGACAGTAAAGGTTTGTACATGATCTGCCTGGTTTAAATTTTGTCTAGTTATTTACACTTTTTCAAACAAGACCTGATACCCAATATAAAAAAATGCAAGCGCGTCTGGAACATAGACCCTCCTGGTCCACTTGCCCCATTTTTATGGGGCAACTGGACCCATGAGGGAAGAAATATGAAATATGTATTTTATTTTTAGATATTAAAATGTAATTTTGAACATTTCTGCCTGATAGAGGGAACCTAACTGAACACATTTACAAAAGTTCAGACTTTAATTCAAATGAATATTAGCCTTTTGAATCTGAATTGCCAGAATCTCCAGAGTCACATTGTAAAATCATGGCCCAGTTGCCTCACGTAACCTTATATGATGAATCATTAGAGCTATTTCATTTTAAGGCTGTTCTTAAATCCAAAAGGGCAACTTTCTAACATAAGTTTTAATTTATTTTTGTTTGGAAATGCATGAAACTAGCAAATGTTGTTGTTCAGAAACTATGTAATCACGCTGTTTTTTCCGTTTTTTTGGAAACGCAATAGATCTTTCAGAAAATAGTGTCAAAGTGGGCGTTTTGAAACGAATTTCTGCCGAAAGAAGAAACCACTCAAAAAAGCGTGAAAAACGTATTTATCATGTGATCGAAATCGCTTATAACTCAATAGGTAATTTATTGATCAAAAAATGGAAAACACAGTTCGATTCCAAATCGATTCCATGGTCAGGCTTTCCAATTTTATATCTTTCCGTTAAAAAATGAATTTGTAAATGTGTCAAAACATTTTGCTCTTGTTCAGCAGAGCAGTTAAGAACAGCCTTAAGAAATCATAATATTTTGAATAAAATGAATTCTGTTATTATAAAAAGTAAATAAAAAAAAAACACATATTTCAGAAAACGTAATGACGGCAGTGCTGAAAAACATTTTCTTTAAATGTTAAAAGTTCTATGACATGAAAGAATAAACTCTAAATACAGTGATATTAAATATATTCATCATAGAATTAAAATGTTTTATTTTTCTGTCTCTTAAGTTGTCGATTTTACAAATCTCATTTATAAAGCAAAAAAAAAAAAAAAAAAAAAAAGGCTATCCTTTTCTTTTGTGAATGCAAGAATTATGTTTTCTAGTTACAAAAAGTTATATTGCCACTACTCTATCAGATTATCTCAAATGTTGATTTTAATTTTGTAGTGATATTTCAATATTAACTTATAATATATTAATCATTACTGTTTAAATTATTTCAATATAAAATTTATTTTCTCCAAGAAAACCGTCATTCATGGGTCCGAATATAATTTAAAAATTATTAATCTACAATAATCAGAAATTTAATAATGACACAAAATACGGAATTTAGTTATGCATTTTAATTTGGAATAAACCTTAAACAAAAATTTATTATACATACATAATTATTTATGTGTTGTTATTGAAATTCAAAACAACTTTTTTTTTGGATTTTCCAATACCTCTGACAGTACATTTTTTTTTTCAGCAATTCTTACAACACAATAAATTTCATTTTTTTTTTTTTTTTTTTTTTTTTTTTTTTTATATAAGTACTAAATTTATGAGGTCACAATATCTTTCCTGAGAAATTTGACTTTTAACAACAGTTCTAAATAATCAACATTTTTACTGAATAGGCATTTTATTTATTCATTTTTTATTTATTTATTGTATATGTTTTATCACCCAAACCCATTTTAGAACTTCTTTATGAAATTCGGACTTTAAATTTCGGTTTGAAGATTTTTATTATTTTAGAAAATCAAAGAAATGGTGTAAACAAAACAAAATATTAAAACATTTTAGGAAAGTTTTAGCAAAATGTGCTACAGGCGTAGTAAAAAATAATAACAATGCGAATAAAAACAATAAAATATGAAAATATTTAAAAAATCTTTATAAATGAAGTAATTTATTTGCATTAAAAAATCAGAATTATAAATTATCTTAAAAATGGTAAAGTTTATCATTTGTTTTAGGAATAGAACAGTAGTTTTCTATTTCCAAAGCATTTCACTATACATTTACACAGTATCCTATCATACGATACAAAGAGCTGCAATGCCTTTCCCCTCCCTAAGAACTGGTTTTTCTCCACCAGCGAAAATGCCAAAAGCTGCCAACTCCAAGCCGCCAAACACTTCCAAGTTTTGTTGGATTGTAATGTAGCATCCGGGCATGGTAAATCTTGGCGACAATAATCACAATACTTAAGGTCTGTATTCATCTAGCATTGCATTATATCTTATGAGATATTCAACGTAATGAATACAAATAAAATATTACTAGAGGATACTTACTAATATTTACTACGAAGGAAGGGTACTTCTCATTTAAATGGCGCGGTGCAAACAGCCGCCCCAAATTTTGTTAGCTCTTTCAAGGTATTTCAAGAAATATCTAATGTTAATTTAAAAAAAAAACACATACCATTGTTAAGAAAATTTTTATTTTGACTTGTAACATTTGGATAAAAAAAAATTTTCCTTTTTCAATGACAAAAAATGCTGAAAATACATAAAATTCAAGTTATCATAACTCGGTAAGTTTTATTTGTACAAAAATGAAACTTTTATTGTTTAATTATTAGTACACGAAGAAAGTGTTACTAAATATATAGTATTTAAATCCCGTAAAAAAAGTAAATTTCTGTAACTTTTAAAAATAACATTTTATATATATATACAGTAGAAACCCGGTTATCCGAAAATCGGCTTAACCGAAAGCCCTTAAAATTCCTCAAAGTCCTTTTTAAATGTGAAAAATTTTATTGCCAACACTATTTTGACCGATGTCAAATGACAACTTTTAACATATTTTGATTTATGATTAATATTTTATTTGTAAGTTTTAGATCAAACAATTCCGAATCATTTCTAGTACATTGAAGAGTTGTTTTAATACTTATTATCTTTAAAAATTAAAAGGAAAATAAATACAAATCAAAACTTTGAAAGGTGTTATTGGATGTGGGTAGAAATAGTGTTAAAAAAGCATGTTCTTTATGAAAATAATAAACAGAGTCAACTTACTTATTTTGTCAATTGCGCAATTTCGGGCACATTATTAGATAGACACGTACGACACTTCATCTTTTTTACAAAATATGTTGTGATTTTCTTTTGTTTTTTAACTTTGCATCGTTTCAATGCTGCTTTATCAAGCCACCTTTTAAACAGGACCGAAACTAGCCTTTTTTGCACCCGGGGCAAAGATGGATTTTGCCGCCCCTCCCCCCCCTCTCTTCCGGAAAGTATATTTACAAAGAGAATTTTACTAATTTTCTAATAGCCGACTTATTTTAAAATTTAAAATATGTAATCATATGTAATACTGAACTATGCAATCTACAATGGCACGTACAAGGGGGAGGGGGTCACGGGGGTCATGACGCCCCTCTGAACACCAACAAAAATATTCTAAAGACCATTTTTTAAATGAAATATATAGTAGAGTCCCGATTATCCGAGTCCCGCTTAACCAAGTTTCCGCCTTAACCGAGTTATTTTCTTCTGATGGGCTGATGGCTTCCATTATTATGAAACAGCCATTATAAAGGAAGTGTTAGGTGAAGATGAAAGAGCAGCCGTAAAAAGTTAGAACTCTGATTTTCTGGTCAGAATGTGGGGGGGGGGGGGAAATACCCATATACATTTATTTTTTTTTTAATTATGGCCATTTTTCTTTCCCATTCTGACCAGAAAATCGGACTTCTAACTTTTTACGACTGCTCTTTCATCTTCACCTAACACTTCATTTATAATGGCTGTTTCATAATAATGGAAGCCATCAGTCGATCAGAAGAAAATTATCCATTCCAAAGACTAACGAAAAGCACAAACATCCATTATATAAATTGAGCATTTATGTGCTTAAAGGCTTAATCTTCAGAAGAGACAGACAGAGAAACAGCAGTAGCAGTAACATTACAACTTTGCTGCTATTGCTGCATTCTTTTTCTTTCTTTAAAAATTTTTTTCTTTTCTAATAAAGGCTGTCATTATGGAGCCACGAAACAGTTGTATGCTAAAAATTTTGGCTGTTTATACTTTTCTTTACGTTGGTTTTACATATAATGTATTTATTTAACACAATGAGTTTTGTATGCATGTTATTAGTTTATACTCTTGGAGGAATTTGACGTAGAATCCCCTCCTCCTTTACCTTATTTTGCGCTAATGATGTTTAAAACGGAATATTTTATTTATTTTAATCGAAAATCTATGGAATGGTTAAATAATAATAAAAAAAAAGATTAAAAATGTATTCATTTTTGCAAGAACTATAGGTAGTAATATAAAATAAATGTTTATTCTCTGGTGGGAAAATTTTTGGCAAAATATTGGCATCCGAAATAAATCGCGAGATAACTTGTAACAGATAATCATAACCCTCATTTCCAAAGCTATTATGATTTTTAATATACAGTGAAAATTCTTATTTTCGAAAGATAAAAATAATGGACTTGAACTTTTCATAATTATTTTCCTCAAATAATACCAAATCTGTCAGCAGCATGTTTAAATTAACAAGATTATTACTATAAGTTGTAGTATTACTGTTATTATTACTAGTATTATTTTTTAAATGAAGCAGAATGGAGAATGGTCTAATTTACGATTATTTTAAAAATCATTAATATGTTAAATTTTTCTATCACAGCATAATTCTCATCCATTCATGTATTTATATTCTCTTTCAGATACCAAATAACTAATTCATCAGTTCTACTTAAAAATTTGGCTTTTAAAAGTCAGCAAAAATTTAATTTAAAAATATTTTGAGGATCAAAATCATAAAGTCAACTATAATCTATTATTTAAAGTGTATTTTTCTTTTATAGGAAGTCATCTATTATTAAAAAAGGATATTTTATCTTTATAGATAAATAAAACTTTGAAATTATATTTTGAGAAAATGCGTTGATTTAACACGAAATTAGAAAATCATAATCTAATGTGTGAAATTACTATATTTCGAGAAGATGTGTTGATTTAATAAGAAATTAGAAAATCATAATCTTATGTGTATAAAGGTAATTTTTTTTTTTTTTTAGATTTAAGGGTGTTGCAAAGAGTTTCCCTCAAAAATTTCTAACTTACAAACTTGCTTTTAAACGTAAAAGCATGTTACTTGCAGACATGACTATTGAATGGATTTAGAATCTATTAATCTTTCATTTTCAGATAACTGAATTACATGTTGAATTATAAGCAATTGTTGTTTGATAAAAATTTATCGGACTGTCACGTCTGGAAATTCAGTTTAGAACGCATTGTGGAAATACAGTTCAAATGCTAAATGCTTTTAACAGCATTTTGTAAAAGATTGCCTTTAATGGAAATTGGAAAAACCGTTCGATTTCACAGATTCTGAATAACATATAGGTCACTCTCATGTAAATACAAACAAATATGAATTTTAGAAAGTAACCAGTTTGCATTTGAAAACAGTCTTAAGGCTGCTCTCAAATTCAAAGAAGCTATTTTCTGACACATTTCTGAATGCTTGAAAACACATTAAATTAGAAGATGTTCTTATTAAGAAACTATGTAATCGAATGTCTTTTCCATTTTGTGGAAAAAGTAGATAATTTTACAGAAAATACTGTAAAAGTTGGCGTTTTGAACAAAATTCACGAAGCAGCAGTGCGATAAAGTATAAAAATTTCTCATCACATAACAAGAATGGATTATAACTGTTTAAGTAATTTATTTATCTGGAAATGGAATACGCTATTCAATTAAAAATCGCTTAGGCTTGTTAATTTTATTTCTTTAAGTATAAAAATGAATCAGACAATATGTCACAAAATTTTGTGTTGCGAGCAGGGAATTTGTGAAGCACCTTAAGCTGTTCTTAACTGCTCTGCTCAAAAAGCGCAAAACGTTTTGACACATTTACAAATTCATTTTTAACGGAAATGTATAAAATGGGACAGCATGGCCATGGAAGCGATTTGGAATGGAACTGTTTTTTCCATTTTTTGATCCATCCATTACTTATTGAGTTAGAAGCGAATTTGATTAAGTGACAAACACGTTTTTCGCCCGCTCTTGAGGGCTCTTTCCTCCTTCGCGAGGAAATTCGGTTCCAAACGTCCACTTGGACACTCTTTCCTGAAAGATCTATTGCGTTTGCAAAAAAAAAAAAAAAAAAAAAAAAAAAATGGAAAAAATAGCTCAATGACATAGTTTCTGAACAACAACACCAGCTATTTTCATGCATTTTCGAACAAAAATAAATTAAAAATTATGTCAGAAAGTTGCCCTTTTGGATTTGAGAACACCCTTAAGGAATTAAGTTTCTTTACACCACTTTTGAATGCATATTTTTCAAATGATAATGCACTTCTCAGATTTGAATTCATGAGAATTTAATGCTCTTCTTATTATTATTAATTTATCAGCCTGTGCATAAGAGAATCGTGCGTGATTATAATAATTATATATTCGGAAAAAATTAAACTTTATCAAGAAATACATATTTAAGTTTTACTTATAAAACATCGTGCAACCGCTTTGGAATTTTAAAATTTACTTTAGAACTTGGAAAAAATTAAGTTTTGAAAGAAAATAAAAAATGATTATTTATATACCATAGTTCTAAATAAGTTTAATAATAATAATAGTAAAAACAATAATATTAAGAGCAATAAAAGAAGTACAAATTAGCGTTCATAGGGATATTTCAGCAGCAAGAATATTCTTCCATTTAGAATGTTGTTCTTTCTCCTCAGCATCTTTCTTTCAAAATACTACAGAGAATAATATTAAAGTGAAATTTATTTCTAGCATATTAATTGAATTATGAAATATCTGTAAATATCTGTATATAAATGTTAATAATGTTTAAGGTTCTTGAAGAATCTTAGAATGAAACATCTAAAAGGCAGAATGAATGAGATATTAGTTCAAACCTTACGAAAATATTTGTTTCCATGCATAATTGGCCCATGTCAAATATTATATTATTGAACGAAAAATAATATGCTTGGAGAAAAAAATGGCATTATTAGGTAACAAGTTTTATTTCTTCATAAAATTTTCTCTTCTAAAGTAATTTAAAAAAATTCTTCAATATTTAAATTTCTTATGTAAATATTTGAAATTGATGATGATTTGTAATGCTCTATAATAGTTATATATATGTATTTTTTTATCATCATACTTTATTTCCTTTTTTTTTTCAATTTGTGCATATTATATTAACTGAATATACATTTTTATAGTGTCGATTTTTCTGTGATTTAATAGTTATTATTAACAACAACAACAAAAAAATATTATACACATATATAAAATATATGTGTATAAGTTTTTTGCGAGTTTAAGAAAAGCATTATTGATAGCCGAAATTATCGATAAAGCGCCCAATTTAGCGAATCAACGCCAACAGAAAAGTGTTTCTAACAAAAAAAGTTGTCACTTCGTGCCCATAAGTATAAGAGAGGGGGTTGACAATGATATCCGGTCCAACGTGACACCGAGCGCAGTTCATACAGGGGGAGGCAAAGAAGGGTCGGCATCGGCGCAGTTAGCCGGTCTCCAAACGATAAGCCTAAACTAGAAATTTAGGGCTATTATCTCTCAACACTATAGAAAAAAATCTCTCAAATTGGCTGCAGAAAATATCTGTAATTTGTTCATTAAAACAGTTTATTTCTGTATAAATTACAAAAATGATAAATTCTGTAAAAATTACGTATTTTTTACAGAAAAAACTGTTTTTTTCTGTAATTTTTTTTTTTTTTTTTTTTTTTTACAGTGAAGGATATTTATTCATTGCACTTATTCAGTAATTTCTGACATATTCACGAAATCATTTCATCGGAGAAAAAAAAAATCTGTAAAAATGTTGAAAATGTACTAATAAACACCTTTTTTTTTTTTTTTTTTTTTTTTTTCCAGTGCACATTTTTTTAAATAAGGGCACCTGCCAATTTCATGCGTTTACAAATAAAACTGAATAGCAAAAGAATTGCCAGAAAATATTCAGTTTGAATTTAAAAACCGCCATAATCCCGGAAAAAAAAAAAAAAAAAAGTCGACGCCGTTATATCCTTGATGAAGCCTGGCCTGGTCGTCATTCATTTGGTTAGCTTTTTCAATGTAACATGAATACTCACGGTTATATTTCTTTAGAAATAAATACCCAAAATATCCCTTTGATAAAGTTAAATAAAAGCTATGAGTCGTTGTCTCTGTACACCGTCTATACTTATTGATAATCCGTTTCTCTTTTTTCCCGATTGACGCCATGTTCACGTCCCCTAAAGTAAACATCTGAATATTAAATATAAAAGAAAATCAGAATAGTTAGAGTATTTTCAAAACAATGATATGTGATTTTTGTTTTTCAAATACGCCTCGGTCTCAAGGTTTTTAAACAACATCTTCATGATATACGATACAAATATAAAACTCTTGAGATAGCAAAACAAAAAAGAGACGTTCATCTAAAATGACAGCATGAGAAAATTCAGAATTTTATTTCATTACATTCGAGTGGCATCTCAGAGCCGAAAAAAGCTGTCTAGAAGAATATCCAGTTTCTTGTAGATATTCACTCACGGCTTCGTTTCAGAAAAGATTAAGATCCAGTTTAAAAAAAAAAAAAAAAAAAAAAAAAAAAGGAAATCAGTCTGCGCGTGTCTCTCCCATTTTCAGAAAAGAGTTAGAGATATTATTTTTATATTAATATTCAAAACGTTTACTTATAGTATAAACTTACTGACAATTATGAAAAAAAAAAAAAGAGTGATTTTCATTAAAGCAGCAACGTCTCTTCGAGGCTTCGACTCAAATTTATTTAAAGTGGATCTAAAAAAAAAACATATACCCTCTTCGCTCAACAATACTAGGTTTTCTGTCACATTTTTTAAACGCTAAAACCTGCCACTTACAGGCCTGGCTACTGACACCTGCCAATTTGACATGTTTGCGAACAAAAATGAATTAAAAAATGTATCAGAAAATAGCAAGTTTGGATTTATGATCAGCCTTAATTTTATGAAAAGAGCACGCAATATTTTGAGTGTTTCTAGAGAAATATAGTTACCAGTGTTCATATAAAGACAGAAAGCTATACTAAGTGAATGATGGTTAGACTAACATAAAGGATATGAATTGCGACGATATGTTTTATGGATTATGTCATGTCTGTCAAACTAATGAGTTTTTATTAAATAGATTATTTTCTTTTCAGAAAAAATAAATAATCATTTTCGAAAGCATTTACTACAGCGACGAACCTTTTCACATCCACGTGCAAATTTTTCCAAAAATATATTTTAATTGATCATGACGTGCCACAAATAAAAAAATTTAATGGATCAAATAATAATGAATGAAAACGGCTTAAAATTTTGTTCTTAGCATTGAAAAAACGTGGATATTAAAAACATTTGATATTATGCTTTAGAAATTTGTTTAAAAAAAATATTATTTCTGTTTTCTTATACCTTAGATGCCAAATAATTTATATCAGCTTCGTACTTAGTTATTTTTACCTCAAATCCAAAAGAGCAAATTTCTGACATAAGTTTTAACTCATTTTTGTTCAAAAATGCATGAAACTAGCTGGTGTTGTTGTTCAGAAACTATGTCATCGAGCTATTTTTTCCATTTTTTTTGCAATAGATCTTTCAGAAAATAATGTCGAAGTGGACCTTTTGAACTGAATTTCTGCGCGAAAGTAGAAAAATCACTCAAGAGAGGGCGAAAAACGGGGTTGTCACGTGATCGATATCGCTTATAACTCAATGGGTAATTGATTGATCAAAACATGGAAAAAACAGTCCAATTCCAAATCGCTTCCGACATCACGACAACTAATAGCAGTTTTTTTAGGTAGTTTCGTAAGAAATACTACCTATTGCAGTCGTTACCATGGTGCGACTTTTGAAAAATTCCTTCATAACTTTTCATTATATGACCCTAGGAACTCAAAACCACCCCCACTTAAAAAGTTTATATATATATATATATATATGTATGTATGTACTAAATTTTGTCCGCACGATAAAAGTCGCAATTATGCACGGATCGTTTTCAAACTCGCCAACAACTTTGAGATGGCTAATATCTCGGCGGGGATTGAAAATTGGCAAAATCGGCCCAAGGGAATGGAAATTGGGCAAGGGGGGGGGGGGGGGGGGCTTAAAAATTTTTAATACCGTCTTAACACGATTCTGATAAAACCAGCTCTTACACAACAATGACAGAAAAAAATAAATATTTTTCGTTATAGTAGTTGCCAACAATTAAAAAAAAAAAACAATAAAATTTTCACCACAACAATTGCTTTTCTACTGCAAGAAATTCACGTGAAAAAATATATTAAATAAATATTTTGAAGAATTGAAAACAAATTGAATATTACGTCATATGTTTTCTAGAGCAAGAAAGATTTCAGCATAGAAACTCAAAATGAAATAAATAGTTTGACGAATTAAAAAAAAAAAAAAAAAAAAAAAAATATATATATATATATATATATATCGCGTCATATTGGAAATATAATGGACCTCAGCAGGTGAATATGTAACGTCATGTGAGTTTGAAGAAACGTATTAAAACATGATTAAAAAAAAAAAAAAAAAAAAAAAACCGACTATGGAAATATTAACATATTTTAACACTTTGAGGTTCTCTGAATTTGTTTTAGCTATTTTTAAACTTATCCCATATACATGCGTGTGTGTATTCTTGTACATTAGAATTTTCATAAAATGTTTAGCTCTCTAGAGTTCAGTCTTAGTGAAGGAACTGGGTTTATCTCTAATCTTGATTTAAGTTTTGTTGGTGAATTTAGTACTTAACATCGAAATCTACTTCCGCCTGTAGGCCAGAGCCGGCAGGGATTTTTTCTCATTGGATTAATGCATGATTGCGTTATTTGCGTTTAAATTAACCCCAGAAAAACTTGGGGTGGGGGGCAGGTGGGGTCAAAAGGGAAATTTTTCGTTTTTTTTTTTTCTTTCTTTTTCTTTTAATTTCATTCTACTAAGCTTAAAACGTGCCAATCGGTCTTCTCGTAATTTTGAAATAACCCCTTTCCTTACGGAACTATATCCCCTCGTCAAAAATGGCGGGTGTTGATCTGCCTCTCATTTGCATAAGACTTCATACAAACAAACAGCATGAAGATTTTATTATTGAAAGTTTTGTATTGTAGAAAATTACATTTTAAAAATGACAAAGGATTTCTACAAATGAAAATGATGAGGATATATTTATTACTCAAACAAGATATTGACAAAAAACCTCCCCATAGGTTTAATATTAGCTTGCGTGTATTCGGGATGGGAGCCATAAGATAAAAAAAAAATTGTTAAGAGACTTTTGAAGGACCGAATTTTTTCCTAAACAGATCCCTGCGTATATACGTGACGTTGGTCGCAAAGGGATTAAGACATGAATTAAACAACGACTTTATTTTAATTAACTGAAAACCCGTAAAATACAACAGCACACTATCAATGTTTAGAGAAAGATATATTGATTTGAAAATTATACACAGAATGCAGGATTCTGCTTAATTTTGAAATTGGCATTATTAACATTTAATAAGTTTGAATTTTAATATATAAAATGTCAAAGTAATTAAAATATTTTAAGGCGGTAGCATGGAATTTTTTTTTCTCAAAATTTTCAAACAACTTCATAATATATGATACAAATATAACGCTCTTGATATAGCAAAACAAAAATAAGACGTTCACCTAATATGAGTGCATGAGAATATTCAGAATTTTATTTCATTACATTCGAGTGGCGTTCTCAGAGCCAGAAGAAAATAGAAAAAAAAAAGGCTTCCTAGGAGAATATCCAGTTTCTTGTAACATATTCACTCATGGCTTCGTTTCAGCAAAGATTAAGATCCAGTTTAAAAAATGTGAAGATCGGCTCTTCCTTTTTGAGGAAAAATTGGAGAAGGCATTTCTTTTCGCAAAATTTAATTTTCTTTTCTCTCGCGGACCGAAGATTTTACGTTGCAAGTGAGTAACATCTTTACTAGATCCAAGTATGGGAATATTAATTTTAAAGAGGGAGAAGTTAGATAAATAAAAATTACCCTCTTTTTATGTTGTGGTTTGTACTTTTCAGATTGATGAAAGGTGAGAAATTTGTCAGAAATGTTAATAAGAACAAATGTAATATACTAGAAAGATAGCCCTTCAAAATTGACGGAAAATGAAATATCAAGATATATACAGTTTTCTCTATTTCGCCAAGGCCCCTATACTGGAATAGTACCGAGAATTTAATTTCTGTAGTCGGCTATATGTAAAGCACATTAAAACCACTTCACCGTTTGCCCCGAGATAACTCGGGGGTAAAAGCACTGTGAAGTGTCGTTAAAATCTGGCAGTTAGGAGCTCAGATAGTACAGCGTCGTCTAATGGAGGTTATTTTATTAGAAGCATCTGATTGAAGATGTAAAGACGTACATTTTCGTACACTTTAAATTTTGACCCATAGATTTTGGAAAAAAAAAAAAAAACTTAAATATATGGGGTTTAAATCAAATTTCGGTGAGCTCGATTATGAAAAATCAGTGGATTTCAACAAGAATTTCGCAAATTAGCCAGCTATCGCCAAGTTGGCGTCATATATGGCAACTTATTTTTGTCGCCAAATTTGGCGATATCTTGCCAAGTTAGTCAAAATTGGGCTCTATTGTGGTAACTATTGGGGCTGCTATTAGTAGGTTTCAACAATTACTTATTGATGAAGCTCATACCGATTTCTCTATAGGAATCCTAGCATGGCTGCGATGAATGAGGCGGTCCAACCGGAATTGTGAGGGACACACAGAGACTTGGATTTTATAGATATACTAGCTAACTTGCCCGGCGCTGCTCGGGTACGTGAAAAAACAGTACGAATTGCTAAATAGCTCTGAAAATCACAAAAGATATCGCGAAAACATTTTAAATTGCTGCACAAATTTCGATAAGAAATATATATATATATATATATATTGTGTTCGAAGATTGAAAGTTGGTTCCTTTCACTAATGCGGAAAAATGGTAGCAAATCTCTAAAATACACTAAAAATCACATACAAAATTCCCGAAAAATTCAAAAATCGTTATACGAAATCCGAATAAACTTTATTGAAATGAGGATTTATAAGTCGAAAATAGAATGTCAAAAAATTGCAGCAGATAGTGAAGAAACGTAAAAATTGAATTAAAAATCACGAAAGTCAAAATTTACTATAATTGGATAAAAGTTTCTAGTCTAATTCCTTTAACCTGCGGGCTCTCTTAAAATTTATGTTTGGGAAAGTGTGCTAAGCATTGTATCATGTTACTTGTATTCATAATTTCATTTACTTGGATTCCCTTAGATATAATTAATATAATCCTTTAAGTTTATATTAGTTTTTGTTGCATTAAAATATCTCAATTTGTGGATTTTCTGTAAGCAAGTAATCCCTATTGGTTTACAATAGAAGTCTATGGGAATTTGGGGAAATATTAGAGATATCGCCAAGTTGGCGTCACTTTTGGCGACTTATTTTGGTCACCAAATTTGGCGATATATTACCAAATTGGCGACAAACTTGGCGGCGTTTGGCGACAAAACTGCCCCCTACGGCAACCCCCTTATAGGTATGGAGATGCATTAAATGCTGTTAAATAATCGCATAAAAAATTCGCTAAAAATTCAAAAATCGCTGTACGAATTCCGAATAAACTTTTTTGAGAAGAGATTAAAATTTACTATATTGGGTTAAAGGAAAGAAACCCTATTATTTTCACTAATGTGGAAAAATCGCCCCGAAACTTCAAAAAGCGCTAAAAATCGCATAAAAACTTAAATAATAAAAAAAAATCTAATCAAAATATCGGGAATCGGGTTTCGAGGTCCAAAACTTCATATATAGAGGTAACCCCCCCCCCCCCCCCCCAAAAAAAAAAATAAAAAATAAAAAATAAAATAAAATAAAATAAATAAATAAATAAATAAATTGTAGCTGTACGTGCAGCAGTCTCTTCAGAACACCGTCGACACACTCACACACAAACACAAACTTCTTTCTTTATTATTATAGATAGAAAGAATAGTAATAATAATTTATAGTTATAATAATTATAAAGAGTTGTGTAGTAGCATAGATTTTATTTAAATAGATATGTAACTATCCCGAGTGCTGGATAGAATACAGATTTAATTTTCATTTAATTCTAAGAACTAAGAATCCAGAAATTATATTATCTTTTAACTCCTTTGTGACGAGCGTCCTTTACAAAATATTTTATCTTAAACTATTATTTTAACACAATCAAATTGACTGGTAAAGTTATCATACGAATTGAATATTTCCAACTGAGCGAAAAAATGCCCAGGCTGGGAATCGAACCCAGATCCTTGGCTTACAAGGCCAATGCTTTTCCATTTAAGCTAACTGGGCCGACAACCAGCCAGCATATTTCGCTCAGATAATGTAGTAATGATAATGTAAAGTAATGTAACGCTCAGATAATGTAATAAATAATAGTTCATCTACGTATCCATCGTTTCTATGGAGGTCCTTTACCTGCGGTTTATTCTGTTGAGCTGTCTACATGACAGACCAGATGTTCCAACCAATAAGGTTTTCTGAGCGAAATATGCTGGCTGGTTGTCGGCCCAGTTAGCTTAAATGGGAAAGCATTGGCCTTGTAAGCCAAGGATCTGGGTTCGATTCCCAGCCTGGGCATTTTTTCGCTCAGTTGGAAATATTCAATTCGTATTTTATCTTAGTCAACGATTTTTAAAAATAGAAATTTTTGCCTAATATAACTGAAATGCTTTGAATAAATAAGGCAAAATTTTTAGTTAAAAATTACTGATAAGAATAATCAATGATTCTGAGCTATTAATGCGTCACGTTTGTCATGTGACACTGGTCGCAAAGGTGTTAGCCCTCTTAGGGGTAAGTAATTGTGTTTCTCTAATGCTGAGTTTACACCGGAATTTTTGAAAAAAAAAAATTAAAATAAGGAAATGCAATTTTACAACTCCTCCCCATCCCTTTCAAAGTTAGAAACGTAAAATTTAATTAAAAAATAAGGCGTGAATCTTGATTAAAATTAAATGGATTATAATGTATCCCACCGCCCCTCAAGGAGCTAAGACTTGAATTAAACGGACTTTTATTTCGATTCACCGAAATCTCGTAAAATATCAATTATATGCTACTAATGTTTACAGGAAGATATATTGATTTGAAAATTATGCACAGTTGTATAGGATTCCGATTAATTTTGAAACTGGCATGATTAAAATTTAACCAGTTTAAATGTTAATGTACATAAAATATCAAAATAATTAAAATATTTTTTGGCAATAGCATGGAATTAGTTTTATTTTCTCAATTTATTTCTAGGTCTCAAGGTTTTCAAACAACTTCATGGTATATGATACAAATATTAACGCTCTTAAGATACCAAAATAAAAACGAGAAGTTCATCTAAAATGACTGCATGCGAAAATTCAGAATTTTATTTCATTACATTCGGGTGACATCCTCAGAGCCAGGGGAAAAAAAGAAAAAAAAATGCCTAGGAGAATATTCAGTTTCTTGTACACATTCACTTCTCTTCGTTTCAGCAAAGATTAAGATCCAGTTTAGAAAAAGCAAAATCGGTCTGCGCATGCCCCTTCCTTTTTCGGGAAAAATCTTTTTTTTTGAAGAAGACATTTCGTTGCAAGAAAATTTAATTTTCTTTTTTTTTTCGCGGACAGAAGATTTTACTTTGCAAGTTTAGTAACATCTTTACTAGCTTCGAGTATAAGAGATAAACGTGAATATTTAAGTTTAAAGAGGAAAAAGTTACAGCAATACGAACAACCCTCTTTTTACGTAAGTGTGGTTTGTACCTTTGAGATTGAAAAAAAGGTGAGAAATTTGTCAAAACTCTTAATAAGAACAAGTATATAATATGCGTAATTATAATGAGTGTCGGATAGAATCTGAATTAAATTTTCATTCATGTCTAACAAATAGAATGCAGAAATTCCATTATCTTTTAAGACATGAATTAAAAAATACAATCCTGCTCTACAAATGTTATTATTTTACTTTTAAATAAGTATAAAAGTAAAAATAGTTTTAAAATATACTCTTTTATAAGCATTTAATGTTCATCTTGAAATTCACACAGAATTTTTTTATAAGTGCAATGCTTTTTTCCAAAAATTTCCTTTACAATACATTCATTTGGCGTGGGCAATAAGCAAGATTATGAAAAAAATAACTTTTTTTTTTTTCGCTTGGTAAAAAGCTCTAGCAAGTGAATTTGTTAAAATATATACAATTTTTCTCTATTTCTTTTTTGAGATAGGGCAATAGGAAAACAAATGAAATACTATTTAAATTATCTTTTTAGGATTTCTATATTGATTTCTCAACGTATAATTGTAAATGAATTAATAATGCTTCATTGTTACATGTTTCACAGCGCTTTGCTATATTTTGGCGAGCATTTATTGGTGCATGTTCAAATCCATTGCTGTTTTAACTCCCAGTTACAGAGTTACAGAGTTACAGAGTTACAGAGAATATTGGGCTATTTATCACGTGTGGCGGGATGATTGAAAAATACCTTAAAATTACTAATTAAGTTGTAAAATGTTGTATTGACATCGTAAACACACTTGTGTACATATTTTTTTTTTCTTTCTTTTTATAATTCTAGCATATCAGGTGGTGGTTTAAAAATCGATAGTAAAATTCCGTCTTTATATACAAAAAGTCCTTTCGGCATGTGTCGGGAGGAAAAGGTAGCTTTCACATTCCTTGTTAGCCCCCGGTACGGTATGCTACAGTCGTCTCCGTTTAAACGAATATTGACGGTTCCGGAAATAATATTCGATTAAGCAGGTATTTGATTAAACGGGAAATCATAAATGTAATATTTAATGCGTAATAAAAAGGCAAAATAACTATCTACGGTATATGTAATTAACAGCATAAAAAATATTTAATAGAATAACATGAACTAAAATAAATACAAATGCTAACATAAAGTAAATACGTATTAACCCTCATAGCATGCATGGTCACGGTGACGTCGTTGTGACGTCACTGTGAGTCACTGTGGTCACGTCACATCTGTGACCAAAATGCCACCACTCAGTGATGTCACATTGTGACTGAGATGTGAACTTCTTAGAAAACTTTGAAAAATTACAAAAAATATTCAAAACATGTTATTTATGTAAAATTATATTTTCTGGCAATTAAAAAAAATTGTGACGTCACTGTTATGACACTGCATGTAACGTACGTCACGTCACATTTGTGACGAAAAAAATCACCATATTGTAAGTCACAGTGTGACAAAAATATGAACATCAAAAATCTTTGAAAATGAACAGAAATATTACATGCCCGAGTTACAGCGACATAAGGAATGATAATATATTAGTGGATAGGAAATAGTAAATTCGGACACGAAAAGAGAGAGGGGGTGGGGGGGGGGGGCAGAAAAAAATGCACGGTAGAAGTATCAACAAACTAGATTTTCATGCTATATTTTATCAATTTCTTATTTAAGACAGTGAAAGTATACTTTTTTATGATTTCAATTTTATCTACCATTGCAATTTAATCCTTCACTGATTGTTATTATTATAAAAATGTTTCTCGGGAAAATGGTACGTATTGGAGCAATTTGGATAACATATTTAGAATTAGGAATATTACATTTGTACACTTTACATATTTAGTTTTCAGGGAGGAAGTTGTTTTATTTATTTTTTTATTTATTTTATTTTATTTTATTTTATTTTTTGTCGACCAGTGGTATTCTAAACCCTTCTGTGGTTTCAAACTAAAATTTTCTATTACAATTAAGTCACTTTTAATGAACACGTAGAAAGAATACTCAGAGTTTAGTCATATATGCATTTCTTACTTTAGAATTTGCATTCAAGTCATATTTTTTCCTGTTAGTGTTTAACTATTTTAAATAACTATTTTTTTTTTAAATTCTACTTCTTTCAGACTTTTTAAATAAAATTGGTATTTTCCGAAAAAATATGTTTACAAATTTTATACAAAACCCATGATATAATTATTCGTATTTCAAATTCGTGTTTTAGAGATATGACTTTAAAAAAAGTTATTTTAAAATTGTTTTATTCTACAGAAAATGAATATGAAAAAAATGACACGTTGACAAAGAAAATTTTTTTATCCTGTATACTCTCTTTTCATTTATTAAGAAGATACGTATTTATTTATTAGGTGTAAAACAAACTGTACTTTAAAAAAAAGAAAGAAAAAAGGCAGGTGTTTCATTCAAATAGAAAATTTTCATTACATATACTCTCATAAAGGTAAAATTACTGCGCATTTAAACTCTGTTGTGTACAAGAAAAAAAAAAAAATTATAATAATACAGTAGGAGCACCTGCTTGGTCAAATATCGTCTGCGCTCGATGAAAACCGCAGAATAAAATAAGGATCAGAGAACTTCTGACACGGAGAGTTAGTTTTTTTAAGCTAACAGAAATATGCCTGACAATTTAGGATAAAATACGGATATTAGTAAAATATTTATGGAACTTAAAAGGTATGTCTTATTTAATTTAAATTTTTTGTTCCTTTTTGACAGATTATTACATGAGTTAAATAGTTGTATGTCATATGCAATGACTGATCTGGTATTCCTTTCAAAAGCAATATGGCGATGGAAAGATTTTTGAGAAATTGTTAAATGCATTTAATTCATCTATTATAGTTTGTTGTTGTTTAATAGTACAATTATAAATACTAATTATTTAGTGTTTTTCAAATTGCTATATTTTTTTTAAATTGTATTTAAGCGTTTTTTTTTACTGTTTGTGATTTTAATCAAACATTTAATTGTAGACATTCAGAGTCAGTTATTAAATTCTCTTTGATTGTAAACTCATTTTCTACATTTTCGATACATTTATTTTATTGGCATTAAAAAATAAAATATAATATTTAAGAATTGAAATAAAGTGTTTTTCATGCCCGATAAAGTTGAAAAGTGTTTATGACTTCGGTTTGTCTGGCCGTCTGTCCGCGCTCTAACTCGCGTAAATATACTCGGATTGACCTAAAATTTTTGGATGTTATTGACGTTTACCATAGCAAGACCCCTATTTGTAATGAAGTTTGTAGCATGTTTAGTTCATTTACAGGGACAGTCAATTGTATTCCATTACATTACGGCCTGTGGGAAAAAAATCGTTTCAAATGATTTTTAATGATTTTACACGCTTTCAAACAGAATAAATTGATATGCATTTATGAAGCGCACTAAAATGTGCATTCCATAGAATATGCGATGCAAAGAATAGTTATTGTTCATTTACAGGGCTAAAAAAGGAATTCCAATACATAATGATATAGGGGTGGAGGGAATTGTTTGCGGCGTACTTTATTTATGTTAATCTATTTGATATGTAATGAAATTGATATACGTCGTTGAGGTTTACATACTATGAATTATTTCATGTATAATACGAAGTGTATATAGCATTTACAGGGACACACAAAATATTTCAGATACTATATTGTATCCGAAGTACTGTTCATTAGCGATGATTGCTGGAAATACATTTTTAATTATGATATGCACTTTTATGATTCACTACATTTATGCATAGTATATGGTGTATATATATATGCTATAATTCATATACAGGACTATACAAAAGTATTCATAAGGGTTACTGGGTATTGCTTAAAGGTGGTTTTTAAATAAGTTATGCATTTTAACGCTGCACTGTATTTAATTTACTAAGAAATGTTTGTAGTAGATAGATAAAATGATATACAGGGTCACGCAAAGAATTGGATACGTTGCCTTCTATGAATTATAATTTCTGGAAATGTGATTTCAGCAGTTTTAAGAGTGTTTTAGCTTGAACTAAATTTTAACTAAATAGTGGCGTGTAATAAAGGTTCTAGGTAAACTACAGGGTTGTACAAAATTATTTAAGTATGTTTCCATATATTAGTATAAATTGCTGAAAGAGAATTTCAACCTGTTATGCGTTTCCTTGATAAACTAAATTTTTCCATTGTATAGTATATATATATATCAATCTACAGATCAAATACAGGACTGTTTAAAAGAATAAGAAAACATATTTGGCTGTGGATGGTAGGGTGTCAACGATTTTAATCGGTTGATTTAAATCAGTGATAAAATCATGATTTTAATCAACCGATTTTTTAAAAAAAAATCATTGATTAAAATCAAAAATTTTCTAAATGTTTAAAATGTCAAAAAAAAAAGTATTAAAATCTAACATGAACATAATTTGAAAGTTTCTACAGGTATTTTGACTTATGAATAAACAAAAAAAGAGCTTTAAATAATTGTTTCTAAGCTTAATTCATTAGTATTGTAAAAAAATTAAAAACAGTTGAGTTTGTAAAAAGCATTGTTTTTAAGTTTTTATCCAAATTAAAACAGTTTCATTTAAAAATAATATTTAAATCTAACATAATTTGCAATGTCATAATTCCCTTTAGGTAATCAATTTATGCATTATTTTATATAAAATACACATAGCAAGTATAATTACATTTCTACAAGTAAAAGAATAAATAGTAATTAATAGCAATCTCAAGTTAAAGAAGAATGAAAGAATGACATCTGCTCAGCAGCTAAATTGTAAATGAATGCATAAGAGAAAAAGAAATAATTGGTATAAAAATGCTAAGCACAGCAAGAGCTTCTTTGGCATAGGTTAAATAAATGTTTATTATTATTATTATTATTATTATTTTTTGTAACTCATATATATTAAAAAATTGAACCATTGAAAGCTAATAGAGGTAATAATGCTGTTAGTTAAATATTTTGAGGATTTCAGATATTAGTGGCTAACTTATATTTATTCTATATGAATGGGTTAACTCTTTTTTTTTTTTTTTTTTTGGTTAGCATACACGTACATGTGTGTAAGTATAGATTTTGGTGGTTTACAGAAATTTTCCTAAATACAAATGCAAAATGAGCTGCAAATAATATTTGTTAGTTTTGTTATTTGTGCTACTAACTAATGAAATTACTTATTTGCAGTTTTTATTAATTCTGTAATTACTTATACTGCTTCTTCTAGGCCATTTTTTTTAATGGTGCCACACCATGCCCCTTTTGAAATTGGCAAAATGCACCCTGCCTTAAAAAAAGAAAAAAAAATTGAAATTTACCTGTAGTTGTAGCCAGAGATTTCTTGTAAAACACTTCCCCATTCAACAGTATTCTAAATTCATGTGGAAAAAATCTTGCAAAAATATGGAACTTTATTTCTTTAGAAAAAACAGGATATTATTAAAATATGTTATTTAATTGTATTTTTCAATTTGTTATTCATAAAATTATCAAAAATTAAGGACACTTTACTTATAATGCTATATAAAATATTCTCTTTTTTCCCCCTTACATCATTACTAAACACATTACTAATATATTTCCTCATGAAATAGTGCCCGTTTTTTGAACTAGCATCCTGTCCCTTTTTCTTTCTAAAATGAATTATTATCATTTTAATAATTAAGGCTTAAAAATGTATAATATGTTCCTAATTAGAGAGTTGATTGTTTAATAATTAATTTGAAGTAATGTTAGCAATTTAATATAAAATGCAGTTAATAATTTTCATAAATCACTAGTGTTTATAAAGTTTTACATAATTATTACAATATTAATGTATATAACATTATTGTATAATACTACCTAATGAAACTACTAATTTTTGCAGTTTTTATTTCTGTAATTACTAACTAACAATTATAATTTTATTCATTAAAGTGTAAAAACATAGATTATGTTAGCAATTAGTGGTGTAATTGTTTCGGAAACCTAAAACTCATGATAGCTGTTCAGTATTTGAACGCTGGGAAAAAAAATCATAAAAATCTGATTTAAATCAAAAAAATCTGATTTAAATAAAAAAAAATCCGATTTTTTTTTTATTCTTTTTAAAAAAATTATGATTTTTTTACACCTTAGTGGATGGTAACTGCGTAAATCAGTTTTTCAAATGTTTTACGCGTTTACATGTTTACTTAGTTATCTTATTTACGTTATTTCCCCAGATGTCTTGTTAAAACATTTAGAAAGAGTTGGAAAGTGTTTTATAATCTATGCCTAACGCATGATATATGTTACTTGTTGTTTCTATTTCCCAGATCAGTCTTTTCATATAAAACATACCAAATCTAATTAGCTCATATTCACAAAATACAATATATATGGGAATAAAAAATTTAAATAAATATGGCTTATCATGTAGTTCTATAAGTAACAGTTGTATTAATGTCCGTTAGACTCCATGTTCGTATTTAATAAAGCAATACACATTAAAAAAAGTTTACACATTCTTAATATTAAGCTTGAATTCAAGATCAAGCTTAGAACTTCAGTTAATAAGCATTGTTTTTTAAATGGAAAATTAAAAATATTTTAAAAGAATAGGACTCCAAAATAGTGATATCTTGCTAAAAAGTACGGTAAAAAGATAAAATTTTATATTTCAAACAAAACTTTACTTTAAAATTATCGTAGTTTTTATGACAAGAATCATCACAATATTAATACTTGGACATTTTTCCAGAGAGAAACATTCGCCTTGCATACAATATTTCAAATGAAATTCAAATTTCAAATTAATTGCTTAAAAGGCGCAAAGGCCAACATAGTGAAAAATATCCACGCCGGGACTCGATCCCGGGTCATCAGTATAGCGCACTCACATTCTACCGACTAAACCACATGGAACGATACCCAGCCTGGAAATTTTCTCCCTATTACATGTTGGCAAGGCTACAAACGTAGCACAAGATGGAATATTTATCGTGAGCCACCGTCATGGGGCAAACACGAAACTTAATTAAATCCAGCATCGATTGAAACTATATTAATACTTGGAAAATTTTCCAGAGAGAAACATTTGCCTTGCATACAGTATTTCAAATGAAAATCAAATTTCAAATTAAAATGGCCTTTTACACTATTAATTTGAAATTTGATTTTCATTTGAAATATTGTATGCAAGGCGAATGGTTCTCTCTGAAAAAAATTTCCAAGTATTAATATAGTTTCAATCGATGCTGGATTTAATTATGTTTCGTGTTTGCGCCATGTCGGTGGCTGACGATAAATATTGCATCTTGTGCTGCGTTTGTAGCCTTGCCAACATGTAATAGTGAGAAATTTTCCAGGCTGGGTATCGTTCCATGTGGTTTAGTCGGTAGAATGTAAGTGCGCTATACTGATGGCCCGGGTTCGAGTTCCAGCATGGAATCTTTTTCACTAGTTCGCCTTTGCGCCTTTTAAGCAATTAATTTGAAATTTGATTTTCATTTGAAATCATCACAGAGTTTATGACAAGTTCGTCACAAATGACACATATTTCACAAATTGGTCACAGTGTGACTTCAAAACATTGTCACTTTCGTCACAGGTTCGTCACAAAGTTAATGCCAAAATAGTCACAAATGACACACTTTTCACAAATTAGTCACACCGTGACTTCACAGAGTGGTCACAATGTGACGTCACAAACGACCTCTAAAACGGCCATAACGACCTCGCATTCTAGTCACTGTGACGTCACATCCACGTCACGTGACGTCACATCGACGGTCACAAAATCACAGTGTGACTTCACAACGACGTCGCCGTGACGTCACCATGCCTTACGGGAATGTCAGTACATACATTTATATGGTTTACATCACTCTTAATGCAGCTCGTTTGAATTGGGTCAAAACTTTGCTACTTCTAATTTACGTTACTTATACTGCCTTAAAAAAATCATTTAAAGTGGTTTGTTTTTAATAATAATAATAATAATAATAATAATAATAATAATAATAATAATTAAGGCTGTTCCCAAATTCAAAAGGGGAACTTCCTGACATAAGTCTTAATTTATTTTTGTTCAAAATTGAATGAAACTAGCTGGTGTTGTTGTTCAGAAGCTATGTCATCGAGCTGTTTTTTTCATTTTTTTGCCAACACAATAGATCTTTCAGAAAATGAAAAAGGGAGTTGTCACGTGATCGATATCGCTTATAACTCAATGGGTAATTGATTGATCAAAAATGGAAAAAATAGTTCAATTCCAAATCGCTTCCATGGACAGGCTTTCCAATTTTATATCTTTCTGTTAAAAAATAAATTTGTAAATGTGTCAGAACGTTTTGCGCTTGTTCAGCGGAGCAGTTAAGAACAACCTTAAAGGAGTAAATATGAAGTTATTTTTCGAATGAGTGCAAAATATCACAACTACCATCTCGAGTCCCGAAGTGATGGCGCATTGCCTTCAAGCCTAATTAACAGCAAGAAGAGATGGTGGGGAGATCAAGGTGAAGAAATCATTTGACCTGTCCATTATACACCTGCCGGCCGAAATCACTGCAGGAAGAAATGAAAATTTGTTTTCAGCGCAAAGAAACCGAAAATGACAAAAGGTGGAAGGAAATTCCAGTTGAAACGTGCTTTCCGTGCCTATTTTCAAACATAGGTCACACAGTTGTGATTCGATTAAGCGAGACGTTCGTAAAAGGTATTTGGTTTAAGCGGGGAAAATAATATAGGACCAATAGGAATAAATTCCGTTCCAGAGGATTCTATTCGAATAAGCGGAGTATTTGATTATCCGTGACCCAATTAAATGGGGAGGACTGTATTTCTTTCTCTCCTTATTTTGTGTCGTCTCCAAAAAATAATGTTACCTTACAGAAGCCAGCCGTAAAACAAAGCAGTACGATTAAATACTTTATAGCAATTTTTTAAACTTCTAAGCATCGCACATTTTCAATTTTTATACCGTCGTATTGGGGAAAAAAGTACTTTTAAATACAATTTGTTTGAAAACTGCATCTCCATTTATTTTTGAAATATTAATTTTTTTGTAGTTTTTGGAGCCATTTGCTTAATATTGGGAACTCATTTTCTCCATTTCTGTAGAAAGTAAAGGGAAAATAGTTGCAAAAAATAGCAATTATATCTTTGTTGCCACTTTCTCATTGAAAAAAAAAAGTAATTAAAATGCGTGCTATTTAAAATATAAAAGAATTATAATTTCTTTTTGCTGCATTTGTGTATTATTCTGAGATAGTGACGTCCTACTCATATTTTATTGTAGATGTTAATGATTGGATCGTAAATGAGGAATTCTTCAGCGGATTCGGAGGACGTTGTTTTATATAATTAAAATCGCCTGTTTTAAGTCTTAAAACTGAGCTATACAGTAAAGTCTTGCTGAACCAAGTTATTTACCTTCTGATGGACTGATGGCTTCTATTATTATGAAACAGTCATTATAAATAAAGTGTTAGGTGAAGATGAAAGAGCAGTCGTAAAATGTTGGAATTCTGATTTTCTAGTCAGAATGGGGGGGGGGGGGGGTGACCATAATTTTTTTGTAGCCATTTTTTTTTCTATTCTGACCAGAAAATCAGAATTCTAACTTTTTACGACTGCTCTTTCATCTTCACCTAACACTTCATTTATAATGACTGTTTCATAATAATAGAAGCCATCAGTCCATCAGAAGAAAATGATCCATTCCAAAGGTATAAGTTCGATTAACTCGGATAATCGGGACTCTACTGTATCTATATTTATATACATATATATATATATATTTTTTTTTTTCATCGAGGGCGACACTAAATTCTGAAAAAGCAGAATTCCTGTTCTGTAGTTTTTTTAAAATATAATTTATTTTACTCAAACACACGAAGCTAAAATTAGTGGAACCCGATTAAATGATTCAATAAAAAATCCTTATTTCTTGGTTTTAAAATTTTGCAAATTTTACTCCAAATATAAGACGCTAAAATGCGACGAACCCAATAAAAGAATATTTGTCAATACTAAATTTGAACGAGAATTGCGCCAAATTAGTAAGCTATAGCCAAATTGGCATCATTTATGGTTGCTTAGTTTTGGTCCCAAACTTAGCGATATTTCGCCAAGTGTCGCCAAGCTTGGCGAGAATTTGAAGCTAACTTTTACGAACACTCATAAATTAATACCTGATTTGCTTTAATTGTTGTCTTGCTTCAAAATGTCAACCACCCTAGAATTTCAAACTGTTGTATCTCAATAATTTTTTAAGTTAGAGATGAAACAAAAAATACTCCGAAAGCCTTGTATCAAGGTTAAATATAAAATAAACTTAAATATAAACTTAAATATATGCACTTAAATATAAAATAAATGTGGATTTCCAAATTTTTGTATTCTTTTTTTTTCTTTTTAAGTTTTAAATATTAAAATGGCCGCCATTTTGAAACAAGATGGCTGGTGAAGTTGGCCAACGAACTCAGTCGAGATATTTGTATGTACTGTACACACAATAAATCCCATCCAAATCGGTTTATAAATACGAGAGTTATCGCATGACACAAATCAGATATATATTATAATGTCTGTGTCATGTATTGATACTCAACTTATTAATTTTCTTTAAAAAATTGTAATATTATATAACTAGCTAACTTGCCCGGCGTTACCCGGGTACGTAAAAAAACAGCACGAATTGCCAAAATCCTCTGAAAATCACAATAAGATATCGAGAAAAAATTTTAAATCGCTGCGCAAATTTCGAAAAGAGAATACAGTCGAACCTCGTTAACATGAACCTCAAGGGGAACCAAAATTTTGTTCATGTTAACAGTAATTCATGTTATCAGTATCAAATCTTTGTATTCGTTCTTATAGGGGACTGTGAAAACAATTCATGTTAAAAATAATTCACGTTAAGCGTGTTCATGTTAACGAGGCTTGACTGTATATATATATATATATTGTGTTCGAAGATTGAAAGTTGATTCAACTTCTAGCAACGTCTTTCACTAATGTGGAAAAATGGTAGAAAATCGCTAAACTACACTAAAAATCACATAGAAAATACCCGAAAAATTCGAAAATTGTTATACGAAATCCGAATAAACTTTATTGAAATGAAGATAGAAATTACTTTAGTATTATAGGTCAAAAATGGAATGTCAAAAAATTGCAGCAGATCGAGAAGAAACGTAAATATTGAATTAAAAATCACCTGATCACGTAACAAACGCGTATAAAGTGTTTTATGTCAAGTAAATTTGACATTTACGATCACCCATTATTGGCATTTAATCTTATAGTTTGGCGATATTTTTTTTGGTCTATGGGATAATCAGGTAGAACCACAAATTATTTCTGTTCGTATTTAAAAGTAGATAAATAGCTCTTCTTTATATAAATAAATAAAATAAATAATGAAAAAAAAATGCTTATATGTATATGAAAAGTAAATAGTTTGCCAGTAAATATACGTAAAATTCACTTCACCCGCCAAGGCCATTTTCTCTAACTCACCAAAGCCCATATATTAAAAATATACCAAATACTCTTCAATCTGTTGCCTGATACTAAGTAATCACAATAATGTAAATAACTATTAGACATAGATACGTACCGGGTTTGGCGCGATTTTTTTTTCACGTCAATTTGGTGAAAACATCGTTTTCGAATACCAGTTACATATATATATTTAAATTATTTTCTATTGTTTTAAAAGGAAATAGCTATAAATAATAAAAAGTTTAATTAATATCTATAGAACAAAACAGTTTATATAACTGTAAAAAAGAAAATAAAAGTAAATAAACAATTTATTAATAAATAAACAACAATAGCCGAGCTACCATGTCAGGCAAAATAGCGCCATTTTGGAGCCCATTATGTACCATGGAGCGTATATGACATTTGTGACAACAAAACTTTCAATAATACAGTAAATATGTCATTTGATGGTGGCTTGATTATCGAAGATTATAAAATATGTGTGTATATGGCACATTTTTACACTAAAATTTAAATATTTGACTACATAGTTATAATTTTAAATCCTTTTTATATAATTTACATTTGAATATAAAGAATTACTCCAAAATGTTCTCCTATACTTAAAAAAAAATTATTGCGACCTTCGCCTGGCTTATTTCAAGCTTCTGCCTTTGTGGCTTAAAATTGCATTGTTTGGCGACCAAGGTAATAATTAAATAGCATGTAACTCACAAATAAAGCTTTTCTCCTGTAAGACATACGATGGGAAAATTACATAAAAATGATAATTAAATTGAATTAAAAAAAAGAAGGACTAAAAGACTGTTACTTAAATTTTATTTCTTCAAGTTTTTTCAGGCACATTTTATTAACCTGGCGAAGCGAAAAATCGCCAAATAATGTATCAATTGCTTCTTTCATACTAATTTATTTTTTAAGTTTTATAAACATTCCTTTCATATTTAAATTAAATATTTTCATTTTATAAATTTTATCTCGCATTAAAAAGGTTTTTGATTCTTTTTTTTTTTAATTAAACAAATAACAGTTATTTTCTTTTAATTTGCGAGTTGCTTATATTATTACTTTCTTCTATCTTTACAAGAAGAAAGTATTGGATTCGTGAAAATTTTCGACTTCCGGTTTTCGACGGATTTACACGTTTTAGAATGCCCAGAACACGATTTGATGGTTTTTAGAAAATGTCTGTCTGTGAGTCTGTCTGTCACTCTGTCACTCTGTCACTCTGTCTGTGAGTCTGTATGGACAAAAATTTTGTGGGCGCTCTATCTCAAGAACTAATGCACAGAATTTCACAAAACTTATTATTTAGTTATACCTTGATATAAACTAGACCTGATTAGTTTTTGGTGAAAATCGCACAACAGGTGGCGCTGCTATGCGGCATTTTTCACGATTTCTGCAATAGCTATATCTCAAGAACTACTGCACGGATTTTCATAAAACTTCAGATTCAGTTAGTCCAGGATATAGTTTGGTGCTGATTACTTTTTTGTGAAAATCGCCCAACAGGTGGCGCTGCTATGCTGCATTATTCATGATTATCGCAATAGCTCTAACTCAAGAAAAAATGCACGAATTTTCATCAAACTTCAGATTTCGTTAGTCCTTGATATAATTAGTGCTGTTTAATTTTTGGTGTAAATCGCCCAACAGGTGGCGCTGCTGTGCTGCATTTTCACGTTTTCGCAAGAGCTGTATCTCAAGAACTATTGCACGGATTTTCATCAAACTTTAGATTTAGTTAGTCCTTGACGTGAATTGACGTGTAAATTAGTGCTGTTTAATTTTTGGTGTAAATCGCTCAACAGGTGGCGCTGCTATGCTGTATTTTTTGCGATTTCCGCAATAGCTTTATCTCAAGAGCTAACGCTTAGATTTTCAACAAAATTCAGATTCAGGTATACCTTGATATCATTTAGTGCTGTTTATTTTTAGTGTAAATCGCTCAACAGGTGGCGCTGCTATGCTACATTTTTCAGAATTCCCGCTGTAGCTCTATCTCAAGAACTAATGCACGAATTTTCATCAAACTTCAAATTCAGATATACTTTGATATGAATTGGTGCTAAATTCATGTAATTTCTTGTACTATTTAAATGATTTAATTGACGTGATTTATATAGAAGAAAGTTTTGTGATGGCCACAACATACTAGTTTTATAACGGATATAGCCATTTCAATTCATTTATCAACTATAATTTTCGGCAAAATGACCACTGGCAACCCTTTCGTTGAAAATATCAATAAAATACAATAATCTAAGCATTATATCATGTTACTTTTATTTACAATTTAATTTACTTGGATTCCCTTAAATATAATTAACATAATCCCTTAAGTTAATATTAGTTTTTGTTGCATTAAAATATCTCAATTTGTTGATTTTTTGTAAGAAAGTAATCCATATTGGTTTACAATGGAAGTCTATGGAAATTTGGCGAAATATTAGAGATATCGCCAAGTTGGCGTCACTTTTGGCGACTCATTTTGGGCGACAAAATTGGCTGCATTTGGCGACAGAACTATGTCCCTCTACGGTAAACCTCCTGATAGGTATAGAAATGCATTAAATGCTGTTCAATAATTGCATAAAAAATTCGCTAAAAATTCAAAATTCGCTGCACGAATTCCGAATAAACTTTTTTGAAAAGAGAACAAAATTTACTATATTGGGTTAAAAAAAAGAAACCGTATTCTTCTCACTTATATGGAAAAATCTCCTCGAAACATAAAAAAGCGCTAAAAATCGCATAAAAAATTAAATAAAAAAAATCTAATCAAAAAATCGAAAATCGGGCTTCGAGGTGCAAAACTTCATATATAGACGTACCTTTTCCCCAAATTTTGTAGCTCTACGTGCAGTGGTCTCTTCAGAACGCCGTCGACACACTCACTCACTCACACACAAACTTCTTTCTTTATTATTATAGATAGATGTAATATATAAGGAATTGTAATATTATATAATGGTATATATATATATAAGTCATATTTAAGGGAGGGTGGTTTTTGGGGTCTGGGGGTAATGATTGATGAAAATATACCAAAATGTTTCGGAAGTGCTTTCCTCCGAACGGCTGCAATAAGTTAGATTTTTACTTTTTGTAATGAAAGTTACCTAAGACCAGGTTGAGTTAAATAAAAGAGTGTAAAAATACAATCGCACACTACAAATGTTATTATTATTATTATTATTTTACTTTTTAAAAAGGAAAATTTTACGAAAACAAAATGTCAATCAAAATTGGCTTGAAAAATATCTAGTATTTTGAACTGGAATTTTTAAGTGTACACTGTAAAAAAAAAAAAAAAAAAAAAAAAAAAAAAAAAAAGGATCTGGCAGCAAAAGTTGCTGTACAATTTCAATATCAGAAATATCTAAAGTTACAGAAAACGATCGAAACATATAAACTTTTACTGTGTGTATATTTGAATATGAGATGAATGTGGGGATGAGGTGCATTAGCAATAAAAAATACATGAAGTCACAATATACACGTAAAATATGCACCGTTAAAAAGAATCCTATAAAAAACTGAAAAATTTCGGCACATAAAGTTGCTATAGGAAATTTCTAAGCACAGAAAAAATACCTGTTCATACAAAAAAAAAGTGTGTAAAGTTTTTTTTTTTTTTTTTTTTTTTTTTTTCTGTACGTACGTGTTTTTCTGGCACGCGAATTTGTCTTGCAACTTTTACTGTCAACATTATTTCAGTTTACAGTCTTTTTTCCTTACCGTGTATTGACTCTACAAGAAACCCTTTCTTTTACACCCCCTTACCTCTCTCTTCATCTTCTCATGCTGCATAAATATTTCTAATTCTGGTGTTCTATTTTCAAAAGCCTTTCACGTTATTTATCTTCGGATCATACATTAATATTTCATTCTTAAATCACGAATGATGCCTTTAAAGACTGTTGTATCATATTTAAAACAATATAAGCGCAATTCTTAAGTTATGCGATTAAATAAAAAAGACTTTTCGACAAGAAATTTCGAAAACATTTGATTTGTTCCGATCCAATTACTGAACTACTCCTTCACCTGTAAGATGTTTCTTCCTTCATAACAGCACTGCTAAAGAGATAGGGAAACCATAATAATGACTGCTTCCAAGCTGTTGATCAAGTAGGTGAGTTATTAGAATGATATGTAAGACTTCGAAGAAATGAAATTTCTCATTGGACAACGGATGAAAAACTTAAGAAAATCCTTTTCACGTTAGGTATGCCTCCATCATATGTTTTGATATCCTATATTTACCTCTAAGCTCGTTAAATCTGCCAATATGTATAAGGCAGGGGGGGGGGGAATTGTATAGATTAATAAAGATGTTTTATGCATAATTAAAGAATTTGGCGTATTTTAAGCCAATTCTACTGGTTTCACAGAAACACTTTTAAGTATTCTTAGCTCAAAAATTAAACGAAGAAATTAAATTTGTCATTGGACAGCGCATGAAGAGCATAAGAATATCCTTTTAGTGTATAAATGCATTCCTCCCGAGTTTTGATAGCCTAAATTTAGTTCTAAGCTCTTTAAATCTGTCAATAAGGATGACAGAGAAAACTTATATAGAGATAAAGGTAATGGCCCAACAATGAAATAACTTTTCTGCATAATTTAAAATATATATCCTTTTTGACTCATTGAACCGAATTTTATAATTTCATCGCAGTACTTATACGTATTCTTACATGTAAAGATGATAAAATACAAGACAAATAAATATCGAAGAAAAAGAAAAATTATTTTCTAAATATCCATTGCTATAAACATGTATGTTTTTCTGAATACTTGCCTGTCATTTAAGGGCCTTAGCGCTTTTTTTTAAAAAGCAATTGGGGCAATTTAAACCAAAGGATGTAAACAGATATAAAAATGAAACTAATGAATTATCATGCTTTTTTTGTGCGTATGTAATTAAAAAAAGTGCCTCATATTACAGGTACTATATAATGTTTATGTGCTTGTGTGAAAGGGAGTAATTTCTGAAACTACCGAGCTAACTTAATCGTAGCAAGATGCTAATGGTGACCATCTCTGTTCTTATATAGGCTATATTTTATTTTGGTATAACAATCTCAAGATGCTGGGGGTACAGGAACAAAAAACGTTCTAAAATTGCAATCTATGTGATATTGTTTCAGCTAGGAACTTGAAATTTGGTATGGTGGTTCCTTTTAAGATGTAAATACTCGCTATGAACGGTTCCTAAAAATTTCGAGGTTTAAATGAGTGAAATGTAAATATTCTAAAAACGATCTATTACAATTAATTTATGGAACTATAAAGACTAGAAACTTGAATTTTACTATGGTAGTTACTTTTAATATGTAAATACTAGCTATGAACGATTTCTAAAAATTTCGAAATTTAAACGAGTGAAATGAGGGGGAAATACTCTAAAAACGTTCTATGCTACAATTGTAAAGACTAGAAACTTGAGGCTTGACCATGACGTTTACTTTTAGGATGTTTATACTGTCAACAGAACAAATTCTAAAAAAAGGGTTACAGGAATAAAAACGTTTTGAAATTAACATTCTGTAACACTGCCGAGGCTAAAAATTTGAAATTTTGCTTGGTAGTTACTTTTAAGATGTAAATGTCCCTAAGAGTCGTTTGTGAAAAACTCGAAATTCAAAAAAGATGAAAAACGTTTAGAAACGGGCTAGAAAGTTGAAATGAATAATAAAACTATAGATTCATTCCCCTCCACTCCTCTCAGAGATCTCATGCAGTTCAAACGCACCACAACGTGTTACTACGCAGCTAGTAACAAATAACAAATAAGTGGTTTATATATATTGACTAAACCATAAGGGGACATAATCCGGGCTTCCCTGGTTACAGAAAATACTATACAGAACATAGATGAAAATAATTTTTAATTGAACCTCTTAGATTGGTGAACAATTAGATTAAAAGGAACTTTATATGAAGACATTAGGGGTAATTTACTTGAACGTTTATTTCATGGGGCAAAAAAGCGATAGGTGACGAATTTTTCGGGAGACGTTTTGTTAGGGACTAATTTTCCTAGAATCTATTTCGTTATTATGATAAAAAAATTTCAAAGAGGTAGATTTATTTTATTTTTATTTTTTAACTGTACTTAAAAAAAACCACCAAAATAATAGGAATTTTTTTTTTTTTTTTTATTACAAATAAACCGTCTTAGAAACGTGGGAGAGAGTTTTCAGAATTTCCTCTTCTTCTCCTTCTTTTTTCATTATATGATGCCGAAATATATATTTTGCTTTTTAAAAAAAATCAGAGAGTTCGAACTTGTTAGCACACAAATAAATAAAATATTAAAGGCATATATAAATATTATACAGACATACAAACAATAAATACAATAAACCCGACTGGAGTGAAAAATTAGCCAGAGCCAGGAATCGAACCCGGTCCCGAGTTGATTCCTGGCTCTGGCTAATTACACACAATTCAAATAGTACACAATTTATTCGACTTTCAAGGCGAATGGCGCAAGCCTTGCCGAACATAAACGTGCCTACAAATCTGGAAGCCTACAGTCTAAAATTATACAGCATTCTTTAGATACCGACCATATCCCAGATTTCGCAAATATGAAAGTTATCAGATCCGGTTGCAATAATATTAAAAGTAGAGTTTTTCTGGAAGGTGTGTTCACTCGTAAGCAAACGTCGCCGATAAATGAATTATTGTGCACTTCCTCCTGAATACTCAGCATTGTTTTGAAAGTTTTATACTTTATTTAATTTTAACTGCTAGCAATTTTTAACTGTAAACATGATATATTAGTTTTCTGTCATTTGAATGTTATTTATTGCACTGATGAGGGGCTAAAATTTAGCTCGAAATGTTTGCTTTTTAATTGTATTAAATGTATTTATGTAATTTTTACTTGTATGTCTGATGAATTCTAATAGGGTTTTTTTTTTTTTTTTTTTTTTTTTTTTTTTTTTTTTTAATCGTATATCAGACGTTAAACAATGATTATTTATTTTAATACCAGTTATATATTTTTAAAAAGGAAATAACATTAAATAAATAAAAATGTTTAATTAATAACTACAGAACAAAACAGTTTATATAATTTTAAAAAAGAAAATAAAAATAAATAAGCAATTTATTAATAAATAAACAACAATAGCCGGTTTACCATATTAGACAAAATAACACCATTTTGGCGCCAGTTAGGTACCCCGGTGCATGACATCTGTACCGTAATTTGTATATTTAAAAAATATATTATATATATTTAGAATTGAATTTTTCATGTATATAAATACGTATATAAACAAAATAAAAGTTCATTAGATTTGTTTTTTTAGCTGTTTATATATTTTGGCAAAATATCTCACTTTCTGAAGCTCGAATTGCGCCAAACTTTTTTTTTTAATGCAAAGTGCCCTATAGTGGAAAAGTACCTAAATAAATAACAATAAATATATATATAAACAAAAAAAAAAGTTCACCCAGTTTGTTTTCATCGCTGTTTATATATTTTGGCAAAATATCTCACTTTCTGAAGCTCGAATTGCGCCAAACTTTTTTTTTTTAATGCAAAGTGCCCTATAGTGGAAAAGTACCTAAATAAATAACAATAAATATATATATATATAAACAAAAAAAAAGTTCACCCAGTTTGTTTTCATCGCTGTTTATATATTTTGGCAACATATCTCACTTTCTGAAGCCCGAATTGCGCCAAGCCTTTTTTTTTTTTAATGCAAAGTGCCCTATAGTGGAAAAGTACCTAAATAAATAATAATAAATATATATATAAACAAAAATAAAAGTTCACCCAGTTTGTTTTCATCGCTGTTTATATATTTTGGCAACATATCTCACTTTCTGAAGCCCGAATTGCGCCAAATAATGGAAAAATACCTAAATAAATAATTAATCGAAATAACCAATTATATAAATTAAAATGCCTTTTTTTCAAGATGAAAGCATTGTTTTTAATTTCGATTAAAAATACATATATCCTAGGATAATTTCAGCTGCAATTAGGTTGGCAGCTTTTTTATTATTTATTGAATAACAATACGACTTGTGTGCTTGACATGAGAGCCCGCTTATAAGTCGGAAACAAGATAGCACAAGGAAATATTACAACACAACAGAAATACACCCTGGGAGTTCCACACAAAGTGTGTGTGCAATGGAACTAGCGGGAATCGAACCCACAAAAGCAGCTTAATACCTCATTCCATAAACCTAAACAAACACAAGATATTCATTCATTATGAACGCTAAAAAATATTAAACCATTGAGGTAATCATTCACAAAGTAAGTTCTCTAACAATCAATGGATAATATTCTTATGATGTCATAGTAGGTAAAATGGTGGTGCTGTCGTTCCTTACGGTTCGAATTCACATAGATTTTATTTTGCAATTTCTCTTAGTTATACATTACTTTATTGTCATATTTATGAGCTCAGAACAAAAGCATATTTTTTTTTATTATTTAGTTATTAAATAATGAAAAAAATATTAATACATGGTTTGAAAAATTTAAATAATTTTTCCCTTAATACTAAAAATAACTTTGAAGTAACAGCATGATTAAGTTAAATATAACTGTTTAATTCTTATAAACAGATTAAGTAAAATAATGCTATAAAAAGTGATAAAATATCTTTATTAAGATTGACGATCGTTTTCGTCGCACCAATCGTAATCTGAAAAATAATAACATAATAAAATAATAATAAAAATAACAACAAAATAATCTTCGTAATAATCGTCAATCTTAATAAAAATATTTTATCACTTTTTATAGCATTATTTTACTTAATCTGTTTAATTCTGTTGTAATATTCAGAATAACTGTATTCATTAGATTTCACTAAGCAACATCAGGACCCCATTAAACTTTGAAATTAGTGGAATTACAAAATTACAATGTCATTTCAGGGCCTCTTCTTTTGGGTAGGCTTTTCTAAATTCCACATACATGGAAACTCTTCAGTGTTACAAATATTATTCCTAGGGCTGACATAACATCAGAACGGCCAGCAATTTTTAGAAAAAATACTTTTTATCAGAAATTTTATTAAAAACGAGTTACTCCTTTGTTATAACTGCCCACACAGTTAGGGTTATGACAAGTTGCAGTCAATTTCGCCAAAGTCGTAACCGAGATCGTGAAGCAACCACGTATAATACCATCATATAATACCATTGCATTAAATCGTATACGATAGTTTAATAGTTTTTACTTTACTTATATGCTTAAGAATGTAATTTATATATTTTTAAGAATTAACAATCTAAATTGTCCGATATATGAATTTTGAAAAATGTAAACAAAGATCGAATAGACATGACCGTAAAAAGCCTCACATCCGCACAACACTTGGAACAAATCTGTGCGCACTAGTGGTCTTCTACTGTACATAGTTTTTCATAAATGTGTCGTTCTTAAAATGCTTTATTTAAGTATTGCGCGGCAGCGCAATACTTATTTATTTCCAGCGTCATTTCTCAATGTTAATTTAACATGGAAAAGCCTATGGAGATCATAACTTTTTCATTTTTTATTCCCACCTTTTTGTCGCTGATGTCACTCATTTTTTATTCTTTACTAATTCTAATGATATTATAAATTTAAAGTGTAAAAACGTTTGCCTGACGTCAGGGTCAAAACGAGTGGTAAAATGCCTTTGCATATGGGTGAATTATAACATGGGCCATTTTTTTTTTTTTTTTTTTTTTTTACATTAGTCAAATATTTTTCTTAATAATTCCAATTTTCGCTTTTTTCATTGAAAATCAATGGATATTTTTCATAGAAAATGTAACATTTTTACTTCATTGTTACGCAAAAATTTCAAAAGCCGTAATAATAATTTATCTATTTTTAGTTGAAAGATTTTCACGTAAAATATTAAATTGGGCTAGTTTTTTTTCCCAAAATTAAAAAGCTGAATATGGCGTCATAGTGGAAATATTTTCAGAATATGTTTTTGCTTTGGTCAAGTTTGTATTTCAGTAAAAAGTTTCTAGTGGATAGCTATTTTTACGCAGGCAGCGAACTTAGTGGGGGAATTACATAACTCAAATTTTAAAATGTATTTTTTTTTTCCGAGATGAGAACTATTTATACCGCAAGTTAAACTTAGGTAATAATTTTCTGATGTGTTTACCCCTAGGGAGAGAATAAGGTTTAAAAATTTAAGATAAAACTTTTATTTTTTATTTTTTAGTGTATCACAGCTATAATATTGTTAAATATTAGCAGTAAGGATTCAACACAATTTACATTTAAATTCATAGCGTTCCTGAGTGGGAAATAGGGTATCTAAATTTAAGTGAAGTTAATTTTTTATGTTTTGATTATAGATTTTTTTACGTTCAGATTAGAAGTTTTTGTCCAAACTACCGCAACCTGCATTACTAGAGTGGTAGAACATTTTGAATTACACATTGGTAAACTGCATCCCACATTGTGATGCATTACCGCATACATCAAAGCCTGATGATGATACTCTCTATTAATTTTGAAATGCGTTCGTCTGAGTGCATTAGTTATTAAAAAACTTGACATATTAAACAAAAACATAATTTGAAGAACAAATTAAAAAAACAAAATTTATTTCCTACATTGTTTAAGCCCTAGAAGGGACAGATATTAAGTTATTTCATTCAATTAGTTCTACATTTAATGTTAAATTTTTATAACAAATTAGTTAAGCCAATTGAAGATTAAAAAATAAAATAAAATTCATACAATATGATACTTAAAACACCCTAAAAAATTAGATTCCGTTCAAATGAAATCGAAATAAATCTTAGGCTTTTTTTAAAGTTTTGTATTTTGCATGCATTTTATCATTTTATGCACAATTGTCATAAACATAATACAAAATCTGCAATACAAATATTTTCAATTAAAAATGGAAGAAGTCTAAGATTTATTTCGATTTCATTTGAACGGAATCTAATTTTTTAGGGTGATTTAAGTATCATATTGTATGAATTTTATTTTATTTTTTAATCTTCAATTGACTTAACTAATTTGTTACAAAAATTTAACATTAAATGTAGAACTAATTGAATGAAATAACTTAATATCTGTCCCTTCTCGGGCTTAAACAATGTAGGAAATAAATTTTGCTTTTTTTTTAATTTGTTCTTCAAATTATTTTCTGTTTAATTTTCTTCTATCACTGCCGATAAAGCGAGAAAAACCCATAATCTTGCACATGAGTTGTATCTTTATATCTAATTTTCCGTCATTTTTGACGGGCTTCCTTTGTATTATGTATATAAATATAGATAGTACAAAACATATTTCAGTTTTAAGACTTATAACACACGCTTTTATTTTACATAAAATGACGTCGCTAAAGAATTCACATTGACGATGTAGTCTTAAACAACATCAACAGAAAAGTACGCATAGGACGTCACTATCGCAGAATAATACACAAATCCAGCAAAAAGCGATGTCGTCATTCAAGAAACTCGACCAAAAGAAAAAAAAATCGGCCATCTGATTATTCATATTCTTTCATTTGTTTGTAACATTAATATATAGGTACTTAAAATTAAATATAGTTTATAATATCTTCACGTTTTATTAGAAATCATCCATTTATATTTTTTTCAGAATAGCATATATTTTAATTACTTTTTTTTTTTTTTTTCAGTTGTTATGGGAAAATGACAGCAAAAAGATATAATAATCTACTAATTTTCCAACTAGTTTTCCTTTACTTTTTACAGAAATGGAGTACGTCAGTTGCCAATATAAAAGAAATGTCGTTAAAAACTACAAAATAATAATAATAATAATAATAATAATTAAAATAATAATAATAATACCCCAAAAATAAATTGAGAAGCAGTTTTGAAACAAATTACATTTAAAAGTATCTCTTTCCCCCTATACGATGGTATAAAAATTGAAAATGAACGATGCTCAGAAGTTTAAAAAAAAATGCAGTATAGATTATCTGTATTTAACCGTACAATGATACATCTGCTTTGTTTTACGTCTGGCTTATATAACGGAACGTTATTTTTTAGAGACGACACTTTAATTGCTGCCCGAAAGAAATACTATATATCGGGGGCTAATAACGTTTGATTGTTTTTGGCCTTGTAAAATATAAGTGCAAGTAATTACTTATATTTACAGTTTTTATAGTTCATCAATCGATTATTAACATTCTTACAATCAGGTCTGCCGTCACGGATAAAAGTTACACCTGAGCAATGTTGGCAACAATGTGATTTAAATTGAGTGCGGATACTGTTAAAAGATTGTCACATGTAAAACTCTGTTGAGCCAAAACAAAACATGCCAACCCTTGGCAATGATCCCGATTTCGGAACATTAATTAAGTCATACATCCAGAAAAAAGGATAACTGGACAATAAACAATGTGTTATTTCTTACAACGCATACCTAAAAAATATGTTATCAAAGCATAAACTAAAAAAGCTGCGACAGCAAGTTAACGCCAGCTAAAAATAAATAAATAAATAAAAAATGAGGTACTTGTTAGTTATCCCGTCGACCAAATTACTGTCGCCAAATTGTAAGATTAAATGCCAATAATAGTTGATCGTAAATGTCACATTCACTTGACAACACGTGTTTACGTCATCAAATGATTTTTATTTCGACGTTTTATTTGTATTTTTATTAATGTTATACTAATTTATTTGTTTTTTCGTTATTTAAAATAAAAATTATGTCAATTTGTATAATTTGGCGAGTGGTTTGGCGATTTATATAATTTGCCGAAATTGGTCGACGGGATAACTAACAAGTACCAAAAAGGATATTAAATTACCCCAAAATAAAAAGATTTGGCTTAGATGCTGTATATTCTCGCGGCTGCCATCTTGGATGTTTTGAGAATTCTTGGCGATTTTTTGTTGAGGTGTTTTACATTTTATTTTCGTTAAGCCTAACATGCATATAAATCGCTGCTTGGCGACATTTACTATTTGGCTGAAAAAGGGTTTTCACGCCAAGAAAAAATTCAAGATGGCGGCCGCGGAAATATATGACATCTGTTCCAAAGATTTTATATTGAATTTAATCCGCAAAAGATAAACATGTCAGTTTTCCCACAAATATCTGTCTTTGTCAGACACGAACTTTAGAAAATCTTGGATATGAAATGCAAAAAAAAAAAAAAAAAAAAAAAAAAAAAAAATGATACCTTAAAATTTCAGACGAAATGAGATTGTTATCATGAAAAAAATATTACGGTTCAATTTCAAAAACAATCGAGAAAACTTATTAAACTTGCAATATTTTCAAAAAGATCTACAATTAAAGTTTTAGAACACATAAGATTTTATAGCTTGTAACCTCACTATGCAAAATACAAAAGCCAATTATAATAACAAGTTTAACAACCTTTCTTTGCTCACGTTAGTTTTATTCTAATTATGCCAAAACCTAAATAAAACCTAAATATAAACAAAACTTTACTTTAAAAATCGTCTTTTCGTTTTCGCGAATATTCTCCTTTCTGCAGCGTATAAATAATGATTCACAAATACTCAAATCATGTCAAAATAACATTTTAAATGAGTCCTTGCTATACAAAATTTCACAAAACGTACATTTTTATTTATTTTATTTTATTATTTGAGAAAAAGAATGAGTATAAATTTTACGACAAAATGAAATGAAAGTGATACAATATCTCTTCCTTATGGAAATTCTTATCCCCATGTTTTTTGTAAAATCGTCTGCTATCGCAGAAAAGTACTGGATAGAAAAGATCTTTCATAATATTGCGTATTTATTCCTTGGGAAATAAACAATTCAAATGAAAATTTTAAAACATCTGTGACAAAAGCCTTATTATAATTGGAAATTGTTATTATTATTATAAACTTATTCTTTTATTTATTCATTTATTTTTCTCAAATGCCTTTTCATTAACCCCCCCCCCCCCCCCCATGGCTTAAGTTTATGTAACAAAACATATAGCATTGTAAATATATAACAAATTAACTCCTTGTAATAATGTATTATTTCTGATTACTAAACGGTGTAAAGATTAATTTTTTAAAAACAGTAAAATAGTTTTATTTGACTGTTGATTCGATATTCTGAAATATTCTGTTTATAAAATTTTAATCCTCATTTTTAGCAATTAGAAATAATACGTATTTTAAACAATTTGTTAATTTATTTTAGTTTATATAGGCGTACAATACAGTTTTTTTCCTACTAGGCACTGAATTAAGCTCATCTGTTACCGTTTTTTAAAAGTGAAAGCTGTGTTTGGGCAACAAAACGGAGATGAAATCAAATATTTTTACTGCCCGCAGTAAATAAAGTTCATTCCTCGCGCTTGGAAGTCAACTCTTATTTATGCAACAAAATCCGTGTCGTTAATTAAAATTGAGCTGTTCCTACGTTTCTACAGATTTTATTTATATTGACTAATAATTATTGATTGACATTCACATACAAACACACACTGAGTGCCAACTGCGCCAAATTCTCGCCTAACTTGGCGGTGTTTGGCGCTAAAAATAAATTGCCATAAACGTGTCCGAATTCTCGATAACTGGCTAATTTGGCGATATTTCCATTAAAATTTCATTTTGACAATAATTAACAATCTTTCATAAATAGGGTCCATGTCAAAATGTGAAAAGTGTTGTCACAAGATGGCAACTGTTTTTTTTAATCCGGTCCACAGTTTCTGATTATCGCCTGTGAAAACTTCCACCAGTAAACTTGCATAGGAAATTTCGTCTTATTTAAGCGACCTTTTCTTGGAAAATTTCTTTCACAAATATGGTAAAAAAATTTTATTTCTTTTTACTGGTCTCAGCTGCACAGGTATTTTAATTTTTTCACTGACATTGATAAGATGTTGTCTTGGTTGTCACAATATGACGGAACTAGTACCGCTAAAGTAAACTAACACCAGTAAAAATGAATATCCTTTTTTGTAATTATTTTTGACTGAAATGTTTCATTAATAAGGCGTTTGAATAAAGAGAAAAATTGTACTCAAATTTACTGGTGGGAGTTTCCCCCGGTAGTAATCAACCCCTGCAAAAGCGGTTACAGTTGACGCTTCACTGTTTTAAGGCTGTTTCAATTCCTCTTTCTTTATAGTTCCATGGCTCTAACTGGCGTAAATATTGTCCGATTCCCGTGAAATTGATTATATGTTATTGGGATTTACTATGGCATGTTTGGTATTGAAAATGAAGCCTGTAGCGTTTACGGTTCATCCACAGGGACACTCGCGGTGTATTTTAATGATATTACACTGTTTAAAACATATTAAAATTGGTATATCACTGAGGTGTACTACAAGGTTCTTATATAGAATATGGTATGCTTAGAATTTATCGTTCATTTACAGGGACACACAAAATTATTTGGTTACAGAAGAAAATGAACAATAATTGAACTATTGAAACCTACGAACAATAATTATTGGAAGTGCGTTTTCAGTTGTGGTACGCGTTTTAAAATTTAACTATTATTTAAATATTACTTGGTACTTATGAATTTTATGGAACATTATACAGAGCCGCACAAAATTGCTCAACAAGATTCGTTTATTGGCGGAAGTTCCTGAAAGCAAATTTTCAATCGTGCTATGCGTTTAATCGAACTAACTTCTTATAGCATACTATGCAATGCAGTATACATACACATATCCATAGATCATATACCAAAGCTGCCCAAAAAAATCGTATATTTTGCAAGGAGCTTTAATTAAACTCGTTTAAGCTCCTTGATATTTTCTCGGCTATTTATGGTAATAGCAGAAATTTGGTTTTCAAATATACGTTATGTTTATGCGCTTTCCAAATTGTTCATCTGGACATCAACTTTCACCTTAGTAAACTGTGTACTGTCTGGCTCAGACAAGAAAAACCCTGGAACTGGTCTTGACTCGGTCCTGTTGCCAGGGTAACTGGTCAGTCGACTTTTTTTTAAGGAAGCCCGGCATTTTCTTTTCTCCCGTTCAATTGGTCATTCTCAGAATTACCGTAACCTTTTCTGCACTTCCCCTCCTACGGACGAAGATCAACCCTACAAGTTTTGGAACCTCCGAAAGCGGGAAATCTACTCAGGGTTTTTCTTGTCTCAGCCAGACAGTAGCGAAGTTTTGTTATTGATAATGCGTTGGAAAGTGTTTCATAATCTATGCTGTACGCATGAATTTTCGTTCTTGTTTATTTATGTGGAGTATAATTATGTGTCGTATTGATGCTGCATTGACAATAATTCCATCATCAACTTCATAACATCAAATGCAAAAAATCTACCTGTTTTTGTAGAAACTGGTATTAAAAATCAATTGAAATATATTATGAAGTAATTGTATATTATATTACACATAATTTAATCCTTAAATTCTGTTAGAGGTCTCACAGAGCGCCGTATTTTTAGCCTCTGGTACGGTACGCTATTTCTTTCTCCCAGCTTATTTTGTGTCGCCTCCAAAAAATAACGTTACCTTACAGAAGCCAGCTGTAAAACAAAGCAGTACGATTAAATACTCAATAGCGATTTTTTAAACTTCTAAGCATCGCACATTTTCAATTTTTATACCGTCGTATGGGGGAAAAAAGTACTTTTAAATGCAATTTGTTGAAAACTGCATCTCCATTTATTTTTGAAATATTAATTTTTTTGTAGTTTTTGGAGCCATTTGCTTAATATTGCCAACGGAACTTTTCTGTAGAAAGTAAAGGAAAAATAGTTCTAAAATATTAATTACATATTTTTGTTGCCATTTTTTCATAACAATCGAAAGAAAATGTAATTAAAATACTTTGAAAAAATATAAACGAATGATTTCTGTTAAAACATGGAGATATTATAAATTATAAACTATATTTAATTTTAAGAATCGATATTAATGTTACAAACAAATGAAGGCCTTAGACAGGCGGGTTTTTTTGGTCGAGTTTCTTTAATGACGGCATTTTTTTTTTTTTTTTTTTGCTGCATTTGTGTATTATTTCGCGATAGTGACGTCCTATGCCTACTTTACTGTAGATGTTTAAGAGTGAATCGTAAATGTGGAATTCTTAAGCGGATGCGAATGACGTCATTTTAAATAAAATAAAAGCGTTTGCTGTAAGTCTTAAAATTGAAACATGTTTTGTACTATTTATAGATACATTTTTTTTTTCATCGGGGGCGACACTAAATTCTGAAAAAGCAGAATTCCTGTTTTCTAGTTTAATTTTTGCAATTTAACCTACAGATACCAGTGAAATTTGGGTTTTTTTTTTTGGAGTCCCAGTACTATCGCTAAAAACTTCTGGATAGATGAAATTTTATTATGAAAATCCTGTACGTAATGTAGAGAAACGAATTTTTGGCGAACTCAGATTTTGAGCCGAAAACGAAAACGAAACCGAATTTTTGGTTATATATAAACATTGGAGTAAAAAAATGTTGAGTCACACAGAGGGTTATATTTGCTGAAATATAGCGAATATATGCTTGTTTCGGCACCTTCAGCAAGGATGGGCGAGATTCGTAAAATTTTGATTAAGTTTTTTCAAACTCCCCCCCCCCCCCCCCCCCCTGTATTTAAATAGGTTAAGAGGTAACCTGCACGAAGAGAATACAAAGGGTTTCTATAACTGGGGCAAGAGTTTCTCTCGCGTCTTCAGCTAAGTAAAGGGTTGAGATTCTGGTTGTAAGCAGTTATAAAAAAAACAGTTTGAGGGGAGTAAATCACCATCGTGAGAAAGCGGTGCGAAAATTCTACGAGGACAGGTAAAAAATTAGGCTAAATTGGGCTACAGGTGCTGAGATCAGTGAAATTGTACGTTTTGTTGTTCAGTAGATTTTTTTTTTTTTTTTTTTTTTTTTTTTAACAGCTATTGAAGAATTTTTTCAAAGCGCAAACCAAACTGTTACAAGGTAATGTAAAGGTATGTGCATTACATGTAAAGGATAAATACCATAAATTTTTATTTTTATTTATTTATTTATTTTTTTTTTAAATGAAGTAGAAGAAATTTCGAGATTGTCGTGTAAATCAAATTGATATTTTATGGTCGATGTTTGAAAAATCTGATTTTACAAGGCATTTAGAAATTAAAAATTATTGCTCTTAACCCTTTATGTACTGAATTATTAATTCATGAAAATTTCAACTTCTAAAGCATTTTCCGTGAATTGTTTAAACTACATTAGAAGATTTACATAATCATTTAATAAATTTTCGAAGGATTGAAGGATTTAGAAGGATTAATTAAATTTGAATTTATAGGGATTTTGTGCAATATTTATAACTCCACTCAAATCTTTTATTTTTCTTAGTATTTTGTAGAATTATGAAATGTACAAATATAATGTTCTTATACAATAGAAATATAGAAATGTTTCCGAATCGAAAAGCTCCCCCCCCCCCCCTTCAACACGAAGGAAGCCGAAAAGATGCAAAGGTAAAAGAAAGCATCCTTTTAAAAATATTTTAGTTTTGTGTAACCTATAATGCTTTTGGAACAAGATAAAGTAATGTATTTATAACTCATTCTAAACTGTATTACACTGTAAAAAAAAATGGTAACGTTCCATGTAAAATCCAGGAACGTTTCGCCTTTTCTCAGGTTTTCAGAATAATTTAGCATTCCTGTGAAATTCTGGTTTTCTTATCTGAAACGTTCCTGAACAAAAGTTGGAAACAGCAAAACGCTGCGGCCGCCATTTATTATTTTTTTGCTATAATCCGTTGCTCGCGTGCGAGTGTCGAAAATGAATTCCTTAAATGAATGTAAAAAAAATCAATATGGAATGCAAATAAATCAATAGACGAGATAATCCTTTACGTCTCTATTGTCAAGACAATTCAGATGAAAATACAATACCTCTGTGACATCGCTAAGAGATTATCTCTCGTACTTGTCTGTGGAATGTTTAACGAGCAGACCGTGTAAAAAAATACACCTATTATTTGGATCTCCATTAACCAGGGGACCATCAAACATGATTCTCACCGATTTTGATTAATTTAAAGTATGTTTTAGAGTTCTTATCTCTAATTATTCTTGTGAAAGGATTTCTTCAAATGGGCCTTAGATTTTCAGAAATTAGATGCCGAGGTTTAGCATACGTTTCAAATACCCATTAGTTTGCAGCTCTCAACGTGTCTTTCGTGGTGTGGACGCAGAAAGCTCACACGCCACCCGTACGGCCCGAGTTCGATGCTACCTCTTGACTTTTTTTTTTCTTTTTTAATTAATTTTATATTTTAACACTTTATTACAATTTGATTTAAATTTGATATATATTTGGCACTTTGAATTGCTTCAAATTTGAATTTTTTTTTTTTTCGGAAAAAATATACAATTACGTTTAGTTTTTTTTTTTTTCATGAAAATTTATATGTATTTTATCTAACTTGTAAACTAACATAATTACTGACGAAAATCCAAAATATTTTATGTCTAGATTTTTTTTCTAATTATTATTTACATTTATATATTTTTATATTTTAAGCAAAGTTCAGAAACAATATATCATATATAAATTTACTTTATTGAATTTTAACTGAAAATTTATTTTTTCGTGTAAATTATAAATAATAATTTTTGATGTCAATTTCAAAATATTTTTTCATTCTAACAAATAATGATAATAAAGCGAAAATTGTCAACTGGAAATGTAAAAATCGTCTGCGGATCCCGCATGCTGTGAAATGTCAGTAATGTTTTGCTGTCAACAGAAATATTCCTGGTATTTCGCAGGAAACTTACTGGCATTTCTGTAGAAAGTTTTTAACATATACAGTAAAGTTCCAGTCATTTTCAAGAAATGTTTCTTGGAAATAATGGGCAACTCAGCTGCCCATTTTTTCCCAGGAACGTTGCGGAATTTTTTTTACAGTGTACAACTAATCGATGTATTAAATGAATTTTATAACAAGTTATTTTATTGGTACTTTTAAGTACCGTCAGTAGATAAATGATTAAATCCTATTTAAAATTCTTCATTGAAACTGTACGTTTTGTTGCACAAAACTGACATGCTTGACTATTGAAGTGATTTGGGATCGAATTGCGTTTTCCATTTTTAGATAAATAAATTACATTTCGAGTTATAAGCCATTTTTGTCACTGATAGGTTTTTCCACTTCCTTTCACTGTTACGTTCGGAAATTCGGTACAAAACGCGAACTTTAACAGTATTTTCTGAAAGATCTTTTATGTTTTCCAAAAAATGTAAAACGTCTTTCAATTACGTAGTTTCTGAATTCTGAACACCTCCTGATTTCATGCATTTCCAAACAAATAAGAATTAAACAATGTGTCAGAAAGTAGTCCCTTTAGATTTGAGAACATATTAATCATAGGATTACGGATCGACGAAAATTACTTTGTTTTGTTACGGATCGACGAAAATTACTTTGTCGGGTTGCAGGGCGATGAAAATTTTAATCTTGGGTTCGAGTCGGGCTGTGGGTCAATGACATTTTTTTTCTCTGGTTGGGGTCGGCTTGCGAATTGACTTAAAAGGAAATTTACGATCAATTAGTAATAACATTCACTAACTTATGGTGCACTTAAATTTTGCTTAGGGAGTCATATACAAATAGAAATGGTCAAAACTTAAAAAGATGTCAATACTAATGAACTTGACCAACTTTTGATATCATATTTAGATTATCTGGTAGATTTTATCTTCGGATACAAACAAGAAGCCGTTTGGTCAAAAAGTTCACGAATTATGCAGGTTTAAAATTCGTAACTTCCAATGCTAAATTTATTTTTAACCGTAGCAAAGCGGGTAGTTTTTTTAAGCATATTTCAAAAAGTACTTCGCGAAATTAGTTCTAATTTCGCAGTTTTATCTTTGAAGCTTCTGGAAATTGGTGTATGTTAAAAAAATAAAGGTTACAATGCATATATTTTTTAATTAATTTCGAATATATGAGTGTATATATAGTCGAACCTCGTAAACGCGAACACTCAAGGGGAAACTTTTTTTGTTCGTGTTATCCGAACTTAAATACGTTACATACAACAGGACGGGACAATCGGAAACAGTTCGTGCTAAAAGTAATTCGCGTTAAGCGTGTTCGTGTTAACGAGGTTTGACTGTATATATGTATAATAAAGATGAAATCACAAATATATATGAACAAATGTTAAAATTCTAAAGATGAACAAAATATGAACATAGGAAACCAGTATGTAAAATAAAAAACTATGAATAACCCACAGAATCATCAGAGGTGCTTGTTGGTTAATTCATAGTGAAGATGCGTTATTTCATCCAATTTTGTCGGCATTAATCCTAAAATGACAAAATTTAGCACCTTAATAGTGCATCATAAAAGAAAAGAAAAAAAAAAATACCAAGAGATATAAAGAAAGATACACCTCACACAGGATATTAAAAATTATAAGAGCACAATACCTCAATTGCATAAAAGGATTCCAAACATTATAAAGTTGACTCACAATTATATATATATATATATATGTGTGTATATATATATATATAATGTGATTTATTGTAACCAATCATTTAACAGGAATCGATTCTTAAAAATTTCAAACATGGAAATCCAAAACTTCATTACACTCCGCTGAATAGTTTTGAGTTACACTTAATAAACTACCCCCATTGTAATGTGTTTTGCAACGATTATAAAAGTTAATTTAAAATTAGGAGTTCCAAACTTTAAATCTGCACAATTCCTAAGCTGCATGACCGAATTCCTTTCCCGTTTAGCATCCAAAAGTAAAATTGACCGAAAAAAATATTATGATGTCTAGATTAGGCGTTTGTTTATGAAAAATTTCAAGTTGGGTCAATTTTTAGGGTTTCGTTCATCTGACGAAACCCTATTCGACTCACTCCTCTGTCTGTCTGTCCGTTCGTCACAAAGCCCGTTCTCAGAAACTATATAAGTTGGAGACTGGAAATTTTGCACACTTATAGATGAACACCTCATATCAAAAGACAAATCCTAAAATTTTGAAAAAGTCTTATATTTACCTCTCTGGGCTCTAACTTGTGTATTTTAAGCTTTTTTTTTTTTTTACTATGCCCCTAATTTAGTTGGAGGCTTGAAATTTTGCATACTTATAGCTGGACACTTGCAATCACACGACAAATCATAAAAATTTCAAAAAGTTTTATATTTACCCCTCCGGGCTCTAACTTGTCTATTTTAAACAATTTTTCTAACCTCCCTCTTTTCCTCCGGGGAACACTTTTCTAACTTTTGCGACACCGCTTTGACCACTCTTTCACATTATGCACCATAGCTTTACATATTTTAGTTCGTCTTTTTACCGCGAGGGGGCGCCTACCTATATCAGGTGCTATGGACCCGATCCCCCCGACTAATCATGGAAGGACTGCGTCACTGGACGGTATTCCAGTGACGCAGCCTTAAGCCTAAAATCGTAAGATAGGTTGCAAAACGGAGTTTCGTTCGGACAGAGGTTTATTTAGAAAAGAGTGCGGCCTTGGGTTGCGAAATGTGGAAATAACTGATTTTGCAAAAGGATAAAGTGTTTTCAAAGGAATATTAAACGAAACCCTCTGTGCGATCTGTGAACACACTTACTCACTTGTTATATGCAGACGACACCTAAGCAAAATTTAAGTATAGCATTGATTAATAGAATTTATTACTAATCGATTGATACCAGTCGCACTTTTATACCATGATTTTCTGCAAAGTTAATATAGGAATAGGAGATTATGCCCTTTTTTTTTGTTTATACTAATTACTTACCAGAAAAAATATAATGGAAAAACATTTAATTATACGGAAGAAATATCGTTCGATAAGTTAATTCTGTTCGAAGAAAAGGGCTTTATTTCTTAAAAGGCTCTTAAAGAACAAAAGGAAAACTAATATTTCTATACATGTTTTAATGTATAAAAACATTATTCGACCCCATTTATCAAATCAATTTAATATTATCTTCACTTCTCTTATCAGTGAATATTTGTCAATTAATTATTCAAATCTATTTAACACTGAATACCTAATTCCAGCGTGTCGATGCAAATATACAGTTGGCTGCAATTTTTCTCAGAAATATACAAGATGTTGATGCGATTAATGTTTTAAATTACGACGTGTTAGTGTTTTATATAAAACTAGCAAACCCCGCGGCTTTGCTCGCGTAATAGTTGAAGTATGCCAAGTGATATTTATATGTCTAATTTTTATTAAAAGGTACTAACTAAATTTTTATTTTATTAAAAGGTAATATTTTATTTTATTAAAAGGTAATATTTTATTTTATTAAAAAGTAATATTTTATTTTATTAAAAGGTACTTATTACTTTTAGGAATAATTAAAAAAATTACTATTTAAAACACAGTTTGATTAAACATCATTGTTACACTGCATAAGGCAGAAATGAGACTTAAATTTATAAAACGAAATAAAACTAAATAAATAATAATTTAGAAAATATTTTGAAACTTTTTGCTCAATTAATACGCTTATTTCAGTATTCATTTGAAGTTTTGAATTTTTTAGAAACCATCTTCTTACATATTAAAATTAACCATCATGTCAAATTCCAAGTCCTACCACCTCTCTCAACATAAAGGGCTATGTTGAAATAGGAACTGTCACCATTAATTTGCCAATATTAATTTTGAAATTGGTTTGTTATTTCCTATATATTCCACAGAAACGTAAATTAGAAAGCTTTTAAAGGCATTTTTTAGAGCGTTTGTTGTTCCTGTGAACCCCATGTGGTAGAATCATCGACATAAAATATAGCCTGAGTAGGATCAGAGACTGTTACCATTGATTCGCAACTATTACTTTTACATTTGGTTTATATTCCCTGAAATTGCGTAGAAATCGTAATTTAGGACTTTTTTAGAATGCTTTTCGCACCTCCCCTTCACTTCACCCCTTTTTAATTCGAATTTATTTTCGACAGTCCTTCGAGGGCATTTATATTTTATAAGTAACTACCATGCCATATTTAAAGTTTCTAGCCTTTTCAGTATCACAGAAATCGCAATTTAGAAAGTTTTTAGCTGCTGCAACCCTCTGGTGGTAGTGTCACAGACATAAAATATAGCTTATGTTTGAGCAGGTTCTATCACCAACAATTTGTCATCATTATTTTTTTAATCAATTTGATATTTGATAAGATTACATAAAAATTGTAATTTATAACCTTTTCGCTCACTTCATCTTTTTAAATTTGAAATTTTCTTTCGACAGTTCTTAGAAAGCAGTTGCATCTTGTAAGTAAATAGCATGCCATACTTCAAAGTGTTAGACCCTTCAGTTATGCAAAAAACGCAAATTAGAACATGTTTTGCTTTTGCAACTCTCAGATGGTAGTGACAGCAACATAAAATATAACCTATGTTATAACAGGGACTGTCACCATTGATTTGCAACCATTACTTTTGAAATAGCTTTGGAATTTCCTGAGATTGAGTAGAAATCGCAATTTAGAACGTTTTTAGAACGCTTTTCGCGCATTTTCACACCTTTTTAAATTTCCAATTTTTTCGAAACTGTTCTTAGAGATCATTCATATGCAATAAATATGTACCTTGCCTAATTTTAAGTTGCTAGCCCCTACCGATCACAAAAATCGAAATTTGGAACGCTTTCTTGCTCCTGCAACGTCTAGGTGATAGTGATACCGACTTAAAATAGCGTCTATGTTAGAGCAGAGGCTGTCAGCATCAATTTCTTACCATTACTTTTGAAATCAGTTTGATTCTTCCTGAGATGTTGGTGACAAATCGGCATTTAGAACGTTTTTAGAATGCTTTTCGCTCATTTTGCTCCTGCATCTCCTCTGGGGTAGTGGAAACAGATATAAAATATAGCCTATCTTGGAGCAAGATCTGTCCCCATCATTTTTACACCATTATATTTGAAATCGGTCCAGTATTTCCTGAGATTGCTAGAAATCGCAATTTAGAACGATTTTTACAACGCTTTTTGCGCATTTTGACCCCCCCTTTTAAATTTCGACTTTTTTAGGAAATGTCCTTAGAGATCATTAATATCTTATAACTAACTACCATTCTAAATTTCACGATTCAAGGCCCTTCCGTCACGCAAAAACCGCAATTTAGAATGTTTTTCTCCTGCACCCCCTTTGGGGTAAGTGGGAAAGACATAGAACATAGCCTATGTTGGAGCAAGGGTTTTCACCATCATTTTGACGCCATTATTTTTTTAATCGGTTTGGTATTTCCTGAGATTGTGTGGAAATCACCATTTAGAACGTTTTCTAGAACGCTTTTCGCGCATTTTCACCCCTTTTAAATTTCGAATTGTTTAAGAACTGTTCTTAGACATCATTTATATCTTATAAGTAACTAATATTTCAAATTTCATATTTCTAGGCCCTTCAGTAACGCAAAAATCGCATTTTTAGAACGTTTTTTGCTCCTACACCCCCTTTGGGATAGTGGCACCGACATGAAACATAGCCTATCTTGGAGCAAACGTTGTCACTATCATTTTGACACCAATATCTTTTTAATCGGTTTGGTATTTCCTGAGATTATGTAGAAACTACCATTTAGAACGTTTTTTAGAACGCTTTTTGTGCATTTTCACCCCTTTTAAATTTCGAATTGTTTAAGAACTGTTCTTAGATATCATTTATATCTTATAAGTAACTAATATTCCAAATTTCATATTTCTAGGCCCTTCAGTAACGCAAAAATCGCATTTTTAGAACGTTTTTTGCTCCTGGGGTAATGGCACCAACATAAGATATAGCCTATGTTCTAAGTTGGACTAACACCATCATTTTGATACCATTACTTTTGGAATCGGTTCGGTAGTTCCTGAGCTTACCTCCTACTACAAATAAACAATTTTTTCCTCTTTATAATAGGGGTATAAATTATAAGACGCTTTTTTTTTCCTTCTTTTTTTTTTTTTTTTTTTTTTTTTTTTTTCTTGTAATGCAAGATTCATGTAACAGAACGTAACGGGGATGCTTTTTTTTTTTTTTTTTTTTTTTTTTTTTTTTTTTTTTTAATTATTATTTAATCATATATTAAAAAAAACCAGTGTTTTAATTAAAAATAATATGCAAATAAATATAAATAGTAATTTTGTAAAATTTCCAGACTCATAACAAGGCATAGGCACACTGAGCAAGAACAAAACGCCTCCAAATTTTGGAGGATCCATATCTGTAAAAGAGCTTTGGAAAACATCAGTTAGAGTTTCGTGATTTGTATAGTTTTTTGTTCCACTATAGCAAGACATTAAATATTAGACCAAGAAAATGATTTTTTCTTTCTTCAAAATTCTATTTGAACAATAAAAAAAAAACGGAAAAAGTTCGAATAACTTTTTTCAATTATATAAAAACATTTTTTTTTTTTCAAATATATAAAATGGAGCCATCGTTATTTTATACGGTTAAATGTACTGATATCCATAGTCAAGAAGTGCATAGTAAATATAAATATGAACCGCTAAAGCAACAGGGGATTTGCGGAGAATGTATGAAAAGAGTATCCACATAAAAAGTCAACTGAAGGGGAAAATAATAAAAATATAATTTCAACAGATTCAATAAGTATTTAATTAAAAAAAAAATAGCTAAAGCAATTTCCTGAAATACAGTATAACTTCAAAAATCCGGCAATCCGGCACCATCGAGACCGAGACTATAACCGGATTTTTGAAGGAATATCAAAGGTAGTATAACTAGAAATATCAAAAGTATTACTATCTTCTTAATGGTGCTTTTAGCCAATAATTTAATTCATTATTAAGCGATAATTATGTAAGAAAAAGAGAAAATTAAATATTTAAAAAAAAAACTTACTTTAATTGGTATTTTCTATGTTACAGAAAAAAAGTCTAATAAAGAGTGAAATTATTTCTTCTCTTGCAATTTCGGAAACATCGATGTCAACTCTTTTTGCTAAAAATTTTTTGGCCGTTCTTTAACAAGTTTTTTTTTTTTTTTATATACAAATGAATATTGTCTATTTCGAAAATAAAGTCTTGTTTCTCTAAAGCGTACATTAATTCTCCAGTCAAATTTACTCATTTTGTTAGTGACACCTTTTCTTCTGCCGGCCGTTCATCCTCGTCTTCTGAGCTGCTACTAGCATTATCGGCGGTTCTATTTAACACAGCGTCTGCGATCTTGCTGTCCGTTAAATTGTTCATTGTTGATGTATTTTCGTTAATGCTTAGCCAGTCATCTATATCCTTTTTTTTTACACTTAATGCATTATCAGATTTTGCGTGATCAACCAGCTTATAGATTGCTGCCTTTTCACTGGAAATGTGGAAGACTTAAAATTCTTCCTCATCACTGAGGTCGCCGTTGCCGAAAATATTCGTTCTGACCATATATTGTGCCATGCATTCGCCAAAGTTGTCACCAAAGTTGTTTCCGTTGCTAAGCAACGGTGCAGCTCACAGGAAATTCATCCAGAAAATAATCGCGTCTGACAAATAAAAAAAATAAAAGTCAAATATTCTTTTTTTTTTCTTTTTTTCTCATTTTACTTCCGATCTTGAAGTTTTTAATACAAAAAAATTATATTTTTCTTCTTACTTGAAAGTGTAAAAGAAAAAAGAAGAGAAAAGATAGTTTTGATGCCGGATTTTTGAAGTTGCCGAATTTCTGAATGCCGGATATTTGAAGTCACACTATATATCAAGCATCGTTATTCGAATGTTACATACATTTATACCCCTTTAAGACCTGACCTTACACAATTTTTCTGGTGATCCTAAAGAAAAAGAAAAAAACATTTTCCTCTTTTTGTGCGATTCAAAGTGGAACCTGCAACCACAGAATTGCGTGGATCCTCAGTTGGCATAACCTGGCATCGGATATTTTTTAAAAATATTTTTTTACTAACAAATATGATCCTATTAATTAGTGAAAAACACCGAAACTTTTCATTTCTACCAAAAACCTCCCGGTCTTAAAAAGTTAAATATCCTATATTAATACTTGGAATTTTTTTCAGAGAGAAACATTCGCCTTGCATACAATATTTCAAATGAAAATTAAATTTCAAATTAATTGCTTAAAAGGCGCAAAGGCCAATATAGTGAAAAATATTCCATGCCGGGACTCGAACCCGGGCCATCAGTATAGCGCACTGACATTCTACCAACTAAACCACATGGAACGATACCCATCAGCCTGGAAATTTTCTCACTATTATATGTTGGCAAGGCTACAAACGCAGCACAAGATGGAATATTTATCGTGAGCCACTGACATGAAACAAACACGAAACTTAATTAAATCCAGCATCGATTGAAACTATATTAATAGTAATTGGAAATTTTTCCAGAGAGAAACATTCGCCTTGCATACAATATTTCAAACGAAAATTAAATTTCAAATTAATTGCTTAAAAGGCGCATAAGCCAACATAGTGAAAAAGATTCCATGCCGGGACTCGAACCCGGGCCATCAATATAGCGCACTGACATCCTACCGACTAAACCACATGGAAACGATACCTAGCCTAGAAAATTTCTCACTATTATATCATGTTGGCAAGGCTAACAAACGCAGCACAAGATAAATATCCATACTGAAGAAGTTTCCCAACTCATTTATGCACCTGAACTTCCTTAAAATGGAAAACAGATTAAATTGATATAGGAACACTGTAAAGCAGAATTCTGTTTACTGCCAGTACTCCGTATTTTTACGAAATTTTATTTACCGATGAAATCGTTTCGTGAACGAATAATAAATTAGCGCATAATGAATTTAAGAATATCCTCGCCGGATTGATAATACTAAAAGTTTACTCAATTTGTCCTTTTTGCTAAGACTTTGTTTATATATATATTTTTTTTATATTCTAAAAAACGAATTTCCGTATTTTGCCAGTACAATTTCCGTATTTTTACAGATTTTTTTCTCGTTTGCAGTGTAATAATAAACATGAATCCCACAACGTTAGAGAAAATGAAAATTTAGCATTATCTAAGTTATTTTCTAATCTATACTTTTCTGGCACCTATACAAGATAGGAAAAAATATTACCGTAATAATACGGTGATTGTACTGTTAAACAACAAAATATTTTATTACAGTGAATATAAAATATCTAAAGCTCAAATCAAAAACATTTTCAAAGACATCGGAAAGGGTTTTTTTTTGTTTTTTTTTAACAGAATAAGGAAAGAGGCCTAGAATGCCAAGAAACTCTCTTTAGCTTGATCGGGCATCCAACTCGAGTAGGTTTACGTTTGGCTTTTCATAACTAATCAATTAGTACCGAAACCGGATTTTGCAAAGATATCAAGAATCCCCATTTTAATGTTAAATATGTATATTATTGATGCTAAAGAAGTTTTATATATTGCATGTACATATAAATAATCTTTTGAGAACAGCCTTAAGACTGTTCTCAAATAAATAAATAAATAAATATTTTTCCACGCTCCACAAAACGAAATTTTCTGACACATTTTCAGACTCATTTATTAAAGCCCGGACCAACAAACGCGAAATTTTCTGAAAAAATAGGCAGGTTTGACTATTGAAGCTATTTGGAATCGAAATTAGTTTTCAATTTTTTGATGAATAAATTATTTATCGAGTTACAAGCGATACTGGTCACGTGACGACAGGTTTCCCCCACTTCTCTGCCTGTTTTTTCTCCTTTCGACTTGAAATTCGGTTCAAAACGCCAAAAACATCTTTCGATTACATAGTTTCTGAATAACAACACCTGTCCATTTCATATATGTTTCCAAACAAAAATGAATTAAAAAATGTGTCATAAAGCTGCTCCTTAGGATTTGAGAACAACATTAAACACAAAAGTATACTTGCCGGCAAGATTTTCTAACTGAGCAATTTTTTTCCTTTTTACTTTCTTCCGTCTTTAGAAGAAGAAAGTATTGGATTCGTGAAAATTTTCGATTTTCGACGGATTTACACGTTTTAGGGGTCAGAGATTCCCAAAAACATGTTTTTACAAAATGTCTGTCTGTGAGTCTGTGCATCTGTGAGTCTGTCTGTCTGTATGTGACACAAATTTTGTGGGCGCTCTATCTCAAGAACTAATGCACGGAATTTAATAAAAATTTATATTCTGTTAGTCCCTGATATAAATTGGTGCTGATTAGTTTTTCGTGTAAATCGCTAGTGGTGCTGCTATGCAGCCTTTTTCACGATTTTCGCAATAGCTCAATCTCCAGAACTAATGTACGGATTTTCATCAAACTTCATATTCAGTTAGTCCTTGACATGAATTGAAGTTTTGTGCATTTTGGTGTAAATCGCTCAACAGGTGGCGCTGCTATACTGCATTTTTTGCGATTTCCGCAATAGCTCTATCTCAACAACTAATGCTTGGATTTTCATCAAACTTTAGATTCAAGTATACTTTGATATGAATTAGTGCTGTTTGAGTTTTGGTGAAAATCGCTCAACAGGTGGCGCTGCTATGCTGCACTTTTTAGAATTTCTATTATAGCTGTATCTCAAGAACTAATGCAATAACTTTCACCAAACTTCAGAATCAGTTAATCCTTGACATGAATTAACATTTTGTACATTTTGGTGTAAATCGCTCAACAGGTGGCGCTGCTATGCTGTATTTTTCAGAATTTCCACTATAGGTGTAACTCAATCACTACTGCACGAATTTTCATCAAACTTTAGATTCAGTTAGTCCTTGACATGAATTGACATTTTATATAGTTTGGTGTAAATCGCTCAATAGGTGGTGCTGCTATGCTGTTTTTTGTGATATGCTGTTTCTCAAGAACTATAATGCTTGGATTTCCAACGAACTTCAGATCCATGTATACCTGGATATCAATTATTGCTGTTTATGTATTGGTTTAAATCACTCAACAGGTGGCGCTGCTATGCTACAGTTTTCAGAATTTCCGCTATAGCTCTATCCCAAGAACTAAGGCACGAATTTTTATCAGACTTGAAATTCAGATACACTTTGATATGAATTGGTGCTAAGTTGATTTAATTTCTTGTACTATTTAAACTATTTAATTGACGTGATTTATATAGAAGAAAGTTTTTGATGGCCACAACATACTAGTTTATTTTTCGATAAATGAATTGCATCGCGATTAGTGTCTCATGACATCAGTTTTTTCTGCGCTATCGCTTCTGAAAATTTGGTTCAAAACTCAAAACTTGACATAATTTTCTGAAAAGTTCTTGTCGAAAAAAGGAAAAAAACAGTTCCAACTTGCATAGTTTTTGAATAAGTACACCTAATAATTTGATATGTTTAAGCTAACAAATATTAATAAAAAAATAGTGTTAGAAAATAGCCAGTTTTGATTTGAGTGTTTTTGCCTTAAAGTGAAAATTAATTAAGTTGGCACAAGAGAATAAAATATCACTATGTCTAACCCTCAAAGAAGAAACTAAAAATGATGTATAAAAATATCGAAATAGAGCAGGGAACATGATCCAAGCTTATGCAAAAAGTATGCTGTACAAACCTACTAAAGAATTAAAAAACACGAAAAATGTTTTTATGATAGAAAGAAAGACACAGACAGAGTAAGCGAAGAGATAAGAAATTATTATATAAATGTCAATAGTAGGGGAGAAAAGACAGTTCAGCCCCAGCAGGCGGATTGCGGATTGGGAGGATTGAGGAGGAGGGAGGAATCCACCTTGTGGATAGAGGAGGAGGGTGGAATCCACCTGTGGGAGGTTTCTTAGAGTAGGAGAGGCTAAATTTTTGAGGGGGGCTTAATTTTTGAGGGGGCTTAATTTTTTTTTTTTAAATCGACTTAGAGTAGAAATGGGAATATCATACTATAACATGGGTCTGTTCGAGAGGAAGTATGAAGACACTAAATTTTTCGATGGGCTTATTTTTTAGGGGGGCTTATTTTTAGGGGGGCTTAATTTTTTTTTTTGAATCGACATAGAGTAGAAATGGAAATATCATACTATAACATAGAGATGTAGGTATTTTCGAAAGGGAGTTTGAGGAACTTAAATTTTTTAGAGGGGCTTATTTTTTTAGGGGGGGCTTAATTTTTAAGGGTGATTTTTTTTTTTTTTTTTTTTTTTTTTTTTTTTTTTCTGAATTGTCTTAGAATTTGAATGAAGATAAAAATGTCATGTGTTTTCTGAAAAAAATTTTTGATGCTGCCATCTGTATGCGGTAGTGTGAATTTATTATTGAAAATAGTATTTTATTTTTGAAAAGTTTTGAGGAAGGTTTGAACCTGCAAAATATTCTCTTGGCTCGATGATATGTTGAAGACTTAACTAATCGAGCCAAGAAACTATGTCTATATGTTTAGATTTTAGATGTTTCAAAACAAAAATTGTATTCCCCCTTCTGTATGCGCAAAGAGAGGTTGGTTTCTTAAGATAACTCATTAATACCTATTTTAACTGCTCACTCTGCGATTTTTTTTTTTAATGTGTATGATTTTTAGTTTAACTGATTTTATCGATTTTGTGAATGAGAGTTTAATTATTTTACGCACAAATGTATGATTATTTTAGCAAGCTTAGGTTTCGAACCTGCGAACTCCTATTCAAATTTCATTTTTTTGTAACTGATAAGCTATCCACTATTCAAACCGCGCCCCGACAATTACTGAATTACTTTTGAACACTATATATTTTAAAAAAATACCTACCTCTTCCTCTTTCTTATACTAGGGAAGTTAATATAATTTATGTTTAAATTGAGGAAATAATTAATTTTTTTATATTTCTTTAATAAGCAAGTCATTTTTTTAGATCGATTAGAAGGCTACCAAACGATTTGAATTAAACATTGTTTTTACCAGTATTAATCCTCTTACCTAATTTTAAAATTATACTTTTTCTTGTGAACCATATCCTATTCATTTAATCGTCTGAAATACACTTCCTAAACCCTCTTATCAACGTTACTCACTATCTATCACAAACATCCGATAAGTCTAATCAGCTTTTTTCAACAGAAAATAGCTAATATGTAAATATTGATAACTATTGAAGAGATTATTCCACTTGTTTACAAATTTTAAATGAAAGTTTGAAATATTTGTCAGATTTTCTATTTATCAATTATTATAAATTGAATCAACTCATAGTTTGTTATTGCAATAGATAATTATTTGATGATTCTACACTAGTTCTAATGAATTTTAAAACTACTACTTCAATTCAACTCATTCTTTTATACAGTTTAATAAATTTAGTTTGAATTAAACCATTGGTTTGTCATATATTTCACTGAAATAATAAAATTAAAATGTAAAACCTTAGAATGACGAATTCAAAAACGTAACATGATGAATCATATACTTTTTAAACATTACATAAAAACCTTTGGATTGATTCACTTCCTGTGAACTTCCTACACATACTTTTTTATGCCACGTGTTTTTCTGAAATGTTTGCACCAATCATATTACATGATTTGCACTATCGTAATAATTTTTAAACATGCGCCCCCTATGATTATATATAAAATTGAATGAAACGAGACTTTTTAATTAGTGTTTGCTATTTTTTGAGTGTGTGAAGACGCTTTTTTCACTTAGGATAATATGGCTAGTTTTCAAGATGGGCATTCTACGATGTTAAGCGATGATGCATCACGTTTGAATAATCAATATTTTTCATCAAGATTAAATGATCAAGACATGGGATTAATAGTACAACCTAAAGTAGAACCCGTTTCAGATAATGAAGCGGAATTCTCCTCATCAAAACTAAAAAAACAGAAGTCACCTTTTTTGTGTACTGTTTGCAGCAAATCTTTTTCACGAAAAGGCAATTTAAAACAACATTTGATGATTCATTCAGAAGAAAGACCATTTATATGTGACATCTGCCAAAAAGCATTCTCTAGAAAGGCTATTTTGAATCGTCATAAACTATCCCAACATAAATGTGAATCGTGCGGTGAAACGTTCTCAAGAAAGTATGACTTATTAAAACACATGAAGATCCACAAGTCCTCCAAAAAGGATAAATGTATTCAGCGTAGCGAAATATTCAATCCCAACTCCGATTTTTTATATCATTTGAAAACTTCACAGAGAGTTAGATGCAAAATTGATAATTCATCCTCTTTAAAAGATATGTTTTTTGAGAAGGTTAAGCATTTTAAAAGGCAAAATGCGTTAAACATATTTACTAAAACTGTAATCAACTCTAACGAGGAGAATGTTAGAGACTTTAACACATTTTTTAATAGTATTCATTCGGACGTTTTAAACGAATTAAACTACCAGATTCAAGTTAAACGATCGATGAAATGGTATGCAAGTGTACAAGTTGTTGTATATCGTGTAACACAGGAGGGTGTATTAGAGATTGCCACACCCTATTTCCATTCAAAAACTATACTTGAATTAACGAAACAAAACTTATCTGAACATGTTGAGGATACCTTTGCAAAAATTATTAAGTCCTATGAGAAGTCCACCAGACGTGGTTTTAATTGGACATTAGATAAAATATTGAATTTAGAACTATCTACCTTTAAAATATAACATGATTTGAAATGTTTATACCTTTTTGAAATATGTGTACTCATGTTTTCACTATTGTAACTATTGAAAACGACGAATAAATAATGTGTAAATGAAAAAGCTGTTGTCTGTTTATTTTTGTTAGAACAACTTGTGATTTTTAATAACTCATGAAGTCGTAACGGCATTACTTACTATTTTTTTTTTTAATTTCTAATCAAATGAATAATGAGTTAACTATCTTTTATTAATTTCATATTGAAAGTCTGAAATTATCCATTGAAATAGTTATTTTGCAATATTTCTAATTTATCATAATTATTTTTAAAGTTTAATATATCACTCGTTGTTTGTATAAACAACTGTTATTGCTCAATAATAATAATAATATTATCATTTATTACCATACAATTCTTTAAAAAAAGCATAGAACCATTAACATAATATATCATTAACCACTTTTTTTAAAACTGTTACCTTGTGTTGCCATTGAATTCTTCAAAACAAAAAAGAATAAAACTAAAATCCTTATCATTAAATATCATACACAACTTTTATAAAAATTGTTACTTTGTGTTGCCATACAATTCTTCAAAAAAAGAATAAAACTAAAACTATTAACATTAAATATCATATACTGTAAATATAAAAATTGTTACCTTGTGTTGCCATACTATTCTTCAAAAAAAAGGATAAAACCATTGACATAATATATTATTCACCACTTATATAAACTGTTTATATATATTTTTTTAGACTTAAACTAAAATTAATAACATTACTAATTCTTTTAAGTGTTTATCTGTAACCGACACTGATTTTTAACATATATTAAGGGATGTGCTGTTTCTAAACATTCAGTTTCCAACTGATTTTTGTTCTAACTTCATCTAATGTTACCTTTATTTTTTGAAAATGGGTTCTGTAGTAAATATGTTAAAAAGATCTTCCGACAAAGTGGCTTCTTCTTCAAAGTATCAACGTTTAGAAGAACCTAATGATCCCACTTCCGCAAGTGAATTAAATATACCAAGATTGGAAATTCCTAATTTATTAAACACTGACTGTGGGACAATATCACGTGATTTATCCGATCTTCCGAGAATTCATGCCAAGAGTCAATTTCTGTCGAGGACTATTTGAATATATTTTTCAAAGACATGAATTTTGAATCCGCTTTAACCTCAACCCCAGCTAGTAACATAATTTCCCAAGACGAATCCTTTCAAGAACGTACTATTGACCAAGAGGTTTCTGATTCCCAACCAAGCAACCTTTCTAAAGCAAGTGATAAATTACAAAGCACAACCCCACCTACGAATGTCATTCCACAGTCTAAAACTAGCAAATCCAATCATCCTATTGTATTTCGAGAAGAACTCAGTGACTGTATCTTTTTAATTTTAAAGTTGCATAATAGACAATTTCATATTCATATTCGAGAATTTAAACGCAGTGGGCTTACTAGTGAAGAAATTCTAACGAAAAATGGTATTATTATGGATGTTAACAGCTGGTTCGAATTTTGCAAGAAAATTTTTTCATTTAATTTGAGATATAAAAGTTCCTCATTTGTTTCTAATAACATGATATTAGTGTTAAATTTTAATAATTCTATCATGCGAATTAAAAATTTAAAGAATTATTCTCACATTGACCTAAACGAGTATCAGTTGCTGAAATTAAAAGAAAAAATACATGATTTGAATAAGGAACTTCTTCAGCATATATATGTAAACCATATACCAAGCTTAATTAGGCAGAAATGTATCATTGGTCATATATCTACAGAAAATGAACTCATGTTGCAGTCTAAACTTATAACATGTATTGAGAATAATGTATTAACTATACTAAACGGCATTTTTGAATGTGATGGATGTATTTTTAATCAGAAATCTCAAAGCCCTCATTCCTGTTGTATACTAAATAATCGACAAAAATTTGAAAAACTAGGAGAGATGTTATTAACACTTATAGATTTAGATTTTGTTATTTCCTCATTTTTAAACGGAGTGGATTGCGTTAGTGAAAACTTTTTATCAAACATTCATGTAGAAACAATTCAAAACGAATTGTTTAAAATAATAAAATAAAATGCATTGCTATCCTTTTTAATACGTGTGTGTTTATTTTTCTAAAGTGTATGTTTATTTTGTTATGTCTTTTAGAACTTTTAATAGAGTGTTAGACTTAAATTTGCATATGTATATAACTAAAGAAATCAACAATTCTTTAGCAATTAAAAAATTAACACAAGTTTAAAATATTAAACTAATAATCTTAATACTATAATTTCTACTTTCTAATATATATATATGAAACTTAATTATATAAAAAAGTTTTCAATAATAATAATAAGTTTAGAAAATTAAAAAGTTTAAAAAACAAAATTAAGAAATCCATTTAAAAAAATATTTGAAAAATTAAAAAAAATAAAGTTTTCAAAATAAAAAAATCTTTATAAAAAAAAAAATAATAATTAAAAAAAAATTAAAAAGTTTACAAAAGTTAAAAAAAATATTAAAAAGTTTACAAAAGTTAAAAAAAAACTTGAAAAAAAAAACTAAAAAAAAAAAATTAAGTTATCAAAATTAATAAAAATTATAAAAATTTAATACATTAAGTTTTCAAAAGTGAGTTTACCTATTCGTATATGTATACATGCATGTGACTTTCATTATGTTTCAGTTTAATACTTCTTTTTATCCTATAAAAGTGTTAGATTAATATATACTTATAAAAATATTTGTAAGTTAAATTAAAAAAAGTAACTTATAAAAAAAAAAAAAAATGTTTACAAAATTAAAAAAACAAAATCTTTCTAAATAAAAAGTTTTCAAAAGTATAAAAAAAAAAACTTTTTAAATAAAAAATGTTTTCAAAAATTAAAAAAAAACTTTTTAAATAAAAAATGTTTTCAAAAATTTAAAAAAAAAATTGTAAATAAAAAAAAAAGTTTTCAAAATTAAAAAAAAAATACTTTGTAAATAAAAAAAAAATATTAAAAAGTTTACAAAAAAAAAAAACTTTTTTTATAAAAAATATTTTCAAAATTAAAAAAAAATTGTAAGTAAAAAAAAAAAGTTTTCAAAATTAAAAAAAAAATAATTTGTAAATAAAATAAAATATATTAAAAAGTTTATAAAATTTAAAAGTTAAAAAAAAAAACTTTGTAAAAAGTTTTCAAAATTAAGTTATCAAAATTAAAAAAAAAAAAACTTAATAAATTATGTTATCAAAAGTCAGTTCACCTAACTGTATATGTATCTGACTTTCATAATTAAAAAAGTTATCAAAAAGTTGAATTTGATTGCAAATACAAGTATACAATCAATCATATATCAATCAGTCATAGCAATTAACCAATCAATGATATCAATCAATCAATCATATCGATCAATAAATCAAACCAATCAATCATATTAATCAACCAAACAATAATATCAATCAGTCATATCGATCAATAAATCAAACCAATCAATCATATTAATCAACCAAACAATAATATCAATCAGTCATATCGATAAATAAATCAAACCAATCAATCATATTAATCAACCAAACAATAATATCAATTAATCATATCGATCAATAAATCATATTAATCATATCAAGCTATCATATCAATCATATCAATCAATCAACCAATCATTCATATCAGTCAACCAATCATTCATATTAATCAATGATTCATGTTAATCATATCAATCGATTAATCAAGATACTGAATACAAGTATTCATACAAATAAATCACATCAATTGCAGTTCAAGTATTACAAGTTAGTATAATAACATTATAAGAAAGTTTTGAATTAATACAATGATTAACTATCAACATTTTGTAACAGCACTTTTACAAAAGCAATGTATGAATAAATATTTTAGTTACAGAAAATATTTAAAACGCTTTTGAAAGTTAATAAAATTATTTTCCAAAAATGTTAAAAACATTACAAGCTGCTAAAACCTACAATTTAACAAGAATGAGTTGTCCTATATTTCCTTTGTATTTGCATGTCCTATATTTCCTTTCTATTTGTACTTGAGTATATGTATACGGATTCCTCCGTTTAATTATGTTTTGTAGTATACACTTAAAATATATATAGTATATATAAAACATTAAATTAAAATATTCTTTAGTTATTAAAAAGTTTAAAAAATCAGCAATTTTTTTAATATTATAAGATATCAAAAATTATTTTGTAATTTATTAAAAGTGAATTTACCTACCGCTATATATGCGTTTCATAAGATAAATCTTCTTTATGTTAACATCCTACCCACATTTTATTTTATAGTTATACACATCGAAACGAAAAAACAAAAAATAAACAATCTATTATTAAATTCTTCAATTTAAAATTTTAATACATACATACTTAAACATTTATATAAAAATAATGAACTCACCATGTTTGAACTCAGAAAAGAGATGATGAGCTTATCACGTGGTAGATTGTGACGTAATCAATTAGATATCACGTGCCTTCCTCGTGCCTTTTGATTGTCTTATCTACAATCAGATTGTATTATCAATCACGTGATCTAACTGATATGAGTCTATACCAAGACACTAGCCATTTTCACTTCAGTCATCGAATATGTAGGTCGTATATTTTTTTGAAAGTCTTTTATTTTATGGAATCTTCAGCAACATGACATCAGATATTTGCAAATAAAATCCTATTAAAATCTTTCTCGCAATTGTGAACAAAGATTAATTTTCATATTGTTTAAGTATAATCATTGATTATTTAACTGGATAATAATATTTTTTAGAAGTAACTTAAATTTCTTATAAAAACGGAAGTATTTATTGCATCATTCATAGTTTGAATATTAACCAAGTTTTTTAAACTTTTATAATTTATACTAGTATTTAGTATATACTAGTACTTAGTAAAAACTAGTATATATTCTAGTATAAAGAGTTTATAAAAGTTTAAAAAACTTGGTTAATATTCAAACTATGAATGATGCAATAAATACTTCCGTTTTTATAAGAAATTTAAGTTACTTCTAAAAAATATTATTATCCAGTTAAATAATCAATGATTATACTTAAACAATATGAAAATTAATCTTTGTTCACAATTGCGAGAAAGATTTTAATAGGATTTTATTTGCAAATATCTGATGTCATGTTGCTGAAGATTCCATAAAATAAAAGACTTTCAAAAAAATATACGACCTACATATTCGATGACTGAAGTGAAAATGGCTAGTGTCTTGGTATAGACTCATATCAGTTAGATCACGTGATTGATAATACAATCTGATTGTAGATAAGACAATCAAAAGGCACGAGGAAGGCACGTGATATCTAATTGATTACGTCACAATCTACCACGTGATAAGCTCATCATCTCTTTTCTGAGTTCAAACATGGTGAGTTCATTATTTTTATATAAATGTTTAAGTATGTATGTATTAAAATTTTAAATTGAAGAATTTAATAATAGATTGTTTATTTTTTGTTTTTTCGTTTCGATGTGTATAACTATAAAATAAAATGTGGGTAGGATGTTAACATAAAGAAGATTTATCTTATGAAACGCATATATAGCGGTAGGTAAATTCACTTTTAATAAATTACAAAATAATTTTTGATATCTTATAATATTAAAAAAATTGCTGATTTTTTAAACTTTTTAATAACTAAAGAATATTTTAATTTAATGTTTTATATATACTATATATATTTTAAGTGTATACTACAAAACATAATTAAAAGGAGGAATCCGTATACATATACTCAAGTACAAATAGAAAGGAAATATAGGACATGCAAATACAAAGGAAATATAGGACAACTCATTCTTGTTAAATTGTAGGTTTTAGCAGCTTGTAATGTTTTTAACATTTTTGGAAAATAATTTTATTAACTTTCAAAAGCGTTTTAAATATTTTCTGTAACTAAAATATTTATTCATACATTGCTTTTGTAAAAGTGCTGTTACAAAATGTTGATAGTTAATCATTGTATTAATTCAAAACTTTCTTATAATGTTATTATACTAACTTGTAATACTTGAACTGCAATTGATGTGATTTATTTGTATGAATACTTGTATTCAGTATCTTGATTAATCGATTGATATGATTAACATGAATCATTGATTAATATGAATGATTGGTTGACTGATATGAATGATTGGTTGATTGATTGATATGATTGATATGATAGCTTGATATGATTAATATGATTTATTGATCGATATGATTAATTGATATTATTGTTTGGTTGATTAATATGATTGATTGGTTTGATTTATTGATCGATATGACTGATTGATATTATTGTTTGGTTGATTAATATGATTGATTGGTTTGATTTATTGATCGATATGACTGATTGATATTATTGTTTGGTTGATTAATATGATTGATTGGTTTGATTTATTGATCGATATGATTGATTGATTGATATCATTGATTGGTTAATTGCTATGACTGATTGATATATGATTGATTGTATACTTGTATTTGCAATCAAATTCAACTTTTTGATAACTTTTTTAATTATGAAAGTCAGATACATATACAGTTAGGTGAACTGACTTTTGATAACATAATTTATTAAGTTTTTTTTTTTTTTAATTTTGATAACTTAATTTTGAAAACTTTTTACAAAGTTTTTTTTTTTAACTTTTAAATTTTATAAACTTTTTAATATATTTTATTTTATTTACAAATTATTTTTTTTTTAATTTTGAAAACTTTTTTTTTTTACTTACAATTTTTTTTTTAATTTTGAAAATATTTTTTATAAAAAAGGTTTTTTTTTTTGTAAACTTTTTAATATTTTTTTTTTATTTACAAAGTATTTTTTTTTTAATTTTGAAAACTTTTTTTTTTATTTACAATTTTTTTTTTAAATTTTTGAAAACATTTTTTATTTAAAAAGTTTTTTTTTAATTTTTGAAAACATTTTTTATTTAAAAAGTTTTTTTTTATACTTTTGAAAACTTTTTATTTAGAAAGATTTTGTTTTTTTAATTTTGTAAACATTTTTTTTTTTTTTTTTATAAGTTACTTTTTTTAATTTAACTTACAAATATTTTTATAAGTATATATTAATCTAACACTTTTATAGGATAAAAAGAAGTATTAAACTGAAACATAATGAAAGTCACATGCATGTATACATATACGAATAGGTAAACTCACTTTTGAAAACTTAATGTATTAAATTTTTATAATTTTTATTAATTTTGATAACTTAATTTTTTTTTTTTAGTTTTTTTTTCAAGTTTTTTTTTAAACTTTTGTAAACTTTTTAATATTTTTTTTAACTTTTGTAAACTTTTTAATTTTTTTTAATTATTATTTTTTTTTTATAAAGATTTTTTTATTTTGAAAACTTTATTTTTTTTAATTTTTCAAATATTTTTTTAAATGGATTTCTTAATTTTGTTTTTTAAACTTTTTAATTTTCTAAACTTATTATTATTATTGAAAACTTTTTTATATAATTAAGTTTCATATATATATATTAGAAAGTAGAAATTATAGTATTAAGATTATTAGTTTAATATTTTAAACTTGTGTTAATTTTTTAATTGCTAAAGAATTGTTGATTTCTTTAGTTATATACATATGCAAATTTAAGTCTAACACTCTATTAAAAGTTCTAAAAGACATAACAAAATAAACATACACTTTAGAAAAATAAACACACACGTATTAAAAAGGATAGCAATACATTTTATTTTATTATTTTAAACAATTCGTTTTGAATTGTTTCTACATGAATGTTTGATAAAAAGTTTTCACTAACGCAATCCACTCCGTTTAAAAATGAGGAAATAACAAAATCTAAATCTATAAGTGTTAATAACATCTCTCCTAGTTTTTCAAATTTTTGTCGATTATTTAGTATACAACAGGAATGAGGGCTTTGAGATTTCTGATTAAAAATACATCCATCACATTCAAAAATGCGGTTTAGTATAGTTAATACATTATTCTCAATACATGTTATAAGTTTAGACTGCAACATGAGTTCATTTTCTGTAGATATATGACCAATGATACATTTCTGCCTAATTAAGCTTGGTATATGGTTTACATATATATGCTGAAGAAGTTCCTTATTCAAATCATGTATTTTTTCTTTTAATTTCAGCAACTGATACTCGTTTAAGTCAATGTGAGAATAATTCTTTAAATTTTAATTCGCATGATAGAATTATTAAAGTTTAACACTAATATCATGTTATTAGAAACAAATGAGGAACTTTTATATCTCAAATTAAATGAAAAAATTTTCTTGCAAAATTCGAACCAGCTGTTAACATCCATAATAATACCATTTTTCGTTAGAATTTCTTCACTAGTAAGCCCACTGCGTTTAAATTCTCGAATATGAATATGAAATTGTCTATTATGCAACTTTAAAATTAAAAAGATACAGTCACTGAGTTCTTCTCGAAATACAATAGGATGATTGGATTTGCTAGTTTTAGACTGTGGAATGACATTCGTAGGTGGGGTTGTGCTTTGTAATTCATCACTTGCTTTAGAAAGGTTGCTTGGTTGGGAATCAGAAACCTCTTGGTCAATAGTACGTTCTTGAAAGGATTCGTCTTGGGAAATTATGTTACTAGCTGGGGTTGAGGTTAAAGCGGATTCAAAATTCATGTCTTTGAAAAATATATTCAAATAGTCCTCGACAGAAATTGACTCTTGGCATGAATTCTCGGAAGATCGGATAAATCACGTGATATTGTCCCACAGTCAGTGTTTAATAAATTAGGAATTTCCAATCTTGGTATATTTAATTCACTTGCGGAAGTGGGATCATTAGGTTCTTCTAAACGTTGATACTTTGAAGAAGAAGCCACTTTGTCGGAAGATCTTTTTAACATATTTACTACAGAACCCATTTTCAAAAAATAAAGGTAACATTAGATGAAGTTAGAACAAAAATCAGTTGGAAACTGAATGTTTAGAAACAGCACATCCCTTAATATATGTTAAAAATCAGTGTCGGTTACAGATAAACACTTAAAAGAATTAGTAATGTTATTAATTTTAGTTTAAGTCTAAAAAAATATATATAAACAGTTTATATAAGTGGTGAATAATATATTATGTCAATGGTTTTATCCTTTTTTTTGAAGAATAGTATGGCAACACAAGGTAACAATTTTTATATTTACAGTATATGATATTTAATGTTAATAGTTTTAGTTTTATTCTTTTTTTGAAGAATTGTATGGCAACACAAAGTAACAATTTTTATAAAAGTTGTGTATGATATTTAATGATAAGGATTTTAGTTTTATTCTTTTTTGTTTTGAAGAATTCAATGGCAACACAAGGTAACAGTTTTAAAAAAAGTGGTTAATGATATATTATGTTAATGGTTCTATGCTTTTTTTAAAGAATTGTATGGTAATAAATGATAATATTATTATTATTATTGAGCAATAACAGTTGTTTATACAAACAACGAGTGATATATTAAACTTTAAAAATAATTATGATAAATTAGAAATATTGCAAAATAACTATTTCAATGGATAATTTCAGACTTTCAATATGAAATTAATAAAAGATAGTTAACTCATTATTCATTTGATTAGAAATTAAAAAAAAAATAGTAAGTAATGCCGTTACGACTTCATGAGTTATTAAAAATCACAAGTTGTTCTAACAAAAATAAACAGACAACAGCTTTTTCATTTACACATTATTTATTCGTCGTTTTCAATAGTTACAATAGTGAAAACATGAGTACACATATTTCAAAAAGGTATAAACATTTCAAATCATGTTATATTTTAAAGGTAGATAGTTCTAAATTCAATATTTTATCTAATGTCCAATTAAAACCACGTCTGGTGGACTTCTCATAGGACTTAATAATTTTTGCAAAGGTATCCTCAACATGTTCAGATAAGTTTTGTTTCGTTAATTCAAGTATAGTTTTTGAATGGAAATAGGGTGTGGCAATCTCTAATACACCCTCCTGTGTTACACGATATACAACAACTTGTACACTTGCATACCATTTCATCGATCGTTTAACTTGAATCTGGTAGTTTAATTCGTTTAAAACGTCCGAATGAATACTATTAAAAAATGTGTTAAAGTCTCTAACATTCTCCTCGTTAGAGTTGATTACAGTTTTAGTAAATATGTTTAACGCATTTTGCCTTTTAAAATGCTTAACCTTCTCAAAAAACATATCTTTTAAAGAGGATGAATTATCAATTTTGCATCTAACTCTCTGTGAAGTTTTCAAATGATATAAAAAATCGGAGTTGGGATTGAATATTTCGCTACGCTGAATACATTTATCCTTTTTGGAGGACTTGTGGATCTTCATGTGTTTTAATAAGTCATACTTTCTTGAGAACGTTTCACCGCACGATTCACATTTATGTTGGGATAGTTTATGACGATTCAAAATAGCCTTTCTAGAGAATGCTTTTTGGCAGATGTCACATATAAATGGTCTTTCTTCTGAATGAATCATCAAATGTTGTTTTAAATTGCCTTTTCGTGAAAAAGATTTGCTGCAAACAGTACACAAAAAAGGTGACTTCTGTTTTTTTAGTTTTGATGAGGAGAATTCCGCTTCATTATCTGAAACGGGTTCTACTTTAGGTTGTACTATTAATCCCATGTCTTGATCATTTAATCTTGATGAAAAATATTGATTATTCAAACGTGATGCATCATCGCTTAACATCGTAGAATGTCCATCTTGAAAACTAGCCATATTATCCTAAGTGAAAAAAGCGTCTTCACACACTCAAAAAATAGCAAACACTAATTAAAAAGTCTCGTTTCATTCAATTTTATATATAATCATAGTGGGCGCATGTTTAAAAATTATTACGATAGTGCAAATCATGTAATATGATTGGTGCAAACATTTCAGAAAAACACGTGGCATAAAAAAGTATGTGTAGGAAGTTCACAGGAAGTGAATCAATCCAAAGGTTTTTATGTAATGTTTAAAAAGTATATGATTCATCATGTTACGTTTTTGAATTCGTCATTCTAAGGTTTTACATTTTAATTTTATTATTTCAGTGAAATATATGACAAACCAATGGTTTAATTCAAACTAAATTTATTAAACTGTATAAAAGAATGAGTTGAATTGAAGTAGTAGTTTTAAAATTCATTAGAACTAGTGTAGAATCATCAAATAATTATCTATTGCAATAACAAACTATGAGTTGATTCAATTTATAATAATTGATAAATAGAAAATCTGACAAATATTTCAAACTTTCATTTAAAATTTGTAAACAAGTGGAATAATCTCTTCAATAGTTATCAATATTTACATATTAGCTATTTTCTGTTGAAAAAAGCTGATTAGACTTATCGGATGTTTGTGATAGATAGTGAGTAACGTTGATAAGAGGGTTTAGGAAGTGTATTTCAGACGATTAAATGAATAGGATATGGTTCACAAGAAAAAGTATAATTTTAAAATTAGGTAAGAGGATTAATACTGGTAAAAACAATGTTTAATTCAAATCGTTTGGTAGCCTTCTAATCGATCTAAAAAAATGACTTGCTTATTAAAGAAATATAAAAAAATTAATTATTTCTTCAATTTAAACATAAATTATATTAACTTCCCTAGTATAAGAAAGAGGAAGAGGTAGGTATTTTTTTAAAATATATAGTGTTCAAAAGTAATTCAGTAATTGTCGGGGCGCGGTTTGAATAGTGGATAGCTTATCAGTTACAAAAAAATGAAATTTGAATAGGAGTTCGCAGGTTCGAAACCTAAGCTTGCTAAAATAATCATACATTTGTGCGTAAAATAATTAAACTCTCATTCACAAAATCGATAAAATCAGTTAAACTAAAAATCATACACATTAAAAAAAAAAAATCGCAGAGTGAGCAGTTAAAATAGGTATTAATGAGTTATCTTAAGAAACCAACCTCTCTTTGCGCATACAGAAGGGGGAATACAATTTTTGTTTTGAAACATCTAAAATCTAAACATATAGACATAGTTTCTTGGCTCGATTAGTTAAGTCTTCAACATATCATCGAGCCAAGAGACTATTTTGCAGGTTCAAACCTTCCTCAAAACTTTTCAAAAATAAAATACTATTTTCAATAATAAATTCACACTACCGCATACAGATGGCAGCATCAAAAATTTTTTTCAGAAAACACATGACATTTTTATCTTCATTCAAATTCTAAGACAATTCAGAAAAAAAAAAAAAAAAAAAAAAAAAAAAAAAAAATCACCCTTAAAAATTAAGCCCCTCCTAAAAAAATAAGCCCCTCTAAAAAATTTAAGTTCCTCAAACTCCCTTTCGAAAATACCTACATCTCTATGTTATAGTATGATATTTCCATTTCTACTCTATGTCGATTCGAAAAAAAAAAAATTAAGCCCCCCTAAAAATAAGCCCCCCTAAAAAATAAGCCCATCGAAAAATTTAGTGTCTTCATACTTCCTCTCGAACAGACCCATGTTATAGTATGATATTCCCATTTCTACTCTAAGTCGATTTAAAAAAAAAAATTAAGCCCCCTCAAAAATTAAGCCCCCCTCAAAAATTTAGCCTCTCCTACTCTAAGAAACCTCCCACAGGTGGATTCCACCCTCCTCCTCTATCCACAAGGTGGATTCCTCCCTCCTCCTCAATCCTCCCAATCCGCAATCCGCCTGCTGGGGCTGAACTGTCTTTTCTCCCCTACTGTCAATATATTGTTTAAATAAAATAATTTGAACAGACATTGTTAAGGCGATTCTACTATATATATATATATATTTATATTTATATTTATATATAACCATTAAATAAACATTACCGATAACCAACAAAAAATGTGAAATTATGAATAAAATGACATTAACAAATGCAATTCCCCCAACACACTTAACATAGATTCCAAAACATAGTAAAAAGCAGCAGAAATTGTATAACAGAAATAGAATACATGTGAAATACGTTTAACACGAAAACGCTTAACATGAAAAATCGGTTAACACGAAATGATATAGCGGTCCGAATAGTATACTATGCAATTTAATACATTTTCTTTCTTTTAACACGAAACAAATTCGCTTTCTATCTAGTTAGTTTGAGTTAAAATTGGTGAATTTTGTGTTAAAACCACTGAATTTTGGGTGAAAATCAATAAATTTCGTTTTTTTTTTTGTTGTTGTTGTTGTTTTTTTTAATTAGCATATGTTTTATAGCACAACGGCTGAGAAATCGGTCCGAAAACAAACTGCTATTCCTCTTCATTTGAAGATGAAGCTGCTTAATGCAGTTGATGAACAAGTACGAAAACAGAAATCTGCAAAGAGTTTAGCATTGCCAATTTTACTTTATCAACGATAATAAAAAACAGGGATCCCATTACGTTAATGTTTGAGCGCAGTATGAAACCAGAGAGAAAACGTATGAGAACCGCTAAGCACGAAGATATTCAAACGAACTCTCAGAATGCTGAATGAAAAATATACATCTGGTCCCCCCCCCCCCCCCAAAAAAAAATACCTGTTTTTTATTCTAATGAATGCAACCTATTAGTAGTTTAATAGGAAATCGAAATAAAATTTGACGACGTCGAAAATATTTGTGAGTTTAGTTCTTTTTTTTTTTTTTTTTTTTTTTTTTTTTTTTTTTTTTTTTTTTTTACGAATCTTTTAACGCGAAATTCTTTCAACACGAAAAAAAATTTCGGTCCCCTTAATTTCGTGTTAAACGTATTTCACTGTAATGGAAATTTGTAGAACTTAGACAGAATCGTCGGGTTCCGAATGCCTAAAGTTCCACTAATAAAATGTGTGGTTTCATCTTCATATTAGCCATAAAGTAGCTAAAGAATATGAATTTGGGACAACCACACACATAAAACAGAGAAATAAACCATTGAACACCATTTAAGTTCAAAATAAAACAAGATTAAAAAGGAAAGAGGAAAAATAAAAAACAAATTACCAAATTAAAATCCATATTGCCTTAGCATTAGGCATAACCAATACAATCATTGGAGATCACTAGCACATGTTGCCAAGAAATTTTTTATATGATGGTGGACCAAGGATCAACAATATACAGCATATCCAAGCACACTCCCATTATATATAACCAGCGCCCTCTATAGATAATTTAGAATTGAGAATGAACTGCTCCATGTATTCAAATAAATCAGTGTGGTGCTGCCATCTATTGACTTATTAGTAAAATAAAAACTATTCTATAATTTAATATATATATATATATTAATAACTATTAATGGATTAAGTTTTAAAGGAAATACTGTTTAGATATATATATATATATATATATATATATATATGATAATTAAATAATAATTAAAAATATGTTAATAAATATATACAATTGTATTATAAAAAATTAGTAATTGATATACTAAATCAAAATTATATGTAAAATGGTGAAATTGATGATTATTAATATTTTACATAAATAATTGTACCTTAGTTTAACATATCACAATTTAAATTCCTGTGGCAACATTGCATCATCACTTAAATTAATTTATAATTAAATATAAAAATTAAAATGATAAGGAATGAATATTAATAATAATTAAATTTTGAAATTAATAAGTTACATTTAATGTGTCTACAAACTTTCTTAAAAATTAAATACACATAATTTAAGGGGAGAGGTAAGAACAAATAATAAATTTATTAAAACGTGCATTTTATTCTCGTTTAAAATAGTATACTTTGTATTACAAATTAATATGATATTGCCCTGAGTAGGCTAAAATTTAAATACAAGTTACAACATTATTAAATATTATAATACAACATTATTAAATATTAATGAATATGAATAAATTTAACATGAATTGATAAATATATAATATATAAATATAACTACACCATTATACACATAAAAGTATTGAATCAACATCCATTATACAATGTGTATTAGCAACGTAGTTGTAAATAAAATGGCCCCCCTTTTTAATCAATTAAACATTGCGTATTATCCAGACAACGCCACCCTCCTCCGTATTCTAACATCTACCACCCACCCTCCTATGACAATTTTTTATTATTTTACATTTTTATTTTTTTATAATTATTTTCTTATTTTATATATATTTTTTGTAATTTTTTATGCATGTGTTAATTTGTTTTTTAAGATCATTTAAGTACTAATTAAATATTGAAGAATATATGAATTTTTTTGGAAAACCATGGTTTAATGCATCATAAATTAGTTTTTTAACATTGAAGTTAATTAGATGAGAATAACATAAACACTTTATTCTATATAAATGATTAAGGACTATATTGCGATATACAGAATTATGAAGACAAGATTTAAAATTAGTAAATGCATTAAGGGTCCTGTCCCTGCCGGCGAAGACACTCACGAGCTAATGCTAATCCTATGGGGAGGGATTTTTCTAATATCTCGTTTGCATTCGACATTTTTAAATATTTTTTTTTTTTTTTTTTGCATTGGATAGCCGAGGTACGTCTCTACAGCGCACCTTGGTTACTTTTTTGATTTTGGTCGCAGATATCTTTAATAAAGTTACTTTCATTTTCAAAACCGGTTCTGAAAATGAAAGTGTCATTCTAAAAAATATCTGCAACCAAAATCGAAAAAGTAACCAAAGTGCGCTATAGAGACGGACCTCGGCTATCCAATGCAGAAAAAAAAATTATTTAAAAATGTCGAAATGCAAACGAGATATTAGAAAAATCCCTCCCCATAGGATTAGCATTAGCTCGTGAGTGTCTTCGCCGGCAGGGACTTAACTTTGAATTTAAATTCTTTACGTTTGTCATATAGATCAGTTATTGTTTTGTTTTCTTTTATTGTAATTTTAAGATCTACAAAGTTAATTGTATTCTAGATAGGAGGCTTTCAGTTAATTCTAAATTAGTAGGATAATCTACTGGAAATTGAGAAATATTAGTTTGATCAGTGGCAATTAAAATTATGTCATCAATATATATCTATATATATTGCATTATTGCAACATTTGAAGATTTTTCTAGTTGAAATGAAGTAACTAAACATTTTTCGGCGGCGCAGTTTCCACCAAGAATATTAGCCATCGCTTCATAGTAGTAATTTAGGGATGAACAAAGTTGTAGATAATCGAATACGTGGACGGTGACCAGGAGGTGGTATGAAAAATGGAAATACGACTAAAATCTGCTGAAACACAGCGAGCATCGGCTTTTTGTGCGTCAAGTGTAGGAATACAAATATGACGTAGGTCGCGCTCTCAACCAATTAATAATTAAGAAGACCACGTCATGGAAAGAGTGCGGACAGAGCGAGTGGATGAATTTGAAGGTAAAAAGGATAACCCCGGAATACGCGCGGGAAAATAAAATGGAAGGGAAAATAATTTAAGAATACTAAAAGCGTAATATTTAAGTAATTTAGACAAGTGAGACATCAAATTAAAGGGAATTTAACAGACTTAACGAAAGAGATTATTTAAGAATAAGGATTTAGTGAATATAAAGAAGTAATTTAGAATAAGATAAGGAAATCGCGGAATTAGATCTAATAATGTAACATATATATATAATTACAAATTATGCCAAAATTTGGGCTATTTTTAGATGTATATCAAATTTGGGGAATTTTCATGCGTTTAAATGGTTTAATTGTACAAAAAGTTTATATATATATTTATATATTTTCCCGCTCAACAACGCGATTTTTAAACGGCGTATTTTTAAACGCAACAGCGTGAGACTTGCAGGCATGATTATTAAAGTATTTATAATCGAACATTTTTTTTCCTTTTTCGATAAATTAATCACACCTTGAATTATAAGCGATTGTTCTTTTATGACCACGCATATTTCTCTTTCCTACGCTATCGTGTCTGGAAATTCGGTTCGAAACGCCAGCTTTGACAGCATTTTCTGAAAGATTTTCCTGCCTTTAGCGCAAAATCAAAAAATAGTTCGATTACATAGTTTCTGAAATAGAGAAGACACCATTTCCATGTGTTTACGAACAAATTTGAATTTAAAAACGAGGTGAGAGAGCAGCCTGTTTAATTTTGAAAGCAACCTTAAAAAAAAAAAAAAAAATCTATAAGGGATAGTATTATTTTAGGAAAACTCGACCGTGAGCTTAGTTTGCATCAATCTTAGTTTTTTTTTTTTTTCGTTTTTTTTTTTTTCCTTTCGTTTTAAAAGTTCATTTAATTCAAGTAATTGTGGCTCTTCATAACTTTTGAATTAATATAACCATATAAAATTTTGCAGATATATCCAGAATCGTTATTCGAAGGTTGTGAAAGAATAATGGAAAATATATGGACGTATAGCAGCCTTTTGTTTGATTAACAACTAAGCCGTAAGAAAGGAAGGAGCATAGAAGAAAACTTTTATTTGTTTCTTTCTTTAAATCCGGACTCTGGGGCCATATTACTCAACTTTTTCTTGTCTCTTTGCATTGTTAAAATAAAAAATTATATGAAATCAATAGTTCAAGTTTTACCTATGGAAAAAGGAAGTGATCAGTTGCATTACTGTAGGTCATCCAGATCCTGTGGAATTAAGTCTTTGACTTCAGTATTGTGATTTTGTCAAAAGAAAAGGCCAGTCTTAAGGGTGTATTCCGATCCAAACTGCTTATTTTCCGATTCATTTTAAAATTCATTTTTGCTCTCAAACACATCAAACTTGGAAATTCTCTTATTTAGAAACTATATAATGTGCGGTGCTTCTTAATTTTTTGATAAATGCAGAAAATATTGTAAAAAACGCTGTCAAAGTTGGCATTTTGAACCGAATTTTCCGAAGCGGGCGATCTGGGAATGAAAAAAATGGTCATACTGAAAAAATAATTGTTCAAAAATCAAATTCTAATTAATTGAGCTGAAAATGAAATCACACGGCATGTTAAACATGTCTTCAGAAATCACCCCAGCCAGTTTCATGTTTTTACTTTTAAAAATGAGTCTGAAAATGTATCAGAAAATTTCGAGCTGTTGAGGGTGGAAAAATATTTTTTCGAATACACCCTTAAGAAAATTATAAAGGTAAGATTGAATAATTTATGTTAATTTTGTGATATCAAGTTAAGTTTAGCATTACGATAATTAGAGTAGTCAATAATAGTAATTAGTTTATTTTTGTGTGTGTTTTTAAGACTTTTATGACCTTCATGGGTATTACGAGTAACTGTTATTACGAGGAATTATATAACTCACTTACTTCTCGTATTAAACGAGTTCGTCGACTGAATATCTATTATGACCCCCCAACAAGTTTTCAGACATTGTACACGTGAATCCCTTAATTCTCGCTCCCGTCAATATCACGGCCTGAGGTGTTGTTTGTTATTTCTCATCATATTTCCGGTCTAGAAATTTAATTGCTGGAAAAACGTCTGAAAACAGAAAAAATTAACTGGCATTTCCGTGTGAAGTCTTTGAATATTGCCGTTTGGGTTTGGTTTTGGCTCAGAAAAAATTATTACGAAACAAAATTTAATGTATATATATTATTTATAAAAAATTGTGTGATGATCATAAATAAAGATCTAAGATGTGAAAACTAAAGGCCTTATTCCAATTAATTTGTATCGTGTAAAACAAATATTAAGACACAGAATATAGGTACTTTTTTGATGGTTTTTCCAAATATTAAGCAATCCTTAAGGGGTTAAAGTTAATCCTAACTGATGTGGCAGAAATTGTAGCATAACTACTGTGAAGCGGTCTCTGATACAGTTTGATCGAAAGATGAATAAAAGGCTCGATTAACTCATAGGATACTGTTTCTGTACTTAATTTTGTGTACAAGACTATTATAATTAAATTTCGACTATTCAGAAGTTTCTGTGCTCCAAACAGGGCTGCCACCGGAGGCTATTTTTTAATTCTATCTCGCATCAATTTTTTTTTTAACATTAAATTTTCACATACACATTTTACTTTGACAACATCGGCAAGAGAAGTGTATAGTACAAAATTTAGTTTCTTAAAATAGTGGTGCGAATAGAATATAAAAATAGTGGCAGCCTTGTCCAAAAGAAACAAAATTTCACCTGTATATATAGTTAAAACTGAAAGTTACAAGTTAATTGTGAAAAGGGGAAAAAGCAGCGGTCTGCGAGACCGCTAACATCAGTTAAGTATTAAATATAACTAAATTTGCAAAGTAGACTACTATGAAAATTGTATATTACTATTAGTACTAGTATATTCCTAGTATAATATTTTATAATACTATTAGTGGTATAAGATATCGTTTAGTCTAACGCTGAAAAGAGCAACAAAAAATGATGCATAAAAAATGTCTAAACAGCCAGGGCAACAGGGAACTTGCAGCAAGTGTATGCACAGATCATGCTATAAAAAGCCAACTGAAGAATAAAAAATATCAAAAAAGAAATGTTTTTCTGATAGAACGAAAAACACAGACAGAGTAAGCGAAGAGATAAGAGAAAAAACTGGGAACGACCAGCCAGCTACTACTATATAAGCATGGGAGGAAAGGGTTATTGACATTGTAGCGAGCGCTTCAGTCGGTTCAAGGTTACGTGACGTAACGTGGTTCTCCTCCTCCTCTAGGATCGAACAGAATCGCACGATTTTCTGACGTCACATGCACGCCTGCCTCCCGCACGTTCCCTTCATCACCGCGATTAGAAGCTCGGATTTAGGACAATATTAGATAGAAACGAGGTGTTACGTTAGTCTCAAGGTCAAGTTTGATTTGCTCTGCTGCATTGTTAGTAGGTGTTAAGTGGATCAATTAAGGTGGTTAATGATCAATCGAGGATGAATTCTATACACATCTAGCAAAAGGGGGAAAGATCTTGAAGATTATGATGCATCGATGTAACGATCATAAAACAGGTAGTGTTGAGCCTGGGAGAAATAGTACATAAATACAGGATGAAAGGATAAGAGAGGCAGAAGATGGATTATTGTGATTATTTTAAGGTTATCCTCAAATCATTCGTTTTTTTTAACACGAAAACATGTTTTCTGAGAAAGTTCTATCGCGACTACAAAAATTTACAATCATTTTTATAGATAGGTACATTACAATTTCAAATACGTATTCTAATTCATACAACTGGACCATCTGCGCCAGAATATCGAAATTCCATAGAGGTTATTTTTCCATTATTATTATTATTATTTGAGAGAGAGAATTTTGTGGCATGCCAATGCCGACACCGACACTCTATCGCTTGTAAAGAGTTACGTTAGTCTCAAGGTCAAATTTGTTTTTCTCATTGTTAGTTAGGTGGATCAGTTAAAGTGGTTATGACCAATAGAGGATGAATTCTACACACATGCAGCAAAAGGGGAAAATATCTTCAAGATGTATTGGTGGTGCATCTATATAACAAGCATAAAACAGGTAGTGTTGAGCCTAGAAGAAATGCATAAGTAGAAGAGGATAGGGTAAAAGAGGAAGAAGATAGGCCATTGTGATTATTTTAAAGTACATAATTATCTTAAAGCGATTTTGGAAAAAATATTCGCCCCCCCCCCCCCCCCCGCTCAATAAATCGATACTTTCTTACTCATTTTAACCCTTTCAGGGCCGGTGGTATGTTTATGAAACCACTTAATTTTAATTCCCAAATGCCATATTGGCACCAGGATTTTGGCAAAAACAAATTCGGTTTGTTATGTATGTGAAAAAAGGCTTTTTCTTATTTGTCTCTAAATTCCTATGTCAATCATTCATTTCAACATTTTACGAATGGAAGTGCTTTGCCCCTGATAGGGTTAAAACATAAAAGCATTATACTTGCAGCCATGATTATTGAAATGTAATTAAACAGTTCTTTAAAAAAAAAAAAAAATTAATTACATCTTGAGTTATAAGACATTATTGTCTCAGGACGGCAGTTTTTTTTTCCTTACCTTATTTTATGTATTAAGTTATGTTAGTCTCAAGGTCAAATTTACTTATATGGAATACAAAGTGCCCATACACTATATATATGAACAAATAAATTGTTACCATAATGAACTTTAATTATGTTGGAAACAATTTTTAAAAAAGTAGGGTAAAACAGAATTTTTTTTTCCTTTTTTAAAACAAATACATAAAACTTTCTTGTCTGCATCTTGCCTTTTTGCTTTTTTCCCGTAACGATATTCTGGCTGGTTGATCCCAACAACAACAAGAAATTTATAAAAAGCTACAAAAAGCAGCATGCCTAAAAATGAAGTTGTTTTTTTTCTTGCTGTCTTTTCTTTATACCCATCTCTCTTCTCTCTTTATATTCTTCATCATCCAAAATAAAAAAAAGTGTCTCCAAGAAAAAAGCACTTGTTTTTTAAACTGCATTTTCGCGACGTGTCACATTGAATTTTAGGACTTACAGGACAATGCTGTCTGATATTTTCCAGCAGCCCTTTTCTGCTTCCTTTTGCAATCCAAAAATCCGCTGTGAAATTTTGCTTATTTGTTTACTTCGAGGGGGAAAAAAATAGGGGAGAGGTTGGAGTGTGAAAATATAAATTCAATTGTGACGATAGCTGAGTTCATCTTTGAATATGTAACGCCGGCTTTCTGTTTAAGTGATATTTATGGCTGCGGGAACTTTACGAGAAAAGACATTGTGACAAGTTCCTCTCGCCAAGTTTCAATTAGGGAAAATATCTCTCTTGCTTAAATATTTTTATGGGTTTTGAAGCAATATATTTTCTAGAATGCTTATTGGTCTATTATTTAAATGGTATCTTTATGCCATAAAATACTGTAAAGTAAAAAAATAGAACTTTTTCTTTCTTTTTTTAAGTATATCTAAGTTTCGGTGTATGTGTGACAAGTTCCTCTCGCCAAATTTAAATTAGAGAAAATATCTCTCTTGCTTAAATATTTTTACACGGGTTTTGAAGCAATATATTTTCTAGAAAGCTTATTGATCTATTATTTAAATGGTATCTTTATGCTGTGGAATACCGTAAAGTAAAAACAATTTTCTTTTCTTTTTTTTTTCTTTTTTTTTTTTTTTTGGTATTATATCCAACACGAGCTAATTTCTTTTTTTCTTTTTCTTTCCAATATATTTAATTAAGGTTTACTAATTTTATAATAAAAAGTAAACTAATTTTTCATACTAGATTAAATTTAACACAATTATTCTAATTGGTAAACAAATCATATCAGATGTAAATTTCCAACTGGGCGAAAAATGTCCGGACCAGGATTCGAACCCGGGACCTCCTGGCTTAATTTCGCATCCAGCGATTTCTGGAGTTCCATTAAAAGAGATTTATTCTGTTGAGCTAAACCAGGTTTCAGACCAGATGTTGTAATCTTCAAGGTTAGCTGGGTGAAAAAGTTCGACCAGAATCGTCCGGGATAGCTCAGATGGCAGAGCACTGGCGGTTTCAGCCAGGAGGTCCCGGGTTCGAATCCTGGTCCGGACATTTTTCGCATTTTTGGAAATTTACATCTGATATAATTTTCCATACATTATTGACAGATAGTGTTGCCAGTGTCCCGCGTAAATCAGGGCTTTAAATGCTCTGGACACCACTAATTTCTAACAGTTTAGTTCGCCATCTTTGATCGCAGATAATACTGTGCCATTATAGATTAAGACCAACAAAATTACTTTAAAATACTGGTATCCAGAGCATTTGGAGCCACGATTTACGCGGGACACCTGGCAACACTATTGACAGGTCAAAATCACGACTATACTCGTGTTTGCTTAGCGTCCAACATTCATGTTTTTTTGTTAGAATTGTGACCTTCGTTTGAATAGTGAAATTTCACCTGATTTACCGCAAGATTTTTGCGATATAATGGGCGAAGATTATTATTCAAAACCAGCAAGGGAATATGTACCGGGTATCCTAAAAAGGACTGACTGATTTTAAAATTCAATAACTTGTAAACGGTGACAGATATTTAAGAAATTCTTGCAGGAGGGTTATGCATAAGGTCAAAAGTTTTTTTACAGTGATTTTCAATTTTAGTTCGAATTACAAACAATAGATGGCGCTGCGATCAATAGATGCTAAATTCAGGCTCGATTTTTGGTACTTTGTGGCCCATTTCCATTTCGTTACATTTCCATCTCCTTTTTCCGCATGGAACAAAAGAAAGGACCAAAAATCGAGCCTATATTTAGCGACTATTGCTTACAGCGCCATCTATTGTTTGTAGTTCGAACTAAAATCGAAAATCACTGTAATAAAACTTTTGACCTTATGCATAAACCTCCTGCAAGAAATTTTTAAATATCTGTCACCGTTTGCAAGTTATTGAATTTTAAAATCAGTCAGTCCTTTTTAGGACACCCGGTAAAAGTTGAAAGTCATGCAAACACGAGTATACTCGTAACAGACTAACAATAAGTTAATATTTAAAAATAATTTTTATTTATTTTTACTTTTGAGATTTAAGGTGACATTTATTAAGGCGATTCTCAAAAAAATATTTTGCCCGCTCAACAACGCGAAATGTATTTCAAAGAACAACATGAGTGAATTTCTTGTTTTTTTCTTTCCAATATATTTAATTAGCATTACTAATTTTATAAATAAAACTAAACTAATTTTTCACACATTATTGACAGGGCACAATCACGAATATACTCGTGCTTGCATAGCGGCCATCATTCCCGCTTTTTTGTTATAATAGTGAATTTTGTTTGAATATAGTGAGTTTCACCTTATTTATCGCAGATTTTTGCGATATAATGGGAGAAGATTATTATTCGAGATCAGTGGGGAAAAGATAAAAGTTGGAAATTATGCAAACACGAGTATACTCGTACCGGACTAAAAATAACTTAATATTTAAAAATATTTCTTATTTATTTTTAATTTTGACATTTAAGGTGACATTTATTAAAAGGCGATTATAAAAAAAAATATTTTTCCCCGCTCAACAACGCGAAACTTTTTGACTCATTTTTTTTTATACTTGCAAGCATGATTATTGAACAGATTTTTAATTGAAGAGGTTTTTAACTTTTTTTTTCAATAAATAAATAACAGTTATAAGCGATTACTGTTTCATGACGCCAGTTTTTTTCATTTCCTGCACTGTCGCGTCCGAAAATTCGGTTCAAAACGCCACCTTTAATAAGCGTTTTCTGCCTTTAAAAAGAAAAAAGAAAAGAAAAAAAAAAAAACTTCAATTGCAGGATGTCTAATACGGAATCTGCCTAAGGCGGAAAAATTTCAGAGTCCCACATTTTTAAACATAGAGATTTTCGAGAAATCTGTCTAAGACAGAAATAATCTGTGTAACGTGGAACCGGACATTCATTTTGGGGTCCCATGTAGCAAAGTTACTGTTTAAGACGGAAGAAAATTCTGCTGGGAAATATGAATGAAAGAAACCTTATCTTTTCATAATGACATTTATTGTCCAGTCCCACTCGCAGAGGTCAGAAGGGTGCCTCACTGATTGATGACAGTGACAAACAACATTACTCGACTTTTTTTTTTTTTTTTTTTTTCAAAATAAGTTTAAGATAATAGAATTTTAAGGCATTTATTGGGATATTTTTTTTTTTCACTAAAACCTGTAATTTTGAGTTATACCAGTGTGTTTGTGTACTATCAATTTGTAGTGTAAATTAATACAGTAAAACCCGTTTAAGAAGTTCCGGCTTAAGAAGTTTTCCCGTTTAAGAAGATTATATTTTCGATTCCCATTTTTCTCTTACAACACTAAAATATCTCGTTTAGGAAGTTTAGTTCGAAACTCTTTCCCGCTTAAAAAGTTTTATTTTTCCTTCCATTTTTACTTTCAAAGCTCGTTTATTTTGTCTTTTTGATTATTATTTTATTTTCTGTGCTGAAATCTCTTCCTTTATTATTCTTCGCTATTCAAAAAGGTCGATATTTAGGACTGATAGCAGATGTGGTCACCTCTATTTCACCTTAAAATCTGTTTAAAGTGTTTGATGGAAATGGAATGTGGGTAGAGGTTGGGCCCCTCGTCACTGTAACAATAGTGACTGATAAAAGAAAAGGGAATTGCTCCGCCCTACCAATGGGTGGTTCTTTCAGTTCAATAGTTACAACAAATTCTTTCCCACCACCCTATTCCATAAGTGTAATGTACCAAAGCTGCGTTTGGTTTATTCATTTCACAGTTTTTAAGTCAGTGTAATGTGCATAACATCAAAGCTTTCTCGTTAGAAAATACACGAACAAACAATTCTGTTTTTTCCCCCCAAAAAATGTCGGGCAAGGCAATTAAAAGGAAAGCCTTGTCAATTGAACCCAAAATCAAAATTTTGAAAGAAGTTGATAGTAACGCGAAAACAACAAGAGTTGAAATTGCAAAGAAGTTGAACACACCAGTGACTACTCTGAATGGAATTGTAGCAAAACGAGATCTCATTTTAAACTGTTCTCAAAAATCTCGTAAAATTAAAAGGGTGAAAAGAGGAAAATATGAAGATATGGCAGAAAAGTTATTTATTTGGTTCAAACAAGCCAGATCCGACAATATTCCTATAAGCGGAACTATTCTTAGAGAGAAGGCTGAGGAAATTGCCAAAAAAATGGAGATTGAATTTACTCCTTCAAATGGATGGATTGATAGGATGAAGAAAAGAGCTGGATTGTCTTATAATTCTATACAAGGCGAGAGTAAAAGTGTCGATCCACAAGAAATCGAAGAGTGGAAGAAAATCTTACCAGATTTGATAACCGGCTATCATCCTAAAGACATTTTCAATATGGATGAGTGTGGACTTTTCTACAATCTTTTACCGGATAAAACATATGCATATAAAGGCGAAAAATGTCACGGAGGTAAAAGAAATAAGGAACGACTTACAATTTTATTGGGTGCCAACATGAATGGTTCTGAGAAGTTGCCAGTTTATAGTTGTTGGAAAATCGAAGAAACCCAGATGTTTTTAGAATGTGAAAATCGCTGCCTTGTGATTATGAAAGCAACAAGACTGCGTGGATGACAATTACAATTTATGAAGATTACTTGAAAAGATTGAATGACAAAATGAGGAAAGCTAAGAGGAACATCATCATTTTCGTAGACAACTGTGCCGCCCATTCCAAAGACACGAAAAACTTGAGCAACATAAAAGTCCATTTTCTACCACCGAACTCAACTCCCGTTTTACAACCTATGGATCAGGGAGTAATTAAAGTGTTTAAGCAGCATTACAGAAAACGGCTAGTGAAATGGGTGATTGAAAAACTTGACAATACTGGAGAGTTAAAAAAAAGTGAACGTTTTGGAATCAATTCATTTTATTTTATCTGCATGGGAGTTAATAACCCCATCTGTCATTGCCAATTGTTTTCAAAAAGCGGGATTCTTGGATGGAGAATCAACAGAAGAAGATGAATTTGATAGTGAGGGTGATTGGAAGACTCTTCAGAGAAAGATGGATTTCACTGCATCGTTTGAGGAGTACGTGTCGGTAGATGATGAAGTAGTACCATGTGAAATGCTTACAGTGGATGATATTTGTGAAATGACAGTAGATGAAGAAATGGGTGAAACTGAGGAAGAAGATGTGGAAATTCCTAGTTTTTCGGAAGCTGTAAAATGACTAGAAACCTTTCGACGTTTTATCGAAAGTGTCGAAAATGTGCCTGAAGAAGTTTTCAAAAGCTTAAGACAATTAGACGGTTATCAATTAAAAGTTGCCGAAAAAAGAAACAGAAACAAAAAACTATAACCGATTTTTTTTTTTTTGCAAAAACATATCAAATGATTCTTAAAGAGAAATTTCTTGTCTTGGATTAAATACAGAGTTTCTAAGGTAATTATGTATTTTTACTTTATTAGCTAATTTTTTAAGTGTGCAAACTAATTTAAATTTCTTAAGAAAACTCAATTTTATAGAAAATACGCTTTGTATTATTGTACTAAGATAAAATAAACCCTCTTTTGAATATCAATATTTAAACTATTAATTTTTTCAAAAAATGCTAATTTCCCGTTTAAGAAGTTTTTCCCTTCCATTCCCTTGGGAAACTTCATAAGCGGGTTTCACTGTATTACTATAAATATATATAAAAAATGTACAGAGATTTCATGTTCATTAAAAAAAAAAAAAAAAAAAAAAAAAAAAAAAAAAGAGACCTCAGTTTTAATTTTTAGCCAAAGAAATGTTTAATATTCTGTGAACGTCTATAAAGTTTTTCTGTCTAAGCCGGAAATCTGTCCAAGGCGGAATTTTATTTCAGTACCAAGCGATTCTGCCTTAGACAGATTTCACTGTACGTAATTTCTGAATAAAAGCACTTAATAATATGATACCTGTGCGAATTTTTTTAAAAACGTGGCAGAAAGTAGCCAGTTTGTACTTGAGAACAACAGCCTTTACACTTTGGTCTGAACTATTTCGTTCGCATATCTTCCTCTGGACTGAGGGTATGATAAATTATTGATAAATGCATGTTTTATATTTTTTAAAAAAAAGTTTCACATAAGAAAACATAATTTTGTAACATATAAAACTTGAATAAAAAGTAACCCAAATATTGTAAAAATGCCTGAAAATAGGTTTTATTAGCATATAAACATTATTTAGTAAAATTTGCTTTTGCGTGGTACATTTCAAAGCACAAAGAGCAACACCACAAGGTTCACAATAAGTTCGAATTAAGGTCTGAATCTATAGGTATTTCCATATACCGTATATACTCGTGTATAAGTCGAAGAATTTTAGACAAAATTTGGGAGCTGAAAATGGGGTCAACTTATATACGAGTTAAAAAAATCAGATAATCGGCGAATGGACAAGTAATCCCATATGGGTCAAGGCTGGAGAGAGATATTAAAGTGGAGAATGGTCACTTGCCTGTGATTGACGAAAGAAAAAAAGCTCAACAATAATGTCCCTGTAATTATTCTACACCCATTTTATCTTGAGATAGTATTCCCTTTAACACAGCAGCATTCCTTTCAACATTTTAATCCCCTTTCTTAAAAAAGTACAACTTGAGAATGCTTCTAGATAGTTCTCCTAAAAGTCCTACAATACAAAGAAGTACTATATTTTAGCAGTCTAAGGAGTTGTTTACCCTTGTAAATAAGGCCTGAATAGATTTTTCAAAGATTTTTTTTAAGTATTATTTGATGTGAATAGGTTTCCAAATAGTTTAAGTTTCTTCGGTTTTACATAATTATAGAATTTTAAAACGTCGAATTAAAAGAAAAAAGTTTGATTAGAAACGTTAAAAAAAAAAAGTTTACTAATTTAATGAAAATTTATTATTATTATTATTATTTTTTTTTTTTTTTTATCCTCTATTACAAATCATCTTTTAACATACTAGCAGAAATGTGGTTTAACTTATACACGAAAATTAATTTTTTTTCTTCAAAATTTGGCTTACGAATTGAGGGGGGGGGGGGGTTACTCAGAAAGACCCGGATGATAATATTAATCCTATGGGGAAATTATTTCCAAATATATCGTTTGAATTTTGATATTTTCGAATGATTTTTTTCCCATAGGATAGCTGAGGACGATCTACAACCGGGCTAGTTTTTAATTTTTCGATTTTGGTTATAGATTTTTTTTTTTTTTTTTTTTTTTACCGGTTCCGAAAGTAAAAGTAATTTTTTAAAAAATATATGAAACCAAAATCAAAAAAGTAAAAACTAGCCTGGTTGTACATCATCCTCAGCTATCCTACGCAAAAAAAAAAAAAAAAAAAACATTAGAAAATATCAAAATTTAGGCGAGATATTTGAAAATAACTTCCCCATAGGATTAACATTATCATCCGGGTCTTTTTGATTGACTAGTGTAGGCTTTTAAAGTGGTTTTACGTACATTTAATTTTATGATTGATCACTTTTGCCAGTTTGGGAGGGGTTTTTTTATGCTACTACTTTTCCAAACAATAAAATTTGCCTTATTTTAGGAAACATTAAATGATTAAATAACACAAATATTTCCAATAAAAATACTGCTAGCATTCAGAGTAAAAAATCGTGCCAGTTGGCAATACTGTGATAATATAATACTGTGATTGATGCCCATTTTTTTTTTTCATCACAGAACGAACCTATAAAAAAATATTAATGCCTGTGGTCACGAGTTTACAAATTTACGGGCAATTCTACTTTTTAAACTACTTATAATTTTACGGACGATTCTACTTTTTTAACATATAAAGCTGACTTCTAATTTTACCAGGCGTTGTCCATTCTTTCACAGAGGGTAATCCATATTATTAGCAGTTGTATTATATTACGGACATTATCACTTTTTTACGGGTTGGTCATATATTTCCTATGATGCAATGTAAAATTGCGGATGATTTATAATTTACGGTCCAAATGTTTTTTTTTTTTTTTTTTTTTTTTTTTTTTTTTTGTACGTACATTGTCTGGAATCTCTGCTGCCGGAATTTCTCCGCAATTTTAATTAGATTTTTTTTTTTTTTTTTTAAAGACACGATTACCTCTTCTTGATGTCGAGAATTAAGACGACTAAATAAAATAATAATAATAATGATGATAATAATAATAATAATAATAATTTCTTTAATCTCTCATCAGTATCATTTGGGAAAACTTCTATCTTCAACTTACTTGAGTAAAGATATGTCACCATCATAAGTATTTAAACTCAACAATCTCAAATTATATATATTTCACTAAAAAATTATCATTCATCGTTTAAATTCCGGCAGCATTTGATCATATATTTCCTGAAATGTAAAATTACGGGTGATTTATAATTTACAGTCCAAATATTTTTTACGCACATTGTCTGAAATCTCTGCTGCCGGAATTTGTCCGTAATTTTTCTTGGATTTTTTTTCATGTTGTAGATTTTCTGCCGCTTTAATACACTGGCCTCCAAAAGTTAAGGTACAGGGACTGGGTGCGTTCGACTGCACACGGTTTGTCGAATATCTACCAACATTATTGGCGAATTGTTCTTGAACTTCTGGGATGTAAAGAACATGTTTGATTTCATATTTCTCGGTGAAGATTTATCAGGGGTGCAATTAGGGGGCTAATAATATATTTAATAATAAAATAATATTTGCGATCAGCTATGTAACGGGAAAGGCTGGAAATGGTTTGTCACTGTGGTAAATGACTATTTGGATCCTGTTCAACGTCTGTATGCATTTGTATAAGCATAGCACTCATATTCGTGAAGATGTTAACGTTTCTGTGAAAAATTCAAAAGTTTTTTTGTTTATAGCATACAGAGTTTTCAATCAAATTTAACACAACTTTCCAAAAACCTGAGAGAGAACAGTAGAAACAGTATACTGCAATTAAAACATGAATATATTGAATATTTGAAGAGATATAGGCACTTGTAGGAAATAATTTTTAACTGTATATGATTGCGTATAAGATTTCAAAATTTTTATTTCATAATTTGGTAGTCAGCTATTTTGGGTAACTTCTGTAAAAAGTCCAGTCAAATATTGTGAAAACTCAGAAAGATATAGTGAGTTGATTGAAAAGTTGTGGAAAAACCCTTATAACAAAGCTATTTTTAGAAAGCAACTCACTATATCGCCCCTATCTTTGTGAAATTTCTCGATATTTGACTGGACATTTTAGATAAGTTGCCCTAAATAGCTGACTATAAAATTATGAAATAAAAATTTTGAAATCTTCCACTCATGCAGAGTTAAAAATTATTTCATACAAGTGCCCATATCTCATCAAATATTCAATATATTCATGTTTTAATTGCAGCATACTGTTTCTACTGTTCTTTGTCAGGTTTTTGGAAAGTTGTGTTAAATTTGGTTGAAAACTCTGTATGCTATAAACAAAAAACTTTTGTAATTTTCACAGAAACGTTAACATCTTCACGAATATGAGTACTATGCTTACCCAAATGCATACAAACGTTGAACAGGACCCAAATAGTCATTTACCACAGTGACAAACCAGTTCCAGCCTTTCCTGTTACACAGGTGATCGCAAATATTATTTTATTATTAAATTTATTATTAGCCCCCTAATTGTACCTCCGATAAATTTTCACCGAGAAATATGAAATCAAACATGTTCTTAATATCCCATAAGTTCAAGAACAATTCGCCAGTAATGCTGGTAGATATTCGATAAACCGTGTACAATCGAAAGCATCCACAGTCTACCTTAACTTTTGGAGGCCAGTGTAAGAAAGCTTTGTAGGAATATCTTTATAAAGGTAAGACACGATTCCCTCTTCTTGATGTCGAGAATTAAGACGACTAAAGAATAATAATAATAATAATAATAATTTCTTTAATATATCATCAGTATCATTTGGAAAAACTTTCTATCTTCAACTTACTAGAGTAAAGATATGTCACCATCATAAATATTTAAACTGAACAATCTCAAATTATATATATTTCACTAAAAAATGATCATTCGTCGTTTAAATTTCGGCAGCATCGATGATCCAAGTCCAAAAACTCACGTCACTTTAATTCATATCATGGAATATTGATGCGTGTATATGAATTTGTGAATTTAAAGGGAGACAAGAGAGGAGAACGAGATGGTCACACCTCAAAAGAGACAAAATCAATTAACGTTCTGTTAGATGCAATTTCTGCTACACAGGACCTCTTATAATAGGGTCTTTCGCTATAGTCTGTCTGTAGACGCATACTGCGTAAAAAAGTATTAGCTACGGTTCAGCGGAAACATCATTTATATATAATTCCAGGCTCTTAAGTGGCACATACCGTCGATCTGTTCCAGGGCAGTAGAAAGATACTGAAAGATGACAATTCGCTGACAACCAGCAATTTATTTTCGAAGAATTGTTACGCACATTGCATACATTGTTTTATTTTAATTGTTACAAAAACCAGAGAATCCAAGCTGGGATTGCTGGGTTTACAAAATATAGGTGAAAACTATTTTTTTCTAGTGGAAATCTCGAATAGATATTCTATTTTTAATAGAGTGAAACCCCCAGTAACTGTCACCTGAAGCTGCTAATCATTCACCTTTCGAATTCTTATCACTATAATGCTAAGTCTGCGGACGTCGAATACAGTCGTATATTTAAAATACTTTATCTGGAAATTAATACTTTTGACTCCTTTTTTCTGTGAACTCATTTTAAAGGACGTCTCTTTTTTTCTTAGTTTTCAAAATATTTCTAAAATATATAGTTAATTTTATATAAAGTATTAAAATCTGACTCACAGTTCTTCAGCTTTTAACGCATAAAATATTAAATTAAACATAGATTTTAGAAATATTTTGAGAATTAAGACAAAAAGAGGCATCCTTTAAGAAAAAAAGGAGTCAAAAATATTAATTTTCCAGTGAGATATATAAATTTACGAATTAATTTTACGCTCACAGACTTAGCATTAGTAAGGGAAATTTGGCTCACTAATGTTAAGTCTATGGGCGTTTGATGCATTCGTGTATTTAAAATATCTCCTCAGGAAATTAATATTTTTAACTTCTTTCTTCTGTGAACTCTTCTTAAGGCTGTTCTTAGCTGCTCTGCTCAACAAGCGCAAAACGTTTTGACACATTTACAAATTCATTTTTTAACGGAAAGATATAAAATTGGAAAGCCTGGCCATGGAAGCGATTTGGAATTGAACTGTTTTTTCCATTTTTTGATCCATCAATTACCTATTGAGTTATAAGCCATTTTGATCTTGTGACAAACACGTTTATTGCCCGCTCTTGAGTGCTCTTTCTTCCTTCGCGCGGAAATTCGGTTCAAATCGCCCACTTTAACACAATTTTCTGAAAGATCTATTGCGTTTGCAAAAAAAATGGAAAAAACAGCTCAATTACATAGTTTCTGAACAACAACACCAGCTAGTTTCATGCATTTTCGAACAAAAATAAATTAAAACTTATGTCAGATAGTTGCCCTTTTCGATTTGAGAACAGCCTTAAGGATTCTTTGTTGTTCAAATAACTACACTGTGAAAATTTTTTGTAAACAAACAAACAAACAAAAAAAAAAAACCCGAGACTCTCTGTAAATTTACACTAGTTCTCGGTTAAATGCATTCGCTTGAGTTTCTCCGTCAAGACTCTCTGTAAATTTACACCAATTCCCGGGTAAATGCATTCTAATGAGTTTCTCGGTCAAGACTCTCTGTAAATTTACACTAGTTCTCGGCTAAATGCATTCAATTGAGTTTCTCGGTCAAGACTCCCTGTAAATTTACACTAGTTCTCGATTAAATGCATTCGATTGAGTTACTCGATCATCGTTTTACAGACTCATCTTGTATCTAATTCCCTGTAGGGATTTCCATGTCTATATTTAAAGATAATTTTAGGTTTGTTAAAACTTGTAATTTAAATACACACTTTTAAAATTCTTTTGCTTATTTTATTAGAAATATTAAAGAAGAAAATTTAGTTTAATTTTTTTTTTTTGTTTTTGTTTTGTTGGAATATTTTAGAAAGGGAAAATTCGTCTCCTCGGAGTTAGGGGGGATTTTTATCGACAATCACTTTGTAGTTTTTTCCTTCACCATATGCCAGAAGATTGGTAATATGGTAATATTAACTATAAATTGTGTAGTATTATTTTAAAGCTTTTATTATTGTTATTATTATAATGCTATTATTATTATTATTATTATTATTATTATTATGTTATTATTATTATTATTATTATTATTATTATTATTATTATTATTATTATTTATTATTATTATTATTATTATTATTATTATTATTATTATTATTATTATTATTATTATTATTATTATTATTATTATTATTATTATTAATTATTATTATGTTATTATTATTATTATTTATTATTATTATTATTATTATTATTATTATTATTATTATTATTATTATTATTATTATTTCATTGGTAAATGCGTTATAAAATACTTATTAATCTTCTAAAAACATATTACATAAAATGAATGAAGTAATGAAAACGTAAAAAGTCACTTTTAAATAATAAATTATAATTTTTTGTTTATTTTTTTCTTATTTCTTACTAAAAAATTCTTTTACAAAATATTAGAGCGTTAAAAAATAAATAGTATGCAGCGATTTCAAATAATTATCTAAAACATTATTGTTGTAAAAACGAATTAGATTGAAAATTTTTTTTAAAAAAAATCCATTGATTTTTTTTTATTTATTACTTAAACTAGTTAACCCTTTATGCACTGACGGTACTTTTATGTAAAGAATAGTAGTTTAATAAAATTTAATATAAAATTTATTTACTCTGTCTATTAATAAAAGTTTAGAGTAGAGAAATAGTCGAAGCTAAATATTTTCAAAAAATGGTAATTTTCTTAATTATTTTCATAGTTATAATTTTTCTTAAAAAAAAAAAAAAAAAAAAAAAAAAAAAAAAAAAAAAAGTTACATGAAACATTTTCAACTGCAAAAGCCTTTCCAATTACAAAGAATATCATAATACATTTAAATACATTGCTTTAATAAGAATTGTGATATAACCATAAAAGTATATATTGTAAATATTTTACAAAAAAGTTATAACTACCGATATATTTAACCAGTTTTAATGAAAAAATTTACCTAAATTTCGCATTATTATCATTTAAAAATCCCAGTATATCTTCAGATATTAAAGAAGATAATTATTGAGAAGGAGCAATTTCTTGATAAATAATTCTGTAAATAAAGGATTAAAAAATTAAATTTGATTAAAAAAAATAATAGGTATTATGTATCGGTCCAAACTGAGTTAAAATAAACCGTTTAAAAATTTTCTAATGAATATATTTGAAGCGAATTCTTTGAAAAGAACAACTACAATAGATTTTCCCCCACTTCATTATAAAAGACATCCTTTGTACGCAACAGCAACAGCTCCTATGGCGCACTCAGTAAGGTGTTTTTCTTCTGCCCAGAGGTCTCGGGTTCAAACTCCATGACGGTTAGAAACAAACTGTGTAAAGATTAAATAGTACACCAGTTTGCTCGAAATATTCTGGTACTCCGAAGTTCTAATGTTCACTAGTTTCAAAAACTAAGTTAAATTATTTTTATTAAAAATAGATTTACAAGAGTCTTGTGTATTTTTAACAAAATTATTTTACACAGTCTTCTGTAAATTTTACCGAATAACTTCTCTGTTATTTAACAGAATCTCTGTTTTTCTAATATCTGTAATTTTACATAAGTCTTAAGATAATGGATTACCAGTAGATTCTCTGTAATTTCACAGAATTTTTTTAACGGTGTATAATAAAGTTTTCATTTATTTTATACTTATCTTTGTTTTTGAAAGCATATTAGAGATACATTAAACAATTATTGATGATAAAAAACAAGAACTGAAAAATAAGTTACGACAATTAAGACAAACAAGTTGTCACTGAGAGAGAACATTTTTTTGCAGAATTTTACAAGAAAATGCTTATTTGAGCTAGATTTTCTTTCAAGTGTCAATTACTTGGTAAGGTGTCAATAACTGGGTGTTTCGATCCTTTATATTTTATTTCCGATGGCACCATTAATTATATGAAAAATATCAATTTGTGTTTTTTAATAATGTTTTAAAAAATTATTAAAAGCCATACTTTCGTATTGACCACAAACCAGGTCAATAGCAGAAGAAAGCGCCAAATATTTTTCTAACTTACAGTAGCCTATTTGATGACAGCATACCTGTTAAATTTGTGTTTCATTTATATTATTTTATTTATTTTGTTGTTTATTTATGTGTTAATTTCGTTGTGAATTATTAGCAGGAAATGAATGCTGAACTATTTATATTATTTTAACCCTTTATGTCCCAAATTATGAATTCATGAGAGTTTCATCTTCTAAAGCATTTTTTTGTGAATTTTTGAAACTACGTACATTAGAAGATTTACACAAACAATCATTTAAGGCTGTTCTCAACTGCTCTGCTCAACAAGCGCAAAAAGTTTTGACACATTTACAAATTCATTTTTTAACGGAAAGAATATAAAATTGGAAAACCTGATCATGGAAGCGATTTGGAATCGAACTGTCTTTTCCCTTTTTTAATCAATCAATTACCTGTTGATTTATAAGTGAATTTGATCACGCGACACGGCATTTTTCTCCCCTTACTGACTGGATTTTCTTCTTTCGTTCGGAAGTTCAGTTCAAAATCCCAACTTTGACAGTATTTTCTGAAATATGTATTGCCTTAGCAAAAAAAAAAAAAAAAAAAAAAAAAAAAAAAACGGAAAAAACAGATCGATGACATAGTTTCTGAACAGCAACACCTGCTAGTTTCATGCATTTCCGAACAAAATTAAATTAAAACTTATGTCAGAATATTGCCCTTTTCGATTTGAGAACAATCTTAATGAATTTTGAAAATTTGGCCAATTAAATTTAATGAATTAAACTTGAATTTTAAGAGGGGGGGGGGTCTGCAATATTTATAACTCTACTCATATCTTTTGTTTAAAATATTTTTTTTTAGTATTTTATAGAATTCAGACATGTACAAATATAAAGCTCTTACAATAGAAATATAGGAATATTTTCAAATTGAAACTTTTCCTGCACACTCTTTCAACGTCAAGAAAACTAAAAAGATGCAAATGAAAATGAAATAATCTTTTTAAAAATATTTTTGTTTAGTGCAACCCATAATGCTTTTGGAACAAGTTGAAATAAAGTATCTATAACTCATTCTAAACTGTATTACTACGAATCGATGTATTCATTTAATTTTATGTCAAGTTATTTTAATGGTACTTTAAAGTACCGTCGGGGCATATAAAGGGTTAAGGCGGTTCTCAAATTCCCTGTTCAACAAACCGACATTTCCTGACACCATTTTCTGACTCATCTTTAAACGTAAAAGGATAAAATTTGCAGGCTTGACCATTGAAGTGATTTGGAATCGAATAGCATTTTCTATTTTTGATAAATAAATGACTTATCGAGTTATAAGCGATTCTTGTCACGTGACGACAAGCTTTTCCCCTTTCTCGCACTGCCGCGTCAGGAATTCGGTTAGAAACACCTAGTGTTTTCAGAAAACTCTTCTGTCTTTTATCGGAAAATGGAAAACGCCAATTAATTACCGTGTTTACTCGCATAATAGTCGCCCTCGCGTAATATTCTCACCCACATTTTGAAGCAGAAAAAATAGCCAGTAATAGTCGAAATTTATAATGAGAATTTTTTGTCAAAATTTTCACAAAGATTATTTGTAAATTTTATGACAACAAAAATACTATCATAAAATGAAAAATGGAATTTAATAAACAGCACATAATCTGGAAACATTTGGTAAGCTACTAATTTTATTATAATGTGTTTTTTTTATATATACCAGTAATATTTTAGCAGTAGAGTGTACAATATTTTGTAGTAGATTTCCGCACATAATAGTCGCACCTAGACTTTCACAATGAAAAATTGGCAAGAAAAGTGCGACTATTATGCGAGTAAACACGGTACATAATTTCTGTATAAGAACTCGTGCCAATTTCATGCAGTTTACGAACAAAAATGAATCCAGAAATGTGTCAGAAAGTAAATCGTTTGGATTTGAGAACAGCCTTAAGCGAGAAAGGGCTAATTTTTCGTAATCGATCTGCAGGACATAGAGACATAACTTTTAAAAAATCATGTTGAAACTTTTTTTTTTTTCAAAACTATAAAAAATCAGTAAAATGACATACAGTTTTCAAACAAATTGGATTTTAAAGTATTTTTTTCCCTTATTCGAGGTGAAAATTTTAAATTCTGCTAGTTTCTAAATTTTCAATAAATGCTACATTGATTTTTTTTTTTTTTTAGACGATTGTCGTCCCAGGCAGGTAGAACGTTGGCAATTTAAGGCGGTTCTCAAGTTCTCTTATCAACAAAAGCGAAACTTTCTGACATATTTTTTTACCCGTTTTTAAACGTAAAGGCATAACATTGGCAGGCCTGGTTGTTGAAACGATTTAGAATCAAAATGAGTTTTCCATTTTTTTTTAAATTAATAAATGAATTATAACCGATTTTCGTCACGTGAACATGTTTTCCTCCTTTCGTCCGGAAATTCGGGTGAAAACGTCAATTTTGACAGTCTTTTCTGAAAGATATTTTGCGTTTACCCCAAAATGGAAAACATCTTTCGTTTACACAGTTTCTGAATAACAACACCTGCCAATTCCATACGTTTCCGAACAAAAATGAATTAATAAATGTGACATAAAGTTGCCCTTTTGGATTTGAGAATAGCCTTAACTCAAAGATCTTGGGTTCGACACCTGGCTTGGGCCTTTTTCCACTCAGTTGGAAAAATTTAAAGTTCGAAAAACCTGATTTATTATTATTTTTTTTAATTACGTGCTTAAATTTTTTTCACCTTTTGGCATCGAGCTCATAGATGTGCAACTAGTGCCTTTTATAATGCCGTGTGCTTGACACTGTTTTTTTTTTCTTTTTTTAAGAATCTAGCGCCATTTTAAACCATTCACCAATCAATTCTTAAAAAGGCCTTCAAGATATTATTGAAAAGACAAAATGAATTATAAAAGGATAACACTTTATTTTTATGTTTTTGAAGCGATACCAGGTTTTCAGACTCATTTTAGTTAAATAATGAAGTGCGAAAAAAAGTCTATTTTATTTAAGAATTTAATTCATAACATAAAATATAACGCAAAGAACAATTTATTTTGAGAAGGTTGGTTGGTTGTATTTATGACGGCCAATTATCAGCACGAGGGATATAGGCCCTAAGGGGGGGAGTGCCCTCCATGGGGGTCTTTCTAAGGGAACCTAACCCGTATTTACGCTTGGAAAACCAAGGCTCGAAGAAAAACACGAAAGCTCCGAACGATTAGGCCGACGGGCGCGATTGGGATCGAACCCAGCACTTCCCGCCTACCAGCTTTGAGAGCAGAACCTCTCGGCCACCAGGTGGGTCAGGTGGGGCCTTTATTTATTTTGAGAAGGACTGAAAATCTTAAAAATTTTCAATGACACTATAAATAAAAAATATCTCAATTAAAAAAACAAAATATGTCTTTTGAATTAAAGATAAAGAAAAACTGTAGGTAACTAACTACTTTAGCATTTTTAGCTTGATGACTTATAATGCCAGTATTTGTTCATTAATTATTTTTTATTCACTAATAAGTAACATTTTCTTACCTTTAGAAAGACTAATGTAATCCTTAATACAAATAAATTCATATTAGAACACTAGTTTTGTAAATCCACATCTAGCTACAATCATATTCCACTGGTATCATATTATACTACTTAGGTTGTGAAGAATTTATTCAACAGAATTATCCTTTCAGCATCTACTACATGTTATGTTTCAACTCCTACATCCATTAAACACTGTACCCCTTATAGATAGGTTTCCCCGCACTCCCCCGTAAACGTGACCTTGAATCTTGCCTCCCCACTCATTGTTGCGTAACAATAGCTATCCCCACTGTCCTACTGGCCTAGTGCACATGTATGACGCATGGGCAAAAGCTTTGTCGAGGGCTGTGCATTTCTCGCTTTGTGGAATATAACCCCCCCCCCCACCTCCTCCGTCCTTATTCTGCATGGTATTTGTAGAGAAGAGTCTGTGAAAGTGGTAAAGATATGGTCAACCAATAAATATAGTCAATCATTTCAATGAATTCATCTAATATATAAAAATGAAAATTTGTCTGTCTGTCTGTAATTCTAATCAAATCCACTGTTTGGAAGTCAGAATTGTGAAATGTTAAATACATATATATTCACGACCGAGGCAACTAAAGCAATCCGGAATCGAAATAATTTATAGATAATTTTTTATTAATAAAAACCACCCATTTAACAGCAATTTCCTATCAAATTTAAACATTTTTCGTTATAGCAGTTGCCAACAATTAAGAATCCACTATAAATTTCTTTCTTCAACAATTACTTTTCTATTGAAAGATTTTCACGTGAAAAATGAAAATGAAATAAATAGTTTGATGATTTTTTTAAAACGTGACTATTACGTCATGACTTTTCTATTGCAATATTTCCGCGTGAAAAATGAAATAAATAGTTTGACGAATTTTAAAAAAAGTTAATATTATGTCATATTGGAAATATAATGAGCGTCAGCAGGTAAATATATAACATCATATGAGTTTGAAAAAGCGTATTGAAACATAATAAAAAAAAAAAAAACCCGATAAATATTGGCATATTTTAACATTTTGAGGTTCTATGAATTTGTTTTCGCCATTTTTAAATCTATTCCGTGTATATGTGTGTGATGCGTGTATATTAGAATTTTCATAAAGGTTTAGGTCCCTTTAGGGAAGAACTGATTTGAAATGGATTTTTCAAAACAAACATTCTTAAAATTCCGGGCAACGCCGGGTACTTTAGCTAGTGCGATATATAATAACTACTCGTTTCGATATTTATACCATCTATTTTTCACCATGACATCAGAAAATGAGCTTTTACAAAATAACTTCTCTCTGTCAAAACTTTATACAAAGTCTTATTTAAAACCTTTCAGGGTAAAGGTAATTGTACTTGTAAACTGTTGAAATAATTGAATAACACCAGTATTTACAAGAACATTTATTTGTAAAGAAGTAAAGGTATATTTTCGCTTATTTAATAAAAGTGAAGTTTTCTTTCAAAAAATCTGGTGCCAATGTGGCAATTAGGGATTAAAATTATGTGATGCCGTGACGGCATCACCGCCTCTCAAGGGGTTAAAGAAAAGCTTTTCTTTTATTGATTAACAGCAAACAGTTACAAGAGCTGTCAAGCTTCTATATAATACAAACAGCAATTTGTATCTGACATTTAAAACCTATGCATTGCTTCTAAAATAGCGGCTTTTTCTATTCATCCACGCGCTGCTTATTTTCTTGGAGATCTCATTCGATGTGGAAAGTGCTAATGAGGATTTATTCTGTGCTTGCTTCGGCGCCCTATTGTTTCACTTTTTTCTCTCAAAGAAATCGGCGGGAGATTTCTTTCTTCCGAGTAATTACTCGCTGTTCTCAGATACTATATATATATATATAAAAGAAATTCAAAAGAACACCACTAAAGATCAGCAGAGACCATTTGTTGCGGAGGTAATTAGACACAAAGCTCTGCACTCCCTGCAAGTAATTTATGTGATGAATTTTCAAGATTGTTTTTATTTATTCATTTATTTATTTATTCATTTTTTTGGCATAATTTATTTTCCTTGTGAGAAAATTTCACTCAAAATCAATAAAAATAAATCAGACAGTCTTACTCAGAATGTAGGAATCTCTAAATATAGAGCCATTTACACTGCAATCTACACAAGTGTTATAAAATTCATTAATTTACAAACTTATGCAGTTGCTATTAGATTGGGCTACTTGTTGACGGGGGTATGGACTCAAATGGCTGCGCTTTCTTTTAATAATCAATGTTCTGAGTAATTTCTCGCTGTTCTCCAGATACTATCAAAAGAAAACTAGTATGTTGTGGCCATCACAAAACTTTCTTCTATATAAATCACGTCAATTAAATCATTTAAATAGTACAAGAAATTACATGAATTTAGCACCAATTCATATCAAAGTATATCTGAATTTGAAGTTGGATGAAAATTCGTGCATTAGTTCTTGAGATAGAGCTACAGCGGGAATTCTGAAAAATGTAGCATAGCAGCGCCACCTGTTGAGCGATTTACACTAAAAATAAACAGCACTAAATGATATCAAGGTATACCTGAATCTGAAGTTTGTTGAAAATCTAAGCGTTAGTTCTTGAGATAAAGCTATTGCGGAAATCGCAAAAAATACAGCATAGCAGCGCCACCTGTTGAGCGATTTACACCAAAAATTAAACAGCACTAATTTACACGTCAATTCATGTCAAGGACTAACTAAATCTGAAGTTTGATGAAAATCCGTGCAATAGTTCTTGAGATACAGCTCTTGCGAAAATCGTGAAAATGCAGCACAGCAGCGCCACCTGTTGGGCGATTTACAACAAAAATTAAACAGCACTAATTTATATCAAGGACTAACGAAATCTGAAGTTTGATGAAAATTCGTGCATTTTTTCTTGAGTTAGAGCTATTGCGATAATCATGAATAATGCAGCATAGCAGCGCCACCTGTTGGGCGATTTTCACAAAAACGTAATCAGCACCAAACTATATCCTGGACTAACTGAATCTGAAGTTTTATGAAAATCCGTGCAGTAGTTCTTGAGATATAGCTATTGCAGAAATTGTGAAAAATGCCGCATAGCAGCGCCACCTGTTGGGCGATTTTCACCAAAAACTAATCAGGTCCAGTTTATATCAAGGTATAACTAAATAATAAGTTTTGTGAAATTCTGTGCATTAGTTCTTGAGATAGAGCGCCCACAAAATTTTTGTCACATACAGACTCACAGACAGAGTGACAGAGTGACAGAGTGACGGAGTGACAGACAGACTCACCGACAGACATTTTCTAAAAACCATCAAATCGTGTTCTGGACATTCTAAAACGTGTAAATCCGTCGAAAACCGGGAGTCGAAAAATTTCACGAATCCAATACTTTCTTCTTGTAAAGATAGAAGAAAGTAAAAATAATAATAAAATCTAGAGAACACCACTAAAGACCAGCTCACTCAGACCATTTGTTGATAGAGGCAATTAGACACAAAGGTCGGCGCTCCCTCCAAGTAATTTATGTGATGAATTTTCAAGACTTTTTATTTTTATTTATTTATTTTATTTTATTTTATTTTTTGCATAATTTACTTTTCTTGTGAGAAAATTTCACTCAAAATCAATAAAAATAAATCAAACTCATGGAATGTAACTGTATTATAAGGAGGAATCTCCATTATAGAGACATTTACACTCTAATGCACACAAGTGTTATAAAATCCATATATTTACAATTTATGCAGATTGGTATCAGATTGGGGGATCACTTGTAGACGGGGACTATTAGACACAAAGGTCTGCGCTTTCTTTTAATAATCAGTGTTTTGAGTAAATACTCTCTGTTCTCAGTTGGGTTGGGCTGATTTTTGACGGCCAATTATCTACACGAGGGATATAGGCCCGGGAAAAGTGCCCTCCGTGGGAGTCTTTCTAAGGGAACCTACTCTGTTTTCAGATGCTATCAAAAAAAAAAAAAAAAAAAAAAAAGAGAGAGAGAGAGAGAGAGAAAACTAAAGAACACCACCAAAGCAGTTCAGATAATTTGTTGATAGAGGCAATTAGATACAAAGGTCTGCACTTCCTCCAAGTAATTTTTTGAGAAGAATTTTCAAAATTGTTTTTTCTTGTTTTTTGGCTTTTTTTTTTTTTTTTGTGAGGAAATTTTACTAAAAATCAATAAATCAACCTATAATACAATCTATAGAATGTAACCTTATTATATCACACTATTATAGAGTCATTTACAATCTAATCTACACAAGTATTATAAAAGCCATAAACTTACAATTTATGCGGACAATTACAATTGTTATCATAGATTAGATCACTTGTTTACGGAGGTGTTATGTACAAAGCTCTGCGCTTTTTTCTAATAATCGATGCGATGAATTTAAAATATTATTTTTTTTTTCTGTTTTTACATTTATTTTTCTTGGGAAAATTTTTGCTCAAAATTAGTAAAAATGAATTCAAATGTAGTATAGAATGTATAAATTATAGCAGTGTTGATTTCAGGGGGTGACCCGGGGGGGGACGTCCCCCCCGCGCAATGAAATGTCCCCTCCGGAAGATTTGAGATTGTGTTTTCAATGGTCAAAAAGTGCAATCGCCCCCCCCCCCCCTGAACTCTATAATGTCCCCTCCGGAGCCACAGAAATCCCTCCCGGAGAAAAGTGTCTGAATGCAACACTGAATTATAGGGGGTATTTCTATTATGGAGCCATTTACACACAAATTTACAGAAGCGTTATTAAGTTCACAAATTTACATTTTATGTATTGACAACTGTAATTTTCAGATTTAGACTGTTGTTCACGGAGGGAATTAGTTACAAATTTCTAATGTTTCCTCTTAGGAGGTAAGAATCTGTATGAAAATATTGCATATTGTCAGAGATATATCACTATTAAAAAGTTTCTCATAACTTCTTAATCTACACAAGGTTTATCAAATTCATTTTCATACTAATCTAATTTTTCGTAAAAAATAATGTTAATATTTCCAATGCATTTAACCAATTTTGTGCATGTAATTACAAAAATAAATCCAAAGTCCAAAATATTACTTTGGATTTTAATATCGATAAATATAAATATATGACAGTTGAAATCAAAGAGAGCTTTTAGAGTAAAATAAACCTTTAAAAAAATTAAAACACAAAAATGTATATTAATTATGATCCAGCTTTTTATGATAGCCAGTCTGTAAATGAAAATTAGAGACAAACACCGGTCAGAGAACGAGTGGTTCTTTGAATTAAACCACAAATTAAATGCACTTCAAAAGAAAATGCAAATTCATGGGTTCTATCGTACAGGAAACACCACTTTTCAGATTAAAAGGTGAAATCCCGTAAATTTGCGTCACGAAAGTATATAATTTGGGGAATATTAGAAATTTACTGGCAAAACTCGATTATCTAAAGACACTCCCCCCTCCCCCCCCCCCCCCACACACACACTCTTTTTTTTTTTTTTTTTTTTTTTTTTTTTTGACTTTGCTTGGATAGCGGGGTACCTCTGTAATTTTAATTAGATGTTTTTATAGTCTGCTATCATTTTAAATTGTTCATCTCAAGCTGTAACTTACTACGAAAGGCTTAAGACCAACCTTTTCTTTTAAGATCTGAATTAGTACTCATTTTTCTCTCTCTCATGTGTGTGTATGTGTGTATTCTGTGTTTTAAACTGAGACAATATGTTTGTTGTAAGTTTAGATAATTTTATTAAATGAATTTCAGTTGAACAATGAGCATGTTTGTTTTGTAAACTGCGGATTTAAGTTCGAACTAATTAATGTCCTTGAAGATGAGTTTGAATCTGTATTAACTCCTTTTCAAGACGAATTTGCACAACAACAGGGACATAACGAAAAACGGTCGATTATAAACATGCATGTAAAGTCGCAACTTGTATAATAGTTATAAACGTTTAATATAAGAAACCCTTTATTCCCTGTAATGACATGGTGATGAGCAGCGATGTGAATTTCGAATTTGAATGTTTGATAAGATGTAAATTTAATGTGTATATATATATTTAAAATTATATAATATTTATTGGTCTTTTTCATTCTAGAAGAGGCCTATAAGCAAAGCAGATTCAAGAAAGGGCACGGCTGATACGAAAAACGGCACAGTTCTCTTAGTATTGTGAAGTCAAAAACGGGAATAGTTATTATAAGATGGCACAGCGCTGCGCATGCCTGAATATGCATAGAGTGATTTCTATTTGTCCAGATTACATGAGTAGAAAATTTATATTATATCTTTAGAAGAATAAAAATATGTTTTAGAACATATATGTGGGTTGAATGTTTTAACCGGCGATGCTGAACAGGGTGGGATATTCTCTAGATGTTTAAAATTTACAAACCCTTTAAACTTCACATAAAATTCATAAATGGAACATCGATGAAAAAATATTTAAAAGAAGGATGAAAAAAATATATATATTCGCACTTGCTTCATCTTTTAAGTTGATACTGGGCCGGTAGAGTGGAAGACGAAATTCAAGTTCTTTCACCGTCTAGCTCAGTCCAGGTCAACGGCTTTGGATATCGGCCGGTCTGAGGTAGGGGTATTTACTACTTTTTACTGACTTAGTACAATAGGAGTGTGTGCCTAAAACGGGTTCGTTGATCGAGGGCCCGGGCAAAGCAGCGTCTGGACCTCGACAGGGGTGGGAGAGTTAAGGAAAATGGCCGCTGCAGAAAAAAAAATGAAGTTTCGCACTACGAGTGTTTTGCTTAAATTGCAAACTTCTGGAAAATATTTTTTTCAAAAACCCTCATAATGCATGTTAATATTAGCAAGCACTTATGCGCAAGCGAATTCTTATTGAGATAGCATCTGACTATGACTGTATGCACAGAGAAGCAAGTTAAAAGTATTAACTAAAAACACAAGTAAACTGCATGCATATTTAAATTCCAAGAGTATATAAATCATCTTTGAAAAGTACTATTATACGATCTGAAATGTTAGGAAGAACTTATAGGCAAATGAAAATTTAGTCGAATTTGCACCGGGCTACGGCTATATGCATTGAGAATCAAGTTTAACACGAGAATTATTTTCAACACTTTTTTGTAAATCTTTTTTTCTTCTTCTTTGATAGTCCTTCATATACACTCACACAAGCATCTAGAGTTCTTTCGAGCATTTAGAGTAGACTAAGAAACCCGTATCAATTATATATATATAAAGGGTAATGCAAGACGATGCAATAAATTTAATCTCAAAAATGCATTTTAGTAAATCATTTTTCTGTACTTGAAAAAAAAAAAATAAAAATAAATTCTAATCTTTCTTTTTTTCTTTATTGTTTTAACTTAGATTTTTCCTCGTTTGGTATATACATTTATTTTATTACTACTTAATATACCTGGGTTATAATAAATATTCGAATTTATTTTAACAAAAGTAAGAAGCGCATATCTAGAAAAATACAACTTTAAAAGTTCTTTTACAATATTTTTCCGTCGTTTTTCTTTTATGAAGCATAAACTTTAAATTTAAATACAGAAACAATCTGTTCTGTGCAGAAATATAAATAGCTAATAGATTCAGATTGAAGCCCTGCATTGGGTTGGGAACTCGGTTTCATCCAAACCCGACCCGACCCGTCCCGCGGTTCGGTTCGGGTTGACGCTAAATTTTTTTCGTTGTGGGTCGGATTGACGTTAGGTGTTTCGGGTTAGGTTTTGACTCTTTCGGGTCGGTGGTCCGATTTTTTAAAGAAAGTCCTGAATATTTGAAAAAGCAAAACCCGATGTATCTGGATATTAATGAGTAATTAATGTACTTATTTTTATACAAAAGAGATAAAATTGACATTAGCAGGAGTCGATCCAGGTAAAATTTGGGGCCTATTTTTAGGGCCTCTCCACAAAAATTATTTAATAAAACAGGTCTCTTCACAAACTTCCTTTTAATAAAACAATGTCCCTTCACAAAATTTCTTTAACTAAAACAGGTCCCCACACAAAATTCCCCATAATAAAATAGACCCATCACAAAATTCCAGTCCTTTTCAACAATTTTTATTTATTATTATTATAATTTTTTTTTTTTTTTTTTTTTTTCAATTGTAATTTGCAAACAAAGTAAACCAGCAAGGAAAACTTTAGCAGAAGGACTTAATCATAAATATTTGGTTCGAAATTGAATAACTGGATTTTATGTTCCGTTACATTTTTTTTTTTTTTTTTTTAGTTTTCTTACAAAGATATAATTAGATCTCATAAAAGAAATTTACTTTTCGCAAAATGGACTCCAAGAAAAAAAAAAAAACCATGCATCAACCCGTGATTACAGAACTTGTTAAGCTCTTTTCCATAATTGTATTAAATATGAATTAATTTCCTTTCTCTTCGGGTTTGAATATTTCGGGTTCGGGTTGAAGAATTTTTTTTTTTTTTTTTTTTTTTTTTTTTTTTTTTTTTTTGACGGGTTCGGTCTAGTTTGGGTTGACTTTAAGCAGAAATTTTGGGATCGGGTCGGGTAGAAACCGACCTGTGGAAGATTCTATTTTGCCCATACAAATACAAAGAAACTTAACACTCCTAAAAATTATTTTTCAATCAAGCTTGATATAGAAAACAGAACAAATCACTATTAGAACCGAATCGATAGCTAATATTTTTAAACTGTTAATTTACTTTTTTCAGTCTGAAAAATGTGCACAAGATCAGACGTCCTCAAATACTATTTTCAATAATATTAAAGTGAGAGAGAAAAGAACAAATCGCGTCCCTAATTAAACAAACCTTTTCACTGTTAAATAAACATATTATGCTATACAATTTGTAAGAGCATACACAATCGCATAGAGAGTTGTAGCGCTAAATTTCACGCTCAAGTGCATTCTCCATTGAAAAAACTGATATCATAGATTAGATCGATATCTAAAAGATAGAATAATTAATAGTCTGTTGAAAAACAAAAAAACCTAAAAATTGTTTTGCACGCGTATATATAGAGTTCTAATGAGAAAAATCTCTGTTTAGTTTATTTCATGTTTATATTTTCTATTTAAAATAATAACAATAATTAATAAAAGACAAGTATATCTCTTTCAAAATCTTGCCCCTCTCGGCGTTCCCTTGATTTTGTTCTGCGGGCGCCCATGGCGCCATTGTATATGGAAAATGCAGGAGTAAGTAAATCATGGAAAATGTAGCATTACATTTTTTTTTTTTTTTTTTTTTTTTTTTTTTTTTTTTTTTTAGCGGAGGTGCAAGGTGGAGCGGCGGGGAAGGAAATTAAGGTCTCAAGGGTTTTGTTTGTTTTTTTTTTCCTTTTTCAGGATAGAGTTAAAAACCTTAATGCCCCTTACAATAAAAGAGCATGCAAGTGTTAATAATTTTAGAGCAAAACATATTTTAAGATGGATTTTTTTTTTTTTTTTTTTTTTTTTTAAAGCTACTAACATGATGCACTTAAAAGGGCGACAATAGAACTTTAAGGGGCTCTGCGTTGGATTGTCCTGCACTAGACTATTCTGGATTACGTTCAAGAGAGCAAAGAGCGAATCTCTTCTCTAATTAAAGCTGCTCTCATATCAAAAGGACAACTTAATGACACATTTTTTGTCATTTTTGTTCTGAAACGCGTGAAATTAGCAGGTGTTATTCAGGGATTATGTAATCGAAAGAAAATTTCTATTTTTTGACAAAGGCAAAAGATCTATCACAAAACACTGTCAAAGTTGACGCTTTGAACCGAATTTCCCAAAGAAAAGAGGAAAATATGTTGTCACGCGGCCAAAATCGCTTACAACTCAACTAGCAATTTATTTATCAAAAAATGGAAAATCATTTCGATTCCAAATCACTTCAATAGTCAGGCCTGCCGATTTTATACCTTTACGTTTAAAAATGAGCCCTAAAATGTGTCCGAAAGTTTGAGCAGTGCATTTACAATTATTACCGAATCAACAAGCAGTTTTTAAACTACACTATATCATTTCGACCTTTTTTTCTGGAAAGTATGTCAGATCAGAAATCTCGATAATGTCTAAGGAGGACTGCATAGAACAAATCATTTCCCTAATTACACAAATCTTTTCGCTTTGAAATAAATATATTATGCTACAATTTGTGAGATAATATACACAATTGCAGAGAGTTGCAGAATGCTCAAGTGCTTTTTCCATTGTAAAAATTGCTATCACACCCTTTTTCTAGAGATGGAACAATCAACTTCTGCTAAAATAAACGACTTCAGGACACAAAGGGACCTCCAAACTCATTTTTACTTTATTCTATCTTCAATAGAAGAAAGTATTGTAATCGGAATTTTTTTCGACTTCCGGTTTTCGACGGATTTACATGTTTTAGGGGTCAGAGATCCCCCAAAAACATGTTTATAGAAAATGTTTGTCTACCCGTATGTATCCGTCTGTCTGTCGCCAATGTATCATAAAAAAGTGTATGAAGTTATGCATAAAATTGAACCAAGAATTTTTAAAAAAGTTTTGGCTATGGCAAGCAGGTCCTTCCTTCATTTGGAAAAAATCCGCCGGGAAAGGGCGCTGTATTAGTGATTTTTGCGCGCTTTTGAATATTGTACCATCGAAAAGTGTATGAAGTAATGCAGAGAATTGAACCAAATTTTTTTTTTAAGTTCTTGGCTATGGCAAGCAGGTCCTTCCTTAGTTTAGAAAAAATTCGCCGGTAGGGGGCGCTGTAATAACAATTTTTGCGCGATTTTGAATATTGTACCATCGAAAAGTGTATGAAGTTATGCATAGAATTGAACCAAAAATTTTTAAAAAGTTATTGGCTATGGTAAGCAGGTCCTTATTTAATTTGGAAAAAATCCGCCGGTAGAGGGCACTGTAATAGCGATTTTTGTGCCATTTTGAATATTGTACCATCGAAAAGTGTATTATGTTATTCATAGAAATGAACCAAATTTTTTGTGTACGTTTTTAGCCGTGGCAAGAATGTCCTCCCTGAATGTGGAAAAATTCCGCCGGAAGAAGGCACTGTAATAGCGATTTTTTGCGTAATCTTCTTAATTTTTCGTAGTTCTATTGTACTCCAGTGCTCGTGAATCAACGCGAACTTCCCATCCTGATAAGAGGACTATTCGCGACTATTCGTGATTTTAATGAATATCATGATCGAGATTAATATTCGAGATTTTTACTCCGAATTGACTTAAGCAGAAATTTAAGATGAAAGTCAAAGTTGATATAGTATTGAACTAATAAAAATGAAATATTGACATTTGTAACAACATTTTGAAATATTAAAATACTATATGAGATAAAAGAAATTTTTGGGATTGGCACATCCAACTAGTTTTTAATTGCATTTTAAATGCTATTCAAGGGCACTATGAATATAAGTAAGGACTATATGAATTATAGTATATATTTATCACACAAGAAATTAAAAAGAAATTAATGATACTGTGCATAGTTTTTTTAAAGTAAATATAATTGGAAAAGTTAAAGATAGTTAAGTGCAGAAATTGGATGCAAAAATGCTGAAAATTTCATAAAATTTAGAAAACATTTTTTTTCCTAACTTTATATTCAAATAAATAAATTTGATGCACAGTTTTACTTGCATATGTAAACAAAACTGATATATATATATATATATATAGGGGATTTTAATTGATATGGAATGCGCATTGCACATGGGGCATTTTGAAAGTTCTTCATAACGGTTAAAATATAAAACGCGTACTACATGTTACTTGTGGAACTTAAAGTAATTTGGGACACACGATTCTGCCTTGGTTCCACAAATATTTCCATTTCCTCAATATTTGTATGATATAAAGTGTTTTACTGTATTTTCAATTACTTGTCTCGCTTCAAATAGTAATATATTTTGGAATTCTCTAAAAAAGGATAAAACTTCATTCTTAATTTGCATATTCACAATTGTAAATGACAATTTGTATTGGTTTTTAAGGGTTTTATAATATATATAACAAGGTTATATTTTACTATCTCAAAATAATTCTCATTGTTTTTTAAATGTTATTTGTGTACCATTTTTTATTTTATAATATTTGTTTTAAAATAGTTAATTTAATCAATCCCTTTTATTTATTTATTTTTATTTATTTATTTATTTTATTTTATATTTACTCAGTAGTCATTAAGTTTATTCCTATTTTTCATTCAACTTTAAATAAATGCTAATTTAAGTCATTTCTTGATTTCTTCAATTAATTTCATTCTTTTTTATGGGTATAGATGGCAGCACTAAACATTTTTGTTAAAAATCTAGTTACAATATTGTTTTCCTTTTTCACACCAGATGGCAGCAATGTTTAGGTTGTCAGTGACTCAACTGCTGGCCACATCTTTAAAGCTGTTCTTAACTGCTCTGCTCAACAAGCGCAAAACGTTTTGACACATTTACAAATTCATTTTTTAACGGAAAGGTATAAAACTGGAAAGCGTGGCCATGGAAGCGATTTGGAATTGAACTGTTTTTTCCATTTTTTTTAATCAATAAATTACCTATTGAGTTATAAGGAATTCTCATCACGTGACAAACACGTTTTTCGCCCGCTCTTGAGTCTCTTTCTTCTTTCGCGCGCAAATTCAGTTCAAAACGCCCACTTTGACACAATTTTCTGAAAGATCTATTGCGTTTGCAAAAAAAAAAAAAAAAAAAAAAAAAAAATGGAAAAAAGTAGCTCAATTACATAGTTCCTGAACAACAACACCAGCTAGTTTCATGCATTTTCGAACCAAAAATAAATTAAAACTTATGTCAGAAAGTTGCCCTTTTGGATTTGAGAACACCCTTAAATAGTCCTAAAACCGATTGCATCCTCACATGCCATAATATAATAAGTCAACTTTCTGAAGTTTTGACTCCTAGTATGCAATTGAGGTATTGTGCTCTAATAATTTTTAATATCCTGCATGAGGTGTATCTCTTCAGATCTCCTGGTTTTTTATAATTTGTTTTCTTTTATGATGCGCTATTAGGAGCTAAATTTTGTCGTTGTAAGCTTAATGCCGACAAAATTGGATGAAATAACGCATCTTCACTATGAATTTACCTGCAAGCTCCTCTGATGATTCTGTGGGTTATTCATAGTTTCTTGTTTTACATACTGGCTTCCTTTGATGGCTTGTTCATCTTTCGAATTTTACCAATTTGTTCATTGTGATTTCATCTTTATGATATATCTACCCTATATATATAAAATCCTAATGAAACGAATTTATGAAACGAATATATGAAACGCCTGAAATGTATCGATTCTTTGAATCGACTGATTAAACATCTGATTTTGTTTCACGGCGATTTCTCCTAAAATATGGAATACTTTGCGATGAAATTAACATCAAAAATCCGTGTTGATCCACAGATCTCAAGACTGGTATTAGAATTTTTAAATTCGAATTAGTTTTCGAAATATTATTTTTTTTCTAATTTTAAATACATTTTTTCTAATGATGGCACCTCAAATATTAATCATAACAGAAATTTTTTTTTTTTCATAATTCAGAAAAGGTTACTATTTTAAATTAATTTGGCGACAGTTGGGCCTCCTTTAAATCTATGCTAAGAACAATGCTTTTTTTTTTTTTTTTTTTTTTTTTTTTTTTTTGTATTTCGTTATCATTTTATTAAATACAAAACTTTCATTTAAAAATGAAACATTTAAATTGATAGCTTTCACTTCTTTAGTTTAAAAAAAAAAAAAAAAAAAAAAAACGAAAAGAAAAATATTAGACACAGATGTCATATACGCACCGGGGTACCTAATTGGCGCACAAATGGCATTATTTTGATAGACATGGTAACCCGGCTATTGTTGTTTATTTAATAATAAATGTATATTTACTTTTATTTCTTTTTTAAATTTATATGAATTATTTTGTTCCATAGTAATTAATTATTTTTTTTGCTATTTCCTTTTGAAAATAATAGAAAATAATTGAAAAATACGGTACAATGTAGTAGTTATTCCGTCACCCAATTTCGCAAATTATATAAATCGCAAAATTGTACAGATTGACAAAATTTTTATTTTAAATGACGAAAGAATAAATAAATTAGTATAACATTAATAAATATAAAAATAAAACGTCGAAATAAAAATAACTTGATGACGTAAACACGTGTAACTTGCTAAAAGTCAAGTGAATGTGACATTTACGATCAAGCATTATTGACATTTAATCTTATAGTTCGTGATAGATTTTTGGTCGACGGGATAACTAAGTAGAACCAAAAGTACATATGTAACTGGTATTCGAAAACGAAGTTTTCGCCAAATTTTCGTAAAAAAAAAAAAAAAAAAAAAAAAAAAAAAAATCATGCCAAACATGTATATGGCATCTGACGAAATATTAAATTATGTAACAAACCATGACATTTAATTTCAACTTCAAATCAATGTTTTAATTAACCACTCGAACAATAACAAAAATTCTAACTGGCGAGTTGAAAAAAAGATATTGGCGAGATTTGCACCCGGCTTTTTTTTCTTTCGGCACAGATATCATATACGGCCCCATATTGGCGCGATTTTTTTCTGACGCCAATGTCATATACGCAACGGGTACTTAACTGGCGCCAAAGTATCGTTATTTTGCTTGACATGGTAAGCCGGATGTTGTTGTTTATGCTGTTGATGCGTTCCCCAAATTGGCGTTGGAAAAAAATCGCGTCAATATGGGGCGTATATGACATTTGTTCCAAACTTTCATATGAAAGGCGAAGGGATCAGATCGTATTTGTTTATGGCATTTGATGACTTGAACTATTATAATATAGATGAAATGATGGGGATAGAATAATATTTGGCGACTTATCACCTGTGCCTGGATAACATTAAAGTATCAAAATGGCACCTAGAGTATAAAAAGCAAAGTGTTCCGCCCGGAACTGTTGATGATAGTCACATGATTTAGGCTATTGTTATAGAGATTGTTTTAAAATATCGGTTGACAAAGACTCTGAATGCTTAATTCATTTTATTTTAGCTTCTTTTCAAATGTTTAACTGATCCGCTTTAATCAAAAACGAAAACAATCATTGGATGTCTTAACAGCAACTGATTCTCCATTAAATTTTTGCAATCAAAGGGAATTGAATGGAAACCCGTTTACAGGGAGGTCTGCACAGCTTTTTCAGTATAACTTAATCTTCTCTAATATTTTTAAAACCCATTAGATTTTTAGATTTTCAGATTCTGCGGTGTCTGAACGGGGGTTGGCGAGCGTAGCTTGCAGAGGGCAGAGCCCCCTAGTATATATATATATATAATGGAACAAAGTGAAATTGAACAGCTAAAACTAAGCTATATTAATTACCAAGCTAAAGTTACCTTTACTTGATAAAGAGGGTACCACGGTACCATTAAAAACGCCAGAATAATTTATATATTTGTGATTTCATCTTTTTTATATATAAAAATATATATACAAAAGAAGAGAATATTGCAAGAGAATAACAATGGCTTATATTATATAATGTACTAATTTGCGATCGGAACAGAACAATACATCACATAGTAACCAAACCAACAAGTAATCTTTATAATTTGGATCTTTTTGTCGGAAACATTTGCATAAGATCAAAGTCCAAAAGAAGATTACTTTCGTAAATGTTCAAGGAACAGATAAAAGCGCACAAATCACTCTCCTAATTGAACAAACCTTTTCACTGGGGAAATAAACATATTATACTAAAATTTTTAAGAGAATACAAACATACAGAGAGTTGCAGCACTAAATTCCACGCTCAAGAACATTCTCCATTGTGAAAACTGTTATCACAGCCTTTCTCTGAAAGATGGAACAATCAGTTTCGGTTAAAATAAATGACTTAAGTTTCTCTGGTGTGATAATTTATCTTCAAAAAGATATTATCAATTATTACTTCATAATGACTACATTTTTCATTTCTTTCATGCTTTATTTCAATGAGAGTTTCTCTGGAAGATATTTAATTGCAGCAAATATTGATTATATATATATATATATATATATATATATATATATATATATATATATATATATATATATGTATATAATTGTTTTTCCAATTTTTTTCTGTTTTGTTGTGTGTTGGTAGCCCCAACCCTACTATTATTTGCCTTTTTATGGCTAATACGAAGATGAAACACACACTTTATTTGTAGTACCTAGGTATTTAGGGCCTGAAGATTCTACCTTGGTTCTACAAATTTCCATTTTATTCCTTTAATTCTTTTTTTTAGTATGTTTCTTTGTGGTAATTTGTAATTGTTTTTAATGGTTATATATATATATATATCACATAATAGTTTTTGTTACTAATAAGTTTATTTTTTATGTTTTGGCATATTAATATTTATTATTATTATCATTGCTATACATTTATTTAGATTATCCATATAGATTTATTGGGTAGAGAAGCAGAATATATTGTATGCATTGATATGCTACTTATATTTTTTAAATTACATCAGTTATAGTTAAATTTCATTATGGACAAGTATATTTATGTTTTTATGATATATAGCAAATTAAGCTTAAAATAATGTGGTTAATATAATTACATTTGCATTTAATTTATTATTGGTAATATTTATTCAGTAGGATTTTCCTAGTTTATGTTAGGTAAAGCAGATGGTAGAATTTGAGTGCGTGTAGCTAATAAAATTACTATGTTGCCTTTATTTTAATATGAAACTCTACGTGAATATGTAAATTAATATTAACAATTTTATTATTATTATTATTATTATTATTATTATTATTATTATTATTATTATTATTATTATTATTATATAATTTTCATCTTTTTAACCTCTTTTTTATTATATTTTATTTATATTAATTTTAATTAGTCACTTTTAATTTAAGGTAATAGAAATTAATTAATAGGGATAAAATATCATTTTTCACACAACTAAATATAATTACAATAATAATTGGACAGTTAAATGAATAATAATGATTATAAAATTGGATAAGATATTATATAGAAAGGGAAGGGGAAAAAATGAAGAAAAATTATTAGTTTATTTATTTAGTTTATGTAATTTTTGTTTATTTTTTATTATTTTTCACTATTAATATTGGAAATTGTAAAAGAAAAATTGGTAGCTAAAGTATATAGATCTAAATATTTTAACATTTACATTCAATGATGCTGCATAAGAGGATACTATTATATTCAAATTTAGATAATAGATGGCAGCACCACGAAATCAATCTATAATGCAGTTAGGGCATTTAACATAGATAGGGTAGACCGGGGCTAGTTGATCCGCTTTTTCTTCTAACAATTAAAAAAAAATTACAATTCAACATTTAAAATTTCTTTTTATGTTACCACTATCAGTGCACATTCAGGAAGAAGTCACAGTAGTAAAACTTGAAAATATTAACTATAAGTATTACTTTAGAAGCTCAAATTGACACCATGTCGCTTGTCCCAACCTGCCCCGATTACGGGGTAAGTTGGCCCACGTCACTTTTTAATGTTCTGACAGTGTAGAAGTTTAAGAAATGATCAAAATTTTACCAAATCTTAATTTTTATTTCTTGCGAACGAAAACACAATATAGCCTCCTAAATTAAAATAAAAATGTTAAATATTAAAACTGTGAGTTATTCAAATTATTAACTTCGACAAAAAATTGCTTTCATTTTCTCATAAAAAATAATAAATTTAATAAAGCCATGCTAGGTGTTAAAACACCGCAAATCTTAGAGTACAATAATTTAAGAAATCATTCATCCTTAATTAGGTGATTTATTATAAACACCAGATGGTAAATAAATTGTATCAAGGCCTCTGTACATCTGTTAAGTGCAATAATTCTTTATTTTCGTTTATTATGTTTTTCTAACGCATCATTCCCTTCTAATTTCTGTCAGTAAAATGCAATATTGCTTCATGATGCTTTGGTAATGCCAGCTTCTTTGAAATAATGATAAGTTTCGTTTATATAAAACTTTAATTCCTAATCAAGTATTAAAAAAAACCCAGTTTGTTTATCATGAAATATATATATTATTGATTACATTCATGATTTATTATTGGTAAATGAGACTGAGATAATCTAATAAGTTAGGATATAGCAATGTGCTTGATATAAATATGTTGGATGATATCATTTTTTTTTTTTTTTGAACTGCCGATCTTTATTAACGGTTCAGGAAGTGTAGTTCTATTCTGTCTGTGGAAGGGACAACATGTCTCTTAAAGGAAAAGATATTTTTTGATAATTAAAAAATTGTTTCCTGAAACTTGCCCTTATTATGTATTATGAAGACATAAAAGATTATTTAGCTTCAACGAATAACTAACCAGGTAAGAGGTTTTCACTTCATAAAATGTGATGTTATTAAAGAATTATTTGTGGCAAACTCTTCTCTGGACGGGGGAACAGGGGAATTTTATTAATAATTGAGAAATATCAGAGTAGATTTGTTACTTTTAGCGGTAGTATGTAACACTAGGAGGTCGAACTTTTAGGTAGATTTCGTAAGAAATACTACCTATTGCAATCTCCCATATGGAATTTTTGAAAAACTTTTTCAGATCTACACCGATCATGACCTAAAAGTACCCCCAGTTCAAAACTTTATATATATATATATATATATATATATATATATATATATTATATAATTACAAATCATCATCTATTTTCAATTACTCTAATTAAATCAATAAATTACTAATAAATTTAGCAACAAATCATAACTGTGACATTATACAAAATAATGATGGAGCCCTTAACAAGTAATACAAATTAAACAAAATCTCCTAATTCACTAGCACATTGCGTACGATTAATCCATATAAAACATATGGAAAACCACCAAATTTGGAAAAATAACCTATTAAAGACAAAAGAAACAAATAACCAGTAAAATAATGTTGAACCATTAAAAGACGTAATGTAAACAAATAATAGATCAAATGGATGGATGTAGCCGGTAGCTTATATAGCATTTCACTATTTCAAGGGTACATGAAATACTAATATAAGAAAAGCATAGTCGATTTCTGCAATAGAATCCAGCATTGAGATAAAAATTGAATTCCATATGTACCCAATCGACCACACACCAAAAAGTATAAATTTACCATGCCAGATAAATTGAATTAAAAAAAATTATTAATCAATGCAAGATCCGTAACAATGAACAATATGAATAAATAGAAACATTTTAATTTTAGACATACCCAGCAAGAGAATTGCAATGACCTTATTACAACTCAAACATGTATAACAATTTTAGCTCAGCAAAAGTCCCGCCTAATTAATGGTACAGTTAAAATCGAATCCTTATTGTTGCAAATCATCACAGCGTGCAGATAATAATCACACTCTTATAAATATAATAATTATAATTAACATATATAGTCTTTATATTAAAAATTATTATATGCATTTAAAGGGTCCTAGAATAAATTATTACTAAATTGTACATAAAGAAGTAAATTTTTAAAATTAAACGGGTAATAATTAAGAGATATAATAAAATATCAAAAAGTATGGCAACAATATTATTTAGAACTAAATAAATAATTATTTAATGCTGCCATCTAGCAGAACTTCGTAAAATTAAAAAGTTAATAAATACTATAATTGAACACAATCACATCTAAAATAAAAATAATTTGTAGTGGTGCCATCTATTGCAAATACTAGATATAACTGTAGAAAAATTGCAAATTTAAAATATTTCTAATATTAGAACCAATTAAATCACTTTAATACAGCACAACAATATCATTCTAAAAGAGCACAACTAAATATCGATAATAATCACTTAGTATCTTTTTTATAATGTTTTATAATTATTTTGAATTATTTTATTAAATATTAAGTAAATTGATAATAGTTTCAATTAAGTTACAATTATAATAAAATAAAAGTACGTTTCTATTAAGCACATAATAAATTTAATGTTTTAAATTTTAAATGTTCTTTACAAAATGGGGTGGGCGGTATATACAAACAGATTACAACATTTCTTCATACTGATAAATACAAATATCATAAACTGTATAAACGTCCACCATTATAAATCGAAATATATTGAAGTAAATTAATAAAAGTGACTTAAATTCATATCAATATAATATAAATATTTTTATACAGTACTAAGGACAGCAACCTCATGAGAACCAAAATAAACATAGAAACTACAAAATTAACGTACCATTCCCCTTTTTTAATATATATTATATTAAATAAACATTTGCGTATAAATTATCCAGACAACTCCTCCCTCCTCCATAATTTAACATCTACCCACCCAGCCAACCTATTTAAATTTTTTTATATTTTTTGTATTTTTAATTTTTTTGTCTATTTTTATTTATTTATTTATATATTTTTTGATACGCAAAATGTTAATAGTAACATACAAGAAAACGCCCTACTATCCATTGTTTAGATCATTAATTAATTGTAGATTAAGGAATATATGAATTTCTTAGGAAAACCATGATTTAATGCATCAAATATTAATTGTTTAATGTTTTTATTGATAAGATGAGATAAAAATAAACTTTTGATTCTATAGAAATGATTAATTAGAATATTACGGTAAACTGAAATGTGTAGACAGGATTTAAAATGAGTAAATGTGTTAACTTTGAATTAAAAGTCTTTACGTTTGTCATAAAAATCAGTAATTGTTTTGTTTTGTGCGATTATGATTTTTAGATCTAAAAAGTTAATAGTATTATTTGTTAAAAGGTTTTCTGTCAATTCTAAATTAGTTGGATAATCAATTAGAAATTGAGAAATATTTTATTGTTTAGTGTCAATTAAAATTATGTCATCAATATATCGATACATTAGTATATTATCATCTCAGAAATTACGTTCATATTGATATAAATATAAATCAGACATCAAACTGGATGTAGATCCGCCTTGTGAGATTCCTTCTATTTGTAGATAAATAATATTATCGTGTAAGATATAGTTATTGTATATTATAAAATTAGTTAGAGTGCGAAAATATTTTATATCAATATATGTAGGAAGAATTAATTTATTTTTATATGTTTTAAATAGTGTATTAATTATATTATGCAGGTCTTTAAGATTTATATTATTAAATATATGTTTGAAATATATGTACCAGTCGTGGAAAAAAAAAGTAAACATCCCCTACTAACTCCTCAACAAATTATTGTACAAGAAAGTTACTGGTACCGAACGATTGGAAATAAAGTCTACTTTTAAATGATGTATATAAAATTTACTTAGGGGTCCATCTACATATTAAAACGAACCATAACTTTGTTTTTTTCAATAGAAGTACACAATTCTGACAGCATAAATGAACGTTACACCCTTCAATTAGCCTCAAAACAAATTTTTATGCAATTCGTACCATAAAAGTTTCCAAGAAATTATTTATTTTAAAACGAGCGTATTTTAAGGGCTGTATCCAAATTAAAGTTCCGTACTTGATTGTTAACCGAGAGAGCCTCCTTCTTGATCAAGGCATCTTAAGCGCCACTCAAGGAGTCAAGCCTGTTAGATTACAGGGCACCAGAATAAATTCCAAAATATCTACTCACTTCTATCATAGACGGCCCCTTAAACCATCATTTTGCCGTTTTTTAAGCATAATTTGAAAACTACTTGAAAGAAAAATGTGAAATTTTGGATTTCCATAAAGCAGGACTTAATAAATCTAAATCCATCAAAAAAGTTGTAGGTTGCAATTCATAATTTTTTCGAATATTAATTTCATAATTCGTATCATAAAATTATAAAAATTGCAAATTCAACACATTTATGTTTGGGTATATTAGTATTATTGCTACAAAAAAAAAAAAAAAAAAAAAAAATAGCACATTAGGAGCATAATTCCAGGAGATATAAATAAAAATATGAAAATGCAATTTAACGTTACAGGCACTAAATTTTGAATGTTTATAATTCAAAAACTTATCATTCAAATGACTAGAAATTTGGTGTCTAGGCATAGTTTGAACCGAAGATTTGAAATATGTCGTTAAAATTGGGTATCGCCATTGAAAAAAATGAAGTTTGGATTCGTTTTAATATGTAGATGGCCCCCTAAGAAAATTTTATATACATCATTTAAAAGTAGACTTTATTTCCAGTCGTTCGGTACCGGTAACTTTCGTTTACGATAATTTGTTGAGGAGTTAGTAGGGGGTGTTTACTTTTTTTTTTCCACGACTGTACGTATATTTTTTATACATTTAATGTCTTTAAGTACATTTACCAATTGATAACTATATTTTATACAATGTTTATTATCTATTTCTGTTGTTAATTATAAATTTGACTTAGAATTTTTAATAATATATTGTTAGCATAATTATTATATTATTACATCCAGTTGTAACTGTTCTGAATTTAAGTGGTGTCTTATGAAATTTAGGAATGAGTACTAAATATGGATAGTTAAAGTTAGAAGGAACAATATTTAGAAGTTTATAATAAGCACTAATGTTATGATTGTTAACAATAATATCATCATTAGTTTTTTGGAAAGACTTATTTGATGAAATACAAGATGTAAGAAGATGGTGATAATAAGATTTGCATATGATTGCAAAATTATTAGGGGATTTGTCAATATATGTGATTACATAGTTTTTTTACTTTTCTATGGACACGATAACATATCCAATCATTTTAAAGTTTTCAAAACTTCTAGGAAAAGGGCCAAAAAATTATGCATGATAGATTTTTCATATAATTAAAAATGGCTTCAAGGAGTGCAAAAAATAGGGTTTTCAGAAGGAAAACATTCATAACTTCGTCCATTCACAGACTATCAAATTCACTTAAATTTATCATAAATCCTCTTAATATTATCTACAACTTTTGTATTGACAAGCTTTTGATAGGAGCAACTCTTTCAGCAAAAAGAAATTAAAAACAGAAAAAGTGTGTGTGTGTGGTGGTGGTGGGGGGGGGGGGGGGGGCAGGGTATATAAGAAAAAAAAATCACATTTCCCTTAATTCGTTAAATTCTTGGTGAAATTAGTACTTAACTTCGAAATCTACCTGCACCTGTAGGCCAAGCCAACAGGGATTTTTCTATAATTATGAAAGTTATAAATGTTTTTGTACAACAGGGGCAGCTGATTTAATTTGGGGAGGAGGTAACCAACATTATAACTTCATTTTTTAAAAAGATTGACTGGAGTAACCAGGAATTCAATTAATAAAATAATTTCTTACTATTAATTAATAATAAATTAATTAAAATAATAATAAATGTTTATTAAAATAATTCATTAAAACTATCAAATTTCCAATACCCCAGAGCAAAAATCCTACGGGGAATGTTGGCCCGCTGGGCGAACCTGCCCCGTGCCAAATGGGCCAACTAACCCCGTATCGCCATTTTTGTTTTTCATGACTGTAAGGAATTATTCTGAAATTATTTCAATAAAAAAACATGCCCTATAATAACTACGAACAATTATTTTTCTGAATTATTATATATCAAAATCTAAAATGTAATCTACAAACAAATAAAAAACGATTATTTATAAGAGAGGACACTCCGATTTCAATGGTGCTGATGTTGGAGGAAGAAAGCGAAGCAATGCATACTTGGCTGAACTAACAATGTCATCTAACGCAAAGTTTAAAAAAAATATCGCGACTGGGCCAACATGCCCCTATGGTCAACTAGCCCCGATTTACCCTATATTCTTTCATTTTCTTCTTTCATCACTAGGTGGCAGTTAAAGTCAAATATTAGCTATAATATTGTAAATTAAGTAATTTGGGAATCTTTTTTAATTACTGTATATACTCGTGTATAAGTCGAAAAATTGAATTTTCGTGTATAAGTCGAACCACATATCTGGTAGTATGTTGAAAAATGATTTGTAATCGAGGATTAAAAAAAAATTAATAAATTTTCATTAAATTAGTAAACTTTTTTACGCTTCTAATCAGACTTTTTTTTTTTTTTTCAATTCAACGTAAACTGTATAATTATGTAAAACCGAACAAGCTTAAACTATTTTGAAACCTATATTCACATCAATTCAATGATACCTAAAAGGAAAAAAAATCTTTCTGAAGTCTATTCAAGCCTTATTTACAAGGGTAAGAACCTTCTTAGACTGCTAAAATATAGTAATTCTTTGTATTGTAGGACTCTTAAGAGAGATATCTAGAAGCATTTTCAAGTTGAACTCTTTTTAAAAAGGTTATTAAAATGTTGAAAGGAATGCCCCGGTATTGTAGAAAATTCTGTCTCAAGAGAAAATGCATTCAGAACAGTTACAGAAACATTACTGCTGAGCCTTTTTTTTTTTAATCAATCACAGGGAATTGACCATTGTCCGCTTTTATCTCTCATGTGATTAAAGACTTGCCCATTTGCCGATTATCTGCGATTTTTTTTTTTTTTTAACTTTCTTGTGTATAAATCGACCCCCCATTTTCAACTCCCATATTCTGTCTAAAATTTTTCTACTTATACACAAATATATACGGTAGTTATATAAATTTAAAAGTTAATAGGCAATTTAAATTTTAATATTGTAATGTTTCCCTATTTTTATTAACTAAATGCGTTTATCAACGTACTTTAACAAGATTAACTGCAACCATTGGATATAATATTTGTTTTAACTTAACTGTAAAAATAACCTTATACTTAAAGCGGTAAAATGCAACATGTGCAGCAGGGAATGAGGATTAAATCTTGCAAAATTATAGAGTAATAATACAAATTTTCATATATGCATAATAATATAAATTATTTAAATAGTTATATATTTTTTTTCAATTTTAAGGCCTTTCATATAATTCAGTATTCATTTTTCTTCTATTATTTTGGTCATGCGGTCGTTCGGTTGCAGAGAGAATAAATTATTCAGCTTTTAGCTTTATTCTCTACAGAGAACGACTGCCTTGCTTATATTATGTGAATTCTGTACCCTTGATAAAGTAATTCAAAATGTTAAGTTTTTCTTTTACTTATTTTTATCTGTATCCATATTTTTCTTTTTTCTTCCATTTTAATCATCATAAGATAGTACATCGGACTGTACTTTTTACAAAACATCTGGTTAATGTGGTATTTGTGTTTTCATATTATTGGTCATTTTCATTATCTTTTAATGGTATTATTGTACAGAAAGTTTAATATATATATATATATATATATATATATATATATATATATATATATATCCTAAAACTAAACGTAAAATTATAAAGCCACTGAACTGATCCAAAATAAAATAAAAAAACTGAACAAAATGACAACTACTAAATTCGAATTTAGGGCTACCAACACAAAATAAAACCAGAAAAAAATTGAAAAAACAATTAAATGAAAAAATAAATACGGTTGTAAATGGATTGAAAAGGAAAAACACCTATTACCACTTTGAGATTCCCTGTAACCAGCAATAATATATTAAAAAAAAAAAAAAAAAAAAAAAAAAAACAAGGGTAAGATTACATGCAATCGTTGCCAAAAAAGTTTTTAAAAAGATAATGGACCAAGTATATAGGTATATATAATTATTATTATTATTTTCCTATATAATATACTGGCAGTAATCATTAATTGTATTATCTAATCATAGAGTGCAGTACTAATATCTGTTCTAATAATAGTAGGCAGTACTGTATTTAATCTAATTCAACATTATTACACAGATTTTTCTTAACTGCATGGATGTATTAGTAGTTTTATACTTATATTATTTCTGGCAACGCTTGCAAATCATTTTTAGCACTTTTTAAAATATGTTGTGCGATTACTGTCTTTGTTAATTCTTCAGGAGGTAAATGTTTTCTTTAAGGGTGTTTGTTCTCAAATCCAAAAGGGCAACTTTCTGACATAAGTTTTAATTTATTTTGGTTCGAAAATGCATGAAACTAGCTGGTGTTGTTGTTCAGAAACTATGTCATCGAGCTGTTTTTTCCATTTTTTTTGCAAACGCAGTAGATCTTTTAGAAAAGAGTGTCAAAGTGGACGTTTTGAACCGAATTTCCGCGCGAAGGTAGAATAATCACTCAAGAGCGGGCGGAAAACGTGTTTGTCACGAGATTGAAATGGCTTATAACTCAATGGGTAATTGATTGATCAAAAAATGGAAAAAACAGTTCAATTCCAAATCGCTTCCATGGCCAGGCTTTCCAATTTTATACCTTTCCGTTAAAAAATGAATTTGTAAATGTGTCAAAATGTTTTGCGCTTGTTGAGCAGAGCAGTTAAGAACAGCCTTAATCCATTTTATTGTTTTATCTCTTGTTATTTCTGGATAATTTTTTGCTTCTTTTTTCTGGATTTACTGTGTACGATAGACCAGGTTTTGCATTTTTAGTTTGTTATGGTTAATACAAGGATGGGATCGTACACATTATTTGTGGAACTTAAGGTAATTTGGGCCTGACGATTCTGCTTTAGTTCCACAAATATTTTCGTTTTTTTTTCAATATTTGCAATTATGTGATGTGCGGTATTTTGCTGTATTTTCAATCCTTTGTCTCGCTTGAAATAATAATATATTTCGGAATTTTTTATAAAGAATAAAACTTCATTTTTGGTTTACATATTCACAATTGTAGATGATCATTTGTGTTGGTTTATAATAGTAGTTATTATATCTATATATATACACAGCAACTATATAAAAATTTAAATTCTCAAGCACCTTTGCATTAAATAAAAAGTAATTCAAAACTTGTGACCGCATTCTTCAAATGTAATCATTTCTTAAAAATTTTTACTCACCCCTTTTTCTATTTCCTGTTCACATGAGACAGTTTTTAACAATGTGAGGAGTCCCACTATCGCAACCTTCAATATGGAAATCTATTGTCGGCAGAAGCAAATACCAGAGGGGGGATATCCCCCATTTGCCCTTAGATTCGATTAAAAGTGGGTCATGGTTGAAGGATAAAGGGGTTGTAAAATTCCAGTGTGAAAGGGTTGAGGAAAATTTGAATAGAGATTGGTGAATATATTTATATTTAAAAAAAAAAAAAAAGAAAGAAAGAAAGAAAAAGGTAAGCTTTGTTGATAAACATTGAAGGAAGAAAATTTGAAGACGTTGCATAAGTTTCTTAGATTGAAGCTGGTGGTTTATTGAGGTATTAGTTCTCTGTTCGTATTTTGACCACGTAAATAATTCTGGTTATGAGTGCTAATGAGAATTTTGTGTAACAAAGATTCATCAACATGATCAAGTGTTATTTAATAATTAGTAGAAATGCCCTGCGGGTTAATAATTATGTAAGTCTGATAAAGATTATCTTAGTTAAGGTAATCATTGGGAAGAGACATAAAATATTTGTAGTCATAAGATGTTATTTCATCTGCTTGCCCTCACATATGGATAAGTGTTTCAATAAAAAGGTGTTAAGTTTTGTTGATAAACATTAAATGAAAATGAGCTGAAAACGTTGGATAACCTTCTTGATTGTAGCTGGTGATACATACAGGTGGAGTTCTCTGATCGTATTTTGACCACGTATAAATAATTCAGGTTATAAGTGCTAATGATTTTGTGTAACAAAGATTCGTCAGCATGATCATAATAAATATTTAATAATTAGTAGAATTGCACTGCGGGTTTAGTGAATATGCATGCCTTATAAAGATTATCTTAGTTAAGGCGATCATTGGCAACAGACATAAAATATTTGTAGTCATAAGATGTTATTTCATCTGCTTGCCCTCACATATGGATAAGTGTTTCAATAAAAAGTGGTAAGTTTTGTTGATAAACATTAAAGGAAAATGAGCTGAAGATGTTGCATAAGTTTCTTAGATTTTAGCTGATCGTATAATAGATGAATTTTCCTGTTCTTATATTCTAATTCAGTAAATAATTTTGATTATAAGTGCTATTTGAGCATTTTGTGTAACAAAGATTCATGAACATGTTCAAGTGTTATTCAATAATTAGTAGAACTGCACTGCAGGTTACAAAATATGTATGTCTGATAAAATGATTTGTAGTCATAAGATCTTGTTTCATCTATACTTCCCGTCCCATATGGATAAGAGTTTCTATAAAAAGTGGTAAGTTTTGTTGATAAACATCAAATAAAGATGATTTGAAGACGTTGGACAAGCTTCTTATTGCAACTGGTATTATGTAGGTGTATTTCTCTGTTCCTATTTTGGTAATATAAATGATTTTAATCTATATTGATGAATAGTTTGTGTAACAAAAATTTAGCATAATGATCGAGTGCTTTTAATAATTAGTAGAAATATATATCAATTTAGAATATACACATAAGCCTGATCTATTAGTGTCATCGTTAAGGTAATCATTGGGAAGAGACATAAAATATATAGTCATAAGAGATTCTTCCGTCTGCTTGTCATCACAAATGGATTAGTATTTCTCTATAAAATATTGTAATCTTTCACAAACATCAAATGAAGGTGATTTGAAAACGTTAGATAAGTTTCTTAGATGGTAAGCTTGTGGTAATATACATGCGAATTTCTCTGTTCCAATTCTGGCCATATAAGATTATCTATATATAATTAATAAATAGTTTCTGTAGCAAAAGTACAACAGAAAGATCAATGCTATTTAATAGTTAGTATGACTGCATTTCTAGTTAGAAAATATATATGCCTGATAAAGATTTATCAATGTTATCACTGAAAGCGACAAAAGTGCTAGCAACCACAATGTATTATTTTATTTGCTTCTATCACCATACGGATTACTGTTTATGTGTTAATGAATATTTTATATTGCAAAGATGCAACCAGGATAACCAAGTGCCGTTTAAAAATTAGTAAGAATATACTAAGAGTTGGAAATAGATGTCCCTGATAATCTTGGACCAGCAGTCGTCAATTCATCTGTTTTTCGACACTATACGGATAAAAGGTAATATGCATTTTACTTATAACTGTATTTTTCGTTTATTTAAATATTTGATAGTTTCGCAATATTTTATTAATATCAAATATTGGAATTTTTAAAAATGTTTTATATTTGTCTGAATAGTTTACACTTCTGCTATTTTTATCTTTTAAAGCACAAAAATATGGATGATTTGATAGTAGAATTCACCCAGTCCAGTAATCAATGAGGTTTCTTATGAATATAAAAAGCATCGAGTCTCAATTCAAAAATCGCTTTTAACAAAATGTTTTTTACTTTAGATTATTTCCCATGAGACATTTACACTTCATATCAATACATACAAATTTGGCTGATGACTCTTTTACCGACACCATTATAGCGTTTTAATTGTTTGGATTGGGCCAATATAATATAAATTTTATTGGTAAAGAAATGTATTCCATTAAAATATTGGAGTGATGATATTGAGATATGTTTTGAGACATTTCTTTTTTTAAAAGTTCGACGATCAAATAATCATGATAAATATTGTTTTAAACTGATGGGTGATAAATAAATAAATCTTCGTTATAAATTCATCATTTTTTTGCAATTTTGGAACATTTATTTTAAAAGAATTTGGTTATGAATGACAAAATATTCTATATACAATGATAATAATTCAACATTTTTTGCATGTGCATTTTGAAAATTATCGTATTTTTTATTCTTAAATTGACGCGATGTGAGAATATGAAAAACCTTCATATATCAGTGAGATTTTAACAGGTTTGGACAAGTGTAATTTTTCTGTGTTTGTTAAGAAAATTCCAATTTCTTAACATTTGTTTAGACACACTTATATTTTTATTTACTGCCTTTTTTGTTACAATTCTACTGCATCTGAATTTGTATGGTATTAGACTGTGTGTGTGGAGAGGGAGGAAAATAAAGGACTTTGAATATCTTTAGATGACCTGCTTTTCTTGTAGAACTTAAAATGTGCTTTTAAGATATTCCTATCTTAAAGTTATATCAAATCTTGATTCATTGGGGGTAAACCGGGGCATATTGGCCATAGGGGCAAGTCGGCCCATCAGCGATATTTTTCAAGCTATCCGGCATAATACATTAGCATTAAATAAATAGCATAATAAATAGCATTACTAGCAAAGCGACACGTCTTTCACCCACAACAGTGCCATCATCGAAAAAGCAATCAAACGAAAGCCACTTCAAATTCTGAAATTTTCACTGAGGTAAGTTTTTTTTTTTTTTTTTTTTTGCTACAATTGTTTCTGATTTGTTTCTAAATTAAAGTTTCACTTTGTCGAGTAGAAATTTAAAAGACCGTTGTTAAGAGCGCATTTTCTGCCTACTGATTAAAAAAAGTATCTACAGAATATTTTGATACGACGATCAAAAAACAAAATGTCGACATGGGCAAGTTGTCCCACTTAATCCGGGGCAGGTTGGACCGCAGTCCAATAGGTTGTTTTCTACATTCATAATATTAAAAGTCAATGAAATTTCAAATTTATCTGTGTTATTGGTCAGCGTGATATTAACTAATAATGAAAAGACAAGAGTAGATTCAATGTAGTAGGTGTAAACGTTGGGCTTATGAATCATGTGTCACTGGGGTCAGGATATTTTATATTTGCATTCGCTGTGATGATGAGAAAGATTTCGATGAAGATAGTAGCTAAGATGAACAAAATATCTTTTCGTATCATTTGTATCTTTTATATACCAAATTAAAATTACATTTGATATTTTATGCGGTTTTTTTTTTCTCCAGTTCTGTTAATAATCCGAAAATCAAATTATTTTAGTGGACAACCTACCCGTTAGATGGGGCAGGTCTTGACTTGATGCCTTTCTAAGCTTCAAATAGAAACTAGTAATTAATATTTTTGAAATTTTCACGTGTGTGGTTAAGCGTTAAGATGCACTAATTGTACAAACCCAGAAAAACAATTAAAAATTTTAATAAAAGAGAAAAAGAAAAAATATTAAAGAAAAAATCGATCAACAAGCCCCGCCTACCCTAGCTCTTAAAATATGAACCAATATTTTAGATAATAATGTCAAAAAAAAAAAAAAAAAAAAAAAAAAAAAAAAAAACCTTTTTTATAGCCTTATATTAATATTCTCAGGCATTTGAAAATTAGTGTGAGATATAAATGTAGACATGCAAGACATAATATATAGCTAATGAATAGTTGAGTTATGTGTTTCGAAAATGAATTGCTTATAACTCATTATCAGTTACGTATGTATTTTCTATTTCGGCGTTTTTTATTTTTGAGATTGCCCATTCTATCAAATCGTATTAACTGATAAGACTTTTAATAGCATAATAATAGGTACAATCGAAGCAAAGTTAACTCCAAAGATAAAGGTAAATAGTTCAAAAAGAAAACGGAAATAGCCATTCGAATGGAAATTGTCTTACTTTAATTTATGTTTCTTTTTTTCTTCTTCTTTAAGGGGAAAAAAAAGAGCTTAGGATTGATCTTCATACTGAAATTGTACCAAACTATGAAATTTTCAACACAACACCTAATTTTGATATCATATTTATCTTTTTCGGTAAATTTTACATCAGTATATCTAACGGAAAACCGTTCGATCAAGTAGTTAAGGGTTAGTGAGTAGCTCAAATCCAAAGGGGCAACTTTATGAGGAATTTTTTAATCAGTTTTTGTTTGGAAACGCATGAAATTGGCAGGTGTTATTATTCAAAGACTATATAATCGAAAGACGTTTTCCTTTTTTTGCTAAAAGCAAAAGATTTTTTAGAAAATACTGTCAAAGTTGGTGATTTGAATCGAATTTCTGGACGGAAGGAGAAAAACCTGTTGTCACGTGACCGAAATCACTTATAACGTGATAAGTGTTTTATTTACCAAAAAATAAAAAACGCTTTTCGATTTCAAACCGCTTCAATAGCCAAGCCTTGCCAATTTTACGTTTGAAAAGGAATCAAGAAGTTTCGCGTTTGTTGAGTTGGATCTCCTAATGTTAAATTTATTTGTTTTCAAATTACAAATCAGATTACAATGCGGTAGCTTATTAAGCATAACATAAAGTACTACATAGCGGAATGGGCAGTAATTTTGCTTTCACATACTTAAGATTAATAAAATCGATTTCTGTTTAAAAATACATATGTTAAAATTTATAATGTTTTCGGAAAAAAATATTTTTCTTAAAATAATTTTAAATTAAATTAATTTAAACTAGGACCTAGGCCCAGACCTACTGGGCCTAATAGAAAGTAAGGCTCTGGTTTTGGTGCTCTTTAATCAGAATAATTTGAATTCGGGATTCATAATAAATAATGGATTAATCACAGTGCGTGATTCCTGAAATGCTTTTTCCTCCTGAGAAATGAAAGATACATTAAATTAAGTACATAACCACGCCTAAATAATTCTTTACGATACATTGTTTCATCAGGCTCATAATGTATGCATATGATATGGAATGACTTTATGTCATCTGGCATAAATTTCTCAATTTAAAATTTTCTATAGCAAAAGTCAAAATAAAATAGAAATCAAACAGATATGAATTTAAGTTTTTTTAGTGTATCATTTTAGAGTTTCAGGGGCTCCTATTAAATGTGGAGGTTTCAGGGCACGTACCCCGAGTTCCCTGTCATAAATTTGGTTCTATGACCCTGGCCTTGGATATGCTAGGCTAAGTGAAAGTAAAGCATTGGTCTTTCCTTCTTTTTCTTTTAAGTAGAAAGTGGTGTCTTTTTCAACAGAATAGCTTGACAATGGAATTCTACTGGCCTAATAAACAAACGACAGAGTGTAAGATTTCTGAAATTCTTTTTTCGCTATATAAATATGAGATATGTTAGCCCTTTCAGGGGCAGTGGGTATGTTTATGAAATCACTTAATCTTAATTCCCGCAAACGCCAAAATGGAATCAGAATTTTGGTAAGATATTTTCCTCTCATTTATTTCAACACTTTAGTATTGAAAGTGCTTTGCCCCTGAAAGGGTTAAATTAAATACATAATTATTCAATTAATCCTTAATGATGCACTGTTTCATCATACTGATGATTGTATGCATCATACGAGATGATTGTATCGTCGGACATCGATTTGTCAATTTAATGTTTTCTAGCAAGAATCAAAATAACTTGCAAATTAAACACATATAAATTTGCAAAGTTTTTTTTGTTTTTTTGAGTGCATTAATTTAGAGTTTGGTCGGCTCCTTTTAAAAGTGAAGGCCCAGGGCATATACCAAAGCTCTGGCCTGAATTAAGCTTTAAGGCTTAGGTCTGGACCTACTGGGTCTAAGGGAAAGCAAAGCTCTTTTTAATCAGAAAATCTTGGAATCGGAATTCTACTGGTAAAACAAGCAAATGATATCAGTCACAGTGTTATATTTCGGAAATTCTTTTTTCACCATATAGATACATATTATAATATGATACATTAAATCAAATACGTATTCAATCAAATAATCCTCTTGATGCATTGTTTCATCATACTGATAATGTATGCATGATATGAGATGACTGTGTCGCCTGACGTCGACTTTTCAATTTAATGTTTTCTAGCAAGAGCCAAAATAAATTACAAATCAAATAGATATGAATATGGAAAGTTTACTTTTGAGTGTATTAATTTAGAGTTTTTGGGGTCTTTCTAATAGTGGAGGGCCAGAGCACGAATTTCGAGTTCCCTGGCCTAACTTTAGCTTTGAGGCCCTAGGCCTGAACCAACTAGGTCTAAGGAAAAGTAAATCGCTTTTTAATCAGAATAGCTTGACCTCGAGATTCTACTGGCATAACAAGCAAATGACCAGTCATAATGTTAGATTTCTGAAATTCTTTTTTCAATATTAACACTTAATGATACACTGTTTCATCCTGCTGATAATGTATATATGCATGATATGAGACGATTGTGTAGTCTGGCATCAATTTGTCAATTTAATGTTTTCTAACAAGAAAAAAAAATTACAAATCAAACAGATAGGAATTTGGAAAGTTTTTTTGAGCGTATTAATTTAGAGTTTGGCAGGGTGGAGAGGGGAGCTACGAGGATGAGTCGGAAAATAAGTTTCCCCTGGCAACTGTGAACAGAGATGTATATGAAAGACAAAAAATGTAATGAAGCATTAAAGATAAGACGTAACTTTATTTTTCTACATAAGTGCCAAGTGAGTTGAGACATTTGTCATATCCCTTTATAAGCTTCAAAAAGCGCTCCTTGAAAAAATCAGGGCTCTGCATCATTTTGTTCCCGGTAGATATGGAGAGAAAGTGCGTTGTGAATTTGTGGTCAAAGGATGAAGTGAGAGCGGTTGTCCGCTATGAATGGGCACGTGGAGTATCGGGAGCAGAAATTCTTAATCGCCACGTGGGAGTCTATGCGCCAGTTGTGATGTCGAAACAAATGGTGCGGAGATGGTGCCGCCAATTCAGTGAGTGGCGTCAGCAAGTTTTGCACAGACCAAGACCTGGACGGACGTGCACGGCCACTACAGACGAAAGCAATGCTTGACTACTTCTTTGTAAGCAATGCTGAAGTCACACAAGCCGTTCAACGCTTCTTTTGTATGCAGAGCCCTGTTTTTTTTTCCTGGAGAGCTTTATGAAGCTTATAAATGGTATGACAAATGTCTCAACTCACTTAGCACTTATGTAGAAAAATAAAGTTACGTCTTATCTTTAATGTTTCATTACATTTTTTGTCTTTCATACACACCTCTGTCCACAGTTGCCAGGGGAAACTTATTTTCCGACTCACCCTCATACTTTTAAAAGTAGAGGTCCAGGCCACGTACCCCAAAATTTCCTGCCCTAAATCAGGATTTGGGGACCCTATGCCTGGAACTACTGGGTCTATTAGGAAAAGTAAGGCGCTGGTTTTTTGGTGGCTTTTTTACCAGAACAGCATAAAATCTACGGGGTTCTACTGCCATAACAAATAAACCATTAGTCACAGTGTATGATTTCTGAAATTCTTTTTTCACCATAAAACATAAGGTTACATTAAATTAAATACATAATCGTTCGAATAATCTCTAATGATACATTGTTTCATCATGCTGATAATGTATGCATGATATGAGATGATTGTGTCGTCTGCCATCGATTTGTCAATTTAATGGTTTCTAGCAAGAATGAAAAGAAGAAAAAAAGAAAAGTCAAACAGATGATCGGTACTTCCCTCTTTTGGAATGGCATTTCAAGTCGGTCAATTGTTTTTCTTTTTTTCCTTATTTACACCATAGTAACAAGAACAAGAAGGTGGACATTGCATACCCAATGAGTTAATGCTCACCTGGCAGACAACCTTGAGATTTCATACCTATGATAAGAGATCATTATATCCCTCAGACACAATTCCAAAAATGTCTAATGATTTTAGTTTCCCTGTAAAGCAATTTCAGGGTTTCCTTGGAAAATTTGTGGTATGTTAAAAGTGTCTCTCAAAATTAGTGACACAATCTTTATTTCGTGTGAAAAGAAGTGAACAATTTTCTGCTTAGAATTATAAAATATTCTTCCGTATCATTAAAATATCTTCTTCCTAGATTTGAGATTTTGTCTTTGGTATTGGCTTTAAAGTGCATCTCTGCCCTAATAGTTTAATATAGTTTATTCAAAAGCAAGAGTCACGAGACTTCGATTAATTACAAGCATTCGTAGTGTAATTTCGTAATAACTTTCGATAATCCCAAAACAATAAGCTTAATGTGTCAAAGTTATTCTCGGTTAGAAGTAACGCTACATTTTTTTTGTTTAAGACTGCAGACAAAAACGCAATTACTTAAAAAATTAAGTAGACATCCTTGAAACAACAAGGAAGAATTTATTATAGTTATTCGAAATAGTTTAAGCTTCTTCGGTTTCAGATAATTATTTAAAAGTTTTAAAACGTTGAATTAAAAAAAAGGTCTGATTAGAGACGTAGAGAAAAAAAGGTTTACTAATTTAATGAAAATTTATTTTTTTATTTTTTTATTTTTTTTTTTATCCTCGATTACAAATCATTTTTCAACATATTACCAGAAATGTGGTTCAACTTCTGCACAAAAATCAATTTTTTTTTTCAAAATTTTGCTTAAGAATTGGGGGAGGGGTCGACTTATACGCGAGTATATAGGTTTTTGAAATATTAGGATGTATGAAAAAGAAGAAAATTTTAGGATTAGCACATGCGACTAGTTTAATGATTGTCGTCGTTACTTATTAAGAACTGAATCTCGTCGGCAAACCTTTATTGAATTTTAATAACCTCACCCATTACGACCCAAAATGACCCACTAATGGAATTTTCTTGAGAATGCGACCGAGCCCAATGGCTTTCTTGTGCCCAGAAACGGTACAATACAAAGTTTTGTCAAAATCGTTTGAGTCGTTTTTTAGGTACTGTTAACTTAATCCTGATCCTTTAGGGCTCAAAATGTCCCACTGATTGAATTTTCTTGAGCATGCGACCTAGCCCAGTGGTCTTATGCCCGGAAACAGTATAATACAAAATTTTGTCAAAATGTTTTGAGCCATTTTTTAGATGCAATTAACTTGACCCTGACCCATTGTGACCCAATATGTCACTCTAATCGAATTTTCTTGAACATGCGACCTAGTCCAATGGTCTTCTCGCGCCCGAAAGCCATAGAATACAAAATTTAGTCAAAACCATTGGAACAGTTTTCTAGATAAAATTACCTTGACCCACACCACAGTGACCCAAAAATGACCCACTAATCAAATTTTCTCGAGCATGTGACTTAGCCCAATGATCTTTTCGTAATCCAAAACTGTAGAATATAGAGTTTAGTGAAAATCGTTAGAGCCGTTTTTTAGATAAAATTAGCTTGACCCGCAATGACCCGCAATGAGCCACTAATTGAAATTTGTCGAGCATGTGACCTAGCCCAATAGTCTTGTCGTACCCGAAAACGGTTCGATACAAAATGTAGTCAAAATCGACTGAACCGTTTTCTAGATAAAATTAGCTTGAGCCACAGTGACCCAAAAATGGCCCATTAGTCGAATTTTTTCGAACATGTGACTTATCCCAATGGTCTTCTCGTGATCCAAAACTGCAGAATGTGAAAATCGTTAGAGCAGTTTTTTAGATAAAATTAGCTTGACCCGCAATGACCCAAAAATGACCCACTAACTGAAATTTGTCGAGCATGTAACCTAGCTGAATAGTCTTTTCGTATCCCCATAATGACCCAAAATGACCCACTAATCGAATTTTCTCGAATATGTGACCCAGTGCAATGTTTTTTTTTTTGTGAGCGAAAACGGTAGGGTGCAAAATTTAGTCAAAATCGTTACAGCCGTTTCTAAGATAAAATTTACATACACACACAATTTTTGCTCGTATTATAATATAAGATAAACAACAATAAATGTGATTTAAAATAAAAGTTTATTTTTTGACTAAGAAAAAAACAAATAAAATGCACCAGTTCTAAAAATAATTTTCAATAGTTTATGAAAACAAAAGTTAAGAAGTTAAGATATACAAGTTGTTAATTTGGTTATTATGCATTCTGTTTCAAAAAATAGATGAGAAGTATGCTTTCATTATTAAAATGACCATTCTGACTTCAGTAAACATGTATGTTGCTAGTAAGCTATCTCTGTCTCTCTCCCTTTCATTGTTTTGTCTAAAAAAAAAAAAGGATTATTCCTTTAAAAAGCCCTGAAAAATAGTATTCTAATAAATTTATTATGATTATTTGCACTTTTTCTTTCCATTAACTTTTGTTCGTCACGTATTAATTTTTTTTTTTTTCAGCTTTTCAAAAATTATCACGTTAGAGACTTCGATTAATTACAAGCATTCCTTGTGTAATTTTGTAATAACTTTTGATAATCTCAAAACAATAAGCTTAATCTGTCAAAGTCATTCCCAGTTAGAAGTTAAAGCTTACGTTTTTTTTTTTTTTTTTTTTTTTTCGTATGTTTGTTTAAGACTGCAGACAAAAATGCTTTTAATGTAAAAAACTAAGTAGACATCCTTGAGCCAACAAGGAAGAATCTTTTAAGTCTGGCATCTAGAATAAGCAGCTGCTAATCTTCCGGTTAATATAAGATATTTCGTTAGTTGCTGAAGAAAAAAATTCTCTGAAATAATAGAATATATTATACTGAAATATGCCTGTTTGTTTGTTTTCCTCCGCTGCTACTCCTAGTCAATTCGGCCGGGGATGTCATGTAAGGTCTCAGAATTTTAAAATTTAAATTGGTGGCAAATAAATCACTCCATTTTTGTTGATAAATGAGAGCGAAGTGAAAAGGATTGGGTTTATTAGATTTATTTATTTATATTTACGTCATTTTTATATTGAAATTGGAAGGAGAAATTGTTTTCCATTTGAATAGCAAAAAAAAAAAAAAAAAAAAAAAAAAAAAAAAAAATCTTGAAATTAAAAAAAAAAAAAAGAAAAAACCGATGAATTAAACATATTTTCACATACTCAAGCTTCGGGAATCAATTTATTGCACATGAACAAAAATTGTCTGTCGGCATACTGGAGTTTAGATTATCGCAGATTTTTTTCTGACATTAAGTCTGTGCATTCAACTAAGGACGAAGATTTGAACTCCTTGGATTAATATAGATGGGCATTTACTGATTCCTATTAGCAATTCAGGAAAAAGTATACACGTTTAAATAAGTTATTTTTCAAAGAGGCAGATTAAAACATTTCACAAAGGCGCTATAAAAAGTAAAAAAGTTTTTTGTATAAAAATATTGCATTTCTCATAATATATTTATTTTAATTCCAAATGTTGCAATATTCTTTTTTATTATTTAAAGGTTGTCGACGTGATGTCATTTTCATTTCACAGAAATTAGAAACCAAGTCTTAAAAGAACAATATACTTTTAACAGATAAAGTTTTGCATAGAAAATGGAATTTAAAGAAAAAGCTCATATTCAGCTCATTATTTTTGCAAGATGCCGATAAGAAAATTTCACAAAGGCAAAATTAAAAAGGTTTATTGGCTAAAATTGATATATATATATATTGAAAAATCCAAATTCATATAAATTAGTACACGGAAAAAACATCTAACAAACTGTAACTAAAACAATAATTAACAAAACCAAGAGTAACTAAGAAAAAACCAAACATGAAGACAAGTGGCCAAGGCTTATGAGTTGTACTGCGGGGTTAAACATGTTTTACGTTGCACAACATTCCCCCTCACTTGCCAAGACCAAACATATATATATATAACCATTAATTAAACATAACCTACCACCATCAAAAACCGTAATATTATGAATTAAAGCTGTAAGTATAAAAAAATTTTTATAAGAATTATTATGGAAGAAAAATAAGAAAGTGGACATCGACAAATAATGGAAATGCTTGTATATTGAATTACGTTGTCAAGGGCGCAGAATTCAATGATATAAGCAAAATGGTTGTTTTCTGTGAGAAAAATAAGCTAAAGCTAAAAGTTATTTTCCCCTGTGCCCAAACAACCATTAAAATCAAGTGAATTGATTAAAAATGAAAACAGAATAGAAACAAATAATATGAAATGGAAAAATCAATAAAACCTATTTAAATATTTATAGGATATAAAATAGAAATAATAAACACCATACCGATTAATATTTCAATATTTTAGAATAAATCCACGCGCACATGGCACCCAAAGTATCGTAAAGATTAAGGTGAATAAAACAGTTAAGAAAACACAGATATATATATATATATATATATTCTTGTAAAGCATTTATTTTAATTCAAAAAGCTAAAACATTTTTTTTTTACTTATAAGTTTGTCAAACTGATACCATTTTCATTTCACCAACTCCGAAATTAAAAACCATATCTTAAAAGAATAATGCACTTTCGACAAATAAAGTTTTGCATAAAAAATTAAATTTAAAGAAAAATCATGTACTATTTTCAATTAATTATTTTTGAAAAAGGCTGATTAAAACATTTCACAAAGACTCTAAAAAAGTGAAAAGGTTTATTGTGTAAAAATAACATATTTTTTCTTCTAAAGCCATTTATTTTAATTCAAAAAACTAAAATACTTTTTTTTTATTTATTTATAAGTTTGTCAAAGTGATGTCATTTTCATTTCACCAACTCCAAAATTATGAAACCAAATCTTCAAAGAACAAAACAAAGTTTTGCATAAAAAATTGAATTCAAGGAAAAATCATGCACTATGTTCAATTAAATATTTTTGAAAAAGGCCGATTAAAACATTTCACAAAGGCGCTAAACGGTAAAAAGTTTTATTGTGTAAAAATAAAATTTTTTTTCTTGTAAAGCCATTTATTTTAATTCAAAAAACTAAAATACTTTTTTTATAAGTTTGTAAAAGTGATGTCATTTTCATTTCACCAACTCCAAAATTAGAAACCAAATCTTCAAAGAACAGTACACTTTTGACAAATAAAGTTTTGCATAAAAAAATTGAATTCAAAGAAAAATCATGCATTATGTTCAATTAAATATTTTTGAAAAAGGCCGATTAAAACATTTCACAAAGACGCTAAACAGTAAAAAGTTTTATTGTGTAAAAATAACATTTTTTTTTCTTGTAAAGCCATTTATTTTAATTCTAAAAACGAAAATACTTTTTTTTTATTTATAAGTTTGTCAAAGTGATGTCATTTTCATTTCATCAACTCCAAAATTAGAAACCAAATCTTCAAAGAACAGTACACTTTTGACAAATAAAGTTTTGCATAAAAAAATTGAATTCAAAGAAAAATCATGCATTATGTTCAATTAAATATTTTTGAAAAAGGCCGATTAAAACATTTCACAAAGGCGCTAAACAGTAAAAAGTTTTATTGTGTAAAAATAACATTTTTTCCCCCTTGTAAAGCCATTTATTTTAATTAAAAAAACGAAAATACTTTTTTTTTTATTTATAAGTTTGTCAAAGTGATGTCATTTTCATTTCACCAACTCCAAAATTAGAAACCAAATTTTCAAAGAACAGTACACTTTTGACAAATAAAGTTTTGCATAAAAAATTGAATTTAAAGAAAATCATGCACTATGTTCAATTAAATATTTTTGAATATTCTGTGATAAAGGGATACCTGGCTCAGTCGTATAAGAAATGAGTTCCTAATATGGAAATTAAAATGACGATTCTTCTCCGAAGAAATGGTGACGGAGTAGGAGAATTCCAATCAGCTTTCCAAAATCTTTTTCTTCCAAATATTCCTATCATTTAAAGAGCATGATTTATTCGGATGCGTGATTAATTTCTGGGGCAGAATTACTGGCACAAGGTCGCAGAATGGGAAAGATTTATCGCAAGGACGCTAAACAGTAAAAAGTTTCACAAAGACGCTAAACAGTAAAAAGTTTTATTGTGTAAAAATAACATTTTTTTTCTTGTAAAGCCATTTATTTTAATTCAAAAAAAGAAAATACTTTTTTTTATAAGTTTGTCAAAGTGATGTCATTTGCATTTCACCAACTCCAAAATTAGAAACCAAATCTTCAAAGAACAGTACACTTTTGACAAATAAAGTTTTGCATAAAAAATTCAATTCAAAGAAAAATCATGCACTATGTTCAATTAAATATTTTTGAAAAAAGCCGATTAAAACATTTCACAAAGACGCTAAACAGTAAAAAGTTTTATTGTGTAAAAATAACATTTTTTTTTCTTGTAAAGCCATTTATTTTAATTCAAAAAACGAAAATACTTTTTTTTTATTTATAAGTTTGTCAAAGTGATGTCATTTTCATTTCACCAACTCCAAAATTAGAAACCAAATCTTCAAAGAACAAAATAAAGTTTTGCATAAAAATTTGAATTAAAAGAAAAATCATGCACTATGTTCAATTAAATATTTTTGAAAAAGGCCGATTAAAATATTTCACAAAGGCGCTAAACAGTAAAAAGTTTTATTGTGTAAAAATAACATTTTTTTTCTTGTAAAGCCATTTATTTTAATTCAAAAAACGAAAATACTTTTTTTTTTATTTATAAGTTTGTCAAAGTGATGTCATTTTCATTTCACCAACTCTAAAATTAGAAACCAAATCTTCAAAGAACAGTACACTTTTGACAAATAAAGTTTTGCATAAAAAATTTGAATTCAAAGAAAAATCATGCACTATGTTCAATTAAATATTTTTGAAAAAGGACTATTAAAACCTTTCACAAAGACGCTAAAAAAGTAAAAAGGCTTATTGTGTAAAAATAAAATTTTTTTCTTCTAAAGCCATTTATTTTAATTCAAAAAATTAAAATACTTTTTTTTTTATAAGTTTGCCAAAGTTATGTCATTTTCATTTCACCAACTCTAAAATTAGAAACCTAATTTTCAAGGAAAAGTACACTTTTGACAAATAAAGTTTTGCATAAAAAATTGAATTCAAAGTAAAATCATGCACTATGTTCAATTAATTATTTTTGATAAAGGCCGATTAAAACATTTCACAAAGACGCTAAAAAGTGAAAAGGTTTATTGTGTAAAAATAACACTTTTTTCTTGTAAAGCCATTTATTTTAATTAAAACAAAAATAAAATACCTTTTATTTATTTATAAGATTGTCAAAGTGACATCATTTTCATTTCACCAGCTCCGAAAAATTAACAATACACTTTTGGCAAATAAAGTAGTATGAAAAATGTAATTTTTCAAAAATTCTGTTTAAGTGGCTACTTCACTCAGATGAAAACACCCGTTCGCTAATGTTAATCCAATGGGAGAGATTTTTAAAGATATATCTCATTTACAATTCAACATTTTTATAAGATTTTTTTTTTCTTTTTGCATTGGATGACTGAGATCGATCTCTACATCGGCCGTTTTTTACTGTTTGGATTTTATTTTTAGGTATTTTTAATTAGTATGACGCTTTCACTTTCGGAACCGGTTTCGAAAGTGAAAGCATCTCATAAAAGAATCTGCAAACAATATCGAAAGTAAAAAACGACCTTTGTATAGATCGACATCAGCTATCCAATGAATAAAAAATCATTTAAAAATATTGAAATGCAAACGAGATATCTTTAAAAAAATTCTTCCATGGGATTCGCATTAGCGAGCGAGTGCTCGTGACTGAAGTTAGCTTTTATCGTGACTGAAGTAGCCCCTTAACCTACATTGAAAATATGATTTCTGACATTAAATTTAGTATAAGATAAAATTAATATTATAATGCTTTTTCTAAATGTACAATAATATTGGATTTCTTTTTCCTTCAAGAAATCGAAAGATTTCGTGCAATGCAAATTCAACACATCGGATTGCTACTCAGCTAGTAATATAATGAAAACCACTAAAAAATAGTTTTTATTATATGTAATAATAGTCAGAGAGAAGTGAAAAGTTTTATATTTACTTTAAAATAATTTTAATTTCTACATTTTAACAAGTGAGCATCCAATTTTTTAAAACTCTTTGATAAATTAAATTTTGCATAAAAAATTCAATTTAAAGGAAAAAACATTTACTATTTTCAATTAATCATTTTTGAAAAAGGTCGGAATTCAATTTTTTTTTTTTTTTTGGGGGGGGGGGGGGGGGTGAACTTATGAAATGAACTTATAATGCAACGTATTTTATAAATGTTGTTAAATTAAATTTATTAATTTTAAATGTTGGATAGTTCGAAATCAATAAAATAAAATTACACTTATTAGTTACATATTCCATACTCTTTTTATTCATATTGTTCATAATAATATTATTTAATTGGAAAACATTTTTCTTAGTAATCATTTTTTAAATTAGTATTTATGAACAAGAATCTGATTTTATGACAAACAATAAAACTGATATCAATTACAACCCTCTCCCAACTTTCCCAAAGTTTTTTTTTTTTTTTTTTTTTTTTTTTTTTTTTTTTTTTTTTTTTAACTACAATTAAAAAATATATATATATAAAATTCTGCATCATGTAACTCTTTTTTCATAATTGATTTCTCAGCTGCAGATGTAAATGTTCTATAAATTAGCTCTCCCCCCCCCCCCTTTTTTTTCTGGGCATACAATAGTTTATAATTACTAGAATTTTTTTCACCCTGTTCCTTATGCAATAATGAAATAGAGCAAATAGTAATATAGTAGAACGTCTATTATCCGAAACTCTTTTAACCAAAACCCATTTGTAAGCCCTTTTTTTTCCTTTACTATCACATTCCTTGTGTGCAAAATCCATTTTGAAAGCTTTTTCCCCCCTCTTTAACTATCATATTCCTTGTGTTAAAGCGGTCCTTTCCGAACTACGAGTACATATAAATATTTTCAATCCCCTTTCTTACAGTTCCTTTGAATTTAATTTGAGCTCCCGTAAGCTGCACAGTGGAACGAAGAAACGGAACAAATTAGCAACTCTGAAAATTTTGAATGTTTTTCAAAAGCTTTGGCATGGCTGGAGCAGAAAGACTGTGATGCTGGTGAACTAATAATATTAAAAAACTCAGTGATAGAGCAGCAAAGCAAATGCAATCGAAAACTTCGAAAAACAAAACATTTTTTCAAACCCTTCTGATATATACAGTCAAACCTCGTTAACATGAACACGCTTAACGTGAATTACTTTTAACATGAATTGTTTCCACAGTCCCCTATAAAAACGAATACAAAGATTTGATACTGATAACATGAATTACTGTTAACATGAACAAAATTTTCATTCCCCTTGAGGTTCATGTTAACGAGGTTCGACTGTATAAAAGGTACTGAATTTCAAAATTAAAATTCACGCAATTTGTTCTTGTTTCTATTTTGCTATTAAGAAATGTTGCATATATTTCTCCTTAATCTTACAATTGAAGCATTCTCGATTATCCGAAAATTTCGGCTTTTCCGAAACATGGTTGTTCCCAATTATACTTCGGATAATAATCGAGGTTTTACTTACTTTAATCCTTTTCAAAGGCTAGAACTGAAATAAAGGTGTTATAATGGATCAATTAATTAAAAACCTTATATGTATATATGTGTGTGAGCAGGTATATGTGTATATATTTGCTTCTATATTGTATGGATATATACAGTCGAACCTCGTTAACATGAACCTCAAGGGGAACCAAAATTTTGTTCATGTTAACAGTAATTCATGTTATCAGTATCAAATCTTTGTAATCGTTTTTATAGGGGACTGTGAAAACAATTCACGTTAAACGTGTTCATGTTAACCAGGTTTGACTGTATTAAAAAAAAAAAAAAAAGAAAAAGAAACAGGAGTATCATGCATTTCACATAAATTTTTCATTAATATTTCACATATTGGCACATAATACAAGGCTATATTTTACTATCTCAAAAAAATCCTCATTGTTTTTTAAATGTTGTATACTCATTTTTTATTTAAATATTTGTTTTAAAATTGTTAATTTAATCAATGCCCTTTTATATATTTTCTTTATATTTACCCATTACTTATTAAGTTTATTCCTATTTTTTCATTATATTTTAAATAAATGTTAATTTAAGTCATTTCTTGATTTCTTCAACTGATTTCACTTTTTTATGGGTATAGATGGCAGCACTAAACATTTTTGTTAAAAATCTAGTTACAATATAGTTTTCCTTTTTCCCGCCAGATGGCAGCAATGTTTTGGTTTTCAGTAACTAATTGCTGGCCACATGATTTAATAGACTTAAATCTGGATGCATCCTCACATGTTACAATATTGTGGGTCAACTTTCCTTCAAAAGATTCTTGTCTATAATTGAGGTATTGGGCTCTAATAATTTTTCAGTTTTTAATATCTTGTGTAAAGGTTATTTAATTTTAGATATCTTGTTTTTTTTTTTAATCGTTTATTCTGTTCTTTGATGCGCTATTAGGAGCTAAATTTTGTCATTTTAGGCTTAATGCCGACAAAATTGGATGAAATAACGTATCCTGCTTAAATCGCGCATCCTATCCTAATGTATGCATCCTAATTAAACCTGCAAGCTCCTCTGACGATTCTATGGGTTATTCATAGTTTCTTATTTTACATACTGGTCTCCTATGCTCATATCTTGTTCATCTTTAGAATTTTATCAATTGTTCAATATATATATTTTTCATATATTTGTGATTTCATCTTTATTATATATATACATATAATGTATTTTAAGTTAATTGTGATACATTTTCATGCTTTACTTGCATAATATAATGCACTATGACATCGACATGCATTGTATATCATTTTATCAAAAAATAACTACGAAAAATGATTTTACAGAAAAAAATAGTACATATTTTAAAAATTATATCTTAATTTTGTTGTATATCAATATATTTTAAAATATTAAATGTTATTAATTAAGTGTTGTGAATAATTAAGTGTGTGTGTGTGTTTGTGCATGCGCCGAGAACATTTCTTATAGACATATTATTTTTTAAAAAAAATTACAAAATAAATAAATAAATAAAAAATAAAAATTATGAAATACAAATCTGGAATAATTTCTGGATTTCACTAGTTCTTTTACTTTTTGTTTTTATTGTTATTGTCATCACCCCGCCCCATTGTTCCTTCCATTTGTCCCATTCTAAAGTTGTTATGAGAAAAATATCCATAAATGATGCAAATGCTAACTAAAATATTTACTTGATTTGCTTGAATATCTTTCTATAAAATTTTTCTATTATTTCCCTTTACATACTATTTTATTTTTTATTTTCCTTTCTTTTCGTTTTCTTCTCTCTCTCTCTCTCTCTCTGTTTCCTTCTCTCTATTATTTATTTATTTGCTAAAGAAAAACAAAAAAGAGTGATAAACCAGAAAGAAACTAAAACAGTTTGCAAATCATATTAGTTTGATAAAATTTTAAAAGCCATTTCTTAAAATGTTTCTTATAAAAATTTTAAAAGATTCATCTTCTTTATAACGTTTCCTTCTGACTGCTCCATTTGTTGATCGCGAGTAATCCTAAATTCTTCTCATCAAAAAAGGTAAGCAAAGTAGTATAATCTATCTCAAAAAATTTAATTTTTTAATAGAATTTTTATTATTGTTATTTTTTGTCATTATTTTTTAGGTTCTAAATAATTAGAAGAAAATGTATCACTGTTTTTCCTTTTCAGTACTGAAAATGAGTATAATTGAAACACAAACTGGAGTAAATAAAAAGCTTCATATAATAACATTATATATTTAAAAAAAAAAAAAAAAAAAAAAGTAGAAGAAGAAGAAGAAGAAGAAGAAAAGAAAAAAAACTGTGAAAATAATTGTTAATTTGAAAAATGTGGAAAACTGTCATTGAAATTGATGGAATGGTTTTTATATTCCTTACTGACAAGGTAGTACAATAATATTAGGTTACGCATGAAAATCGGTTTAATTATATTCATAATTTGAAATAATTATTTTAACCTTTGACATTTACTGACCATTTTATTATTACTAAACTTTTTCCTTTAATTTTTGGAGCTAATTAATATTTTAACTAATGAAAATGTTGGAATGAAGTTATGTTGAAACACATTAACGATAATTAGAAAAATAACAGTATTATCACTCAGTAAAGAATTTTACGTCTTACCTCCCTGAAGTCCTGCTGTAATTACAGTTCTGGAACTATTCCAAAACCTAACAGAATAAATTACTAAATTTTCTCTTCAACACAAAATTGCTCATAGCACGTTTTCCCAGCAGTGCACTTTACAAAGCAGTAAAGCCAACCTCTAAGTGGTATTCCTTGACCAGTCCATTGGTGTTTCATGTTATAATAACCAATGGCCACTAATGGGTGGTACAGATGACCAGTAAGGCGGAGCCCATGTTGGGTTGGTACCCTCGTTGCCCTGGTGATTGTCCATCCCTCGCAAAGGGGGAGGTGGGATCAGTTATTTTCAACTGTACGAATGGTCCTGGAATAATAGGGAATGGAGAATTGTAAAACGGAGGGTGAATCTATGTTGACCCTCCCCCAATACCTTTTGTGGGGTAATATTATGCAAGTAGAAGTTATAAAATAACTCCTCCTTATTCTATTAAAAACAGTTTATAGATTAGTTCATTATATAGATAAGTTATTTTTCTATAGATTTTTACAACGATTCGTTCATAATTTTATACTATTAAGAAACTTATATTCATAATTTTTTAAAGAACTATACCTCAAAAACTGTTAAAAATAATTTAAAAGGATTTTGAAATTCATAAATTAATGACGAGCGGTTAAACCAATCAACAACAGAGCAGAGTAAAATACTAAAGCAGTTACTTAACAGTAATTGCTTCATTCGGAGTTATAGCTTCATTCAGAATAAATCAGTGAAGTTTGTTAAATTAATTGAAAAGGTGATTGGGGTCCTTGGCAAAATGATGTTGTTCAAATTTTCAGAAGAGTAGAACTCATTATAAAACACATCAAACCTGATTACAAATTACAACATATAAAAATTTAACGTTTCTGTAAATTTTATTTAATTTTAAATGTTAGAATAATATATAGATTTTTTTTTTTAAAGGTATGAATAAAGAACAGCTAGAATGCTCATCTATACTGTCAAACCTCGATTTAAAGAATCGTTCGGGACTAGCAACTTTGTTTGCTAAATCGAGATTATTCGTTAAATCGGAATAATCAAAAGAATATTTTTAAACGCCAAAAAATGGTAATAAATAAGATGAACAATGCTCACTTACCTTCATAATGATGTTAAACATTTGCCGCTTTAAAAAGATACACTACATAAAAATTGATTGATTTTTTATGTACTACTGTAAATCACAAGCATTGTAATTAAGAAAAAATCTCATTTATTCAAATTTTGTAGATAAATTAAAGATATCTTTTATAGACGTTCGTTTACTTTGTTTCTATTTTGTACTCCAAACTTCTTTACCAATCTTTTTCTGAAGCTGTGAAAACAGTGTCATGAACACCATGACCCATAAAATACCGTTTCAAAGTATCCAAACTTCTAACTGCTTCTTGCATTCTGCATTCTTGCATCTGAACATTGCATGCTTCATTTCTATTTCATCTTCTTCATCCGATGCACTACTACTGCTATTAATAACTGCGGTGTAATGTACATTTTTGAATGTAGATATTTCTGCGTCACAAAATACATATTTATAAAATTAGCAATGAAAGACATTGAAAATTTTTAATAAATACAGTAAATTCTGTCTAAGGTGGAATCGATTGGGACCAAGGAAATTTTCGTTGTAGAAAATATTCCGCCTTAGACAAATTTTACTCTATGTCTATGGATTCTCAGGGACTTGAAAATCTTTCCGAGTTGACGGATTTCCGTCTTACACAGAGTCCGCCTTAGAGAGAGTTTGCTGTATTGAAAAATTTCTTCAGTTTTTCATTTTTTTGACATTGAAAATTATTCGTTAAATCGGGATTATAAATTCGTTAAATCGAAATATTTTGTTCCATTTTTGTCGGGACCAAAAAAAATTCGTTAAATCGAGAAATTCGTAAAATCGCCATTCGCTAAATCGGGGCCCGATTGTATATCATAGTCTAATTGAAATATCATCTCCATTTTCCCAATCAGCCTGATATTTTTCAGGCTTATCGCAAAAAGCTCAATCAACTTTGGATTAACTGGAATAAAACCATTTGTTTTGTAATCAGCCTGATATTTTTCAGTCTTATTGCAAAGTTAGTGAATGATTTTGAATAATAATTTCCGTATAAAGAAAAAAACTGAAGCAGGAAATTAAAATGCTTATAGAAAGTGTGTAAGAAAACTGTCTTATTGACAGATTTCATTAACGAGAATAAGAGGCTAGCCCTCCAAATCCAAAGGGGCAAATTTATGACACATTTTTTAATAAATTTTTATTCGGATATGCATGAAGTTTGCAGGTTTTGATATACACAAACTATGAAGTTGAAAGACGTTTTCCATTTTTTGGTAAACGTAAAAGACCTTTCAGAAAATACTGTCAAAGTGGGAGTTTTGAACCGCATTCAACACACGGCAGCGCGAGATAGGGAAAAAAATTGTCACGTGAAAATAATCCCTTATAACTCGATAAATACTTTATTTATCCAAAAATGGAGAACGTATTTGGGTTCCAAATCGCTTCAATAGTTAGACCTGCCATTTTTATGCCTTTACGTTTAAAAAATGAGTAAGAAATTTTCGCATATACAAGGGATTTGAGAACCGCAATAAACAAGTTTAAGGTTTTATACTGTGGAACAAAACAACATAAAAATTTGATTAAATTATTGAAAATTACTAATATTTACTTTTGCTAATATGCATAGGTAAATTAGAAGAATGAAGTTAAACTGCTATTTATGAATTGACATTTATTTTATAATTTTTCCAATTATGAATCTTTAAATAAGGAAAAGATCTTCAAAACTAAATCAAATTTTCATTCATTAGTTAGTTAATTATGTATATTTAAATATATAGTCAGACTTTATAATACGAACTTGTTTGATGACTTTCGATTTCAAAAGTATTATATATATTGCATTGTATTATGTTAGATTATAAAACTATAATACAGACTTACAAAGAAATCATCATGAGTAGATATAAAATAGGGCTTCTGCGCCAGCGGCACGGCGGCACGACCTTGAATGACCTCTGCGTGTCCTCTGCATGGGGTATGAAGGTTATGCGGCGTAATCTTGGAGTCGGGGTCAAGGTGATGCGGCGGTGAAGGTGATGCGTCATCTTTTAGTATGAGGGGTTATTTTGAGTTTAATTATTTTACTAATGATAATTAATTTTAATTGGGGGGACTTTAACTTTTTTCAGGGTAATTTTTGAAGATTGAAATTTTTAGAGATTCATTTTTTTTTTTTCTCACCGTACTACAGTACTTAGGGATAATTTTACATTTGAAAAATACATTAACGATAATTAATTAAGAAATTTTAATTGGGGGACTTAAATTTTTTGGAGTAATTTTTTGAAATTTTTGGGACATTGATTTTTTTTTTTTTTTCGTCGTACGAGGGGTTATTTTAAGTTTGTTTTTTTTTACTAATGATAATTAATTTTAATTGGGGGACTTTAACTTTTTTCGGGTAATTTTTGAAGATTGAATTTTGGGAGATTCATTTTTTTTCTCACCGTACTACAGTACTTAGGGATAATTTTACATTTGAAAAATACATTAACGATAATTAATTAAGAAATTTTAATTGGGGGACTTAAATTTTTTGGAGTAATTTTTTGAAATTTTTGGGACATTGATTTTTTTTTTTCGTCGTACGAGGGGTTAATTTAAGTTTGATATTTTTTTTACTAATGATAATTAAGAAATTTTAATTGGGGGACTTTAACTTTTTGGGAGTAATTTTTGAGATAGATTTTTTTTTCTTTTCGAGGACATTTATTTTTTTTAGCACGCTTGAGTTTTCGGTGTTTTTACTGGCAACGATTTTTAATTTGGGAACTTTCAAATATTTTTTTCACGATTTTTCATTGGCAATCGAATTTTAAACATTCATTAAACATTTTAATTGGGAGACTTTATCTTTTAACGCAAATTTTTAGATAAAAATGGAATTTTAAACATAAATTGGATGACGGGACTTTACGCGATTCAATTTAGTGACGTATGCGCTAGAATATTGAGTATTAATTAAAATTCTGAATGATTGTGAATTTTTGTTATTTAGTGTTAGAATTTTTGTCTACAAATTTTTAAATAGTACTGCCCCCACCCGTGGCTGAGAGGTTCTGCTCACGCAGCTAATAGACTTGAAGTGTTGGGTTCGATCCCATTCGCGCCCGTCGGCCTAATCGTTCGGAGTTTTCTTCGAACCATGGATTTTCATGCGTAAATTCGGGTTAGGTTCCCTTAGAAAGACCTTCACGAAGGGCACTCCCCCCTATATACCTAGTGTAGATAATCAATCGCGCTCGTCGGCCTAATCGTTCGGAGTTTTCTTTGAGCCATGAATTTGCATGCGTAAATATGGGTTAGGTTCCCTTAGAAAGACCTCCACGAAGGACACTCCCCCATGTATCCCTAGTGTAGATAATCGGCCGTCAAAATTAACCCACCTTTTAAATAGTACTAGAAAATTTTAGAATTTTTTTTTCTGAATCCGCGTTAGATGAGTAGATATTTTTTCTCGGTTTTAGACAAAAATAGAAATTGGTAAGATATTTTGAAGGATATTAGTTTTCGATTTGTTATGCAATTTTTATGCTTGTATTGCTTAATTTTTATGAAAATATATTTTGAAAAAAAAAAAAAAACATGAAATGCCATTCATAAAGATATTAGGAAATGTATACCCCCTACCCCTAAATGAATATCTATATATTTGTAAAATATGGGGTTACCTATTCAATGGTTCGTTTGAATTTGTCCCTTCAAATTTTATTGACGCATGTTTTCTATTTTTTAAACAGTGCCATTATAAATTATCTAGATCTATTTTTCAAAACTAGAAAATCGATTTTAAACATATATAATTTTTGAATGTTTCTATTAAAATACTTTGAATTTTTAATAAGATTTTGGGAAAAAACGCATTTTTTACAAATTTTCGCTAATATTACGCTTTTTAGAATAAAACTATTAAATACATAAATTTACCAAACATTTAACACACTTACTTTACTTAAAATGACTTTCAGAGCCTAAAAAACGCGTGATTATGTAGGAAAATGTCTACTATACTGAACCGTGGTCATCGTGCGTTATCTTTGGGATCTCAGAAGTGAATCACTTTATCTAGATAAGGGGTTTTCCTTTTTATCGTGATAGGATATTAGATTTTAATTTCGATTGACTAATGGTGGGGTACAAATTAAGATTTTCAAATAATTAATTTAAGATTTTTATTATCTCACTGATTGCGAATTTAATGAATGAATAATTAATATTACGTCACACAAAACGAATTTTTTGAATAATTATGACTTAATATTGCGTCACAATTTTTAAATGATTTTATTAATATAAAATTTTTATCCAATTGGGGGTCATTTTTTCTTATAGATTTATTTTAAATAAAATTGGAATATTCATTTAGTAATACTATATTAACAATTTAATGCATGTGCGACATTTCTTTTGGATAAAATTAAAACTATTTTCTAATGAGACCTTTAAAAACGGATACTTTTTTAACTGATTCATTAACCGCGAGAATACTTCAAACATGTCCTTGATGAGTCATCACGAATAACACTCGAAAACATGAAAGTTTTAATAAATTTATTGAGGTTTATGAAAAGTAACACTTATTGAAATTTATTTAATATTTGAAATAAACATTATGCGCAGTGACCGTTACGCATACATTTTAAAATATAGATCTAGTTCAAATTTTACTAAGTTTCGTAATGGAGGTCACGTTATACCCTAACCAATCATACTATTTAGTCAGGGATTGCTATTTTGGAATTATCTAAATTAGTTACAAAACTTCTCATTTTTTTAATAACTACACAAATCATAAGTCTTGTTTAATCAAGTAAATATAATTTTTATCGTTTTTGTTACTTAACAAGATATAAATACCTTATACATATGCTATATTGATTCTGGTTTAGTTTAGTGCATATAAATTTTAACTAATATTTTTCTTTTAGTAGATATAACAATATTCGCCAACATATATATATATATATATTTAACATTATTCAAATTTCGCACAAACCTTTAAATAATTTTGGAAAAAATATTTCATTTTTAGAAGATTAACCATAATATTAATTTTAAACCTCTTAATTCTTTTTTAATTGAGGTAGTACGATAGAAAATTAATATATTCGACACAATAAAGAAATTACTAATTCATATTAACAATGATTTTAAGCATTATGTTAAAATTCGAGATTTTTCATTTACAAATAATTTGAAAAATAAAACATTTAAAAGTAAATTGACTTACTTGTATTAATTTTCCATCTAAATCCAAAAGGCTTTCAAACAGAAACAACACACTACATACAGTTTTGTGTCACTATATGAAATGAATTAGGATTTTTCACCCCAATCTCTTATCTCTGGGGTAATTCCTAGAACTGACTCATGCGATTCGCACAATATTACATCGTAATTTGAATCTAAGAGCAGTGTTAATGAATTTAATATGATGCGTTATTAATAAGGGATTAAATATAATGTGTAATTAATAAGGAATTTAGTTAATTTGTTTCGTTATTAATTAAAACCTGAATATAATTATGTCTTTTTAAGTCTTATTTAATAGAATAGGAATACTTTTAAAATTTTCAGGAGGTTTTTTTCAGAAACACTTTTTAAGAATACTTTTCTTAATGAATGTGTAATTAACATTTTTTAAATTAATTAATTAATACGTAATTAAATTTTCAAAATTAAAATAAATATAAAATAGAAGAGAAATTCTTTTCAAATTTATTAAGCAAAATACAAGTTATTATTAGGTAATATTTCAAATTGCTGCAATTTTTAATCATGTTGAGTTATCATTGAGAACTTAATATCGAGGTATTTGAATAGTAATGCTAATCAGAATTTGAAAAAAAAAGAAAAATAGTAAAAATAATTTTGATATTAACTAACTTGCATAACTTGCTACAAACATGACTTTCTTTTGAACACACTACACTGTAAAAAAAATCACTGTATCTTTACAGCAAAAAATGCTGGCAATATGGGTGCCAGCTAATTTTGCTGTCAATTTACAGCAATTTTGTTTTCCACGGGTAAACAGCAAACTTGTAAATTTACAGCACTTTTATATTTAATTTTACAGTAATTTTGTTTTTTAGATTTTACAAAAAATTGTATTTTTTCAGCATATTTTGCTGTTAATTTTAGAGAACTTTTAACAAGATAACAGTAATTTTTTAGCCTTTATTATTATTTATTTTATATCGAAATAAAATTAAAATTTGCTAAAAAGGTGCATTTAATGTCACAAATATAAAAAGATGTTAATAAGATGTTGTTACATAATAAAACAGTTTTTAAAAACTTAAAAATCTCCAAGATTTCGTGCCGAGCGCTTTCGATCACTATCGCTATTCGATCAGTAGGTGATCGAAAGCGCTAGGCATGAAATATTGGAAGTTTATAAAAACTATTTTATTATGTAATAACATCTTATTAACATCTTTTTATATTTATGACATTAAATGCACCTTTTTAGCAACTTTTAATTTTATTTCGATATAGTTTTCAAGGTGAATGCGACATTCTAACGGTATATGTTTTTGTTTTCATATATATACATTTTGTATTTATTTTATTTATTATTATTATTATTATTTGTAGATATACGTTTGCATCTTCCCCCCCCCCCCCCACCGCCCTGCAATGTTTGTTTACTTTGAATTATTATTATTTTTTTTTCTTTTGTATACTATGATACATCTTTTAAAAACTAAGAGCTCTATAAGTGTTATCTTTATGTCTACTTATATCATTGTTTTAATAACATTATTATATAATAAATTCTGTTATACATGTGTAAGATACAAATTTAGCACCATAAAGCAAAATAATAAATAAAATAGGAAAATACACCGAAAAAAGCAATAAATCGTAAATTTTAAACTATTGTAACTCATTGTAAAGAATTTTCCTTATGTGAATTTCAAATGTACTGCGTAATATAACATACATTGAGAACATTCAAAATATCTAATTTCAGCATCTAGTGCTAATTACTTCTTATTGTTCGATAATTATCAAAAGCAAAATGCGATCTGCTTGCTGCTTTTGAATGCTGCGACAATAGTAAGCAAACTCTTGGAATATTTTATGGATCAATAAAGAAGTGTATCCAGCTTACACACAATAAATGATTTCAAAATTACATATAAAAAATGAAAAGAAATGCGCGTAAAAAACTGGCATCTATGAAATGTGAATAACTCCGACGGTAAATCGGACCATAAGTCGTAAAATTGTTTTTGAAATTTTAATAAACTATAATAATACATTAAATAAATAAAAACATTTAAATTAGTACAAAAAGCGCACTTAAATCTTTTAGACAATTAAAAAATATTGTATAATTTAGATTAGTAATGTATGTTAAAATACAAATAACGGAAAAAATGAAATTGCGAAAAATATATAATAGTAAAGCAAAACATATCTCAAAAATATTGATTTTTTTTTTTTTTTTATCTGGTACTTTGACACATAAGTAAATAATAACTAAGTCCTATGATGGAAAAAAGAAAAGAAAAATAATAATTTTTTCAAATGTAAATTGAAAATATACTCTTTTGTTATAATTTAAGACAAAATATTTAATCCTTATACAAATGATTCAAAGCTACTGTCAGTCAACGTTTATATATATGTACGCAAATACAAAATTTGTATCTTACATTATATAAGAGAACTGCCTAATTGATACAGTTATTAAATCAATGATACGAATAAACATAAAATTAAAACTTACTCTGATTTTTTAAAATATGTAATCCAGAATTGTATTTAAGTATCCAAAATCGCCATTTTGAATTCATAATAGGAACATATTCACACCGACGCTAACACTCGTACGACACTACTAACGCTAATAATAACCTGATTTGGCTTGACAGCGTGCATGTAGGGTAGGTATCTCATCTGGAATGTAGTCCAGGCGGTTTTGCCATTGTTGAAATAACAGCAGTTTACTGTAAATCGATACTGAAGTTAATAAAACGCTGTACTTTAGCGATTCACAGCCAAATCAGCTGTAATTTTTTCCGTTTTTTTTTACTGTGTAGAATGGGATTGAACTTTTAAAGACATATTTATCTCACATATTTAAAATAAAGACTTGTGCTAAATTTTCAACGAAAATATTTCTCATTTTAAAGTTAACTTCTTTCATTGAAAAAGTTCTATACTTGGAAATTTCACATACAAATTTTTCTCACATGGAAAAAGACTTAAGTAATTGTATTAGAATAAAAACTTATCATATGAAAATTTTACTTGTGTAAATTGTATTTAAAAAAAAACTTATCATATTAAAATTTTTTATAAGTTAATTATTATTATTAAATCTATGTCTCCCAACACTCACTTTTTTTATAAATAAATATTTATCACTTTTTAATGGAAACAAGGATGGTAGGTAAACCTTTCGTTTTATATTTTAAAATTAATATGAGCCTTTTTTTTTTTTTTTTTCAGTGCGACTCCTTCAAATTTAAAACCCTTTGAAAGCTTTTATAGGGATAACATAAAAAAAATCGAAGTCTCCCATTTCACCAATAAAGGATTTGTACTAAATACACTACAGACATTCTTGTTTTAACATGATTTGAAAAATTTTAATTCAAGTTCTTTTGAAAACTTTACTTATTTCATAGGGAGAAAAAAAAAACAACATGCATTTATAAATTTTTAGTTTCACATATTACACACTAAATAAAATATATATTAAGATAAAACATTTGCAAACTTATTTATAAAAAGGAAAAACATTACCTTATTTCACTTTTTCGTTAAGCATATTTTTAATTCACAAGCAGGCTTCACACATATTACTTAGCACACAAGTTACTTCAGCGAAAAATCCCTTTTCCTTATCTAAATGATTCATAGGGATTCATACCTCCCTCATGAATACGTTATACAAACGATGTATTAGTTTAATGAATATAAATTTTAACTGAATCCTTTAAACTTTATTTGATAACATTCGAACATTTTTATATTTCAAAACGAAGAAAAATGATTGAATATCACCTAACAAGCATATACTTTTACACTAACATGTTATAAAAACACTTCTCAATATTCAAATTTTATGATATTTCGACATCTCTCGCCAAGCTTTTTAAGAATGAAAGACTATTTCGTTAGAATATTTAGCTTTTTGTATACAATTTTAGCAATAAATACATAATGCACTCAACTTTACTTTGTCATTAAACATTAAATTAATACATCGCATAGCAATTCAAACTTAGGATTTTTTTATTTAGGGTAGATAAGTATACATGTGCATATATGTGTGTCTGTGTGCATTTGTTAATGGGGGGAAAATTTAAAAGGTATACACATTGAAAGTTAATAAAATTATTTAAAAAAATTTATAAAAATATTTCAAGAGAGTATTAAACATTTTAAGACAGTATTAAAGATTTGAACAACTGATAAAAATGCTTTGAAAAACATTTAAAATTATTTAAAATGTTTCTTTCATATTTTAAAGTAAACAAATTTTAATACATAGCTATGTACATACAGGCATTTGAGCTATATACATACATGCATTTGACCTATGTTAACAGAACAAATGTTTTATATATTTCGATGCTATTTCCAAGTTAGTCAATTTATACTTTTTGAATATGCATATACATATATTTGTAAATTTTAATGTTTTCTCTTAAAACTGACTAGTTATTTATCCTAGCATTATCCTATTATTATCCTAGTTATTTATCCTACATTTATTAACACAAAAAACCAACTGCTTTTCAAACGATTGTGTGATTATCAAAACAACCCAAATCCTTTTATCTACACATATGCAAACGTTTTAATAAACTAGAGGCCACATTTTCAATCGAATAAAACAATGACTAATAAAATAGGTTATATCCTAACTTAAATTATACCTTTTATGTGATATTGCTAAACATGCTACTACAATGTCTAATCAAATAGGTTATGTCCTAACTTGAATGATACCTTTTTTGTGACATCGCTAAACAAACTTCTAACTTGTAAAAATAGCATGAAAACTTGTTTTCACTAGACAAACTTAATAATTTTCTTAGGTTTTATAAAATAATCGACATGTTTGGTTATCTCTCATCATAGTTTTCTAAAATATATCCAAAAAAGTTTGCTACTATTAAAAAACATGCTTTTAATTCAGATAGTTTTCACTCTTATTATTTAAAAACATATAACACAAAATATTTTTATTAAATAATCACTATTTTTCACAAGTTTGCATTATTTATATGCTAACTAGGGTTAGTAGTATTCAGACTTGAAAATATCTTTATAGATTAAACATGAAAATTTATATGTCTGACAATCCTTTGACTATTTTTAGTTAAAGTTCGTGTCATGAAATATAACCGCAAAGCTTAAAATTATACTTTGCAGTTTTCTAACTATTAAAAATTAATGTTTTAAAATTCATTAAAATTTGAAAAATTATTAAATACTATTACATTTTAATTTTTAAATTCATTTTTATATAAAAACACACAAAATAATAATACTTATCTAATATGGCAGCTAGCAGTCTTAAGCGCAACCTTCTCTTTCAAAAACTAAAAACGAAATGAATAATTCTAAGTCCTTATCAGCTAATCTTATCAACTGATTAGATCTAGTCACGTGATATATGACATCACTTATCACTAATGACGTAGGGGTTATCACGTGATCGGGAATCCCCATCACGTGGTATATGATATCACTAATGACGTTTTATCACTAATGACGTAGGGGTTATCACGTGACTAGATCTAATCAGTTGATAAGATTAGCTGATAAGGACTTAGAATTATTCATTTCGTTTTTAGTTTTTGAAAGAGAAGGTTGCGCTTAAGACTGCTAGCTGCCATATTAGATAAGTATTATTATTTTGTGTGTTTTTATATAAAAATGAATTTAAAAATTAAAATGTAATAGTATTTAATAATTTTTCAAATTTTAATGAATTTTAAAACATTAATTTTTAATAGTTAGAAAACTGCAAAGTATAATTTTAAGCTTTGCGGTTATATTTCATGACACGAACTTTAACTAAAAATAGTCAAAGGATTGTCAGACATATAAATTTTCATGTTTAATCTATAAAGATATTTTCAAGTCTGAATACTACTAACCCTAGTTAGCATATAAATATTGCAAACTTGTGAAAAATAGTGATTATTTAATAAAAATATTTTGTGTTATATGTTTTTAAATAATAAGAGTGAAAACTATCTGAATTAAAAGCATGTTTTTTAATAGTAGCAAACTTTTTTGGATATATTTTAGAAAACTATGATGAGAGATAACCAAACATGTCGATTATTTTATAAAACCTACGAAAATTATTAAGTTTGTCTAGTGAAAACAAGTTATCATGCTATTTTTACAAGTTAGAAGTTTGTTTAGCGATGTCACAAAAAGGTATCATTCAAGTTAGGACATAACCTATTTGATTAGACATTGTAGTAGCATGTTTAGCAATATCACATAAAAGGTATAATTTAAGTTAGGATATAACCTATTTGATTAGTCATTGTTTTATTCGATTGAAAATGTGGCCTCTAGTTTATTAAAATGTTTGCATATGTGTAGATAAAAGGATTTGGGTTGTTTTGATAATCACACAATCGTTTGAAAAGCAGTTGGTTTTTTGTGTTAATAAATGTAGGATAAATAACTAGGATAATAATAGGATAATGCTAGGATAAATAACTAGTCAGTTTTAAGAGAAAACATTAAAATTTACAAATATATGTATATGCATATTCAAAAAGTATAAATTGACTAACTTGGAAATAGCATCGAAATATATAAAACATTTGTTCTGTTAACATAGGTCAAATGCATGTATGTATATAGCTCAAATGCCTGTATGTACATAGCTATGTATTAAAATTTGTTTACTTTAAAATATGAAAGAAACATTTTAAATAATTTTAAATGTTTTTCAAAGCATTTTTATCAGTTGTTCAAATCTTTAATACTGTCTTAAAATGTTTAATACTCTCTTGAAATATTTTTATAAATTTTTTTAAATAATTTTATTAACTTTCAATGTGTATACCTTTTAAATTTTTCCCCCATTAACAAATGCACACAGACACACATCATATATGCACATGTATACTTATCTACCCTAAATAAAAAAATCCTAAGTTTGAATTGCTATGCGATGCATTAATTTAATGTTTAATGACAAAGTAAAGTTGAGTGCATTATGTATTTATTGCTAAAATTGTATACAAAAAGCTAAATATTTTAACGAAATAGTCTTTCATTCTTAAAAAGCTTGGCGAGAGATGTCGAAATATCATAAAATTTGAATATTGAGAAGTGTTTTTATAACATGTTAGTGTAAAAGTATATGCTTGTTAGGTGATATTCAATAATTTTTCTTCGTTTTGAAATATAAAAATGATCGAATGTTATCAAATAAAGTTTAAAGGATTCAGTTAAAATTTATACTCATTAAACTAATACATCGTTTGTATAACGTATTCATGAGGGAGGTATGAATCCCTATGAATCATTTAGATAAGGAAAAGGGATTTTTCGCTGAAGTAACTTGTGTGCTAAGTAATATGTGTGAAGCCTGCTTGTGAATTAAAAATATGCTTAACCAAAAAGTGAAATAAGGTTATGTCTTTCCTTTTTATAAATAAGTTTGCAAATGTTTTATCTTAATATATATTTTATTTAGTGTGTAATATGTGAAACTAAAAATTTATAAATGAATGTTTTTTTTTTTTCTCCCTATGAAATAAGTAAAGTTTTCAAAAGAACTTGAATTAAAATTTTTCAAATCATGTTAAAACAAGAATGTCTGTAGTGTATTTAGTACAAATCCTTTATTGGTGAAATGGGAGACTTCGATTTTTTTTTATGTTATCCCTATAAAAGCTTTCAAAGGGTTTTAAATTTGAAGGAGTCGCACTGAAAAAAAAAAAGGCTCATATTAATTTTAAAATATAAAACGAAAGGTTTACCTACCATCCTTGTTTCCATTAAAAAGTGATAAATATTTATTTATAAAAAAAGTGAGTGGTGGGAGACATAGATTTAATAATAATAATTAACTTATAAAAAATTTTAATATGATAAGTTTTTTTTTTAAATACAATTTACACAAGTAAAATTTTCATATGATAAGTTTTTATTCTAATACAATTACTTAAGTCTTTTTCCATGTGAGAAAAATTTGTATGTGAAATTTCCAAGTATAGAACTTTTTCAATGAAAGAAGTTAACTTTAAAATGAGAAATATTTTCGTTGAAAATTTAGCACAAGTCTTTATTTTAAATATGTGAGATAAATATGTCTTTAAAAGTTCAATCCCATTCTAGTGTGTTCAAAAGAAAGTCATGTTTGTAGCAAGTTATGCAAGTTAGTTAATATCAAAATTATTTTTACTATTTTTCTTTTTTTTTCAAATTCTGATTAGCATTACTATTCAAATTCCTCGATATTAAGTTCTCAGTGATAACTCAACATGATTAAAAATTGCAGCAATTTGAAATATTACCTAATAATAACTTGTATTTTGCTTAATAAATTTGAAAAGAATTTCTCTTCTATTTTATATTTATTTTAATTTTGAAAATTTAATTACGTATTAATTAATTAATTTAAAAAATGTTAATTACACATTCATTAAGAAAAGTATTCTTAAAAAGTGTTTCTGAAAAAAATCTCCTGAAAATTTTAAAAGTATTCCTATTCTATTAAATAAGACTTAAAACGACATAATTATATTCAGGTTTTAATTAATAACGAAACAAACTAACTAAATCCCTTATTAATTACACATTATATTTAATCCCTTATTAATAACGCATCATATTAAATTCATTAACACTGTTCTTAGATTCAAATTACGATGTAATATTGTGCGAATCGCATGAGTCAGTTCTAGGAATTACCCCAGAGATAAGAGATTGGGGTGAAAAATCCTAATTCATTTCATATAGTGACACAAAACTGTATGTAGTGTGTTGTTTCTGTTTGAAAGCCTTTTGGATTTAGATGGAAAATTAATACAAGTAAGTCAATTTACTTTTAAATGTTTTATTTTTCAAATTATTTGTAAATGAAAAATCTCGAATTTTAACATAATGCTTAAAATCATTGTTAATATGAATTAGTAATTTCTTTATTGTGTCGAATATATTAATTTTCTATCGTACTACCTCAATTAAAAAAGAATTAAGAGGTTTAAAATTAATATTATGGTTAATCTTCTAAAAATGAAATATTTTTTCCAAAATTATTTAAAGGTTTGTGCGAAATTTGAATAATGTTATAAATATATATATATATATGTTGGCGAATATTGTTATATCTACTAAAAGAAAAATATTAGTTAAAATTTATATGCACTAAACTAAACCAGAATCAATATAGCATATGTATAAGGTATTTATATCTTGTTAAGTAACAAAAACGATAAAAATTATATTTATTTGATTAAACAAGACTTATGATTAGTGTAGTTATTAAAAAAATGAGAAGTTTTGTAACTAATTTAGATAATTCCAAAATAGCAATCCCTGACTAAATAGTATGATTGGTTAGGGTATAACGTGACCTCCATTACGAAACTTAGTAAAATTTGAACTAGATCTATATTTTAAAATGTATGCGTAACGGTCACTGCGCATAATGTTTATTTCAAATATTAAATAAATTTCAACAAGTGTTACTTTTCATAAACCTCAATAAATTTATTAAAACTTTCATGTTTTCGAGTGTTATTCGTGATGACTCACCAAGGACATGTTTGAAGTATTCTCGCGGTTAATGAATCAGTTAAAAAAGTATCCGTTTTTAAAGGTCTCATTAGAAAATAGTTTTAATTTTATCCAAAAGAAATGTCGCACATGCATTAAATTGTTAATATAGTATTACTAAATGAATATTCCAATTTTATTTAAAATAAATCTATAAGAAAAAATGACCCCCAATTGGATAAAAATTTTATATTAATAAAATCATTTAAAAATTGTGACGCAATATTAAGTCATAATTATTCAAAAAATTCGTTTTGTGTGACGTAATATTAATTATTCATCCATTAAATTTGCAATCAGTGAGATAATAAAAATCTTAAATTAATTATTTGAAAATCTTAATTTGTACCCCACCATTAGTCAATCGAAATTAAAATCTAATATCCTATCACGATAAAAAGGAAAACCCCTTATCTAGATAAAGTGATTCACTTCTGAGTGTTCCCAAAGATAACGCACGATGACCACGGTTCAGTATAGTAGACATTTTCCTACATAATCACGCGTTTTTTAGGCTCTGAAAGTCATTTTAAGTAAAGTAAGTGTGTTAAATTTTTGGTAAATTTATGTATTTAATAGTTTTATTCTAAAAAGAGTAATATTAGCGAAAATTTGTAAAAAATGCGTTTTTTCCCAAAATCTTATTAAAAATTCAAAGTATTTTAATAGAAACATTCAAAAATTATGTATGTTTAAAATCGATTTTCTAGTTTTGAAAAATAGATCTAGATAATTTATAATGGCACTGTTTAAAAAATAGAAAACATGCGTCAATAAAATTTGAAGGGACAAATTCAAACGAACCATTGAATAGGTAACCCCATATTTTACAAATATATAGATATTCATTTAGGGGTAGGGGGTATACATTTCCTAATATCTTTATGAATGGCATTTCATGTTTTTTTTTGTTTTTTTTTCAAAATATATTTTCATAAAAATTAAGCAATACATGCATAAAAATTGCATAACAAATCGAAAACTAATATCCTTCAAAATATCTTACCAATTTCTATTTTTGTCTAAAACCGAGAAAAAATATCTACTCATCTAACGCGGATTCAGAAAAAAAAATTCTAAAATTTTCTAGTACTATTTAAAAGGTGGGTTAATTTTGACGGCCGATTATCTACACTAGGGATATATGGGGGAGTGTCCTTCGTGGAGGTCTTTCTAAGGGAACCTAACCCATATTTACGCATGCAAATTCATGGCTCAAAGAAAACTCCGAACGATTAGGCCGACGAGCGCGATTGATTATCTACACTAGGTATATAGGGGGGAGTGCCCTCCGTGAAGGTCTTTCTAAGGGAACCTAACCCGAATTTACGCATGAAAATCCATGGTTCGAAGAAAACTCCGAACGATTAGGCCGAAGGGCGCGAATGGGATCGAACCCAACACTTCAAGTCTATTAGCTGCGTGAGCAGAACCTCTCAGCCACGGGTGGGGGCAGTACTATTTAAAAATTTGCAGACAAAAATTCTAACACTAAATAACAAAAATTCACAATCATTCAGAATTTTAATTAATACTCAATATTCTAGCGCATACGTCACTAAATTGAATCGCGTAAAGTCCCCTCATCCAATTTATGTTTAAAATTCCATTTTTATCTAAAAATTTGCGTTAAAAGATAAAGTCTCCCAATTAAAATGTTTAATGAATGTTTAAAATTCGATTGCCAATGAAAAATCGTGAAAAAAATATTTGAAAGTTCCCAAATTAAAAATCGTTGCCAGTAAAAACACCGAAAACTCAAGTGTGCTAAAAAAATAAATGTCCTCGAAAAGAAAAAAAATCTATCTCAAAAATTACTCCCAAAAAGTTAAAGTCCCCCAATTAAAATTTCTTAATTATCATTAGTAAAAAAAATATCAAACTTAAAATAACCCCTCGTACGACGAAAAAAAAAAAAAAAATCAATGTCCCAAAAATTTCAAAAAATTACTCCAAAAAATTTAAGTCCCCCAATTAAAATTTCTTAATTAATTATCGTTAATGTATTTTTCAAATGTAAAATTATCCCTAAGTACTGTAGTACGGTGAGAAAAAAATGAATCTCCCAAAATTCAATCTTCAAAAATTACCCGAAAAAAGTTAAAGTCCCCCAATTAAAATTAATTATCATTAGTAAAATAATTAAACTCAAAATAACCCCTCATACTATAAGATGAAGCATCACCTTCACCGCCGCATCACCTTGACCCCGACTCCAAGAGTACGCCGCATAACCTTCATACCCCATGCAGAGGACACGCAGAGGTCATGCAGAGGTCATTCAAGGTCGTGCCGCCGTGCCGCTGGCGCAGAAGCCCTATTTTATATCTACTATCATGCATAAATGGGGAAATGAAAATCACAAAAATGACAAATTATATAAATACATTGTTAATTTTTTTTTATATTGATACATCGACATCATGTTTTTTTTTCTTCTAATTAATCTGTTTTCTTCTGCTATCTCCTATTTTCATAATTCAATGATTGCATAAAAGATTAAGCGGAGAAAAAAAATTTTTTTAGAACCGCCGTAAATGTAGCTTATAATGTAATGTAACTGCAGTTCTAATGTAAATGTATAGCTTTAATATTAATGTAAAAGTGAGTCGCAATGTACACTGTAAAAAAAAATCTTAAAAGAACAGAAAAAAATCTTCGAATTCGACAGTAAAAATTACGTTAACAGAATTCTTATGTCACTTCATCCTCATATCGCTTATTTTCATGTCAAACAACAAAAAATCCTTTTTTCTTTGCCATTAGTCTTCCCTGCAACAGAATAATCTGTTGGATTGCAGCAGAAATGTTTTGAATGGGAGTCACCCCCTCTGAAGTCTACAAGGTCATTTAGTATGACCAGTTATCATTGTTTATCATCCACCCCACGATAACGCTTTTAACTTGAAATATGTGTTGTGTCTTCTATTCTTATGTACTGTTTAAAATGGCAGGACGTTCAATCTAACGTTCACGTTCATCTAATTGAAAAAGAATAAGCTATATAAAGAATTTTTAACAGAAAATTCACATTCAATTTCACCATCGGAAAAGGCGGCACACACCTTTAACATCAGGACCGCATTATTGGAGTAGTTTTCTTCAATAATCAGGGTTTACTGAACGAATATTAGAAAATAAACATAGCAAGGTATGTTTCATCCTTCTTAAATATCTAACAATGTTTTTCCGAAACATAACCATATGTAACAAAAAAAAAAATTTCCAATATGCTAAAAATCTTAATTATATTAACTAGCAATATTATTTATTTATTTATTTATTTATTTTGTTATATAATGTATGATTTACTTAAATTATTAGTATTATTTTATACTTCATTATTTATGCACATTAGTAAGTAGTCCAACAAATTCTGCTAATGATTGAAGATTATTTTTTGATCAGTTGTTTATTTTAAGTTAAATTAATAATTTTAAGTTTATGATTAGTTTACAAATCTTGGATTTTTACATAGCTGTAGAATGATTACTTATTATATTTAACTTTTTTATGACTATTATTTAATTTTGCTTCATATGTATTAGTTCTAGAAATTTTGAATGAGATTTTAAATTAATTTTGTCATCAATTGACATACATGATAGTTTTAATAATAAACACGGAGTAGCGACATTAATTATTATAGTTATAGATAACTGATATTTTCATTTAACATTAATCAGAATAATATTTATTAGATCTGATGCTGTTTATATATTTTTATTGTTTAAATTTATCACATTTCCTACTATTTACTATGTTGTTTAAAATGGAGTGATTGATATTTTGATTAATCGTTCCATATGTTGATTCTGAAGAAATGTTTTTTTTTTTCTTTTTTTAGTACATTATTAGAGTTAACTGTGGGGGTTAAGTTGAAATTTGTAAATTTTATTCACTCCATTTAATGAAATAAAAATTTGAGCTACAACTGTGTGAATTATTTTGAAAATAATTCCTATTTAAGCTTTAACCATTCATTTTATAGAATCAGCATGTTTCATTTTGTTTAACATTTTAATTTAAATTATATTGTAATATTTTCTCTTATTTAGTTGATGATCATTTACTATATACGGAAAAATATTGTAAATTGTTAAGAAGGATGAAAACTCATTTTATCACTTTCGCTGAAATAAATAAATAAATATATTTTTAATGGTGATGTTTATATAGATTTTAGTGACTCTTCTTTTACATTTCTCATCTTTGCTCATAGTTGTCAACGTTTGCACATATATATATACAAAGCTTTCTATTCGAAAAAACTATAAAAATTGACATGTATTGTATTTACTTAATTAACCAACATCACTAATTTAACCTAATCAATTTTCAGAAATATTGCATGAATAAATATTAAAGTTGTGTTAATTACAAATCACATTCAATACATATATTTACTTTATTAATAAATATTTTTATGGGGTGAGGGGTTACCTTATATCGTATATATATAGATATTTATACTATTATTCTAGGGGGAGAAAAAAGTTTAAGATATTTTCTTTCACTTATTCCAGTCTTTGATGTATTTATTTTACAAAATCTATATAAATGCAACTGTTTAAATATTTTATTGTGAATAAGCTATTTAAATTAACTTTGAAAAAGCATCTAAGAATTCATATCCTTGTTATAGTGACCTGGATTAAGTAATATTATAGGACAAATAATCGTATATGCTCGTGTATAAGTCGAAGAATTTTAGACAAAATTTGGAAGTTGAAAGTGAGGGGTCTATTTATACACGAGGTAGTAAAATTAATAAATAAATAAAATAAAATAAAATAAATCGCAGATAATCGGCGATTGGGCAGGTCTTTTAAGTAATCACACATGTCTACGTTGGAGAGAGAGATAAAAGCGGACAATGGTCATTTCCCTGTGATTGACAAAAAAAGCTTAACAATAATGCCCCTGTAATTGTTCTGCACCCATTTTCTCTTGGGATAGAATTCCTTTTAATACAGGAGCATTATTTTCAACATTTTAATCCCCTTTTTTAAAAAGAGTTCAACTTGAGAATGCTTCTAGATATCTCTCCCAAAAGTTCTACAATACAAAGAAGTACTGTATTTTAGCAAAGAAGTTGCTCACCCTTGTAAATATGGCTTAAATAGATTTTTGAAGGATTTTTTTTTTTTTTTTTTTTTTTTTTTTTTTTTTAAAGTATTATTAAATAGATGTGAATAGGTTTCAAAATAGTTTAAACTTCTTCGGTTTTACATAATTATACAGTTTTAAAACGATGATTTTTTTTTTGATTTTTTATGTTTGATTAGAAACGTAAAAAACAAAAAAAAGTTTACTAATTTAATGAAATTTTATTATTATTATTTTTTTTTATCCTCGATTACAAATCATTTTTCAACATACTACCAGAAATGTGGTTCGAGTTATACACGAAAATTAAATTTTTTTCAAAATTTTGCTTAAGAATTGGGAGATACTGTAGATAAAAATATCGTACAAAATCGCGTGTTCACCTGTCCGTAATTTAATTTGTTACGAAAGTATAACCAATCTTCAGTATTAAAGGGGCATCCCACACTTAGGCGACACATAAAACATGTCGCTTGAATTAACTGGAAAAACTGGTTTAAAACAGGTTTGAAACAACTTAGTTCTTTGTTTCGACCGGTTTTTGCGCTACATGTCGCTTGCCGCTTTAGTGTGGGATGCCCCTAAGGCTGTTCTCAAATCCAAAGGGGCACCTTTATGACAATTCTTTTCACTCATTTTTTGTTCGGAAACGCATGAAATTGGCAGGTGCTCTTATTCAAAAACTGTGTTATCAAGAGTCGTTTTCTATTTTTTTGGTAAAGACAAAAGATCGTTCAGAAAATACTGTCAAATTGATGTTTTGAAGCGCATTTCCGGACGAAAGCAGAAGACCAGCCAGAGAAAGAAGAAAAAAATGTTTTCACATGACCAAAATCGCTTATAAGATAAGCGATTCGTGTATAAGCGATCGATAAGTCACTTATTGATCAAAAAAATGAAAAACTCACTTCGATTCCAATTCGCTTCAATAGTCACACCTCCCAATTGTATGCCTTTATGTTTAAAAATGTGCCAGAAAATTTGCCAGAAGTTTTGCATTTGTTGAGCAAGGGAACTTGAGACTTGAACGCTTTAAAGACAAACTATATAGATAATTTTATAGAAAGAATTCGAGTACACTGTCAGAAAAACTTGTCAATTTACACTAAATTATTCCTTATTTTTTAACAAATAATTTCCGCAATCTTACAAAACATATTTCATCCGTGAATTCTTCCCAAAAGTCCCAAATAAATTCCGTTCATTCCTAGCCCACATGAGCTCTAATAATACTAAAATCCGAATTTATTTTAAAAAGTAAAAACCAAAAATTCTATGTATTAAGATTTCTAATTTAATTAAAAGAGAAAGAAAGTTTTCGATTTAAAAATGAATAACACTCTCAGAAATACTTTCTTCGTATCACGGAAATTATCCTGGCAGCACTGCTTACAGGGTTTTCCCGTTAATTGACGAATACAGGTTTATTTCTTCTCCGTTACAGGAGGTAAAATATACGTGAATTGAAGAGAGTAGGGTAAAAGAAAAGTTCCTGGCCTGGAACCGAACCACTTATCTTAACACTGCGAGACAAGTACGTTAACTACTGGACTACACTTGCACAGTACTAAAGCGCTTTGAAGTAAGTATGTTTGCTTCAAATGGGCGTGGATTGATTAATTTCTTTAGAAAGCTTTAAATTTTGAAGTTAATTTCGTGAAGATTCCGTGTTTAATGAGATTGTGGCTGAGGTTTTTATACTTTAGTATTAATATAGTATTAAAAAAAAAAATGAATTTTAAATATTTTTACGTAGATTGAGGTAGCTAGAGGCAAAATGCGAATATTATATTTTTATTCAATAAGATTTTTTTAAAGTTATATCCATTTTTTTTCTATTTAATTTTCTTAATTAAAATATCCTTTAAGCGTGTTCGTTTACAGTATATTTCAAATGCGAATATTTATTTATAAACAACTTTATAAATTCAACTTTATTTAGCTTTATACAAATTATTCAACTTTAAAAAATAAATTGGGAGAACTTTTGAATAAATGAAAAAGTAATTGCTATTTATTTTTTAATTCGAAAACGTTTTTGTCTTTTTTAATTAAATTAGAAATCTTAATTTAAAGACTTTTTGGTTTTTCCTTTTAAAAATAAATTCGGATTTATTATTAATAGACCCAATACGCATGCGTGCTAAGAATGAACGGAATTTTATCCCTCTTTTTAGACGTTCGGGGAGAATTCACGGATAAAACATGTTTTCTAGGAGTACGGAAATTATTTGCCAAAAAATGAGGAATAATTTTGTGTATATTGACGAGTTTTTCTAACAATGTAAATATAATACTCACCTAGGTAATCTGCAGTTTTCCCCATCATTGCTTTAAGATATGTCAAAGGGTTGGGATCTGTTTGGACAAGAAACCGCTGCCCATCTGGACAGTGATTCAGCTTTTGAAGACCGAGCACAATCGCCGCTAATTCTCGCTCAGTAGTGCTGCAGTTTCTTTCCTAGAAAACTTCTTACCTTAATATAAAATGGAATGCTCTTCCCCTCTCGAAACTGCAACAGAGCTATACCCGCACCATATAAACTTGCGTCGGTCCGCACAATAAACTCTTGGCTATAATCAGGGGCATACAAAACATGACACTGGGTCAACTTCCTTTTAAATCCAGAAAAGGCTTTTCCCAATACTCACTCCACTTTATCCTTTCTTCCTTTACCTTCTCATTCTAAACATCAGTTAGAGGGACGCAATTATTGCATAATCCGAGCATATAGCGAGAATAGCAGCTGGTCATTCCCAGAAATTACTTTAACCCTTTATGTACTGAATTATGAATTCGTGAAAATCTTATCTTCTAAAGCATTTTTCGTGAAGTGTTTAAACTACATTAGAAGATTTGCATAATCATTTAATAAATTTTAGAAGGATTTTATAAGGATTGAAGGATTTAGAAGAATTAATTAAATTTGAATTTATAGGGATTTTGTGAACTATTTATAACTCACTCAAATCTTTTATTTCAAATATTTTTCTTAGTATTTTGTAGAATTAGGAAATGCGCAAATATAAAATTTTTCCAATAGAAATATAGAAATATTTCCGAAATGAAAAATCCCCCCCCCCCCCCCCCTTAAACGCCATGAAAGCTGAAAAGATGCAAAGGCAAAAGAAATCATCCTTTAAAAAATATCCTTCAAAACACTAACTTTGGCAGTATTATCTGAAAGATCTTTTGCGTTTACCAAAAAATGAAAAACTTCTTTCGATTACATATTTTTTTAATAACAGCATCTGCCAAGAAACCTGAAAAGATGCAAAGGCAAAAGAAATCATCCTTTTTAAAATAGTTTCGTTTTGTGTAACCCATAATGCTTTTTGAACAAAATAAAGTAATGCATCTATAATTCATCCTAAACTGTATTACAACTAATCTATGTATTAAATGAATTTTATAACAAGCTATTTTAATGGTACTTATACGTACCGTCGGTAGATAAAGGATCAATTGAGTCTTAGTCGAGGGCGTTGGAACTCCTGAATACCTTTTTACATCACTGGGGACCTTTTTCCCGAATATATTTCATGACCCAAAAACTTCCCCTTTATACTGTGCAAACTTACATTTTGTAGGTGTCACCGTTAAGCCGGCCTCTAACAAACGCTTCAGAACCCTAGTGAGATTTTTCATGTGACTCCGAGATGTAAGTGAAAATACCGCAATATCATCAATGTATGGCAAGGCAAACAATTCCAAACCACCCAGAACTCTAGTAATTAATTTACAGAAATAGAAAGGCGCGTTTAGGAGACCGAACATCACGAACTTAGGCAAAAATACCCCGAAAGGTGTCACAGATGTAACTTACCTTTGGGCCCTTTTGGTCAGTGGTATCTGGAAATAACCTTTTCTTAAATCCATTATAGTGATGAAAGTCGCAGAACTCACCTTTTCTATGACATCCTCTATTTTGGGGAGTGGAAAAACTCTTTTAGGTTATTCGAATTCGATTTCCTATAGACTACACAGGGACGGGATCCATTCCCAAAACTAAAATCATGGGGGACGTAAAATCGGACTGCCCTACCTGGCTTACTCCTAAATCTAATAATCTTCTAATTTCCTCCTTCAAAATTTCTGCTCCCTAGCTGACATCCTGTAGGGTTTTGTCCTAACCAGCGTTTCATATAACAATTCTATATCCACTTCTATTAAATGGGAACGTCCAGGATCTGAAGAAAATGTTTTAAAATTTCTCTGTATGACGTGCTTAAATTTATTTATTTGACTTTCCGTCGCTCTTTTCTCCAGATGACTGTTGTTCACAATCTCACAGAAGTCAATTTGTGTGGTGTTTAGCATGGGATAAGGATTTGGCATCTTCTTCCACCTCTTCCGTATGCATATTAATCACCAGATTAACAAATTCAGACCGCTTGTAATGAGATTGGAATAAATTAACATGGTAGATAGTCATCTTATTGCGCCTCTGTTGCAAATCAACGGTGTAATTTGTTTCCGAAATAACTCTCATGATAGTTCCTGGCCCAATCCAACTTGAGGCTTTTTTATGAGACTATGATGTTGCCAGAACTAACACATAGTCTACGACTTTGAATTTTCTAGTTACTGCGTTTCGATCGTAACATACATGCTTCTTATCTTGACATTCCTCCATACGCTTAACTGCCAAATCCCGATACCTTTTCAACCTATTCGTCAAGTTCAAAATGTAATCTGCCATAGTTTGATCTGAATTATCTTGACCCATCCACATTTCATTAACTGAAGTGTGCGGCATACACAAGTTCTTGCCATGAATCAGCTCTTGAGGACTAAACAGCATGCTTTCATGCGTCACAGTTCTCAGAGAAAACAACGCTATAGGCAAAACCTCTTCCCAGTCACTAACTGATTCGAGACAAGGCTTTAATTATTTCCTTCAAAGTAGAATTCAACCTTTCCACGCTGTTCGACTCCGGATGACAAAATGAACTAAGTGACACCTTTATACCAAATCTATTAAAGAATTCCGTCTCCAACACTCTGGTAAATGACCTTCCTATGTCACTTTGCACCTTTCTCGGATAGCCCATCTGAGCAAATACCTGTACCATAGCATCAGTAACAGATGTGGTAGTGATATTTTCCACCAAAATTGCATCAGGGTACTTAGAAGTGAGGTAAATGTATGTAATTAAGTACTTATTGTTTTTACTGCTAATTTGGAGGGGACCGACCGCATCCAAATTTATTTTGTAAAAGCATTCCGAAATTATAGGTACCAACTTCAAAGGGACCTTATCCCGATTACTACCTATCTTCTTACACGGATTACAAGTTTTAACATAATTCTCAATATCGCGATAACAGTTCGGTCAAAAGTAACATCTAAGGACTCTATCCTTTGACTTAATCGTACCTAAATGTCCTGACACTTGGTCATGACACAATATTGAACTTCTCCTCGATAAATTTCCGGAACACATAACTACACTTTTTCATCACTTGTCCTTGACTGCGACGTCCACACAAGCTTAGAATCTCTAACACAAAATTATTTATCATTAGGATTATTGGCTTTCTCCCAAAACTGCTTAAATGAAGAAAAATTTATCTGCTCATCCCTAAATTTCTCTGCAGATACCTTCACCAAACCGGACTCTACCTCAAAACTTTCCGGTATAACTATATCTTTCTCTTCCTCATCCTTACTGAACTCCACCCTCTGAACCAAATTCACCCTTAACTTGAACCACAGACATTTCCCTGTCATGTTCCCCCTTCTGATCGTACATTATTACAGCATTCACCAGTACAGGATTACCTTTTGTTCCCTCAATAAGCCCAGCCGTTTTGTTTCCTAACAAATATTATCCTTATTCTAACTCAATAGGTTTCACAGCTGCCTTAGTAACTACCATCCCAAAATCTACATTATTTCTTACTCTCACTGGACGATCAGTACGATCGTCGAGTGAAAAAACTCGTTACCTTGGCAACCGAGCAACTGACGTAAGAGCGTGACGTCAGCCTCTACAGGTACAATCTCTAAAAACAAAACATTCGGAATTCGAACGGTGGAAATGAAGTACGCTAAGGCGTTTATTCTTTGAGTCTAATATTTATTATTCGATGTGAAGTAAGAAAGTTATTCATCTGTATTCGTTTACTATGTATAATTCATCGTTGTTAAATAACCCAACCAAATTCATTCGAAGGTGTCTACTTTAACGCACCCACGTTGGTCGATGTTATGGCCATTTATATTCTTCGTAGCTGAAATTCTTATCTTCGATACAAGTATACTATGTTGTATTGAAAATTCTTATTCAAATTGAAATATTCTTCGATGTTCAGTGTCATCTGTATAATAAAATTGTGCTGTGTTATATATAAACTGCTGCTCCTTTATTGTCAGTGTCTGCCTGAATTTCTGGGAAATGGGGTAAGTAACGCATATTTAAACTTGATTCTAAATTCTAATTACCAATCGCAGTTTTTGTTTTAAAATTGAATCGTGAATTGAAATCTGTTAAGTCCCATTCTTTTGTCCTAATATTCATATTTATTTTCGCTAATTCAAATTCGAGCTATTCAAAATTAATCCTTAAATATTCTATCCATAAATTTTGGTCCGTAGCGAGCCAGGAGCTACGATGTAATCTATTCTGCCAATTAATTTATCTGTGCCAGATGTAACGTAAAAAAAAAAAAAAAAAAAAAAAAAAAGAGTAAAAACGATTGTGTTTATTTATTTAATTGATGTTTGTTTTTTATATTTTGTATATTATGGTGCATTTTGTATGACATTGTGTGAATTACGTATTTTTATAATTTTATTCAGTTCTTATATTGTTTATTTGTCATTATTAAAAATGACTAAACAAACAAAGCAGGAACTTTATTTTGAGCGAATTTGTAAGGAAATAGATATAATTAAGAATAAAGTTCAGATTTCGAATTCAGATGAGCAGGCAAAAATTAAAGTTTTGAAATCGAAAATATCTTCGTTATGAAGACACTCTTGCGCAAGCATTTAATAAACTGTCGCCGAAAGAAAATAAAGAGAATTTGGATACTTTTTTGAAGTATCAGGAACTTATTTGTGATCTGTTAGTCGATTTAGAGGAGAAAACCAAGCTGATTCTCCGACGGAAATTCGTGTAGAAACTCAAAATAAACAGAATTATTCGCAGGTGAAATTACCGAAATTCGATTTGCCCCATTTTTATGGCGACTCGGAACAATGGATTTCGTTTAAAGAATTATTTCAGTCTACGATTTTGGGGAATGAAAATTTATCTGATATTGAGAAATTGCAATATTTGCATTCTTCTGTTCGCGGAAATGCCGCAAAATTAATTCGAGGATTTTCTTTAAAAGCAGAAAATTTAGTGCAGTGTTGGGATTTGTTAAGTCTAAGATATGAAAATAAAAGACAATTGGCATTAAGTCAAATAAATAAAATATTTTCGATAAAGATTATTAGAGCTAGTAATTCAAAATCCTTGTTAGAATTTCTAGATACAAGTAATGAAGCAATTCGGAATTTGAAAATTTTGGGATTAGAATCTAATGCTTTGAGTGATTTAATGTTAATAAATTTTATGTTGAATAAATTAGATCATCCTCTCAAACAAAGATGGGAATTGTTGTTAGACAATGATAAAATACCGGATATGGATTTATTTCGAAAATTTATTGAGCGGGAAGCTAGAAGTGTATAGGAGTCAAAATGCACTAGAGTCTAAATTCAATTTCGCAAAAAGCCTCTAGATGCTAGTCGAGTCAAAACCAACGTAATGATCAGCGCGTTTGTTAGGAATGGTAATAACTGCCTATTATGTAATGAAAGCCATGCGTTATTCAAATGTCCTTTATTTAATTCAAAACCAGTGAAGGAGAGGTGGAAAATCGTTCAATTAAACAAATTATGTGAAAATTGTCTTAGACAAAACCATCAAGTAGGGCAGTGTAGAATTAATGTTAAATGCAAAAATTGTTCCAAAATGCATCATACATTATTACATGTGTATACGACTAGTCAAACTAATAGAGAGTTTGTTAATGATAATGCACCAGAAATTTCTGTTTCTGATAGGGCGCAGAGTCATTCATCTTTGCAGAATTATAATGTTTTATTATCTACCGCTCTTATTAATGTAAAATCTAGCACAGGTAATGTTATTCAGTGCAGAGCACTTATTGACAATGCTTCTCAAAATTCTTTAATCGCAAAAAATTGTGTAGAAAGATTGAATTTGCCTGTTGGCAGAACGAACCATAGGCTTGTAGGTATAAATGGCATTTCGGCTGAAACCTGCCTAAATTTCCCTGAATTTAATTTCTCGCCATATTTTGAAAATAATTACAATTCTTTAAAAGCCCTTGTAGTTAATCAGGTTACTACAACACTCCCTAACTTCAGGCTTGAAAGGCATTCATGGCCGCACATGACAGACTTACAGCTGGCTGATCCTGAGTTTCATATCTCCAAATCAATCGACATTCTGCTAGGAGCAGATGTTTTTGCACATCTGTTATTAGGGTCACCCATTTTTGGACAATCTGGTGAACCCGTTGCAATCACAACTCAACTGGGATATATTCTAATTGGTCCAGTACCAGTCACGATCGTGGTCTGCCATTCAGTAGACTTGACTGATTTTTTCAACTCATAGTCTGTTCCTCCTGCTAGGGAGTTTATTAAATCAGATGCAACTAAAGAACTGTGTCACAATTCAACTCGGCAAAATAAACAAGTTTGTGATGAGGAAAAAACTAATTTTCCTGTCGCTGCCATTATAGCAAAAGATGATAGTTTGCCACATTCTTTAAAGGCAAGTAACTTAACCCATTCTTTCAATCCGAATTCATCTGAAAGTTTGCTAGGGTTAGAGTGGAACCGGGAAACAGGTTCCCTACGAGTACAAGTTGTAGAAAAACCTACAGTAAAGACTAAAAGTTAATTATTATCCGTAATCGCTGGCATATTTTATCCTTTGGGTCTTTTGTCACCTCCCACTGTTATGTTGAAAATGTTATTGCAAGAAGTGTGGAAGGTAGACTTGAAGTGGGATGATCCTCTTCCCTCAGTTATTCTAGAAACGTGGAATAGATTCCATTCTGAAATAAATGCTTTTAATTCTATGCACATTCCACGATTTATGAATTTCAGCACATCATCACCTTTCGAACTCCATGGGTTCTGTCATGCCTCTATACGTGCATACGCTGCGGTTGTATATATCAAAACTTATGATCCTGTTACGGTAATGCTAGTCGCTGCTAAAACAAGAATAGCGCCCGCCAGTGCAATAACATTGCCAAGGTTAGAGCTATCTTCAGCTCTTTTGCTAGCAAATCGTATTCAAGTTGTGCAAGATGCATTACCTAACGCTATCCACGAAACATTCTTGTGGACCGATTCGACCATTACATTAAGCTGTATTTTAAAACCTCCAACCAAAGGCAACCAATTCGTGCTTCACCGTGCCAATAAAATCAGAGATTTGACCTCAATTGAAAATTGGCATCATATACCTGGTAAACATAATCCAGCAGATTGTGCAACACGGGTCTATATCCCTATCAGTTAAAGGATTGCGAATGTTGGTGGTCTGGGCCTACTTGGCTCTACACGTCTTCTAATCCTTTCGTTGATGATCCATCTCCAACTTCAAACTTTGCAGTTGAGTCTTTACCCACCGAAAGTTATTGTTTAATAAATCAACTAGACAACGATATAGACATTCTTACCAGATTTTCTTCATATACAAAAGTAATCCGAGTAGTTGCTTGGATTCAAAGATTCGCCTACAACACAAAATTCCACTTAAAAAGGAAAGAGCCATTAAATGCAATTGAACTTAACAACGCTTGTAAAACTGTCGTCAAGTGGTTACAACAGTCAGCCTTTTCTGATGAAATTAATCTACTTAAACAACGCAAAGCACTACTAACATCCAGTAAATTGCTTTCTTTAAACATCTTTCTAGATGCAGATAATATTTTGCGAGTTGGTGGACGTCTCAGCAAACACAAAACCATGTCATTCGATTCCAAACATCCAATGCTTATTCCTAAAAATCATCCCTTCACGGAAGCTATTATCAGGTACTTCCATCTCTATAGTCTGCATGCGGGTCCTGATCAAGTTCTTCCCTTAATTCGTCAAAAATTTTGGATTCCGGATGGCAGATCAACAGTTAAGAAAGAATTAAGAAAGTGTATCCGTTGCATTCGAATATCTGCCCAACCGCTTACTCAAATCATGGGTGACTTGCCCTCGTTACGAATTAATCCTTGCAGAGCGTTCCAGCGCACCGGGATTGATTTTGCAGGACCAATCAACACAAAATGCCAACATAAACGGAAGTCAACTACTTTTAAATCCTATATCTGTCTTTTTATATGAATGTGTACCAAAGCAGTACACATTGAATTAGTTTCAGAACTTACCACCGAAGCATTTATATGCACTTTACAGCGTTTCATATCACGCCGAGGACATCCAACTGACATTTATTCTGATAACGGTAAAACATTCGTTGGTGCAGCCTCATATCTTAAAAAACTGTTCCTAATTTTCAAAGAATCAAAAGTCCAAGACTTTTGCGCACAACGCCAAATTATTTGGCATTTCATACCTCCTTATGGTCCAAACTTTGGAGGATTATGGGAGTCTTCCATAAAGCTAGCCAAACGGCATCTAACCAAATCATGCCAAGGTACTCTTATGACTTTTGAGGAACTATCCACAACCCTATGCCTTATTGAAGCATGTGTAAATTCTCGTCCACTTATTCCTTTATCAACAGACCCTAATGACTTATCCGTTTTAACTCCCGGACATTTCCTCATTGGTGATCCATTACTTGCTTTACCTGACATGTCATGTCATAATAATCGATGCATTAGTCTCTTTTCCAGGTGGAAGCTGTGTACCAAGATTCGGGATAATTTCTAACGACGCTGGACTCAAGATCATCTCCAAACATTGTCCTTAAGGCATAAATGGAAAAAGGGCAATCATATTATCAAGATTGGTCAACTAGTTTTAGTAAAATAAACTTCAATTCATCCAACTCATTGGAAGTTAGCTCCGGTCGAAAACATCCATCCTGGTGCGAACGGTGTTGTCAGAGTGGTGACTATCCGTACCGGTGAAGGCACATTCAAGCGTCCGATTCAGCAGATTGCTGCTTTACCTGAAGTCCACGCCGCCCCCCCCCCCCGGAGGTTATGGACGATCAGTACGATCGTCGAGTGAAAAAACTCGTTACCTTGGCAACCGAGCAACTGACGTAAGAGCGTGACGTCAGCCTCTACAGGTACAATCTCTAAAAACAAAACATTCGGAATTCGAACGGTGGAAATGAAGTACGCTAAGGCGTTTATTCTTTGAGTCTAATATTTATTATTCGATGTGAAGTAAGAAAGTTATTCATCTGTATTCGTTTACTATGTATAATTCATCGTTGTTAAATAACCCAACCAAATTCATTCGAAGGTGTCTACTTTAACGCACCCACATTGGTCGATGCATGTTATGGCCATTTATATTCTTCGTAGCTGAAATTCTCATCTTCGATACAAGTATACTATGTTGTATTGAAAATTCTTATTCAAATTGAAATATTCTTCGATGTTCAGTGTCATCTGTAATAATAAAATTGTGCCGTGTTATATATATACTGCTGCTCCTTTATTGTCAGTGTCTGCCTGAATTTCTGGGAAAATGGGGTAAGTAACGCATATTTTAACTTGATTCTAAATTCTAATTACTAATCGCAGTTTTTGTTTTAAAATCGAATCGTGAATTGAAATCTGTTAAGTCCCATTCTTTTGTCATAATATTCATATTTATTTTCGCTAATTCAAATTCGAGCTATTCAAAATTAATCCTTAAATATTCTATCCATTCACCATTTAAAATTACTTACACTCATTGCCCAGGGGTTGTTTAATCCAAGTGACTTCCCCAAATAAATCCTCATTATCAAGCCAATTACGATCGCAGTGATTAATTCCAGCACCACTAACCCGTAAATAATTTCGTTCTATACCATTAATTTCTGCTTTTTTGAAATACCGTGTAAAACACTCTCCTAAGCTTAGATCCACACCCAGATGATTAACTATATGTGCAGAACTTTTACGTTTTAACTCGGGGCAATGAAGGCTTGAGTAGAACAAAACCTCTCTTGTGAACCCCGAGATCAAGTTCCAGGACCCAAATCACCTATGAGTGCTCGGTTTCCTTGGGGTTCTTGGGGGAATCTGGGTAGATGGTTACAAGGTCCACGGTAGTATCTTCGATCATATGGGTATTACTGTCGTGACATCAGACGTCACACTTGGGTGCAAGCTAAAAGAGTGACGCGCGAGGGTGGTGTTCTTTGTCCAGAACACTTGTGAAGGATGGTTTTTCGACTCTCTGAATCGGGTGTAGATGGGGCCTCAGGGTCTAGGACCGGGAGATGGTGGCATCAAGTCTTAACTGCGGGCAATCCGGTCTGATTTGCCTGCACGATTGCAATGAAGACAGATAACAGGCTTTTATCAAATTTAGCCTTATACCCAGAATTTCTACGTACATGATCTCTTTTATCAGTCCCACCTGACTTAACTGCCCACTCACCTTTACTTCTAGTATTATCCTGCATATTCCTATCCCTACCATATACTTTCTTATTCCAGATTTTTCTATCCATTTTCCTAACACTCCCTCTCACATTTTCATATTTATCACATTTGTCTGCTATATAGGACGCTGTTTTAATATCATCCCATTCATCTAAGAATTTATCCTTAATTTCAAAAGGAGCTCTATGTTTTACTTGATCTGTGAGCATAAATTCTTTGAGCGATTCTAAATCATTTACTTCAACAGTTTCTAATCAGTATTCTAAATACCCTCTCTAGTACTCATAAACAAGCTCAGGCCAAAGAGCACCTGGCTTTTTTTTTATGGTTCTCAAATTTTGTTTTCATGTGCCCCGCTGATAATCTAAACATTTTCAACAAAACGCTTTTGATAAAGTGATTATCATCCTTTTTCTCCAGCGGTTCTTTTACAATTATCTCAGTACATCTACAGGTAACAAAGGTATAAGTTGAAATTCATATTTTGATTCCTTCTAATCTTCTTTTAAGACTCTCTACAATGATAAAAAAAAAAAAAAAAAAAAAAAAAAAAAGGTAGCATCAATCAATTTAGGGGTAACATTTTGGGACTAAATCCTTTAAACTTACTTTTTTATTTTTACTTTCTGTCGTTACAGAAATAGTGGAAGCTAAAGAGCTAATATCTACAATGTATTGTAATGTCGCTTCTCTAATTCCAATTGTCTATCTTTCTCTCTTTGTAAGCTTTCCTGCTCTTCGCACTTTATTCTATCTAATAATTCCTAATTTATCTAATTTTTCCTGCTCTGCTAATTTTTTCCTCCTCTCTAAGATTCTTTCTAACATATCTTTTACCGTTTGTTCATCATAATCAAAAGCATTCCTAATTTCCTAAATTGTTGGCACTTTTTTATAGTCAGCGGATACTTCTGTATCCAAACTCTGCCGGGAGCAAGCACTTTTTTTTATAGTCAGCGGATACTTCTGTATCCAACTCTGCCGGGAGGCAAGCACTTTTTTATAGTCAGCGGATACTTCTGTATTAAACTCTGACTGGAGCAAATACTAGCCATAATGAAACTAAGGAAATATCTCACTACACAAAATGCAATTACAAAATATTACATTAATTTTGCTGATAAAAATTACCACTAAAATACCAAAGAAAATCAAGGATGTAATTTTTTTTTTAGAAACTAAGTAACTCCCTACACAAAGCACAATAAATAATAAAATGCGTAACCAAAAGTACTCATAAAAATAATACCCAATAAAATAATAATAAAAAACGACCCAGTGCATTAATTTACTTTACTAAGCAACTTTGCTTATACATTACAAAAATTTTAACAAAATTTCTCTTTACTAGGAGGATCAATTATAAATAAAGAAAATTCAAAGAAGTAATTTCAATAATTTCAATTTTGTAATTCAATTTCCCACCAAATAAAAAATAATGCGTTTACGCTGTAATTCATACAGTTGTATTACCGCACTACACGTGCAACGAAAATTATAATTAACTCATTATACATATCACTAAAAACTATACATAAAATACTTAATACTCCAGTTCTACTGTTAATATTTACTTTAGAATATAATAGCAATTACTTGAGAATATAAAAAAAAATATGGAGTTTTTTCGAGTCCTATGTCAATTTTTTGACACTCGAATTTTGCGGCGATTTTTTGACATTGGCAAAAGGAATTCGATTTCAAACTTTCAGCCTATTAGAGAAAATTTTCTCCACTGTGATTTTTGAATTTTAGAGATTTTGAATGCGATTTTCGGCGTTTTGCGTTGATATTTTGTTATACATGAAAAGCATCGGATTACATTGTTTTAAGCAATTATAATAAATTTTGTCCCCAGCGACTTTTGAATATTTAGCAATTTTTTTTTTTATGTGGATGCGATTTTTGGGACTTTTTCGAGTCCCATGGAAATTTTTTGACATTCCGAAAAGGAATTTGCTTTTAAAATTTTATATTAATATAATAATTTTTGTCCTCCATGATTTTTGAATTTTACCAGGTTTTAATGCGATTTCCAATGCGACTTTTTGCGATTTTTTGCGCTCCGTGGCGATTTTTTGACATTGGTATAATAAATCCGGTTTCAAACATTTAGCTTATTATAGTAAATTTTGCCCTCTGCAGTTTTCGATTTTAAGGCGATAATGTGACAATTAGGGCGATAATGTGATTTTTAGCGATCATAAGAGAGATAATGTGATTTTTAGCAATTTTTTGCGTTCCGTGTCGATTTTTTTGTTAATCATGAAAAAATTCCGATTAGAATGTTTTGCCCCAATTCAGTAAATTTTGACCCCAGCTATTTTTGAATATCAGATGATATTTAATACGATTTTAATGCGATTTTCAATGTGATTTTTAGTGCGATTTTTAGCGATTTTCAAGTCCCGCGGCCATTTTTTTGACATTTGAAACAAAATTCAGTCAACGGAAACCTTTAGCTTAATATATTAAATTTTGTCTCCGCGATTTATAAATTTTAGTTAATTTTTTTTTTTTTGTCATCATGTAAAAATTCCGATCACAATGTTTTATCCCGTTATAGTAAATATTGAACCTAGCGATTTTTTATATTTAGCGATTTTTAAGGAGACTTTCAATGCCATTTTTAATGGTTTTTTTTTTTTTTTTTTTTTTTTTTTTTTTTTTTTTTTTTTTATCCCAAAGCAATTTTCTAACATAAGGAATTAGGTTTCAAACTTTTAGCTTAACATCGTAAATTTTGTATAGAGGACAAAATTTACGATGTTAAGCTAAAAGTTTGAAATCGAATTCCTTATGTTAGAAAATTGCTTCGAAAATTGATATTTGAGTTAGAAAATTGATTTTTGAATTTTAGAGATTTTATAATGCTATATTGGTTTTTTTTTTAGCCTAAATGTGGTTTTATGACATTCGGAAAAGGAATCTGGTTTAAAATTTTTATCTTAATGTAGGAAATTTTGCCCTTTACGATTTTCGAATTTTAGTGATTTTTAATGCGATTTTCAATACGATTTTTATTGGGATATTCAATGTGGTTTTTAACGATTTTTAGCGTTCAGGATAGAATTTTTGAAAGTAATGAAATATTTTCGATTATAATGTCTTACCCATTATAATAAATTTTTACCCCAGCGATTTTTAACTATTTAGCAATTTTCATTGTGATTTTTAGCAATTTTCCGAGTTCCCCGCCAATTTTTTGACATTTAGAAAAGGAATTCGGTTTTAACCATTCAGCCTAATATAGTAAATTTTCTATTTCTCGGTTTTTAATGGGACTTTACAGCACGTAATAAGAGTCTAATATGATTTTTAACGTGGTTTTTTTTTTTTTTTTTTTAAGTAAATTTCATTCTGCGCGATTTTTTATTTTTCAGCGCTCTTCTTATCGCGATTTTTAGCGTTTTTTGCTTTTGACGACGATTTTTTCATATTAGTAATAGGAATTAGATTTCAAACTTTTATGCTATAATACAGTAGATTTTGTCCTCCGTAATTGTTGAGGTTTTTGCGATTTTAATTTGATTTTTAACGTTTTAGTAGGAATCGCGGCGATTTTTTGGCAGTCTATTTTTTGACATAATATATAATAAATTTTGTCCTCTTTTTAGTAAAGTGTATTCGGAATTCGTACAGCAATTTTCGAAATTCTTCTGAAAACTGTATGTGATATTTAGAGTTTTTCGCGTTTTGCACAGATTTTTCGACATTCGCAAAAAAAAAAAAAAAAAAAAAAAAAAAAAAAAAAAAAAAAAAAATGCAGTTTAAATCTTTTAACTCGTGATTTTTGTCATCTGCTATTTTTCATATTTTATTGTTTACCAGCGATATGTTGCGATTTTCACATATTAGTAAAATGAAATGTGTTTCAATATTCTAACCCAATATAATAATTTTTTTTCTCCTCTCAGTCAAGTTTGCTCATTTCGTGCAGCGAATTTTAAATTTTTCGCTATTTTTTAATTTGTTTTTTGGAGTTTTCTCGCGTTTTTATTTTTTGACGGACCCAGGCAATGCCGGACGGATCTGCTAGTAAATAAAAACAAGTAATATAAAAATTTTGTTTTTAAAGTCAATTTCTACTTAGGTCATCAAAGAAAAATTTAATATAATCCCTTAAGCTAATATTAGTTTTTGTTGCGTTAAAATATCTCAATTTGTTGATTTTCTATAAGCAAGTAGCTTTACAATGGATGTCTATGTGAATTTGGCGAAATATTAGAGATATTTCCAAGTTGGCGTCACCTTTGGCGACTCATTTTGATCGCCAAATTTGACGATATATCGCCAAGTTGGCAACAAACTTGGCGGTATTTGGTGACAGAACAGGGTCCCCCCTATGGCAACCCACCTTATAGATATGAAGATGCATTAAATGCTTCAATAATCAATGGCCGCATTTTGTCTCCCATGTAAAACTAAAATTAATTAATTAAAATTTAATTAATGAATTAATATTTGAAAAAACTGTATTAACATCAATTGTCATCCAGTACAAGTTAAAAAAAAATTTATTTCAATTTGATAGGATGAATAATGAGTATTTTATTAACGATTGACAATTTGAACAAGATACATAAATAAATAAATAAATAGGGAGAGTGTGACCTAATAGTAGGAATTGAATAAATACAATTTTTGTTGTTGTTTCTTAAGGCTGTTCTCAATTGCTCTGCTCAACAAGGGCAAAACGTTTCGACACATTTACATTTACAAATTCATTTTTTAATGGAAAGATATAAAATAAGAAAGCCTGACCCTGGAAGCGATTTGAATCGAACTGTGTTTTCCATTTTTTGATAAATAAATTACCTGTTGAATTATAAACGATTTTGATCACGTGACACACACGTTTTTCGCTCTTTCTTGAGTGGTTATTCTTTCGCGCGAAAATTCGGTTCAAAACGCTCACTTTGACACTATTTTCTGAAAAATCTATTGCGTTTGAAAAAAAAAAAAGAACTGAAAAAACAGTTCTATTACATAGTTTCTGAACAACAACATCTTCTAGATTCATGCGTACAAGAATAAATTAAAACTTATGTCATAAAGTTTCCCTTTTGGATCTGAGAACAGCCTTAAGAGCTTCTTCTCTCGCGTGAAAACACATGTTCGCTAATATTAATCCTATGAAAGAATATTTTAAAGATAGTTCGCTTGCATTTCAATATTTTTAAATTAGTATCTTTTTTATGCATTGAGTAGCTGAGGTCGATCTGTACAAAGGCTGTTTTTTAGTTTTTCGATTTTCTTTGCAGGTTTTATTAAAATGAGAATACTTTCACTTTCAAAACCGGCCCCGAAAGTAAAAATACAGTAAAACCCGTTTAAGAAGTTCCCGCTTAAGAAGTTTTCCCGTTTAAGAAGTTTATATTTTCGATTCCCATTTTTCTCTTATTCTTACAACACTAAAATAACTCGTTTAAGAAGTTTTGTTCGAAACTCTTTCCCGCTTAAAAAGTTTTATTTTTCCTTCCATTTTTACTTTCAAAGCTCGTTTATTTTGTCTTTTTGATTATTATTTTATTTTCTGTGCTGAAATCTCTTTCTTTATTATTCTTCGCTATTCAAAAAGATCAATGTTTAGGACTGATAGCAGATGTGGTCACCTCTATTTCACCTTAAAATCTGTTTAACGTGTTTGATAGAAATGGAATGTGGGTAGAGGATGGGCCTCTCGTCACTGTAACAATAGTGACTGATAAGAGAAAAGGGAATTGCTGCACCCTACCGATGGGTGGTTCTTTCAGTTCAATAGTTACAACAGATTCTTTCCCACCACCATATTCCATAAGTGTAATGTACCAAATCTGCGTTTGGTTTATTCATTTCGCAGTTTTTAAGTCAGTGTAAAGTGCATAACATCAAAGCTTTCTCGTTAGAAAATACACGGACAAAAAATTCTGTTTTTTTCCCCAAAAATGTCGGGCAAGGCAATTACAAGGAAAGCCTTGTCAATTGAAGACAAAATCAAAATTTTGAAAGAAGTTGATAGTAACGCCAAAACAACAAGAGTTGAAATTGCAAAGAAGTTGAACATACCAGTGGTTACTCTGAATGGAATTCTAGCAAAACGAGATCTCATTTTAAACTGTTCTGAAAAATCTCGTAAAATTAAAAATGTGAAAAGAGGAAAATATGAAGTTATGGAAGAAAAGTTATTGATTAAAGGTTGCCGAAAAAAAAAAACAGAAACTAAAGACTATAACCGATTTTTTTTTTTTTTTTTTGCAAAAACATATCAAATCACTCTTAAAGAGAAATTTCTTGTCTATGATTAAATAAAGAGTTTCTAAGGTAATTATGTATTTTTACTTTATTAGCTAATTTTTTAAGTGTGCAAACTAATTTAAATTTCTTAAGAAAACTCAATTTTATAGAAAGTACTCTTTGTATTACTGTACTAAGGTAAAATAAACCCTCTTCTGAATATCAGTATTTAAACTATTGATTTTTTTCAAAAAATGCTAATTTCCCGTTTAAAAAGTTTTCCCGTTTAAGAAGTTTTTCCCCTCCACTCCCTTGGGAAACTTCTTAAGCGGGTTTCACTTATCATAATAAAAAAAATCTGCAAACAAAATCGAAAAAGTCGGGTACCTTTGAGTCTGAAATATAACATGTAAATAAGAACCATGGATTGCAATAACTCCACATATGATTAACTTTTCGATAGGAAATTTCAAACACACATTAAAAGAGATGTTTGTTTATGCTAACGGTTATGTTTTGAAAAGAGTCTGTATATCCATATAACTAAATTTAATAATATAATTAAATTTAGTAATTTAATTTAATTTGAAATTTAATGCTTTTTTTCATAAATGAATTCACGTTATATGCCATAACCGCAGGGTTTCTCATAGTGAACATGTTTTTTTTCTTTTTCTTTTTTTTCTTTTCTTTTCTTTTTTTTTTTTTTTAGTGCAGAGCTATACAATATGTGTTTGAAAAAAAAAAACTTTTAAAATTTTCATTTTTTAAAATAAAAATTGTTGTAATTTATAAATTTCTTATTTGATGAGAAGAATAGTAGATTATTTTGTGAATCTACAAGGTTTCGAAGTAGCTAGGAGTCGTTCGGTAGCTTCATCGCCCCGAGCCCAACCCTTCCCGCTTTTCAGTGTCTTTAATTTGTGTAATTTCCCTCTTAAATTTGCCCGGTTTCAATTTTTGATTTTTTTTTTTTTTTTTCATTCTGGTTTCCGCTAGAATGTCTTATGGGACGTGGCTGGGGATCTACGAATCTTGCTTCCGCAAAAGAGTCGGACTAGAGTAGAAGAATAAAGGGCTGCGGACGAAGATGGGCCGCTCGTCGCGACGGTCGTACCTAGTCAAAATTTCAGTGTATTCTATCATTGTAGCCATTTCTTAGAAATCATACGAGCAAGGTGGAAAACCTCTGTTTTGAGAAAATTGACCTTAAGAGGCTACTTCAGTCAATTGAAAAGACACATTCGCTAATGCTAATCCTATGGAAGAAATTTATAAAGATATCTCGGTCGCAGGCCGTTTTTTACTTTTTCGATTTTGACTGCAGATATTTTTTATGAGGATGCTTTTACTTTCGAAACCGGTTCCGAAAATGAAAGTATTCTCATAAGAAATACCTGCAAACAAAATCGAAAAAGTAGAAAACGGCCTTTGTACAGATCAATCTCAGCTATTCAATGCAAAAAAGAAATCATTTAAAAATATTGAAATGCGACCGAGATATCTTTATAAATTTCTTCCATAGGATTAGCATTAGCGAACGGGTCTTTTCCTTTGACTGAAGTAGCCTCTTAACCTTTTGTTTTGAGGCACTACTTTATATTAACTCGTACCAGAATTTGAAAAAAAAAAAAATTCTTTGTCGTAGTCTTTGTGTCTCTTGAAAGTACAAAGTTTATAGCACAGATTATATTTCGAAAAGATGATGCAAGTAGAATAAAGAAATAGTCGCTCAAGGACGATATATGTCCCAACCCCGTATAATCAAAATGTTAAAGATCAAATTACACCTTGATCATATTAAAAAAACTCAAACTATTTTAGTCATAACTTTCCCTTCTAATGCAAATTTTTACACGAGGTTTCTTTTAAAATGTTCCTAAATAATCAAATTATAAGATATTATTATTTTTTAAATTATGACAACCTTAAAGGTTCCTGATTCCTTAAATTAAATGTAATTAAATTAGTAGAAAAAAAAGACAATCAGCTAAATTTTCCGCCACCTTAAATAATTTGTGGCAGAGTATTATTATTATTATTATTATTATTTTAAATATTTTAATCTTGTTTTTTCAGCATTTACTTAACATAGAAGGATAAACCAGTTTTACAGGTGAGTGAAGAAATTAACTAGAAAGGTTGGAAAAAAATGTATTTCTTATAATACTAGCCACGAATAATAATAATAATAATAATAATAAAATTATAAAATCAGTAAAATTATACTGGTGCTTTTTTTTTTCAAGATTATGTTTACTTTTACGAAGTATATGTTTCATAATTTGTTTTGTTTATTTAAATAAATTTCTCAAAAACTTACTAGTTGACAGAAAAGTAAGTAAATGGTGTAATTTTTTACCCTTACAGGTTCGGTGGATATTCTTAAAGATTTTTTGTATGTATCTGACCAAATTTTTTTGAAAGGCTGTTCTCAAATCCAAAGAGGCAACTTTATGACACATTTTTTAATCCATTTTTGCTCGGAAATGCATGAAATTGGCAGATGCTTTTATTAAAAAAATATGTAATCGAAATAAGTTTTTCATTTTTTGGTAAATGCAAAAGATCTTTCAGATAATACTGCCAAAGTTAGTGTTTTGAAGGATATTTTTTTAAGGATGATTTCTTTTGCCTTTGCATCTTTTCAGCTTTCATGGCGTTTAATGGGGGGGGGGGGGATTTTTCAATTCGAAAATATTTCTATAATGCTATTGTAAGAACATTATATTTTTACATTTCCTAATTCTACAAAATACTAAGAAAGATATTTAAAATAAAAGATTTGAGTGGGGTTATAAATATTGCACAAAATCCCTATAAATTCAAATTTATTTAATCCTCCTAAATCCTTCAATCCTTCTAAAATTTATTAAATGATTATGCAAATCTTCTAATGTAGTTTAAACAATTCACAAAAAATGCTTTATAAGATAAAAATTTTCATGAATTCATAATTCAGTACATAAAGGGTTAAGACGTTTTTCAAATTCCTTGCTCTACAAACACGAAACTTTCTGATACATTTTCTGACTCATTTTTAAACTTAAAGGCATAAAATTGGGATTCCTGAGTATTCAAGCCATTTGGAATAGAAATGACAAATAGTAGAAAAAAAATCCCGAAATCTTATGCATGTCAGTAAAAGGCCTCTAAGTTAAATTTCCTGATGTAAAGCATTATTTTTCCCCTTTAGGGGAGTAAGTGAAACTAGAAAGACAAACAACATGCTGAAATTTTATTTATTTTTTAAACAGTTTGAGTGAAAATTGTTGAAGATTAGACGTCTTTTGCTGTATTAAAAATAATTATAGTTGAAAGAATTCGGAGCCATACTTTCTTATATATGCACTTGAATCTCACTGACATGAATCGGCCAAAAAACAAATATTATAAATTTTAGTGAAATGAAAGTTTAAGCCGTAATTCTTTTCTCACCTGAAATAGACAAAACCGAAATCTAATGCATGCCAGTAAAAACTTCCAAGTGAATTTTCCTGTAAAAGTATTTTTTCCTCTAAGGGAGTATTGAAACTAGAAAGCCCAAGCAACATATGCTGAAATGTTACTTAGTTTTTAGAGTTTGAGCAAAAATTCTTGAAGAGGGGACTTTTATAGTGAGAGAAACCCTTTCAGATCTCTAATTTAGTATCGGTGATCTTTTATTAAACGAAAAAAAAAATAATATTAGCTAATTTATAAATTTAATTTTAGTAATTGGAAATCGATGACGATTTGTTATATATACTGGTTATATATATATATATATATATATACCTTTATATATATTTGTACGTCGTAGAATTTTATACAAAATTTATGAGTTGAAAATGGGGGGGGGGGGGGTCGACTTATTATACACAAGGTGGTAAAAAAAAATTAAACTAAACTAAATAAATAAATAAAAATAAAAATAGCAGATAATCGGCGAATGAGCAATTCTAAGAAATCACATGAGAGATAAAAGCGGACAATGGTCATTTCCCTGTTATTGAAAAAAAAATGTCCCTGTAATTGTTCTGCACTTATTTTCTCTTGGGACAGAATTCTCTTCAATACAGGGTCATTCCTTTCAACATTTTAATCCCTTTTTAAAAAGAGTTCAACTTGAGAATGCATCTCTCCTAAAAGTCTTACAATACAAAGAAGTACTATATATTAGTCTCCTAAAAGTCCTACAATACAAAGAAGTACTATATTTTAGCAGTCTAAGTTGTTTACCCTTGTAAATAAGGCTTGAATATATTTTTGAAATAATTTTTTTTCTTTTTAAGTATCATTGAATTGACGTGAATAGGTTTCAAAATAGTTTGAGCTTCTTCAGTTTTACATAATTATACAGTTTTAAAACGTTGAATTTAAGAAAAAAAATTCTGTTTAGAAACATAAAAAAGTTTATTAATTTAATGAAAATTTATTATTATTTTTTTTATTCTCGATTACAAATCATTTTTTCAACATACCGTAATTTCCGGCGTATAATCCGCGGATGAAACAATTCTGTTTGGACCCAGAAATTTTATTTAGTAATTGAAGCCAAATATTTTCCCCGATCTAAAAAGTTACATTTTATTTAAAACAATTTCTGGGTCGAAAAATGATTGTTTGATCCGCGGATTATACGGCGGAAATTAC